>BTRK01000003.1:21240394-21840394 GCA_036245805.1 Pristionchus mayeri | reverse complement strand
TGAGTCCCTCTCCATCGTGTCTCGCGATGTTGCACGGACCCTCCTCATCCACTATGTCCTCTGCAACAGAATGCACAACGTAGCTATGTAAAAGCAATGAGTCGAGTATTTCTGAATGTATACGAACTACTCACTCTCATCAGTGATCCATCCCCCATCAGTCACTGAAGAGATGGGGATGAGGAGGGAGACAAACACGAGGAGAGCCCTCATGGCCTGATCATTATTGAAAAAGAATGGGATAATATAGGATAGAAGCCCAGATAATTATAGGTTTTGGACCAATTCTGCTCCTGACACTTGAATATAGAGAACAATATTTATCGCGAAGTATATACAAAGTGAGGAGATGGGGAACGGATATGGGTGAGTGAGTAGATCAAGAGTAGACTTCGTCCGTTCGCTTCTCGAAGATCTTGAGGAATTTGCCTTTCGCGAACTGCTTCTCTGAAATAAATCATGATATCATGCGAATTTGGTAAATATTCGAGTATGAGAAAAAATAGTTAGGCAACATATAAGTGAATGGACTGACTTTCTTCGACTCCCAGGACGAAGGCGTTATTCTGGAGGTTCTTCACGTATTCCATCAACTGATCAGCAGAGAGTCTCCCGAGATCTACAATGTATACTATCAATTTACAGAGTCAAGACTTGTATGCAATGAAAAAACTGATTTAAACTTATTCAAGAGAATGTCAAAAGATAACTGGTTAAAAATGTTAGATTTCTATTAAAATCACTCCAAAAATATTTGAAGAATGTTTTTGGAGTGACGTAGGCTTCATGAGCTTAATTTAATGACTTTAGAACGCCGTAGATTTATCATTGATATATTATTCCTCCACTCAATTATGCATAATCGCTATACTCTCGATGTTTCATCTCTGCTTATTCGTTCACCTCTGACCCGTTCTCTCAGAAATGCCCACCCCCTTCGTATCTCGTTGCCTTTTATCCCTAATAATTCTAGCTCAACCCTTGTATCTCGTTCATTATCTATCTGGAACACTCTTCCCATAGAATGTGTTAGTTCCTCGCATAATGTTTTTTCTAGTTTTATCCGTTCACAAAGTCATACTTTTTATCCCCCGTCTATTATTGCCACTTGGCTAGATCAATAGATCAATTATCCCTCTCCCTCCCATACCCTTGCTGCCAAGCAACATCCAACCGATTCGATCCAATCGACGGACATCCGTTTCTTGTATACACTCTCGCCATTCTTGAAATCTCACCCCAACGGAATAAATGAATGAACGAATGAAAGAATGTATCGTTTTTTGTGATATCATCTTTACGATTCGGGTCACATAAGTAGCATGACGTGTTATATTGAACAGAAAATACACAACTGCACATTAGACTGACCATTCACAAGTCTCACATCGTCCTGGTCCATTTCAGTCTTGAATTTGTGAGGACGAGGAGTGGTGAGCTGCAACTGAGAAGGAGAACATCGTGAATGGACTATTCGAGAGGGAAGGCCGCTGCCCTTCCCTGCACTCGCAATGCACTCTAGTAGTGAAGGGAACACTCACTCCATTGTCGCGGTTCTTCTCGATAAGACCAGGCACGGACTCGGGCCAGAGTTCGGGAGACGACCGATCGAGAACCTCGTTGCAGATCAACGGAGTCGGATCGCGAATCTAGAGGAGGCACGATGAGAGAGTGGAATAACACAGGGAGAACTTACTTGAATGGGCTGCGCTGGCTGGTAGGCGTAGTTATGATGGCTGACAATGGGCTGTCGGGGCATACCCATGTTGTACTCCATGATCTATACAAATTAGTAGCCCAGTAATAGTTTAAAACAGAATTGACTGAATTTTACAAAAATAAAAAAATAAATTCAAAATACGGTCGCAGCCAGAATCTCCGACTTTTACTAAATACGATGTTCACTTTTAACTGGCGCAGGCAACTTTCCAACAGTGTATTTTCCGGATCTGGTTTTACAGTAGACATAAATTTATGATAATCACATTTATCATTAAAAGCTTGGTTTTTCTGAGCATGTCACAGTTCAGCCGACATTGCGCTTCGATGAAAGGAAGATGTAGATGTCTGAATATACAATTCCAACGGGAAAGGAATCGATGACCTACAGTAGATCGTGACGAGGAGAGTGAAGATGGAAAGGATGATGTAGAAGTAGAAGAAGCACGGACGACGACGGTACTTGCGAACGATCTGCGCGGGTCAAAGCTCGATTGCAAATTGATCTCTAGATTACGGTATGTGTCGTCTTTCCGAACTGATTCGTGCTCTCCTGAAGAGCATCTGCAATTGCATCGGCAGTTTTACGAAACCTAAAGTAATCCTATACCGGCTCTGAGCGTCAATTCGTCTAGTTTCTCTCCTCGCTCCGCCAATTTCTCCAGATTGCTTCTCATGATACGCATGACCTACGTGTATCGATAACTGGAGATGTAGGAGGAACATACTTGATCGAGTTCTTGTTGAGTTTTCATGATATGATTATCGATTTCTCGTGTGGAAGAAGAGCTGAGCTTGGTGATAGGAAGGCCTAAGTGATTCATCGACCCGCCAGCACTGAGGAAGAGACTACGAATGGGAGGAGGAATTATTTATCGATCATAGACTATGATGAAATGAAGATGTGGAATAGATTGGCGAGTAGGAATACTGTAATCGCCCCGACGAAACTGCCAAACTGAGAAGAGAGATTACTGTAGAAGACCAAGAGTAGGTCACACCTGAGTTGCGAATCCACAATAGAAGAGTGCTTTCGTATGGGGAGAATGGGCTATTCTGGAGGCTGCAGCAGTTCGAAGCAACGAAAGTAGACCAGCAGAGAGGGCGGAGCAGATCTGAGATACGGTAAGATGAAAGGATACTGTAGGGGAGGAACCGGAAGAAGGGCTGAAGGGACGGAGAGAGGAACGACGGAGAGAAGAAGGAGGAAGAGAGTGGGGAGGGAAGCGAGGAGGGAGAGGAGGGAGAGACGAAGAGAAGAAGAGAAGGAGATGCAGTGTTGGATGAAGCAGAAGAGGGGATTCGTGAGGATGAACAGATTAGTACTCAACGAGTAGATCTGAAGTGAAAGATCAAAGATCATTCTAGAGATATCACCTACTGTAGGCTTGAATGGCTGAGTCGCATACGGTAAGATTGCAGGGATTACTGCGTTCTGGAAGGAAGACGCGACTAGAGATACCGTAATCGGAAGGAATATCGATTTGAGAGATGATTCAATCTGATGTATTTTTTATTATAAAATTCTGGAAATGTTATTCAACCTCATTTGACACTTGAGCAGTTGAATGAATTGATTCTTTCTCATGCCGATTAGATCGTCTTTCCATGAAGAGAATCCCTCCGTAGGCTGGAATATTCAAGGGATGAGAAATGAAGAAAATCATCTGACCTGCGAGAGAAATGAGAACGAAGACACAGATAATGTAGATAAAGATCGAGTAGGAGAAGTTCCATGAAGATCCATTCACTCCTGGAATCAATAAATGGCTGATACTGTAAATACAACATACCTTGTGCGAAAGACAGTGCTGAAGGAATGAGGGCTCCCACTCCCATTCCAACGTAGAATGTAGTGATGAACGAGGGAGCACCCAGACGACCTACAGCACTGCTGAGATTACGGTAGATGAGGTACGGTACCGATGAGAGGCATGAAGAGAACGTCAGCCATTGTGCAGGGAATGCACAGAATAAGGATGGAGATGAACAGCCAGAGGGAATGCTGGAGAGAAGGGAAACTCAGATATGAATCATGGTTCTACTTATTAAAACCCGTTCTCTGTAAGAATGCAGGTAGGCTGGCACAACTCTGTCAAAATGGTCACCCGGAGCTCATACTTTGGGAACATGACCCCTCAGGCCAAACAACTTTTCAACCGGAAGCGTGACCCGAAATATCGATTTTTGATCTACCGAAATCGATTTTTCAAATTTCAGATTTCGATGGAGTGATATAGCGCATTCGAAAGAGCATAAAAAGTTATGTTAGAAAAGTTAAAGGAAACCAGAATCCATCAACGTTGACGCCAGATAGAGCCCGAAGAGTGAACTTTTTCATATCTTTTATTAGATCATGGCATGAATGCACATGAAGCTGTAGGTTGCACATCTCGGATTTTACATATATTGTGTAGTTTTTAATGCTGAATAAAACGCACTCTTTGTCGGAGTGGATTTTTACGCTATAAGGACCGAGAATCGCGCTCAACGATGACGCACTTCGAGACAAATTTTAGGAAACTTTGGATTTCGATATCGTGCAATAGCTCATTCGAAAGAGCATGAAAAGTTGTGTCAGAATCTACAAGGAAATCAGAATCCATCGACGTTGACGTCATTTATACGTGATCATTTGAAATTCTTCATGCGAGAAGACGTGAAAAATTTCGACTATATCATTTTCACTTTACATTTTGGTGAGCTGGGATAGCGAAATTCAAATTCTATAAAATGTCCACTTTTCGAAGACATGTTGAAATTCGATTTTTCTGTTGAAAATTTTAGCCTGAAAAATGGCGAAAAAGTTGAAATCGTGAAATGTTTTGCCAAATGTATTTTCTGACGTATTTGTATGTGTACAATTCGAATTTCGATATCCCAGGTCACCAAAATGTACAGTGAAAATGATATAGTCGAAATACGTCACGTCGTCTCGAATGAAAAATTTCAAATGATCTCGTCTAAATGACGTCAACGTTGATGGATTCCGATTTCCTTATAGATTCTGAGATATCTTTTCATGCTCTTTCGAATGAGCTATTGCATGATATTGAAATCCAAAGTTTCCTAAAATTTGTCTCGAAGTGCGTCATCGTTGAGCGCGATTCTCGGTCCTTATAGCGTAAAATTCCACTCCGACAAAGAGTGAATTTTATTCAGCATTAAAAACTACACAATATATGTAAAATCCGAGATGTGCAACCTACAGCTTCATGTGCCTTCATGCCATGATCTACCAAAATAGATGAAAAATTTCACTCTTCGGGCTCTATCTGATGCCAACGTTGATGGATTCGGGTTTCCTTTGCTTTTCTAATATAACTTTTTATGCTCTTTCGAATGCGCTATAGCACTCCATCGAAATCTGAAATTTGAAAAATCGATTTCGGTAGATCAAAAATCGATATTTCGGGTCACGCTTCCGGTTGAAAAGTTGTTTGGCCTGAGGGGTCATGTTCCCAAAGTATGAGCTCCGGGTGACCATTTTGACAGAGTTGTGCCATCCATACCCCCATTCACTGCACGGAGAACGGGTTTTAAGGACCGAAAATATGTGATAGACTACCAGAATTTGGTCAGAAAGATTGATGGGCAGAGTACCGGAGTATCTCCAATCTTCGTCTGTATCGTGTAGGTGAATGTAGACAGAAGAAGACCAACGATGTCGAGAATGAACAAGAACACGATGAGAAATCTCTCGATTCTCTCGGTCTGAAGACATGGGTACTGTAGCTCGAAAGTAGATCTCTCACAATTTCCCTCCTCCAATTGCGAAGGATACTGTAGATGAAGGGGAAGATGCATGAGACTTGGATTATGACGACAATGTAGGAAGCGAGATTCCATGATTCGGGTGCCTGAGATTGGACTGATAGGAAGGGGGAGATAAGGGAGGGGACGGACGGATTGAGAGAGAATCGGCAGTTGGACGTAGATTGAGTTGATGCTCAGCCAGGCGCTCGTCCCGAAGAGGAGAACCAGGATGTGGAGGGGCAAAGAGCCATTCATTCTGATCGGGTGATAGTGCCAGGGGGAAGGGGAAATGCCTACCTTATCGTCTGGATCCTTCTCTTCTATCCCTCTCGCAATCGCTAGTTCATCGATGAAAATCGGCGGGGCCCAATCAGATTATCGCTGTGTGGACAAGCGCGAGAGATACAACTAGAGAATGAAAGTGACACCCTTCCAGCATGCACCCTTTGACTGTTATGTAGTGACTAAACTCGTTACGTCGTGGTCTACGACGATAAGGAAGAACGATCTGTTATTGTTTCGCCCGAGATAAGCGTCATTTGCCATTTCATCAAAAATTTTAACAATAAAATTACTTTGTGATTTACAACCGGTTTCTGTTCTCTCCGAATGCACGACGGTGGCGTTGAATTTTATCTTTTTCGTTTTGCGTTATTTTAGAACATTTTTGCTCTATTTTGTGTCCATTATATGCGCAGACATAACCGCGCTTATTTTAAACTCATTCTAGATCTCATTCTCAACGAAAATGTCTGGAAATTGGGACGACACAGGTTTGTTTTTCATTCCATAGATCAATGAGCTCTATTCATCGATTTAGATTCCGAGGATGATAATGTGGAAATCGTGGAGAAGCCCGTAATCATCGCTCGTTCTCGTCAGCCATCGATTGCGAAGAGTTTGGAGAAGGCGGGTGTGGAGATACTCGAGAATCCCATAGAGGGAAGCGAGAACAATGGACAGGTTGGCGCTCTTTCCGCCTGCTTTTATGCAACTGTATTTAGTTTCTTAATGTACTCTTTTAATTCCACTTCAGGATGACTCCGATGACAGTATGTCGGTGGGGTCGAATGAATCGGAAGACTTCGAATCTCACGAGGGAGAGGTTATCGTCCTCGACTTCGATGCGACCGCAAACATGAAGAAAGTGAGCTGAACGAGAATTTGTACTTCTATTGATGCTGCTCTACGAATACTACATTGCACATCCCATTCCCGTTCAGATGATCGCTCAATTCTTCGTCGAACAGCGGAACATCATTTCTGAGTTCGCGGACACAGAGATCTTCGTGATCTCTCTCGATTCGCTCATCATTGAGTGCATCGAGCACAAGTACCACGACTGGACACTCGCTGGCCAGTCACTCGTCCTCTCTGCTCAGGTGCACTCACTTTGAGACGCTCGATACACTAATATCTACTTTGCAGATTGATCGATTCCTCAACCAGTTTGCAATAATGGGAGGACGATTCAAGCTAGTCGTATTCACTGATCTATGGTACGCTTACCGTATCCATGAGGCAAATCAATGATGGGTGCAGGAATCACTTCTCTCGAGACACGACTCTCTCCTTCGTTCGATGCTCTGCCATCGCTCACATCCAGAGTGGTCCGTATGGGAAGGACCTGGAGTTCTTCCACTCTCCCCTCGATCACAGATGGGCTGCCTTCCTCAAACAAATCACTCCCTCATTCATGGTTTGGTCGCTGTTCTCTTTTTTCCCCAAATATTGCGCTACATCTTGCTCTTAAAAACGTTGCCCTCTAGATGATCTCCACTGACAATGTCTCGGTCGACGTATCAGGAAACGAAGACATCAATGTATCGCCTCAGGTTGGTCGTTATGGAATCATTTATTTAGTTTTTTTCAATCTTCCACAACTTTGTCTGGTTCATGTTTGTCATCCCACGATAAACCTTTGATCAGTGGTTCTCTTCAGTTGGAGACGATCGTGCT
Source organism: Pristionchus mayeri (assembly GCA_036245805.1). Classification (NCBI taxonomy): domain Eukaryota; kingdom Metazoa; phylum Nematoda; class Chromadorea; order Rhabditida; family Neodiplogasteridae; genus Pristionchus; species Pristionchus mayeri. Next base: position 21,832,960 of record BTRK01000003.1, on the reverse strand, counting down.
GCACGCGTTGAGTCAGAAGGTGCCCATCGTGCCCCTATATGAGATCAAGGTGAGATTCCTTCTTCTGCCCTCATTCACACTTCCCTTCAGGTCAATTTCTCGGATGTGACAGCCTTCTTCGTCAATCCTAAGTTGATGGTGATGCACAACTGGGAGAGCTTCTGTGCCGCCCATTGGGACTGCTCGTGTGAGTAGGCGAAGAGATGGAAGTCGAGCCTACTACTCGATCCCTCTCTCATGATGCATTTTGCAGCGGAGCAACTCCGTCTGGCAACTTCTCCTTCCTTGGACGCCTCCTCCATTTCCTCTCCCGCCCAATTGTGGGCACGCATCATCGCAGAAGCGAAGGCCAGGTGGGATTCACAAGAATAATCTCATTTGACAGAGCGTAGCTCTGATAGAATGGCTGGAGACTCGATTTATTGCAGTGAGGGGGAGCAGTCTGCGCACTTCGATTCCCTCTGTTGTGCAGTCCTCCTCTCCGCACTCTTGTGCAATAAGAGAGGACCGAAGAGGTACCGAACCCTTGAGACTGCAGCATGTGATTGACTTCTGTATATTATTAAGGACGTACCTGCCTCCTCGGACAGACGGGAAGAGAGGACTGGATGTTGTTAGAGACCGTAGACTACTGCTGACGACTGCAGTATCCTTCCTGGAGAAGGTTGACTTCAAGGTAGAGGAGGAGAGGGGGGAAGGAAGAGAGGGGATGGAGGATTACTCGATTGATTGCAGACGGTCAAGTTCGCGATGGGCGATCTATGGGACGGGAGGATGATCATCTCCCTCTTCGATGAAATCTGCGCCAATGAAGCTGTGATGCCATACAGGTAGAGGAGAGGGGGGGGGGGGCACTGAAGAGAGTGGAGACTATGTTAGTGTGTTGTAGAGTACAGGAGGAGTTCGCGAAGCTGCATTCAGAGGCCAAACTGACCAAGAGCATCGCAGTCGATACAAATGAGAGGTGAGCGAGAGTGCGGGGAGTACGGTAACTCGATTATCGATTGACTCTTGCAGACTGTTCGAGAGTGTGGAGGAGACGGAGAACCCGCTGAATAAGCTGCCAGTGCTGTACGAGATGGAGTCGGACTTCCTCTCCAAGCTAATCCCCGAGATGAAGGAATTGGACAGTGAGAATAAAGTGAAGGACGGAAGGAAGCAGGGTGAGGCAATGGGGAGAATCGATGGAACTGCAGTGGATCGGTACTTTTGAAGGAGTGATGTCTTGATGAATTGGAATAGAACAGACGATAGTCATCATCATCATATCATGGCTGTTTGCAGATTACGCAGACTGGTTCAAGGAGAATCTGGCGTGGAAGTTCAGGGAAGTCGAGGAGGAGTTCACGAAGCCACCCGAGAAGATTGAGAATCTGTGGCAGTTGAGGAGGGCGAACAAGATGAAGCAGTTCATGAGCAGATGGTGAGGAGAGGGGAGAGAGGGATGGAGTCAGTGGGTGATCAGGGAATTGATGGAGGAAATGACAGGTACGAGATGTTCTCCAATTCACTCGAAGGACGAGGATCGAATCTACTCGTAGACTTCTCCCGCACTCCCAAGGGATATGTAGTGGCTGAGACGGAGAAGAAGGAGGAGAAGAAGGGAGGAAAGGGAGGATGGAGTGGACAGAAGGTACTCTACCTGTACATGCTACTGTAGATTGAGTGTAACCATGGATCAGGGTGGAGGAGGAGGAAAGGCAGACAAGAAGGGACAACCGAGCAAGAAAGATCTCATCATGGAGGCGAATAAGAGTGCGAAGAACGTCAAGATTGCTGATGGAGAGAAGGCGAGGATCAAATTCGGACTGCAGCAGGGAAAGAATGTAAGTGGAGATTGGTGCGGATCACATGGAATATCGATTGATTGCAGGCTGTGACCTACCTAGAGGGACTGCTTTCGTCTCTGGATCTGGGCGAGTCGAAGGCTCTCTGCGAGTTCGAGATGACTGTGAGAATAGGGAAGACACTGCTGGATGAAATGGCCGGCAAGGAAAGAATGTGAGTGGGGTTGGATCCGACGACAGGATGATTCATCTGGACTATTCCAATGAACGACGAGTGTTTTGTAGTGCTGAACGTCGAGTTGAAGGAGTGAAGTTGGTGGGACTGATCAAGAACTGCCTCACTAAACACTGGCAGCATCTCGATGACAAGCAGAAGGCGCAGGTGAGAGAAAGGAAAGGAGAAAGAGAGGAACACTTGTCGACACAGATGAATCAACAGTTAATCCTGGATACTTTAGGTGGTTGATCTCTGGGTCTCTCTCGGATTCGAAGCTCCCACTGGAACGAAGCCATCCTCAGATGCGAAGAACAAGAAACTCGATCTGGACATCAACATGGTCAGTGCTGTCGATGAGGACACTCATCCCTGTCATCGACTGATTATTCCCAGTGCAAATACATCTGCAATTGGGCCAATATCCTTGTTGAGGTGTACTACCAGATGGACTACGCAGGAGAGCTGATCGATATCCAATCTGACGCCCAGAAGGACGATCGAGTCACTGGATTCGCCCCCGATGCATGGCAGAGGAGAATGCTCGATGCTGTCGATCTGGGTAGGGTAGAGGGATTGAGACGTGTATCAATCTCCCCCTCTATCAGGCAACTCAGCCCTCATCATCGCTCCGACCTCAGCGGGTAAGACTTTCGTCTCGTACTACTGCATCGAGAAGGTACTGCGGTCGTCGGACGAAGACGTCGTCGTGTACGTGTCCCCGTCGAAGGCACTCACCAATCAGGTGAGGAGGAGGGGAGGGGACTAGAGTGTAGCCATGGAAAGGAAAGATGACACATTGCATGTAGAATATATGAGGAAGTGAGTTGCAGGTGTGTGGTTCGATCTACGCCCGTTTCCGCAACAAGACACTGCTGAGGGGGAAGAGTCTCTTCGGAGCACTCACCAATGACTACGACAACAATGCACTCTCCTGCCAGGTGAGAGAGACGGATGGAGAGTGAAATATATCAATCACTTGAATCTGCAAGTATCATCCAATTGATGGCAGTGTATCTCCTTTCCTCTAGGTGCTCGTCACAGTGCCCGATGCCCTCGAGAACCTGCTCCTCTCTACGAATCCCATCGTGCAGCAGTTCGCATCTCGCATCAAATACGTCATCTTCGACGAGGTTCACTCCATCGGGTAAGTGAAGGGAGAGGCGATGGGGGCAGCGATTAGCCATGCATAAAATGTACATGTATGCGCAAGGGAACTCTTGTATTTCTTCCTTTATCAATGCTTGGTCTGGAAGTGACGCTGTTGTCCTGCCTCACCCATGACTCCTGTTTGCAGTGCATCTCAGGAGGCTCCAGTGTGGGAGCATCTGCTGCTCTTCATCCGATGCCCCTTCATCGCCCTCTCTGCCACCATCGGAAATGCATCGAAACTGCACGAATGGCTGGATAAGGGAGAGCAGTTGAAGAGTGGAGGGAAGAGGAAGGTGAGGGAGGGAGATAGAAGAGCGAGTGGAGTGACAGTGGGAACACGTGAGACTCCTCAGGTGGACCTCATCACGTACGGCGAGCGATACTCGGAGTTGGAGATGGCCATCCAGAAGATAGAAATGCCCCAGATAACGGAAGAGGGAGGGGAGGAAGGAGAGAAGAAAGAGGTCAAGAAGGTGAGAAGAAGAGAGGAAGATGATGAATGCTATCTAGCATACACTTATTTTGGGCAGTTACTCATCTCAATATTAACACCTTGTATCCTTGAAAGGTGATGAATAAACTAACTCTTTAGGTGGACGGTGAGTGCATCCAGCAGTTCATGCCGTACGGAGTGTTCACTCCCGAGAAGATGAGGATGTTCGGCATCCCCGAGGATCAGCAACTCACTTCCAGACAGGTAATGAGAGATTGTTGTTCCACTCGAATCACTCAATTTGTAGGTGCTCCAACTGTACCGTATGATGAGCGAGGTGGATGAGACGATCAAGTATGATTATCTATCCATGGCTAGCCATCGATTACAGTGATAGTAGGTCAAGGCATTGGTTGCAGGACGAATCTGGAGCCATGCAAGTACTTTAAGTACACGGCAGGCACTCCCGTATGGCTGAGTCGAGCTGGTCTGAGAGCACTCGAAGGAGAACTCAAGAAGAAGTGAGTACTGTAGGAGAGAGAGAGAATATCGATTGAAATGAGTTAGTATGGTATCCCTGTTGCAGACTGCTGGAGTGGCTGAACAAGGATGAGGCCAAGATCGGAAGTGTGCTCAAGAAGTTGGGAGAACCAGTGAAGGAGCAGTTGGAGCATAGAGCAGTGCCCTTCAACAGAGTCAGTCAGAGGGAGAGGGAGGGGGACTAGGGATGGATGAGTTGATAGAGAAATACTGGGATAAGCATTGTGTGAGTTGTGAAGAAGAGAAGGTGTGGATGGTGGGATGTTCAGGTAGAGGTGGCGATGAACAACATCATCCCCCTCGTGGACGAACTGAAGGAGAAGAACATGCTGCCTGGAATCTGCTTCAACGATGATCGAACTGTGTGCGAGGAGTTGGCATTGAAGTGAGGAGAGATGGGAAGAGTAGTAGTCAAGGAATGAGTGATTGCAGACTGTGCGAGGAGTTGGAGAGTCGTCAGAAGGAGTGGGAGGAGTCGGCAGAGTACAAGGCAAAGTTCATGATAAAGGATGAGGAGAAGATGGCCAAGATGGCGAAGAGGAAGAGAGATGCAAAGGAGAAGAAATCGAAGAATAAGGGAGAGGTGAGGGAGGGGGGGGGGGTATCGTCGGGTTTTCTTAATCATTCTTTTTGTTGTTTAGGACGGAGAGAAGGGCGACGGACCTCCCGATGATGATGGAGGAGCTGCTGATGAGATGGATCCACTCCTGCTGCACAAGGCGAAGATGAAGGTGGCACTCGCGAGGTGAGGAGAGAATGGCCTGCATACTTGAAAGATTGTCGAATATTTCAGATAATAGAAGAAATCCAGGAATCTAGATTCCACATTTATCATCTCTGATTTGTAGATTCAAGCTGCACGGTCGTATCTTCGACGATGACGTCTACGAGAAAGTCGTCGAGAGGATGAACAGAGCAAGCAAGAACAGAGAGAGCACCAAGTGGGCATTCGGACACTTATTTTATATGAATACAAACGATGAGCGATGGATCCCCTTGTAGGATGCTTCTTCGTCTCTTCGAGAGAGGCATCGGATTCCATCACGCGGGACTGAACACTCAGGAGAGAGGAGCTGTCGAGATCCTCTTCCGATCTGGCCATCTCGCACTCATATTCTCCACCAGTACACTCGCTCTCGGGTAGGGGAAAGGAGGGGGGGGGGGAGGAGAGGTTCTTTTCAGTATGAACATGCCGTGTAAGTCGGTCATCTTCGGAGTGGACACTCCCAATCTCAATCCCTTGCTCTTCCGACAGATGAGTGGAAGAGCAGGACGAAGAGGATTCGATCGATCTGGAACGGTCATCTTCATGGGAATCCCCACCGGGTACCGTACTGATCTAATCGACTGATTAGTTTGTGCCGTATAATTCGAAAGTGTGGTCGATGAATCCCCATTTCCCAATCGATGGTTTGCAACGGAAACTCTCGATTGCAGCAAGATTCGTCGCCTTCTGACAGCGTCTCTCTCCAATCTGCAAGGCAATCCCCCCTTCACCACCTCGTATCTCCTCCGTCTCCTCGCTTACGTCCATCACGATGTCATCGTGAATGACGAGAAGGGCAATCCCATCAACTCCATCGCCAACAGATCCGAGGTGAGTATCGATAGAGTACAGTGCCATCTGAGTATTACAGAAATAAAATGGTTCGAACAATTACACTACGTCCACCCTTAACACCGAAATGCGCAATAGTTAGATAAATGCGCGATAGTTTTGCTCCAGCTCGCAAATTCCCGGAGCTGGCGGACACGCCCACCATTTTTACACGCAGGTGACAGCCGGGGCCTTTAGGTCGCACCAGAATTTTAAATTTTGGTGCGGTCCGCGTGCGCGCGCGCATTCCTCATTTCATTCAAACAGATTGTACACGTAGTGATAAATTTTATGGTGTATGCCAACTTTTTGTAATTCAATGATATGGATCTCCTTGCAGAGTGCCCTCACCCTGCTGACTCAGTCCTTCTCCCTGTTCACTCGAGTGCAGGCGACTGATGGAAGTCTGCAGAAGCAACTCCGTCTCTTCGTCGCCTTCTCAGTCCAACTACTGAGACATCTGCAGCTGATCGATAGGAAGGTCAGTACTGTACTACGAGAGAGGGATACGGAAGTGGTGGATCTCGCTATCTCAACCAATTTGACAAATTTAAAATCACTCGCTTCTAATAGTCCTCTATCTTCTCTCGAGACTCATTTTCCTTTGCCAGTACCAAACTCTGTCTGATCAGGGTCGAGCGAAGGGAATGTGGCAGTTGGCAGTGAATGTGAAGGAGGCACCGGGCAATCTCCTCCTCGTCCATCTACTGCACAATGGAGTATTCCACTCCTACTGCAAGAAGTACTCGGGAGAGGAACTCAAGAGGTGAGAAGGGGGGGGGGAGGGAGAGAGGGAAATGGCATCCCTTGCAGGAAGATGCTCATCCTTCTGGCGAATCTGTTCAACCGCGTGCGTCTCCCTCCTTCCTTCCGACCTGACGACAAGGGCAGTTACCCCTCGGGCACGAATGCAGCCGTCTTCCTAGAGGCCGTTCCCAAGGACGTGAGGTGAGCAGATGGGGGGGGGGGGGGTGCGAGGGGAGAGAGAAGTCAGAGGATGGGATGAGTCTCTTGTCGTGTACGAGAGTGTCTTCATCACAGGAAGCACATCGACGAGTACAACGAGACAGTGCTCTCTCTCTTCCGCCAGTTCACGAAGGGAGCTGCCCCCAATGGACGATTGGTGGTCAGTGAGGGAAGGGGGGGAGGGGGGTAGTAGGGGGGAGCATGAAGCAGTGGACAGGTATGACGGTTGATACAGGGATGGATTGCTATAGAAATATTACCATTCGAGTAATCTCATCTGCAGGATGATCGATTCGGCGTCTCGGGAGCGAAGGACGATTCGATCTCCCTCTTCCCCCAGTATCTCGTCTCTCCCCTCTACGAGGGACACTCTGCTGTCAGTTGGAAAAATATTCGCACTAAAAACTATTATACAACATAAAACTAGCCGAGCTCCGCTCGCTACGGGTAAACCATGAAATTTATTACAAAATGTGAATTTGTAAGCTTTTTGGGGAGTTCTAGCCAAGAATGGACGAGTTTTGAACGAAAAGTGTTTTGCACTCTAGGCGCGCCGGGTTGGACTGTTGAAGTGCTCGGACGCACGCTAGGACACTTTCCGACAACTCCCCGACACTTTAGCGCCTTGCTAAAAATGCTGCAAAAGGTTTGCACCCGGCGGGATCCGAACCTGAGCCCCTGGCAGCGCCTTTTCCCACTGCGCCACGCTTAAACCTAAATACATTAAAAGATCAAATAGCCTATCCGAACCGTCTCGACGAGAGCTACAATATGGTATATAGCTCGAATCACCATTCTAACAAAGAAAGGAGCGAGATCAGAAAATGTGTTTTCCGGGCACCAACATCTCTCTACTAAACTGGAGATATCTCACTTCAACGGTGACCAACCGAGATGGCGTTGGTCTCATTCGAAAGAGCGGTGTTTTCTACATAAGAATTCACCTTCAATCTGTACTTGCAAAGGCCTCTTCTATAAATGCCGCGGGCGAGAATGCGATTTCGAAAACAGGCGAAACTTTGACCCGCCGTATTTCGCTTCAACGACGTCCTAGAAGGTCGTCCGTTGAGCGAGTTGCCTGGCAAAAGTTTTTGCACCGGAGTATTTCGACGAGATATACAACTTTCTCAACAGAACCGAAGCTCCAACTCCAACGGGAAAAAAGTTACGGGCGAAAAACGACGAAAAATGCGAGTATGCCAACTTTGGAGCCGATTTTGACCTACCTACCGTAATCCTATCGATTCGGTCCCAACACGAAAAAGATGCGCCGTCATCTCAAGTAACTTACCCTACTAAATGCCAAAGATTCCCATGCACTTCCCGCCCGCCCCATGAAGTTTTCTTCGAGGGGTCAATTTTCAAACAGTCGATTGTTTATAGTGGGGTCGAATAATGCTAAATCTCAAACTGATTGTGAATTATTTTACCGCAACCCATTTTTCAGTGTATAGTATGCCTTTATCGATCTACAGCATCTTAAAAGGATGAATTGCAGGACATTTCCTTCCTGCCGACACTCAATCTGGACGAGGTCGACCACAGAGGAAGGAAGGTGCGCACTCTTATTGGGGAGAATCGTGCAGTCGGTTGTATGCTCCTTCCCTCTCTCTCCTCGTCCTTCATCAATGCTATCTCAGATTCACTACAATGCATTCGCGTATGACTTCTGGGTGCACGAGTCTCGATCGATGATCTGGACTGTCAACAGAATTCCCTCTGGCAGCATGTGGATGCTCATCTCCGACTTCTCCGTCAGTTCATTCCCTCCCCCTCCCCTCCTTCATCCTCCTCCTTCAGAACATGCTGTCCCACTTCTCGGAGGCTCTCCAGGCTGTCGCCCGTCCTCAGGATCCAGTGGCAGAGTTGATGAAGCAACTGGCACACGAGTACGATTCCAAGTTCAGAAGAGCATTCGGAATGAGACTCAATCTCTGAGGATACGGTATGGCATGGTAGGATACAGTAGTCTTCCCTTGTCGCTCTCTTCCACCCAGAAGAGTAGCCTGTTGAGAACTGTCCTTCCTATGGATCATATTAGTAGAGTACCCGCTTACTTTGATAATATTAATTGTTGTGTTGTTGAGATTTCAGTAAATTTAGAGTAAATTAAGCAGTTTTAAAACTTTGTGCTTCAGAAGCTTTCTTTGGTCTCTGTTAGTATGTTGTCGGTTCTTTCTCTTTTTTTCCCAGTCAATAGATTATTATGTATCCGGTTTCCATTTCCTGTCGTTTACACCGGTAATTTGCTGAACTATGATGATAAAGTTGGTGTTGTGATGCTACAGCGATGTATAATCTTAATTATATTGATAAGTAAACTGGTGTATTTATTGCTTAATGGGATGAGATTCAATGATAATGATAACAATGGTATCCTATTTCCCTTGAATCACCAATGCCCGAATTCGAGATAGTAAGAAGAATTAGTGCGAAGAAGTGCTCCCTCTGTCTCCCCTGATGACAATAACGATGACGTTAGAGCTAGACTCTATTCTTCTGTTAATAACTCATCGTAATTCGAGATAGAACTTTTATACATTGTAGAGGGAGGGGAGGGGAGGGGGTCTTCATCTCCCGCTCAGTCGTAGTCGGAATTGTCTGCATACGAGCATTCGTATCCGATGGTTGCCTGAATACGGATGACTCCGTCGGGCTTGGTGTCACTCGTCCAGATCTCAATCAATACACTTATGCATCTTCTACAGTATCCCGCCATCTGCACCCTACCGTACCCTCTCCTCTCCTCCTCACCTGTCGTGGCTGCATCTTCGCATCTTCGGCAGTGCATTTCTTGTGGTAGAGGGCGAAGAAGTGACGATACACGCCAGGGTGAGCTTCGGACTTCAACATGATCTGCAGTTTATGATTCATTACAGAATACGGTAGGGACTACGGTACCTTGATTGTCTGTGTCTGGCCTGGTTCCACGAATCCCAATGGTGGTCGCACGCGGAAGATGTTGTTGTCCGTGCACTTGACCTGGGACAGGGACCGTTGATCTTTGAACTTTAGTTCTTCTCGTCACCTTGTACGACTGATGGTCGGGAGTGCTGTTGGTTATCTTCATATCCACGTTACTGGTCGCACTCTTCTTCCAAATGAGGATGACCTCATCGGACGGGTCGAGCTGGAGATTACGGTAGGGGACGATGCCATAGACGATATCTCACCTTCAGCTGGAATGCGGGCTCTCCTGGCTTGTTGGCGAGGTTGAGTTTCTGGGGAAGAGCTGGGGTGGATCCACCCGAGGGAGGCTGCTGTGGAGGGGCTGCTGCCATCTAGAAGGAAGGGTACGGTAGGTGATGAGAGGAAGGGTACTGTAGGGGGATGAAGCTCACATTAGTGGCTGAAGGAGAGACGAGTGTTCGAAGGGCCGCCTGCGAGAGAAGAGGAGGTGAAGAATGAATGAGTGAATGGAGGAAGAGGAGGAATGATGAATAGAACAGATGAGAGGAGAAGAGAAGAAGATAGGGAGAAGTTAGAGAGAGGAGAGAGCTTAGTGAGTATATTATTTAGTAACCTTGGATTCAACGACGATGATATCCCAGTTCCCGTTAATTCATCAATACTCTAGCTCGAAATAATACAACATTGATCCAAAGAAATGCAGATACTCCGTGGTCACAACCCTTGGAAAGGACAACAAGCACTGTGTATTCTTCGGTTTCAATGTTCTTCATAATAGGGATTCAATAATTAAAAGTTTATTTTCATGCATGAAGAGAGGGGAGGGGAGGGCGGATCACTTACTCATCCGAGTAGTCGGAGTTTTCATTAAACATGGATACGTACTGGACGTATCCATTTTTAATGAGTGGGGAAGCAGAAGGGGGTGGAGGGAGGGGAGAGGGGGCAGAGAGAGGGGAGGGCTCGAGAGGGCGGAAGATCGCCCGAAGGCGAACAACTCCATCCGGCTTCGCGTCGCTCTTCCAGATCTCAACAAATCCTGTTTTGCATCTTCTACAGTATCTATCCCTACAGTATCCCTCTATCTGCACCCTACCGTACCCTCTCCTCTCCTCCTCACCTGTCGTGGCTGCTTCTTCGCATCATCTGCAGTGCACTTCTTGTGGTAGAGGGCGAAGAAGTGACGATTCGTCTCGGGCAGAGTCATCGACGATTGGGAGATCTGTAGTTTGTGATTCATTCCAGAGTACGGTACGGACTACGGTACCTTAATGATCTTGGTCTGGCCAGGTTCCACGAATCCCAACGGTGGTAACACTCGGAAGATGTTATTGTCCGTGCACTTGACCTGGTTCAGAGACCGTTGATCTTTGATCTTTAGCCCTCCTCATCACCTTGTACGACTGATGATCAGGCGTGTTGTTGGTTATTTTCATATCCACGTGACTGCTCACTCCCTTGGTCCACGTGAGGTCAATCTCATTCGACGGGTCGAGCTAGAGATTACGGTAGTTTAATGGGTCAACGTCATGATCATCTAACCTTCAGCTGGAATGCGGGCTCTCCTGGCTTGTTGGCGAGGTTGAGGGGCGGTTTCTTGGCAGGTGCAGGGGTGGATCCACTCGAAGGAATCTGCTGTTCTGCCATCTGGAAGGAGAAGGGTACGGTAGGTGATGAGTAGAAGTGTATGGTAGGGGGGATGGATCTCACATTAGTGGATGGGGGAGAGACGAGTGTTAGAAGGACCGTCTGCGAGAGGGAAGAAGGTGGTGAAGGAATGAATGAAGGGGAGAGGAGGAGATGAGAACAGCTCGGTATTCAAAACAACCAATCACCCAATTTGGATATTTACTATTGCACAATTCTTCCTTTTCATAATTCTTCCTTCCCTCGTGCATACTTAGACACTGCAAGCTCCGCCCACTCGGCTCTGACACTTCCCCCCTCGAAAGCGAGATCAGGGGGACACAGGCTTCATTCGAAACCAAATCACTAGCTCAAAAATGAATTTGGAATTCTTTTCATCCTCTTTCGAATGAGCCTCCGGGACCATTGAAAATCCTTCTCTAGGTAGGTCAGCATACAAGTTTTATAGAGCGACTTAGCTTAGAAAACTATAAAACTCGTATGCTGACCTACTTAGAGAAGGATTTTCCGGGGTCCCGGAGGCTCATTCGAAAGAGGATGGAAAAAGCTTCCAAATTCGCTTTTGAACGAAAGATTTGGTTGCGAATTCATCATGTGTCTCTTCGATTTCGAAACGCGCATGGCTCGTGACTCTCTCCGCGTCCTCTCCTCCCTCTCCCTCCCCTCCCTCCACCCGTCTCTCACCCGGCGTGACTAGAGCGCGCCCCGCCTACGTGAAAGGTCACTTTCTTCCCCTGTAGGGTTCGGCGGAGCTCTACCCGATCGTTTCGAGAATTGAAAAGACAATGGAGAAATAGGCTCCGCCCCTCTTTCTCTCGTCTCGCTTTTTGAACCTTTCACGTTATGCTCGATTCACCCACATTTTGGCCAATATCTTGGCTCAAACATTAGATATCGACCTAACACACGTCTTCTGAGAGATTGCATGAAATAGAGGCCGCCCTTTGACAAAATGTTCAAACTGCTCCTTTCTCCAACCAAACAGCATGGTAGACTTAACTGAAGGTCAGATACTTTCTATATAAGTTTCGAAGCCGTAATATCAAAACTGCCTAAAAGCCGGCTCTCGCGTTTTCTAAAATTCAAAAAATCGCATTTCCTTTCAACTTTGAGCTAAAATTTGTTTAAAAAAAGAAAAATAATCAGCGTTCCGAGCTGAACAACTTTTATGTTGACAACGGTTGGACAGGACGACGAAATATAGGTGAAAAACGAGAAAATTCATTTTTGTCCCTCAAAAAACTATATAAAAATTGATGTCGTGAAAAAAAATCCTCTTAACGTCCACGAGATTTTTACACATTTGAAATCTATGTGCTTTTTTACCCCGGGAAAATTGTTTTCATAAAAATTGGTAATGGTAGTCATTCTTTTTTTTCGCCTTGAATATGCGAAATCTCAACTTTTCTCGTTAATTCCAAAAAATTGGTTGACTGTAAATGATGTTTACAGCCTCCAATCGCCCTCAAATTTGGCCTAGGAGTCATACTGCAGCATACAAACATGTTCAATATCAAAATATGCCAAAATGCAAAATATTGGAGGCTGTAAACATCATTTACAGTCAACCAATTTTTTGGAATTAACGAGAAAAGTTGAGATTTCGCATATTCAAGGCGAAAAAAAAGAATGACTACCATTACCAATTTTTATGAAAACAATTTTCCCGGGGTAAAAAAGCACATAGATTTCAAATATGTAAAAATCTCGTGGACGTTAAGAGGATTTTATTTCACGACATCAATTTTTTTATACTTTTTTGCGGGACAAAAATGAATTTTCTCGTTTTTCACCTGTATTTCGTCGTCCTGTCCAAACGTTGTCAACATAAAAGTTGTTCAGCTCGGAACGCTGATTATTTTTCTTTTTTTAAACACATTTTAGCTCAAAGTTTAAAGGAAATACGATTTTTTGAATTTTCGAAAACGCGAGAGCCGGCTTTTAGGCAGTTTTGATATTACGGCTTCGAAACTTCTATAGAAAGTATCTGACCTTCAGGTAAGTCTACCATGATGTTTGATTGGAGATAGGAGCAGTTTGAACATTTTGTCAAACGCCACCTGCGATCTCTCAGAAGTCACGTGCTAATTCAAAAAGTATGATCCTATTCAGTCCCATAGGGACACATTAACCCCGGAAATAGGCCCATGTGATGATTTCTGTCAGCCACCTTGCGGACCCTATGTATACTCCCTTGTACATTCCAGGATTGGAACTGCATATTCAATACCGTAATCTACATATGTAGGGTCCACAACGTGGATAGCCGATGTTTCGGAATCTGGACAAAAGTTGGTTAAAACAGTCCCATAGGGTCTCAATAACATCCTCCTTTTGGAATTAGATCGATATCTCATCTCTAAAGCGAGATACAGCTCGAGAAGCACGCGCGACGAGCACAACGGGAGAGGGGGGAAAGGCGAGACGAGAGGAAAAGTGGGCGGAGTCAATCTCTCCTCTCTTCTCCTCTCCCCTTTGTCGCACCCCCCTCCATTATTCCGCCGATTTCGCTATACAAATAAGTGAAATACCGTTCTAATCTTCGCTTAAGATATCCCCCGATGCTTTTGTGTGTATTGTAGGAGCATTCAAGTAAAAAACATCACATTTATCGATTAGGGCCACAATTCACGCGCAAAACAACAGAAATTAGCACAATAAAATAAGAAAGCGAGTGAATGGTGCCAGCAGACCATTTAATTCTCAGAAAGACATGGAAACTAGGGAACAGGGTATGGATACGGTAGGTGGATACTGTAAGTGGTCAGAGAAGGCCGAGATAGATAAAAAGATAGAAGAGGGTAGGGGAGGAGAAAATACAGACGGAAAACAACCAGACGAAATGGCAAGCACCTACGAGGGAAACATTCGTGCTGAGCACAAGAACAAAGATCGACAGAATATAAAATTTCTGAGAATAAGAAACAAATTTACAATAATTAGTCATAAATAAATCTATTGAATACTTTGGAATAAAAATATCTGATATACTCAGAATAATATGATATAAAAGATCGATCTACAATAAGAAATGCAATGACTATGCAGGATGACAAAGAAAGTTTAAATTGGTGGGCAAGTGGATCAGAGAAGATTTTCGAGCAAGTCGAACAATAATCATTTAGGGAGGACTCTAACTGGGAAAGGGGGGGGGGGGTGGTCGAAGGAAATTAGGGGAAATGGAGGTGACCAAACTGGTCTCACCTCTCGTGAAGATCGAAGAGACGACTCCATCCTCTCTCACGTCTTTTTCCAATCGATGCTCTGGCTCTGAAAAAGTAGATTTTACAATTTAGAAACAATGCGCACATGGAAACCACTATCTCCATATAAATACCTACCAATTTAATCGTACAAATAAGAAATACGACTAGGAAAATAACTAAAAGCGGCGAAAAATCTAACGAATTGGACGAACCAAAGCATCACGGATGTATACAACTCGTTAGAGTGCATGAACAGAGGTAACTGATAGCAAAACATAAAGGTTAGCTAAGAAGAGTAATCAATAATCACAGCAATACTTACTTACGCGTTAGAGATGGAGCGAAAAACGGATCAGGCCGGCTAATCCTACCAATTATAAGTGTTGAACGCATCGAAACCGCACCAAAACGGGAACAATGATAGACCAGTTCACGTACACTAGGAACAAGCAAGAAAATACATAAAATAATCGATGAAAACGCGATAAAAATCTATAAATCGATAAAACAGGCAGCCGAATATATCGTTCCGACAGTATCTGTTCAATGCCTCCTCGACGGTATAATAGCGCAACTTCCTTAGGAATTAACGTAATTTCTCCCGGAGCTTCAAAAAAATTCAAATGAGGAGCACAATTAAACGAAAGTATAAATCTTCGTTTGCTTTCGCGTTTTGGACTGATATGAGACCATTAAATATGAATATTGCCCGACGAACTTATAATTTTTCGTATAAACGGCATTTTAACCTTATTTTTTTCAATTTTGACCTACTTAGAGGAGTCAGACCTAGTTCGTCGACCAACCACTCGATTTGTCTCGGGGAAAGCAATCGAATTATTTTTTGGTCGACCGTTTTGGTCGCAAATTACGCATGTGCTCCTCAAATCTCGCTTTAGAGAGGAGAACTGTCCGAGCCGAGTGGGCGGAGCTTGTGGTGTCTATACATATGTCTCCAATTACTCAGAAAAATTCATGATCTGACGAAGGCCTATAAAAAATCAAGTGAACCTGAATGCTGTAGATATCGATTCTTATATCTAAATATCAATCGTACTGTATTGATTGCTCAAATACTTTTGTAATATTGGCGTCGCAAATTGGTGGATAAAGTTCAGTTGTATTTACGAATACGGAGAATCGTCGGAAACTTCGAAGAAGGAAATGCAGAATGATTCTACGTACTCATCGAGCATTTCCTTGATCACCCTCCCCTTGACTTCTTCCACCGTGTACTTCTTCTCCTTCCCTCTCAACTTCTCCCTTCTTCTTCTCTAATTCGACAGGTCCCTATCATTGAATTACAAAAAGAAGAAATCGAGCACCTGAAGAGGAGGGAGAGACTCTCTCTTGAGTGTGCACACTCTCGTCTCTCATAAGAACGATAATGAGATCATTCGAAATGGGAATGAAGATGGAGGAACTTTTCCAATGTTATCTATCCTCAGCCTTTTCCACTTTGATCAGTAATTTATTCGAGGGGACGATGACGATGCATTGATTTGCAAC
Source organism: Pristionchus mayeri (assembly GCA_036245805.1). NCBI lineage: Eukaryota > Metazoa > Nematoda > Chromadorea > Rhabditida > Neodiplogasteridae > Pristionchus > Pristionchus mayeri. The sequence goes on along the minus strand of BTRK01000003.1, from coordinate 21,816,999 downwards.
GCATTCGATATCCTCATTTTGCATAATCCCTCCCCTCATCTCCCTTCTCCTCCCTCCCCTCTCCTCTCCTCTCCTCTCCTCTCCTCCATTCATTTCCTTCCTTTTCTCCTCTCGTGGACGGTTCACCCGTCTCTCCAAGATTGTCTCCAGTAGGTATGTCCACTCCCTCTCACTCTGATCTTTGATCTTTGATCTCATATTTCCAGATGCACATATTCACATCCTTGAAAAAGAAGAGGAAAAACAAGAAAGTAGTAAGTATTCACGTCCCTTCCGGACGCTGAGTTATCGTTCCATTTGGGATACGATATTCTACCGTGCCTTGACCTGCCATACCTCTACAGTACCCCAATATCCCCCTTTAAGGCTGAAGGAGAGGATAGACACCGAAGAATCAATAGAGTCGAAGATGAAACAGAGGACGAAGACGCCGAGCAAGGAAAAGAGTGAGTGGAGAAGGGAAGAGGATGAGGAAATGGAGATTGCATTGGGATGATGCAATCCGATTTGGACTGTATTAGTGAGATAGGGTTTGCAAGACTAGGTTGACAGGACTAGGGTCTTAAAAGGGACGACCACTCCCTTCCCCTCTCTTCTCCTCCAATGAATCGCCGCCGTCGATCTCGCTCCAGTTCTGCTTCTCTCCCCATCTCAAAGGGTAGGGGGTTACTGTATGAGAGGCCACCCTGAATATATTTGCTTCCTTTAGAATGAGATAGTCTACTATGATTGTTGTCACTAAGCCCTTATCTTGCTGTGTATCATCATTATCTGCTCCATTCCCTTCCCCCCCCCCCTCTCCCCCCTCATTTCATCAGGTGGTGCTGGTCGTAAGCAGTCTGCTCGTGCTCCGAAGGGTCGTCCACCCGCTCCGAAGCCATTCCAGGAGGCGTTCACTCACTTCGTGAAGGCCACCTGTGCGGTGAGTACTGTAGGATACGGTAGAGCACTCATTCGATCGACAACTGACTTATTTGCAGACTGGAATACAGGGACTACTCGACGAGTTCAACGACATCAAGAGACAGACGCAGGCGATTGGAGGTGGACTGCCGGATCGATCCTCCCCTCCTACCGTAATTCTACCGTAATCGTACCGTAATCCCTGCAGATACGCCCAAGTCGGCCTTCGATGCGAATGCTACCAAGAATCGATACAAGGACGTCTTCTGTGTCGATGAATCGAGAGTCGTCCTCAGATGGCCAGAGGGACAGGGTACGGTAGGATACTAGGGGATATGGTAACTACAGTATACTTCACAGGCGACTATATTCATGCCAACTGGGTAGCAATGGATGAGAAGCGGAAGTACTTCTGCACTCAGGTTATCTTTAGTCTTTGATTTCTGATATCTGATATCTCGCAGGGTCCAATTGTGGGAACGATCGAAGATTTCTGGAGGATGATCTGGCAAGAGAAGAGCAAGTGAGGAGATGAGAGATGATCTTTGATCTTTGATCTCTCTCAGATCGATTCTCATGTTGTGCAATATTGTGGAACAAGGCAAGAAGAAGTGTGAACAGTATTGGCCAGAGGGAGGAGAGAAGGCTGAGGTGAGTGGTCTTTGATATTTGAACTCTCGACGAAAGATCAAAGGTCAATGCTATCACACTTCTTTACTGCAGTACCATTTCAGGCTCAATACGGTCCCATCTCAGTGAAGGTTGTGAAGAGTCGCGAATGGAATAAGTGCATAACTAGAACTACACTCACTCTCTCGGATGGATCGGTGAGTGGAGGGTACTGTACCCGGTAGTACTGTATATTCCTGTGAGAGTGATACGGTAGTTACAGTATCTTTCAGGAGACACTGGACGTGGAGCATCTCCAATGGAATGATTGGCCAGATCGAGGAGTTCCTCTCGATGTTCATACTTGTGTATCACTCATCACTCTACTCGGAAAACTCACTCCCACCACGATTCATTGCTCAGCAGGTACGGTAGGAGAGAGGAGGGATACGGTAGTCAGTTATCGATTGAAGGAGAGAGGAGGGATACGGTAGTCAGTTATCGATTGAAGGTATCGGTCGTACGGGAACCATCGTGGGACTCGATCTGATGCTGACGAAGATGAAGGCAGGCCAAAAGGTTTCCCTCAAGGATGTGAGTGAATCCACTCATCGAGGGATACGGTAGTTACCGTAGCCTCGATCTCTACCGTACCCTCAGGTTGTGATTGGCCTTCGTGCACGTCGTCACGGATCAGTGCAGATGGACATCCAGTACCTCTACATGCACAGAGTTCTACTCGCTGATGCCGTCCAGAGACAGGTACTGTAGAGGGAGGGTACTGTAGGGGAGGGAGGGTACTGTAGGGTAAGGAGGGTACTGTAGGGGAGGGAGGGTACTGTAGGGAAGGGAGGGTACTGTGGGGGTACGGTAGAGTATCGTACTCATACCTCTTCAGATCGTAACCGAGGAGGAGATTGCGGACTTTGTCGGCCAGTACGAAGCACTGTGCAAGCAGAGAGGATTCATGTAGACTAAAGGTATCCCCCCTCTTCCTCCTCCCCCCTCCCACCTCCCCCCTCCTCCACTCGTCCCCTCCTTCCCCTCTCCAATCCTCTCCTCTTCAGTTCTTCCCTTCGTCATAACTCAAGATCTGAGAAGATTCGATTGATTAGCAAGAGACAAACGAAGATCTGTGAATGAGTACGAGTGAATGATAAAGCGTCCATTCATTCCATTTGTCACCATTCTACACGAACATAAGAATTCAATTTGTTATTTTTGACACATTTTATCCCTCGATTTGGGGGGGGGGGTGACAAAACAGAAACCGACAAAACATAAACAAATCACCGCTCCGTCGGGAATTGACTTATAGACTTGGGAGTTGTTGCATTGCTAGCAGTATACTCCACACTACATCACCCTGATTAGATCTTCTAACTAGGCGATTATGAGTTTCACTCGCCAGCTATGTTCAGGGGGTTCATGGTCTAAAATTGGGAATTTGAGTGGAAAATCGTGGTTAGATAATCACGAAATGATGTGACCAATCGATACCCATTCTACTGGGTAGAAGTGCTTGCTGGGGTACTAGACTATTGATTAGTTACGGCATTTGGTGATTGTCTAACCATCATTTTCCACAAAAATTCCCAATTTTGGACCATGAACACATCCATATACATAGGACGCCGTATTCCTAAGGCTCAGACAAACGTTGGCACAGCGATTTTACGAAAATATGTAATCTGGGGTAGTTTTTCATGCTGATGACGATGGCCAGTCTTAATTTGCATAATGACCCTCCAATAGCGCACTATTGCGCCCGTTTAAATGACGAAATTTTCGGTTTATTTGATCTAACATGTGTAAGAAAGGTTCAAAAATTTTGAAATTTTTTTCCCTGGGTGGTTTTTCATTCTCTTCACGATGGGACTGAAATCTTTACTTTAAAACAACATCTTCATAGCTTTTTTGACTGGATGTATGCTTAAAACTCAAAAGTGCTTCCATCCAAAATGAAGTTATGCATTTCATACGGCCAGTAGGCCATAAAAAAATTTTTGTGCAATTCTGAGTCTGGTATTTTGAGATATGATCGGTCAACGTTTCTAGGTCCAAACCTCATAGTGTCTTGTTTGCTTTCAAACAAACAAGAGAGCTTCAGCGCCGAAGATGACCATCGTGCGTCCATGGCTCAGTTGGGTAGACTTTGGCCTCGCACCCTCGGGGCACTGGTTCGATCCCCGTCGGCTCCGGATCTTTTGCAAAGATTTCACGTATCAAATTGATTTACACTCTTGGCCTAAATTCAACACCTTTTCCGTCTCATCAAAATGGAACATTGATAAAACTTAATACCAGATGCTTGAAGCCATAGCAAAAGTTCAGAGCCGACGGGGATCGAACCAGTGCCCCGAGGGTGCGAGGCCAAACTACCCGGGGAAAAAAAATTTCAAAATTTTTGAACCATTCTTACACATGTTAGATCAAATAAACCGAAAATTTCGTCATTTAAACGGGCGCAATAGTGCGCTATTGGAAGGTCATTATGCAAATTGAGACTGACCATCGTCATCGGCATGGAAAACTACCCCAGATTACATATTTTCGTAAAATCACTGTGCCAAGACCTCCCCGAATTGTCCGTGCCTTAGGAATACGGCGTCATAGATATGGAGTGCAATTCAAGTTCGCCTGAACAGAGGATCTAAACAGGGTGAAGTAGTACATCACATACTGGTAACAATGCAACAACTCCCCAGTTCCTACGTCGAGTTCCGAAGGAGCTGTGATTTGTTTCTGTTTTGTCGGTTTCTGTTTTGTCACCCCCCCCCCCCCTCGATTTGGTTGTGCTTGAAGTTTTGAGAAAGGAATGTGCCAATATTCGGTGCTCCGAATGGAAAGGGATAAGGGAAAGGGAAGGAAGGGAAGGAAGGGATATGGATGCAAAGAAGTTATAGTAGAGGGATGAGGATAGAGACGACAGGAGTTCACTCATTATTGATCAGACGGCCATATTTGATTGCATTGCATGCGAACTGGATGAAACAGCTTTATTGTGGAAAACTGTTGTCTTGCGTAATCGTCTAGAAATGAGATTGCAAAAAAGGTAGAAGAGAGTAGAGATGGGATGTGGCGATGGAAGAAAAATAGAGGGAAGACTGATGAATAGTTCATTCCCTCATTCCCGATTCATGCGACCGTATTTTGTGGTTAAATTCCATGTGAGCTATCTATTGCATAACTTTATCGCGACAAATTAACACCATTTTACATGGGCTTGTGGATAATCAGGAGAACTTTTAATTCTTCTCTTCATTTTCCTCCTGCTCCTCCTTCTCCTCCTCTCCCTCTTCACCCTCATCCTCTTCTTCCTCTTCCTCTTCCTCCTCTTCCTCCTCCTCCTCCTCTTGATAGGTCACCTAAACCATGTATATGCGAGGATGCAAGTGATAGACTAACTCACGGGAAACTGCTCGAATTCCTTCCTCAGCTCCTCAAGAGTGAGATCGCAAGAGATTCCGTTGGGGAGAGTTCCATCATCGTTGTATCTCATGAATGAGATCGTTCCTCTCCCCTTCCAGAAGATCGATCCGGAAACGGAGATCTGACGAGGACCAATGAGGATGACGAATGACGAATCACTCCAGTCATCGAGGATCTAAGAGAGGAAAGGATGAATTGGCAATGGAGATCACTCGAGATGGAGTTGAACTGACTCCCATTGCAATCCCATTGAAACCCTGCTGCTACATCCCATTCAAGTATCCCTCCATTCAAAGAATCTCCCTTACCTCGATGATTTCCTGATTGGTCTTCTGGAAGTAATCCCCACAGTAGGAGAGACCAATCGAGGAGAGGAATTCGACGGTCGATGAAGCAGAGACCCATTTGAATTCCACTTCCTTCAAGCAACCATCCGACGACTCCATTCTCTGAGAGGAACACTCTACGTTGTAGATGGAAGTAGAAGAACTCTATTCAATCGTCAAATCTACCATATCGATGGCTATTTTCGAATGGGCAAAAGTATAATATGAAGGTGTGGTTTACTAAACTGACATCGTAGGCTCTCCGGAGGGTGTTAGAGGAGAGGTCGGGATTGGGATGCTCGAAGTAGACTGCCACTCGATCCCTCATCAGTTCCTCCATGCACTCAGAAGTCATCAGTTCTCTTCGCATCTCCTCATCCTGAAGGATACAGTATCCATTTACTATGTTATACTAAATACAGTATCTACTGATCGATAAAGAAGATCACCTCGATATCAATTTTCAGCTCAGGAGCGGAGATTCGAGATATGGCAGCAAGCACTTCTCCATATTCCCTTCCTCTCAGCTACGAAGATTATCGTCGGTTCCTCATTTAAGTGAATTGACCTACGTTGAACTGAATCGATTTGAATTTGGTGTTGGCAGTCAATTTCTGCAGTCCATCGAGATATCTCTGCACATCCTTCGTGAGGTGTATTTTGACTCTAAGAGGGAAGATAGAGAGGCTAGGGGGAGGAAAGGTCGCTCACGTCCTCCTATCTTGGTAGGTGCGGTAGTTCTTATCGACTATATACAGACTGTCCATCTCATAGGACTGCCCCGCCTCGAGCTAAACCATACTGTTTATTGGGCGTGGTCGGGTACGTTAAGCAATTGAGACGAAGTTCATATTCCCATTAGAAACGCTGGAGTTTCGAGATGCAAATATCGCATTCATTAATGTCATTCTTTTGGTTTGCTCTCTTTGTGAGTGGTGGTATCGAGAATGAAGAATGAGTCTCTCCTCACCTCACGAAGAGACGAATTCACTCGTGCTCTCATTCGATCGGCAGCTCCCAGATACTTCTTGAAGATACGAAGTTTAACATAATTCGGAAGATCGTTGAAAGGGAACTGAAAAGGGAGAGATGGAGAAGGAAGAGGAGGAGAAGACTCACGATGCCGAAAGCTCCATCTACACTGATCATAATCTGGAATGGATGAGTAAGGGGAGAAAGGAACTTCCTTCCTTACATCAATCTTCAATCTACGCATGAAGCGTTCGAGAACAATAGTAGAATATTCCTTTGTCTGCAATTACCGTATTCATAAATCGTCACTAGGGTTCCCTTGATGGAATTATTTGGCTATTGGAATTCCAAAACCCTCCACTCATTTCCAATTCCGCGCTCGCATACGAGCGGTTGGCAATTGGAATTCCGCTCGAAATGGAATTCCAAACTGTTATTGGAATTCCATTGAGGAAAATATCAAAATTGATTGGCGAACATATGTGGAAAGTAATTAATTTATTCAAATGGAATTCCAAAACTATTGGAATTCCATTCCACCGCTCCGCGCGGGGGGATGGAAGGAATGGAATTGCGTCACTCCTTTGTCCTCACTATTGGAATTCCGGAATCAATTCCATCAAGGGAACTCTAATCGTCACTCATTCACTGACCGTATCTTCGCCTTCTGTCTTCTGTCCCTGAGAAGAGATGCTGAGATTGGGCACCGCGGAGTGATCATTGATCGATTCCTGAGATGGATACTGTAGATTCTCAGTTTTGAGAGGGAGAAGACTCGCTTCAGATGGAGGGGCAGCCATGCAGGTCTATGCCAGACTGGAGAGTTGATGATGGGGAATGAGTGAGATGAATTAAGGGTATAAGGATATTCAATGACATCCAATTACAATGGACGAACAATGGAATTGTTCGATCGATCAACGGCAAAAATGATGAAGTATTTCAAAGAATCTTCTATTCCTACAGGCTACTCAGTGGAGATGAGTGGGTAAGAGAAGGAAGAGGAAGGAAGGGTCGCCCATCGTCTCTTCCTCTCTTCCGAGAAGTCTAATGCTTCTCCCCCATAAGGAGAGGTCATCTTCATACTTGATGTCCTTCCTCTTCCTCCTTCCCTTCCATTCCTCCTCCCTTCTTCGACAGGAGTGCAGTCCATGTGTCTATTGCAGCCCGGGGGGAGGGGGGGGGGAGAGATTTGTTCTCCCTCCCCAATCTCCCCTCCTCCTCTCTCCCCTACCAGTAGTCTCCTCCCATGCACTTCCACAGGTAACTTATTTCTTTCTTTCAAGATCGAGAAGAAAGGTGGTCGTTATTGCTATGTTCTTTGAAGAACTTGTCTAAAAATAGTGAAGCAACTTTCAAAACGTTTTGTTACCGGACCAAAAAACAACGGCGGGGTTACTCGGACGGGGGTTGGATACTTCCGTCAGAGATGGGATTACCTGTGGTGAGAGAGAGAAGAGAGTGAGAGAAATTGAGAGAGAGAAATGGAGGGGGAAATACTCTGGTTGTCATCTTCAGAAGACTAGGACTACGTGATCCCTTCGACGAGAATAGGATGAAGAATAGAGACAATTTACGTTCCAAGGGAGATAATGCTTCTTCAACTAATCATAGTTAACTTCCTGTTTTGTTATAAATACCCGGTTGATACCTTATAATATGCGAAGTGGCACTCTCTCAATTCTCCATGGGTGAAAATAAGCGATTCCTCGTGGTATCGGGTTTCTTTCCTGCATAGAAGACACTCCCATGAACCCAACCAAATATAAATAGGACAGGTATTGCACATCTGAAATGGATCAATGGAACTTCTGAAAATGGGATCTCCACTGATCCCATTTTAGTTCAGCTAATTGGTCTCTTGCAATTAGGTATTCGTAGTTGTTTCTGGGAGACTTTCGACAGATGGAAGGAGAGGGCCTAAACGAGGCGCGTCCTTTGTTTGGGAAGGAGAGGAAAGGTTGTTCCCAAGCGCCCTCGAAAGGCAGAAGAGGCAGACTTCTTCTCCAGAAGAGAAGAGGAGACATCATCTCACCATCCTCATACATTTTGTATTGAACAGAGGAGCGCCTCAGTTCTCCAGAGTAGTCTATCTCTTCTTCTTCGGATGCAATTCCTTCCCTTACCATGAGGTGATCATTTACTCCCCTCATTCCATTGCCTCTCTCCTCAAGTGTGAGCATCGGGGATTGGTCTAGTTCGTGCGAAGTGACGTGGGGGAAGAGACCCTAACGACACTCCTTTCACTCTTCTCCATTTATGCCCGTCGCCACTGCTAAATGTGGTGGAAACGTGGCGTGATCCCCATTCCTGATCCCCTCCTTCTCGCTTTCCCCCAAATCTTTAGCTGGTGCAAAATGCGGTTGAAGTATAGTCCATCGATGTACTAGGATGGCGTTTCATTCCAACAAATTCGTTACAACATCTATTTTTTTCCGGTGAGTTTCTAAAATGTGCTGTTGTATTTATAAAAATATGAACAAAAATAAATATTTTCAGTCATCAAGCAGCTCGTCTCGGTGCACCAAACCGACGAGGTAATCTGCCTTCCATCTAAATTGTGAATTAGAAAAATTGAATTCTGAGCATGTTGAATTCGATCATTAATCAATGATTGCTGATTTCAGTGGAGGGTCAGATCTCGGGGAGCGACACATCTCCCTCCTTCTACCGATGTAAGTGACTCCCCTCCATCCCCCCTCCTCCCCTTGCAAGTCGTGATGAATAGGGAAGGAGCGCATCTCAGGATGGGGGAGGAGTATCGATAGAAGACCTCTCCCCCCATCTTCTCCCTTCTTTCTCTCGATCTACATCCAACCATCCTCGTGAATTGATTGACTCTTTCCTCGTCATAGGAAGTGCCTATTATCGGAGTGATTACGGGAGAGAGACGAAATTGGCGCCTTTCCCTTAGGAGAGATTCACTGCAGACATTTTAGTTATCCCCTTGTACTCCTTGATCTTTGATCTTTGATCTCTCCCTCTCTGCAGGGGATTCGCCTCGACTTCGATTGGGGGAAGAATTGGAGAGGAGAAGAGTCATGATATCTTCCCATGCTGGAAATCACAAGAGACACGACGGTATGTCTTCCTTCTCTCTCTCCACTCACAATGGTATTCCTCCTTCCCTGCACTCCGAATAGGAAGACACAGAGAGCTCTCGTCTTCTCTTCCCTTCGTCCATTCTCACTAACAGTGATGCATAACCAATGCAATCGAACGGCCAAAACAAGGGCTTCGACGAAGTATTCGAAGGCGAATTCCTAAATTCGCTCCTGAACATTCTCACTGCCTGTCGCCGCATATTTATAGCTTCGTGAGAGTGGAATTGCAACTGAAACAGCTTGGAAGTGTGAAGTAATCTCTTTGCCTCCCTCGCCCTTTCCAATCACTCTCCGATGAAGTGAATTCAGAGAACGCGAATGGGGCAGTCGTCTCATTCGGGACTCCACGGGAGATCCGCTCCAGGTGAGACTCCGCCCACTTATCACTCCCATTTCACATCCGAGACTTCTTCCTTTACTCCACTTCTCCCTTCTTTCCTCCCCCTCTCTCCTCACTAACAATGGGCATCACTGTTCGAAGGACAAGACAAGTCCCGCATGGATTGAGGGTCAAAACGAGGTACAGTCCCGAATAGGATGGACCACCCCCTCCCCCCCTCCTCCTCCTTCTCTCCCACCCAAATGCCACCACTATAACTCGATTAGCACATGTGTATTCATATCACAATTTCTGTGTGCTTCTCTCTCTCGTCTTCCTCTCCTTTCCTTCTTAGAGGGAGGAGCTATACTCAATCCCCCTCTCTCACCTCCATTCCCTTTACCTGTCTCATCCTCCATATCAGTCTCCCTGGAGCACCATGAATACCGTAGTCCTCCAGAGTTCCATCATGGCGACCCATCAGGGAATCAATCGGATCAATCGACACAATCGATCCCTTTCCCGACAGTTTTTCATTCCGAACTCCCATCGACTGTCACATGTGATTCGAATCAGAAACAAGTTGAGGTACTTTTCCTAGTCTTCTCTCCCCCCCCCTCCCCCCCCTTCCTTCTCCTACTCGTTCCCCTCGTTCGCCTTCTCATTGACACCTTGAGATAACGGGGGTCTCTCATTTCCTCCCAGTCGCCTCTCCTCCCCTCCTCCTCCCTCTCTTCTTCTTTTCCTCTTTCCTCCTTAGGATGGATGGTTGCTAGGGAGAAGCAGCCGTTAAGATTGGAGGGCAGATTCAAAGTAGATGAGGTTGAAATCAACTGGAGTCCAGAGGAAGGGAAGAATTCCCAGTTCAATGGGCGATGATTATAGGAAGAAAGCGGTGGATAAAGAGGAAGAGGAGCCACTCAATGATCGCCCTCCCGACGTCCCTCCCATTCCTCTTCGAACTCTTCCCGCGTGTCTTTCTGCCACCAAGGTATCCATCTTACACGGAGATTCCCCCTGTAGTTTCCCTTTTTCGCTATTTCCTCAGTTGTTTCGTTCATGTCATTCCTAGAATGTCTGAAAGCGTTGTTCTCAATCATACCAACAGCTGAAGTCGCTAAATGTCGCACGAATGTATTCCTTTTCCTCCCCAATCTTCCTTTCTGAGTCTGCTCAAATCCGTGGTCTGCTCGTCACGGACTCATTTCCCATTGGAAGCCACACAAAAGTGGAACTGTCGTCTCACAACAAAAACTTAATTTGAAAGTAATTTGAAATAATTGAGTGAATTGGCAGGGGATCACAGTGGAGAATGCGAGGAGTCACGAGTTCCTTCGAGTGAATGTGGGAGGACATCGATTCATGCTCAGGAAGGAGACCATCCATCAGAGAGATCAAGGCAAGCAAGGGGGAGAAGAGGAGAGGCAAAGACATCTCACTTATTCAACTGCGTCATTCAATCCATGAAGGCTGCATAACATCTTTGATATCCTTGCGTTAGACACAATAACACATTGTATAGAAGAGAAGGAAGTTGCGAAGATGCATCTTGATCGATTCCTTCTGCAGGTCGTCTCTCGTGGATTCTCTCAGCTGCATCTCAGGAGGATCGTCTCTCTATGTGCGATGCCTACTTCGAGTCTACTTCCGAGTACTACTTCGAACGACCTCCCGCACTCTTCCACATCGTCTACTCATTCTACCTCACTGGTCAGTCGGAGGAGGAATGAGAACCAATCCATTCTCTCTGTAGAGAGAAGGTGGTATGTGAGGAATGCTCTCCACCTAGAATGGGATAGCCACAAGGGGATTCATTCCTCTTCCTTCAGGCCAGATCCACCAGCCTTCTCATCTCTGTCCCACTGATATCCTCGACGAATTCGACTACTGGGGAATCGTACCCGACTCCCATCTAGCTGCATGCTGCTGCATCGAAAGCCATGTAAGTGAGGAGAGAGGGATGAGAATGCTTACACATCGTCCACTCTTTGGCAATCTCCTATTCAATCCCTATTTCTCTTATATGTTCATTGGATGTCAGAACTGGGCACAAAAGTCTTCGAGTTTTGCCCAGAATCTTTAAAGATGCTGAGACACCGATTTTTTCCTTCTTTATCGCGCACTAATTCACTCGCTGAAACACTGCTAAAGTCTACATATCGAAGGGGAATTTGATCATTCCGGGGAAGGATGAAGATGACTTCTCAGTAGTGACTGAAGCTAGTCTCGACTGCGTAGGATTGGCAGAGGAGCCTCGTGAGGGAAGAGCAAATAGACTGAGAAGAGGAGGAAAATATAGGTTGACACAATGCATTTTGGTGTAGGAGGAAAGACTCGTGCCATGCTTGAGGGGTTCATTTCTGCATTTAGATTTGCAAAGCGATTATATTCAATCACGAGTTAAGCGTTCAAACTTCTCACACTGCAAATCAACAATTGCATAGTGAAATAACGGAATGGAGAATAATCGAAAGAGTGACTGCCGATTAATTAGCTTCTCCTGAGAAGAGAAGAGAAGAAGTGGGAGAGGGGAGAATGAAGATGGAAGAAATGAATGCGATCCCTTGCAGGTCGACGACCTCTCCCTCTCTTCAGCCTCGACCCTCGAGATCGAAAACGAATTCAAGAATCTTTTTGCGGGTGAAATTCGACGGAAAGTGTGGAATGTGATAGAGGAACCGACGAGGTTGCTTCCCCTCGTCTTCTTCTCCCCTCAATCTTCTCATTTCAGTTCGTGTTCAGCTCAGATCTTCGCATTTCTTTCCGTAATGTTCGTTCTCATTTCAATCTCGGGTCTCGTTCTCGGTTCTCTCCATGACCTGCAAGAGGCAACCACCAAGAATATCACTGCTGGTCAGTTGAATGAGAGAAGAAAAGCGAAGGATTGCATAGTAAGGAGAAGGGAATAGAAAGGAGAGGCGCATTTTTGATCACGCGCACTTTCGTCTCGTCTAAACTCAAATCCGGGATTAGGAATCAAACGATGTGTGAAAGGCGAAGGGAAAAGCTTTCCGCTTCACCAAATGTCGAAGTAAACAGGAGGATCTACTTGATTCACGCTCTCCATCCCCTTCTCTTCGTCCTCATCGTTGTCATCTTGCAGCGAATGGGACGATGATCGAGATCGTCGAGATGGAACCCCATCACATTCTCTCTAGTCTCGAGTACGTCTGCATCGTGTGGTTCTCCATCGAGTACCTCTCCAAGATGATCGTCTCCCCCGCCAGGTGAAATGACCTACCACATTATTGATTAGATTGCATCGTCACGGTAGTTCATTGCTGCCCGAACAGGGGAGTATACGGTAGCATAAATTTGAGGAAGAAGACGTTCTTCCAACTGCTGAACATCATCGATCTGATGGCGATCGTTCCCTTCTTCATCGAGATTTCACTGATGATCTTCGGGATCGACACCGAGTCACTCAGAGATCTCAAGGCACGCAATCACTTTCATTCTTCTTCCATTCTCCCTTCCATAATTCTCTGTCTGATCCTCTCTCCTCTCTCCAGGGCGCCTTCCTCGTCATTCGAATTCTGCGTGTCCTGCGAGTAATTCGAGTGCTCAAGTTGGGTCGATACTCCAGTGGTCTCCAGATGTTCGGAAAGACTCTCAAAGTATGGCTCCATTCTCCATCTCACTTCACTTCCTAATCACTCCTTGTTGCAAAGATGAAAGCATACATTCAATCCCTCTCATTTCTCCCTTCTCAGGCGTCCTTCCGTCAGCTGGGAATGATGGCGATGGTTGTGTTGACAGGGGTGATCTTCTTCTCCACTCTCGTTTACTTCCTCGAGAAGGACGAACCAGGCACTCAGTTCCACTCCATTCCTGCTGCTTGCTGGTGGTATGATCACATTCATTTCCATCTCAATAGGGAAGGTTGCGGAGTGTCTATAGACCTTCAACTAATGAAGAGATTGATTCGACATTTGGCATTCCATCATAAAATATATAATTCATTCAGGTGCATAGTAACGATGACTACGGTTGGGTACGGAGATCTCGTTCCTGTGACTCTTCGTGAGTATCTTTTCCATTCCTGATTGTGCTCTCCCCACATTGGAGGGAAATAATTAGTTCTCCGTATTGGTAATGATTCCGGATTTTACAATAGTGCGAACAAAGGATTTGGTCTTTCATTCTATTCGAATATTTTCACTCTCTCGATCTGGTCATTTCCTTAAAAAGATATTGGAGTCTCATGGTCGACCACTGGGCATAGGGCACGGAGATCTTACTCCTACGACTATCTTGTGTTTACTCTGATATACCGTAACCTTCCTACCGTACTCCTTTGAGCGGGCAAGCTGGTCGCTACGGGAGCCATCGCATGCGGAGTCCTCGTGCTGGCTCTTCCCATTACCATCATTGTGAGTGCATTCTGACGGCTTAGTCCAGTCACCGCTTCTGCGTCAATCCCCCTATCTATCGCTTTTCGCTTCTCCGGTGTCATCCTCCCCCTACAGTAATCCGAGAAGAGAGCGCCTAGTTGTTCAGGCACAGGTTGCTTTCACTGTATCGGGGAAGCACAAGAAGAAGCAGAGACGTCATCTGAAAGTACGGTAGCATCGAGTGCTGCTTGCGCTGTGTAGCTGCCCCGCTTACGCGTGTGCTAGGGCTGCCTCGCAGTGTGTGCAACCCGCTTTCCCTCTTCACGCCGCGCAGCCCAGCCAGTCCCACCCATCCATAGATTGATCTACTAATCGATAATCTGCTCCTCAGGTTGACAACTTCATGAAGGTCGCAGAGGGTGAGAGGGAAGCTGGAGGAGTCGCACGAAGGTTCGGACGAAATCGACAGAACAGCGAGTGAGTAGGTCAAGCTCCGCCCAATTATCGATCGATATTTGCAGAGTAGCGTATAATCCGCGGCCACAGCAGTCAGTCACGCAGGACACAATCTGCTGAACTTTGATCTTTGATCTTGTACAATAATTTGTTGTTCGCTCATTTCTCGATCTCAATTGATATTGGACAAAATGTGATAAAGACGTATCGAATTGATTTCACGAAGGTCTGTTTTGTATTCAGAAACGGAAAGAATGAAGGGGCGGTTCACTTCTCATAGTGCATGACCCATCACGATGAGTTATCTCGGTAGGTCTGTCACTCACCTCACAGTTCAAGTCTCAGGTCACAGTCCAGAGAAGGGAGAGAAATGCGAGTATCGAGTATCCAATGGAGGCAAAGGACTTCCGTCACCTCAGTGAGACGACTCTCCTCAGATGAGGACTCCAAACAAAGGAAGGCAACCATCTTTCCTCTCTCCCTCCTATCGCTATCCCCTGTGGAGGGGATCTTCGCCCTATCTCCCAACTCCTTCCCCCTGTCTCTCCTCTCTATCGTTCCTCTAACCGAAGAGATAGTGCGTAGAATGGTGACAGTCCTCCTCCCCCCCCCTCCTCACCCCCCCCCCCCTCCTCTCTCCTCCTCCTTCCCTCTCCTCTGACCTCTCCTCATCCCCTCATAATCCCGCCAGATGTGTTCGATCTCTCAGACTCTCCATCCTATCTAGCTACCCCCTAAACTTGTCGCGTTGATCGGTCAAGAATCTCCTGTCTTAATCGGATATTATCTATGCGCGTAAGATGAGAACATTATCTCGTTACGCACTCAACTGTGTCTTGTTTATCATGTTTTGAATAGATTGAAAAGTTTGCTCTTGTTTTCGGAATGTCTAAACATTTCGAATCTTGAATATCTTCTCACTTCAAATTAAAATGAATTATTCAAGGATGGATCCCTTCGTCGACTTGGTCTATCGACTGGAGATGCTCACCACGCAGCCTCTCTCAGAAGATGTTGAACCGAGGTATGCTCATATTTCCGATTGTGTGCGGAGTCTGCAGCCGAGTGGGCGGGGCCAACTCCTTGCATGCAGGAAAGTGCGACTGAAGCAGCACTCTCTGCACCCTGCCATGTTCTCCGTGCTGGTGGATCTGCAGGAGAAAACGAGAATGGCCATTCCCATCGAGGAAGAAGATGACAAACAAGTGAGCGGTCTTTGATCTTCTGGTTTAATCTTTCCCACTCATGGATGGATCGATACTATTTAATCGCACTCGTAACTAAGTCTTGAATGATATCTGAATTCGCAAAATCTGTTAGATAAAAGATAAATTCCTCTTCTTCTCAGTCACTTCGAGTGGACAATATGCTGTTGGCGGAGGGAGTGATGTGGCCGGAGAAGGAGTCGCACTCCTTCCTCTCTCAGCCCACTGATCATGATGAGTATCGAGTGCAACTGCAGCAGATCAGACACGAGTTCATGATGACGATGGCGAAGAGAGAAGAAGTGAGCACACTCGTGATCACCATTTTATTATAATTATCAAAGCCTTCTGAATGTTCGAATCTTTCCGATTTTCCAGTAGTACTTCTCGTCTGAATGAATCAAATGGTGGAATATTGCAGGATATGGCAAACTTCTCCACTCACACAGACACAATGATGAAGGAGCAGTCCTTACTCCGACCCATCTCCAAATTAGGAGTTGAATTCATCGTCAACTCAATCAGGAAGAAGTTCATTCAACACATGGTACGACTGCTATCTTACTACTGAAGTTTGAATTTTGACAAAGTTTGAATAACCAGTGAAGTATAGTTGGAGACGACTTTGATTCTGAATCTTCGAAGATATTAAAAATTGTTTGCATTCCAGCTCGCTTATAAGCAAGAAACGTGCGAGAAACTCATGGCGAACAAGTCCAAATTCTGCGATGCGAGGTTATTTTTCTCATCAATAACATTTCAAGAAGATTGATTAGATTGATTTGTGTGTGTTTTGCTGCATATTTTTTTAAATAAGTTTAGATGCATCGTAATAGAGATTATCGATTATCAGGCGGAAACGTCGAAACTTCTCGAAGAAAGCGACTGAGATTCTGAACAATTTCTTCAAGAATAAGATCGAGAGTCCGTATCCAACTGAGGAAGAGAAGGAAAAACTTGCCAAGCAGTGCAATATCACTGTCGCACAGGTACACTTTACGATGCCTGTCTCAATCCATCATGCGATTCCGTTGTCATGGTTACATGGAAAAAAATTTAAAAAATAAAAATAAATAAATTTGAAGAGCATCACTCTCTCCCTCCCCAAATAGTTTAATGATCTTTGAACTCTGAAGGACGAATGAAGGAATGAAGGAAGGACGAATGTTCTCTCTCCACTTCAGGTCTCGAATTGGTTCGGAAACAGGCGAATTCGGTACAAGAAGAACTTGGTGAAAGTGAATGAGGAGAGGGAGAGGACGGAGGTTGCAATGCAGGGTCAGACAAAACTACCTTTCAATTCTACAGTTTTATCCAATTCGTGTTCTCAATGTGTTTCCAGTGTACTTTAAACCTCTAAATGTCAAAAAATAAAAATGTTACGATAATACTGTTACCGCATCCCTTTTTCAGCAGCGCCGCAGCCGATGATGCTGCCCGCTCCTTTCATGGATCCTTCCTTGATGGCTCCTTTCCACTTCTACTTCCCTCCCTATCAATGATACGGTAGAATACTGTAATCGTAGGGTATTGATTCAACGATGATCGATTGCAGATGTTGAATGGCGATGTTCATCCGCATCAGAATGTTCCTCCCCAATAGTCGCTGTCTTCCTCTGGCATACGGGTCGAGGTCACTCAGAGTAGCTTCTATTTCCTCGCTCCTTCCTCATCCCGGTTCATCCTCCTTCTTCTTAGTCGATCATCAATCGTTGTCTCACTTCCTTCCCTCCACTCGACATGCGTTCTCTTCCCTCATCTGTCACCACTCTTTTGATTGTTACCCCACTCGATCGCTCGTTTATGAACCGTCGGCCGATTGATTGATTGATCAACAGCCAACTAGATTGATTACCTTTTCACACCTCCCGATAAACGAAGATTATTCTCGCCTTTCCGTTGCAATCGACAGAGGGCCACTAATTTAATTAGACACACATCGAGACAAGGGCTGAAATATGGGCGATTAGAATCAAACTCATTAGACTATTGGGGTAAGAGATAGGCCCTCCCTCGACCCCCCTCCCTTCTGTTCCCTCCCATTCTCCCCCTTCATCCAAGGACAGAGAGACCCTCTCTATCCCTCCTCCCCCTCCTCCTCCCTTCTCTCTCTACCATTTGATTGATGGACAGCCTCACAGAGGGGAGGAAGGAGGGAGAGTCTGACTCTTGCTCTGGGTCTAGTTAGCCTTTCTCCCTCTATCCCTCCTCTTTCTCCCCTCCTTCCTTCTTCTTCTTCCTCTTTTGTACACACAACTCATTAGCAGTTTGTCTCTCGTCTCTTCCTTATCTCTCTCCCTCATCAATCGATCCATTGGGTATCATTCTTCCTTCCTTAATGGCCTCTTCTTCAGCCGGTCCATCCATGGTAACTACCCATTCCATGGACCCGTCCCCCTATGATGATCTCATCCGACGGTTGAATGATATCTCCAATCTCTCCCTTGAGGACATCGACTCATCCAGGTAATCATCCATTATTCATCTAAATATTTGAAATGTTCTGATAGATTAATGTTTATTGATTGTTAGACTAAGTATCGGTTGATTTCACATTCTCTATATAGATATAACTAGTGTGAATCAACTGACCCTTCTCAGGAAGGAGTCTCTCCGTCAGCACCCCCTCAAGGAGGCTCTCTTTGCTGCTCTCTGCGAGGTGAAGGAGAAGACGGCCCTCTCGATTCGGGCGGGACCAGAGGAACAACCAGAGGACCCACAGGTACCATCACACTCTCTGCCAGAGGGCTTTCCCACCCGATCATCCCCTCCTGAGCCCTGATCCCACTCTCGAACACAATTATTACTGAACTGTTCTCGAGACAATACTTATGTTCTGCAAAGTTCATTCCAAATCGGATTTGCGTTGTGTGTCAGCAAGAAGAGATCAAAGATCATGTTCAGTTGATGCGATTGGACAACATGCTGGTGGCAGAGGGTGTGGCTGGTCCCGAGAGGGGGCTGAATGTCTCTGCCGATGTATCAGGGGCAGATCAGACTGACTACAAGAGCAAATTGACCCAGATCAGACAAGTGTACAGCCAGGAGTTGGGGAAATACGAAGACGTGAGTGATCACCCCTTACTCGTCTGAAACTGCCAGTGTATCGACTAGATAGGAAGGTAGTATTCGAGTACGAGATGGGACAGATAAGAGTATCGAGTTCACTCTTCTTTTTCTGCAGGCATGCGCTGAATTTACCCGTCACGTGACTCAACTGCTGAATGAGCAATCCTCCCTCCGACCCATTTCGAATCGAGAGATCGAGAGGATGGTCGGAATTATACAGAAGAAGTTCTCAGGAATACAGGTAATCCTAAAAGCTCAATCGAATACTGACTATTTCAACATTTATTGTTCATTTCTCAACATTTAACGACTGAATTGCACAATTTATGGCCCGGGTTCGGTAAATCAAAGGGTTGGTTGTAAGCGGCTTAGCGTGCTTATCTCTCTGATTCCATTACGTGTCTACTATCAACTTAGTGAGGGCACTCCATAATCCCATTTTGTGATAAGGAGTGAGTACTCTTCCCTCTCCTATGAATTCCCCCAAAGTATGGTGATAGTGAGCAATAGATTGAAAATTATGCCTTAGCATTTAGTTTGAAAATTATGCCTTAGCATAAGTCACAGATGTTGATACGAATTAAGTATAATAATTAGCGAAAATTGAGGTACAACTGAAGCAGTCGACGTGCGAAGCAGTGATGATCCTCCGATCGAGGTTCCTCGATGCAAGGTGGGCACTTTGACCTACCTCGGAGTATTACCAAAACGTGAATGAGTGATGGGGAAAAGACAATATACTCGAACATCTAGGCGTTAAAACATGAGAACCAATTACGAAACAACAATGTATTTTCAGGCGGAAACGTCGCAATTTCTCGAAGCAGGCCACTGAGGTGAGTTACTCTTTATTTTGTCCATTCTTCTCGAAATATACCGTGGATCCCTCTGTACCTACCTAGAACGTGAATGCGAAGCACTTCTATTGAACGATGTATTCTGACTAGCTCGTGATAGTCTCTACCTTGCCTACCAACAATTGATAAGCGGTGCTTCTCCAGGTGTTGAACGAGTACTTCTACGCCCATCTCTCCAATCCGTATCCCAGTGAAGAAGCGAAGGAGGAACTGGCCAGACAGTGCAATATCACCGTCTCACAAGTGAGTCTCCATCTCTTATCCTCGAGAATGAATACAGTCAAGAAAAAATACAGTCAAAAGTTGGCCAAAAGTGTTTTCTTCGAACGACAGTCTGGGTTGGTGACCACTGCATCCTTCGTAGTCTTTTGAGAATTGTTTCTCCTTCCTTCGAAATCTCATTGATGATCCTCCTCATCTCAGGTCTCAAATTGGTTCGGCAATAAGCGAATTCGATACAAGAAAAACATTGCGAAGGCTCAAGATGAGCAGCGATTGTACAATGCGAAGAAAGCAGCCCATGAAATGGGAGGTATGTGAGACACTTTATAATATAATAGTACGGTAGATATGGGCTTCTCGAGCCATTGTACAAGATTTTACGATTATTACTATGTGCTTCCATCATGTGGATTTATATCTCTCCTGATTACCCTTGATCTTTGATCTCTATTCCTCCTCTTCTCAGGTCCAGCGTTCTCGATGATGGGTGCCCCGGGAGCGATGCTGGGTATGCATGGTTACCCAGGGATGTTACCAGGACAGCCCCCACTGGGAATGCCTCCCATGCCATTCGACCTCACCACTCCATATGACCCTCAAATGGTGGGTTAAGCTTCCTCTTGCTGTTTTCGGTTGGCTCTTGGTGGAGGGAAAATTTCCTCTTGGTGGAGGGAAAATTTGATTCACTCACCACTTTTTTCAAATCAGAGTTGGTATTTTCGTGGTGACAGTTATCTAGATAGTGTGTCTCACGGGTAGAAGTTAGAATGATGACTGTACTTCTTTGATCTGCTTGTTCTCTCGATCATGCATATCAGAGTAAGGCATTCCTCATTCGAGTCCGTCCTCCCTCGATAATGCTTGGGCGGTGATTCAGATGGCTCACTATCAACAACAACTCGACCAGTCTCAACAATCTCAACAAGACCACAAGTAGCTCCGGCCCTTCCTCCTTCCATCGACTCGAGCTTCCCCGTTCACTTACCGTACCCTTCCTGTCTGTGCATAACACACGTCGCTACCGTACCCATCGGAATCTCCCCCTCTTGCCTTTCGGATATCCTACAGTATTCTGAGCATTAACTGACTGTATCTCATAGATTTGTCGTCTACTCAACTCTCACACACTCGCTTTACATGTTGATGAACAATTGTGTGCAACGAACTAACAATAAATGATCTACTATCAATTTATTTTACTTCGCTCTACAGGGCGAAAACGGGAAGAAGAACAAGGAACGAGTACAGGAACGGTCCACTTCCAGTGAAGAGTAAACAGCCAAATGAAACATGAAACATGCACTAATTGTAAAAATGGTAAACTACTAGATTAAAAGAGTGCCTAAATATAAAGTATAAAGTAAAGGAACATGCTTGATAAAAGGGATCTTATCTGAGAATGAGTAGCTCCTCATTGTCGAAGATGCACTGCATCACTGCCATTCTCTTCCTCATATCATCGATCGAATCTCTCAGATTTATCAGTCTTACTTGCTCCTCATTCACCTCAATCGGAGACTCCCAATCGTAGATGAAGTCCTGAGATCCACTTATTAACAGCAGTATCCAGACATTCGCAGTTTATATGACTGAAGGGTATGGGTAAAATGTAGATCCATTGGCATACAATAGATGCACATTATTTTGTAATCTGAGATTGTAAGTGAATGGTAGAATGAACGCACGTCGTCATCCTGGGAGTATCTGGTGAAGATGCGATGGATGAGGGGGAAGGTCACTTCCTCCCTTTCCATCGATCGAATCATCGTCCAGAGACACTTCAGCCTGACCGTGCCAACCATCAGAGAAACCCTCGATGGGGCGTGGGACGATCAGTCAAACAGATCTATTCTGTCTTTTCACTTTCTCATTCCTCCTTAACTTCCCTCCAATCTCCTCATAAAAAGGAACCTTCCCATCCTTCGCTTAACTCTTTCTCTCTACTCACGATGGCGGGAGTTGGTGGATGAGAGCTTTCTTACGGCGGAGATCCGAGTGATGTATCTTCCATTTCTCCTTCTGCAATCATCACTCGACTTCTTCCCCAACCCAATCTACAGTATCTACAACACACGTTATCTAACAAATATCGTCCTATCTCACATCTTTCTGGTTGGCCCATGGCAGTTTTCCAGTGTGCATCTGGACGAGCAAGTAGATCAGTGACTCCATCAGGTCTCTCTCACTCATCACGTGAGCTCAAAATCGATATTCATCCACGGTACTTCCCAATCGCCAATTGATTACAGTACTCGCTCACCCTCTCCCTGTCGATGCCACTTGATTGGGGCGAGGGCAGCCTCTCCGTGCCAGGCGAGTCTCTTCTTCGACTGGGTCATATCCACTACCTCATCCTCATTAATCTCCGCATCTGCACTCAACCAAATCATCAGTTATCGATTGATACTCAGGACTACCGTACCCTGAACCTTGACGATGTTAGTGTAGTTGGAGAGGAAAAGGACGCGTGATCTGGCGTCGATAGTGAAGTCCTCAAGGGAGAAGGACAGGAGACGATAGCCCTGACCACACATCTGCTCAAAGATCTGAAGATACCGTATAGAGATAGAGAGGGTTCATACATTATACCTTGACCATCTGTCCGGCAAGTCGATCGATAGATCCTGCTGAGACCTTATTACTACACATCCTGTGGCACTGCAGAAGAGTCGGACCACCCCTGAAAAAACCTTTATGTGGAAGCAAAAAAATTCAGAGGAATATGACAAATCAAAAGAAAATGTACCTATAGATAGTGGCATAGTAGAAGAGTCCGTCAACCTCGTTCTTGTTCACATATCCAACATCGAATATGGTAGAGAAGTAGTGCTGGGCATCGTTCAACTCCATCTGCAATCGATTGGTGGGCAGAGTGAGGGTAGTGATCTACCATCTGCAGGAATTTTGTCTCCGTATTCATCAGCTCCATATCGTCCTTCTGGATGAAATTGACACGGAAAACGAGCTGGAATACATTGCGTTCGAGAATAAAATTACCCAACACATTTGAAATTAATTCATTTTCCTCGGGTGCCTGATAAAGCCCGTTCTCTTGTTTTTGCATACTCTCTCACTTCTTTTGCCTTGATCGGGCATGCGCGGAAATTCAAATAATATCAAGGGTGGTAACTTTAAACTTATGATTCTGATAGTGCCCCTCCACATCTAGACAATGGTATGACTCACCTCATAATTGTTCCTGTAGACGATGTAGGTTGCTCCTCTCGATTCGTCAATGGAGATGAGATGGAGGATCTGAAGGTGAAGGAGTTTGACTCGTCCATTCCCAGATTTACTCACTTTATACCTTCCAATAAAGTAAGAACCCAGATCGAAACGCAGTTTATTGACATCGAGATCCTCCGGTGTAACGATGCCATCGAACCAGCCGAAGAGAAAGAATTGAGTGGGAGATGAAGAAGAAGTAGCTCACGAGATATCTCCTGGTGAGTCATCCTCTGTTTCCTCCTCTGTCTCCTCGTCACTCCACACTCCCATCTTCGGAATCTTCTTTACATACTTTCTCTTTCTCAGGACTACCTTATCGAGTATCTCGACTAAATTTCGAGACTGGAAAACGCCAATTATGAAATCAGACAAGTGGCTAGAGTTGATAGGGAAAAGGAGACTGGCCTCTTGTCCTCCAGCCTTCCTCGGCTTCTTCCCTTTCTTCGCTGGTTCGGGAGAACTCGGAGGAGTCGTACGGTAGATCACCGAAAAAGGAGAGAAATCACCAACCAGAGGTTTCCAATGGCTTTCAAAAAAGTATCATGGAATGCTTCTAACCTTCGACTCTGCATTGGGAGTGCCTGTCTTCGCATTGGAGGATCTTCTAGGCTGAGCAAAAAGAATTAACAAAGATTCGTAAGAAGTAGCTTCCACCTTCCTCACAGGTGTTCTGCTGGGGGTGGGCTGAGTTCCTTTCACTAAAAATATACAACTGAAGATGATGTATTAAATCAGAAGTACCTTCTTTTTCGGGAGCAGGATCAATAGATCGGAGAATCTAAAATGTGGCATGCCGAGGATTACTTGGAAAAACCACTGACTTGTCTGAGCGCAGCACCTCTGATGGGCAGAGTGCCTACAGTGGACGGCATCTAAACAACATTAATATAAATATTTTATAAAAGTTTCAAAACAAAAAAGAAAACGTGACAAAAACAAAAAAATTTTAAAAATAAAAATACAGTAATTTTTAGCATACTGTAATTTTTTCGTGCTAGGGTATATAAATTTAAACTTTATTGATCAATTTAGCTTCAAATATTTTACATCACTCTGTTTATTAAATCTAATCACATAGTGCTC
Organism: Pristionchus mayeri; assembly: GCA_036245805.1. Classification (NCBI taxonomy): domain Eukaryota; kingdom Metazoa; phylum Nematoda; class Chromadorea; order Rhabditida; family Neodiplogasteridae; genus Pristionchus; species Pristionchus mayeri. The sequence continues at coordinate 21,792,880 of BTRK01000003.1, read as the reverse complement.
CTTTTTCACATTATATAAAGTATTGCTTCATTTGATCATAAACGTGCTCCATCGAGCACGCACATGCACTGGAGCGACTATTGACAGCGCGAGTACTGTGAGAGAGGGGTGCCTCTCCCTCTTCTCTCCTTCTCTCCACTAGTTCTCTCTTCTCTTCTCCTTTTCCATCCTCTTTCTTTATTCTCTATTCTAAATGAACAAGAGTGCGGCAAATCGTGACCTGACTCTGGAGGAGGAGTTGGATCTGATTCAGCAGTGTTCCTCCAATGAATCTGAGTTCAAGGTGAGAACTACTTCCCCTATCCATTCCATTCTCTCCTACCCTCCAATCGAGTGAAAATGTCAAGCTGAAAACAATGGAAATACAATTTGTAAATGTCAGCAACAGCTGAGGTCAAAACTGGAAGAAGCAATGAAGAAGATCAGTGAATTGGCAGAGGCCAAGAGTAGACTCGAGTACGACCTACGCCATGCGAAGAGGAACATCGAGGCTGTGAGATACTCCATTATCCAATCCCCCATCAATCAATAATTACAGAAGGAGGCCGATCTCGTGCGTGCTCACGAAGAGATTCGACTCACCACGGAGGCCGCAGATCAGGTACCGTAATCGAACGATACCGTACCTGACCATCCAATCATTTTAGCAGCGCCGAGAAGCGCAGGAGTGCAGATACGAGATGGACCGAGTGAGTATCTTCTGCTCTCGAGCCCCTCTAACTGAATGGAGACTCTCTTTCTCAGATGCGAGATGATCATCGTAACTACGTCATCGAGAATGAGTATCTGCGGAAGAAGGAAGTGGAGGATGAGACTCCTCGAGTCGTTCTCTCTCTCATGAGGAATGGAAGGAAGAGATCTCCTCTTACGTTCCCCCTTCATGAAGACCATCCCCACTACCCATACGTATTGAAGAAACCTCGTTCCCAGTGAGAAGCCATTCCATCCCGTCGTCCCCTTGTCTATTCATCGCCCTTCCTTCTTACCATTCACTCATCTTCCTTCAATTTTCGCAATATTCTCGGTTCAACCGTGGAAAGAGCACATAAGAGTACGAATATTATAATAAAATACAATATTAGAAATAATCAACTCTAATTACTCTGCTTCCTTCTTCAATAATTGTTCTGTAAATTCTCGTGCATATCCTACTTCTCTCACCATCGAGATACTGTAGCACCTGTCCTTCTCTTAGGGAACCAATCACCTTTCTCCCTGTCAGTCGCAGCCCAAATCTTCGAATTTTATCATGCACAAGGTAACTATTTCATGCCAAGAAGAGGGGTCTGCGGACTTCCCTTTCACCTCATTCTCTTTGCCCGCATGCACTGTATACACTCAACATCACATCGACGCTTTATTTTTCGACAGAATATTTGAGGTAGCTCAGTGCTGGTTACCCAGTGATATCTCATTGTGGGGTGGGAAGGGGAAGGACGAGTCTCTTCATCAACGACTTCCTCCATACGGACCCATGTACTGACTGCGAGGGGTTCCGCCATCCTCCACACTGCGGTCTCGATCCTGAAGGGAAGGAATTGGCATCATTCCAAGGGATACGGTACTCACTTTCTTCTTCTTGGTGGGAGTCTTGGAATTCGTCGATGAGGGGCTCTTCTTTTTCGTTTCCAGTGTCTCAGCCGAGCCGAGTCATCCTTCGTGTACTCCTTCGATAGATCCTCACGAGAAGTGTCCTTCCCTCCAATAATACCGTAGTCACTCAAAGTCTATACCACTACCGTATCCCAGTCTACAGTACCTGGTGTCCCTGCTGGTCTCTTCGACGGATTTCCCTTCTTCCTCTGCTGCTTGGAGATCTTCGAGGTTCGATTGTGGAGCACCTGAGAAGAATGACGTCATCTATAGTCATGTACCGTACTCTACCGTACCTTCTTGTTCGTGTTGTTGTTGGATCCTTCCCTGAAAGATACGGAGCAATCTTGCGAGACTTCGCCCTTCTTCCGTCCTTGCTGAAATAGAGAATCAACACTGAGACTACAGTACACTTGTTACCGTACCACTTTGATGTCAATCGAATCATCTGATCCCTCGATGCTCGTCGTTGATGATGTAGTCTTCTTGCCAGGTCCCTCATTGATGCCCACCGGGTCTTCTTCGAAGAATGATTCGGGCTCGCAATATGCCGGGTAATCGGCTAAAATTGCTGCCTTCTGCAAGTAATCTTTGATCTTTGATCAGTGATCATCCATCACTCACATTTTTCTCCGCCTGGGCGTTGGTCTCCCATTCGTAGGGATCGGTGAACGACACCTGAAGGGGAAAGATGATCTTTGATCTTTCCATCCCAACTCACATTGCACCTCTTCATTATCTTGTCGAGACATTTGAACACCAGGAGATAGTCTGGGCGCGAGTAGTATTCTAGTGCCCGAAGGTGCTTCGGTATCGGTAGTAATTCGGCTGCAAGGGGTGATCTTTGATCTCTCTCTTCTCTTCTCACGAGGCATTTTGATGAGTAGATCCTCGTCTCGTATGTTCTGCTTCATTATTGCGAGTGTATTGTCGTTCTGCAAGTCGATACTGTATACCATGAATGGCTACCGTAACTCACTTCGATTCGTGCCCATGGAAGTCCTGCGTAGATGTCGATGAGAAGGTAGAGGAAGGACCATATGTCATCCTTCCGTCCCTGATAATCACCATAATCCCTGCCTGGAGTGGTCGTTGATCTCTCGTACCTGCTCAACTCCATCGTGCATCGATGGAGCAGCATAGCAGAACGTCCCTCTGAAGTCGCAATGGGGTCGGGCTGAATGAGATCCCCAATGATCTTTGATCTTGGCTTCCTTCCTACCCGGTCTCGCCTTGAACTGATTGGCTCTTCGCTTGTCTTCGAATGCCCACTGCCTGCAATCCAGAGAGTACTGTATACTACAGTATCAACCGTACCTCGCCAATCCGAAGTCCAGAATGTGGACCATTCTGGCTCTTTTGGGGTCGATTGCTGCTCCCAACATGAAGTTGCACGCTTTGATGTCCCGATGGACGAATCCAGCATCGTGTACTACCTGGAATCAGAAGATACAGTAACCCTCCAGTTGATACCGTACTATTCCGTACCTTGATGGAGAAGAGACACTGGATGGCTATGCGGCTCCACGTGCGTAATGAGTACCCTCGGCGGAAGTACTTATCCTCAAATTGATCTTTGATCTTTCTGCTTCTCCATGTCTTCCTTACCTTGATTCGCTTGAGATTTTCGCCCAGCAGGGTCACAATCATGTAGCAGATGTTTCGACGTTTCGATGTTCTAGAATTAATCGATATTCGAGGGAATGAGACTACCATATACCGGTACAGAAGAGGCACGTGAGACTTGTAGCCGCGTTTGTGGATCTGGCTGAGTGCCGCTTTCTGAAGGAGGAATGGAGAGGTACGATGGGAATCGATCGATGGCTACGGTACCTCCAGTTTTATGGCGCTTCCTCCGTCCATATTTATCGATTCTATCTTCAGCGCTGCGAAATTGCCCGGTTTCCTCTGAAGAAGTCACTGTTGAGAGTACTGTAGGCCAGTGGATAAAATACCAAGTCGGAGACTTGATAAACACGGCCAAAGCATCCTTCATCCAACAGCTTCATAATGGACCATCGACCACCAAGTCTGAAAGGTCACGATGGGTATGGTAAGGATACGGTAGGAGAAGGGGGGGGGGGTACGGTACTCACACCATGCCAGGTTTGTACTGGTTGAGGTCGTGCAACTCCCGCGGGTTCCGTACCGCCATTGTGGGGAGGGAGAGGGAGAGGAGAGACCAACTCCAATCGGTGCGAGACGAGGGAGTGAACGGAGGAGAGGAGGAGAGGGAAGGGGGGGGGAGGAAGAGGAGGAGGAGGGATTTGCAGTGATCAGAAATGACTGATTTGCATTGAGAATGAGGGTGGAAAAGAGGAGGATTGGGCAGAAGTGAATCTTCTTCCAACTACACAAAATAAATGCAAGCTTGCTTAAGAAAATTGCTTAAGGGCAAAACTAGGAAACCAATTGCACGCACTTCCGATTCCTGGTAACCGGACTGACTCTGTGTAGTACTCTTCTCCCTCTTATGCCACTCTCTTTAACACTTCTCAAACAGATTTTCACAATAAGATTCATCCAACAAAGTAAACGTAACAAAAAAATAGCCAACAGGATAACAGAAACAATCAATTGGCAATTCAAAATCTAACTAGATTCCTCTTCCTTCTTCTTTAGAACTTTCTTCTTCAGTGCGAGGAACTCTCGTGCCTGCAATAATCAATCGTCGATCCAAACTGATTCATACTCAACAGATACGGTACTCTACCGTACTCCCTTCGCGTACCTTCTTCTTGAGACCGGCCGCAACCTTCTCTCCCTCCATTGCACTCTCGACTGCTTCTCTCGTGAGACCGGAGGCTGCCTGGGTGGCCAGATCTGCACTCACATACCGAGTATTCTGCAAGGAAGATCAACCCTTCTCTCCTTCAGATGACTTTGATGAAAAGCCCTTCAACCAGGGCTCACCACTCCTCCGAGGGAGCAGGGAAGGGAAGGGGAGGGGGGGAGGGGGGGGTACTCACGGGTAGATTGGCTCTGTCGATGGCAGGGAGTGGGGTGGCGAGTGCGTGTTTCAGTTTCGCCGCCAGTCCCTTCATCATCCCGTGCAGTGTATTCATGTCGTGGTGGGCCTCGTCCGCGTCTCCCTGTCTGCAATTCATACACTGAGAGGATGAACGAGGAATTGGACAATCCAGCATTCCTCGATCGGACTATTAATTGAAAACCATCCATACAAGAAAATACAAAATTTTAGTATTATACGCGTATTACAATATACGCGCTTGCATCTAATGAGGATTTCGTAACCAACGAACGTCTTCATCTCCCCTCTTCCCCTCCCCCTCACCTCTCCGCTGGATCGAGATCCGCCTCCTTCGCAGCCTTGTCGAACCACGACTCGGCGTGCGATTTCTGCAAGGCATTATAACCAGAATCATCGAATTATGACAAGTGAGATGCACAACAGCATTGATCTGATCGCACTCGTGACCCCATCCCCCCCCCTCTCTCTCCTCCCCCTTCGCACCTTCTGTAGTTGATGCTCGGCCGAGTCCATATCGGAGGCGAATCCCACTCGTTCTTTGATCGCATCGAAGAGAGGCTCGCAGTCGATGGGGAACACGGGAAGATCAGTCGCTGAGGAGCAATTAGACAATCACACTATTCTTAGATGTGGGTAATTACATCTCAATATTGTTTACGCGAGCGACCTGTATACCATCTAACCCGTTTGAATCAATCACCACGTCATATTCCCAAAGTTCCACCTGAGACCTGAGTTACACCTGATCGCATGAAACGTCGACAGATGAAGTGCACTCACATCGATTGAGATTGGAGCACATCTTCCGGTAGAAGGAAGACTCCGTCGGATCGACGAGCACGATGGAGAGACCAGAAGAGGAGGCACGAGCTGTGCGACCCGATCGATGGATGTACGTCTGCAGAAGAGAGAGTGATCAAAGTTCAGATTTAGTATAATGACTATTTACTACCCTAGTATTTCACTTCCTTCACACTGACCTCAGCCGTTCGGGGCACTTGGTAGTGGAATACGTGTTGGATTCCCTTGATATCGAGTCCTCTAGCAGCCACATCCGTAGCCAGCATCACCACATTCTCCTCCTCTGCAATCCACGAAAGCATACACAGTTTGCTTTAATAGTTACAATTCCCTTCTACGAATTAGCTAAAATTTCGAAACTGTTTGACCACCAATTCACCTACCTACTGTTTTATTGCTTTCTAAGCGTTTCCATTGAATTCTGTATGTGTAAGTCTTGTATGCTCCCTTGTCTCCTCAACCCCTAGTTCCCCCCCCCCCCACTCACTTGCAAATTTCTCCAGATTGTTGAGTCTCGCCCTCTGTATCATCTTGGCGTGCAGCAGCAGCACTCGCACCTTCAACTTCGAAAGGATTCCGTACAATCTCCTGCTGCAGTCGACTGAGTTGCAGAAGACGAGGGAACGACCCCCGTATCGCTCGATGAGATACACCAGAGAAGTGTCCTGGGGAGAGAGAAGAAGTTCAGGCTGGCTCCCACTCAATACTAAACACAAGGAGCATCATAAGCTCTATTTGATATGCATCCAGCGAAAGAGGAATTGCAATCCTAACAAACGCCGTAAACGCCTCCTGCAATATGAATTCGTCTCGCCCACCTTCCCCAGTAGATTCTTGCAGTTGAGTCTGCTCTCTACGAGAGTCTCAGCCGTGGTCTTCCCCGCAGTCAGATCGATCACTTTACGCTCCTTACGAAGACCAGTCACGTTTGCCAGCTCCTCTGCAAAATATGGCAAGATTGTCCGATTAATTGATAACTCTTAAATCTTTCCATAAATTCCACAAATGAAAAAAATCAATGCGGCTTCTCTTCCATCCCATCATCCTTCCCCCTCCCCCTCCTCACCGATCTTCGCCTGGGTGGTCTCCTTCTTCGCCTCATCATCGCTCTTCGCATTGATTCGAATGAAGGTGAGAGTGGCAGAGAAGACGAGAGACTGCATCTTCAGCTGCTTCTCCTCCACTGTACTGAAGGGAGGAGAGAATCACGGGGTGCCACTTTCTTCCTCAGACTTTAGAAATACAAAAAAGAACATTCCCAAAATTTTAAACTTTAACAAGCATCATACATCTTGATCTTGTCGACGATCTTTGTCATCTCTGAGAAGTGTCCCTTCTCGACCATTCGATCAGTCTCATCGATGATGAGACACTTCATTCCACTCCAGTCATCCAGATACGAACCACTCTCCGCCTAGACAACAATTACTAATCCTCATTTGACGTTAATTTCTGACTAAATTTACATCTTTTTTTGTTTCTAATTCCAATGCACCTCTTCCCCCTCCCTGCTCCATTTTCTCTTCCTTCCCTCTCCCTCACCTGTCTGATGAGTGCCCACAATCTTCCGGGAGTTGCCACTACGATCTCCGGCTTGTGCTTCATGATTCTCTCCTGCTTCTGCTGCGCGAGTCCTCCCACGATCGAGGCAGCCTGCAAGGAGTACGGTAGCCGATATCCATTTATCGATCTGGACATCAGACATCATAATCTCACTCACTCTGAACTTGGTGCCGACGAGCAACGCGTCGATCACTTTGCGAACCTGCAATTGAGTAAAAGATTCGTCATCTCCATCGGGAGAGTCTCTCTCCAATCACCAAACAGCAGATGTTTGTGTTATACTCACTCACAAATGTCAACAACAACTTATATTTAAAGACTATGATGAACTATAAGTGCCACGTGTTCGCTCGTATCCCCATCACACCAAATTATTCCTCCCCTCCCCTCACCTGGATGACTAGTTCTCTGGTGGGAGCAAGAATGAGTGCCCTCGGTCCCTCTCCCTTCCTCCCTTCGTCCTCCAATCGAGCCAGCATGGGAATCACATACGCCAGTGTCTTCCCGCTACCCGTCTCTGCCGCTCCCTGAGAAAAGAATCATTCTGGGGTGAGGTCCCAACACGAGCCAGGCTACGGTATCGTGCATCATCAATTTACTGCACTCGTCATAAACATTGATTACGATAGTCCCATATTACTCACCAGAATGTCCAGCCGATCGCGAATGGCAGAGGGAATGACCTCTCTCTGGATGGAAGTAGGCGAGGTGAAGCTGCAATCGATAATCTCATGAGTACCATATACCCATACTTGGAAATAGACTGACCCCAACTTGGCGATGCTCTTGACGATGGAGGGAGGAACTCCTAGATTGATCCACTCACTCATATCCATCTCCTTCTTCTCCTCACTCTTCCCTTCCTCCTCTTCATTCTTCCCTTCTCCTGACTCCTTCGCAAGTCGTTCTCTCTCCCTTTTCTTCTCCAGTTTCATCCTTCTTCTCTTTCCCTTCGGGAGTGCCTTCTTCTTATTCTTCTTCTTTCCCTCCTCTCCTTCCTTCTTCTCCTCTTCATTGTCTTCTTTCTTCTCCTCTTCCTTCTCTTCACCATCTTCTATCTTCCTCTTCTTAACGTCACTCTCTCCATCTCCATTCTCCATCTTCTCCTCTCCACTCTTCTTCTTCTTTCTCTTCCTCTTCTTTTTCTTCTCCTCTCCTTCATTCTTCTCTTCTTCTTCCTTCTTCTCATCCGTCTCCATCTTCACATTCTCTTTCTTTTCCTTCTTTCCCTTTTTCTCCTTCTTTGCCTTCGGCTCGGAAACCTAAAAAGATGGTCAAGGCATGCCAATGTTTGATAATCAATAAATTCGAACTTTAAACGAATTATAAAGTAACTTCGATCTATAAATTCCGAGATTGCTCTATAATGAGTAATCCAGTCTCATACCTGTTCTTGCTCGATAGTTCCTTCCCCTCCATCGTCTTCTTCTGCTCCGGGTATCCACTCCTCGAATGCGCCTATCTCAGCCCATTCCTCCATCTTCAATCCCTCGAGGGCCACATTCTTCCATGCCCCCTTACTCTTCGACGCCTTGATCACCGGCATCTCAACTACCAAAGGATTAGCAAAATAAGGCATTCCGTTCCCTTTAACCTTACTTGGTAGTATGAATGCACGTTTCTCTCATCACCCCCATCAGATATCGATTGAATGGCCATTGAACCTGGGATGATATTCGACAAGTTTTCAACAAAAAAACCTTTATGAGTATCTCCGCTCTCCTCGTAACAATTCAAGTGTAACAAATAACAATATGTAAAACTCGAACAACGACAATTCAACGCAGAAAAACCAAACGTCTATTCAATCGATAATTCCAACAAATCAATAAAGGGACAATTATTCTTCCATCTCCTCGTCCTCCTCTTTCTTCGCCTTCTTCGGCCTCTTCAACTTCCTCGCTGCTATCAAATATTGGAGTGAGTTGATGTTGCTCTCGGCCCTGCACCAACACATTTAAAAACAATGTAAAATTGGAGTGTCCAATCTGGTAATCGACAACTGACAGATTGGAGAGTAGTCGTGAGTAGTACTGTATCGTCTGCTGGATGTCCGTGAGGAGTGCAGTCTTCTCGTTCTCCTTCAGTGCTGCTGCATGCACGACGAGCAGAGAGTGCAGCCATTTCTGAGAAGGAAAGAGATCATCGAGTGGAATGGAGGGTCTCTCACCATGTACAACTCGATTTGAGCGGAGGCCTGGAATCCCTCGGGGTCAGTCATCCACTTGAGGAGACGTTCTGCGTACTGGAGAGAGAGCGAAGAACAGAGAAGACCAACTGAAATGGGGAGCTAGTGTAATACTATCTACTCTAGATCAACTACTTACTTATTAATCGCAGAAGTTTAACAATTCACTACGATACAATCAAATAGGTAGATGACTGACTGTTCTGCACGGGTGTCTCGTGCACGCATCTCCTGATTAGATCCGAGTCTCCCAATTGGATCGACCCCTTCAGGGCACGCGCGAATTCCTTCCGAGACAGCATGCTGAAAAGGAATCATCAAAAGGAATGCTCATCACTTCGCGGATTCTATCGCGCCTTTTTACGCACACCAGCGGATGAAAGTGAAATTCAACAAATTGTGTTGTTCCCATCTCCTCTAACTGACCTCTTGACCTCTCCATTGTTCGTCCCCATATCCAATTGGAATGGGTCGAATGTAGAGTGGGCGTCTAGTGAGTACATCTCCACTCCCGTCGTCGCACACACACAGAATCGACGGCCTGCCATTATCGATTGTCCGCCTCCATAATTCTGTATTCCAACCCAACTTCTATGAAATTCAATGTGTTCAGAAACCATTTAAATGTTTCTCCGATAATATCGCCTATTGAATGAGAATTTCATATTGCATATCAAAAGACTGGATTTCGATATATCGGATATCGTATGCCCATTCCAATCACTCACCAGTGGGACAGAATGCGACATAGTTGACCTCCATGAGTGGTCGTCCCTTCCTCTCTCCCTTGTCTCCATTCCTCGTCCCTGCCAATTTGATCGCCTTCTTCCCATCATTCTCTTCCTCGCTATCCGAAGTGTCTATCAGCCGCATGTTCCCGAACTCGGAGAAGTTACGACGATTGATGTCCAGCTGCAACCAAAACACTCTCTACTCCCACCTCGGACTATCATAATTCTCCTATATTTTAGGATGTATGAAATGTGCCTCCCCCTCGGCCTTTCGACACAAGTAGACACAGTCCTGGACAGTGCCCGTTCGATCGGCATCTATACTCGGGGGTAGATCACTGATCTTCCGCTGTCCCCTACTTCCACCTCCCAGCATTCCCCGACCCTTCGAGACCGTCCATCCCTTAGGGCATCGACCGGTCAACGAACAATCAGTGCGACCGACTCGCGCCCAGAGGGGAAACCGATAGACACAGGTGTTCCTTTGCAGAAACACCGCAATACTGCGCCCAAAAGGGGTAACAGATCGCAAGGTTAGGCTTATCCCCCGCACACGGCAAGAGGTCAACGTCGGCAGAGCGAGGACAGCGGGTACTCAAGACTCGACTATTTTTGGTAAAATAATTGGCAACTGACGATGACTCCGTCGAAACTCCTGTTGATGGTGAGGGCGAACTTCTTGAGGAGCAGTTTATCCTCCACCGAGTAGAGACACACGTTATTGGACTGGCCTCCCACTAGCAGAAGGGAGGAATCAGGGGAGAAGGAGAGCGTCGTGAATGTCCTGAGAGGAAGATGATGGGGCACCAAGGGGACATTGTTATATTATGATTATGATATTTACATAAGTGATATAATGGGGAAACGAAGATCAGAGTCCCCGTACAGAAATAAAATAATGCAATGATAACTGACTTGCTCTTCTCGGACGAGTCCTTCGTGATCTTGTCGTGCTCAGAACGGGCAGAGTCGAGGTCGTATCTCAATACGAATACGCATTTATAAAATTTGAGAAATACGCACATCAATAGTAGCAATATCCAAATATTTTGGTGATATCTTCAAAGAGAGGTTTGACTGACTTGCAATCGATGGATCCCATCTGACTGGTGGATGCTCCCTCCACGAGGGCGATCACCGAGTCGAGGGAGAGCACTGCGATGAGATCCTTCGTGGGAGCATAGGCAAGGGCCACGCCCTCCCCCGTCAGATCCATCGTCTCCGATGAAGAATCCACCAGATTCCACAATCTGGAAAATTAAAATGAGTATGGAACATTCACTCTCATAGCAGATTTGCGAATTAAACTTTACAATGGTCGTTTGTGAAATAAGTAATGCATCTCTCACTTGAGTGTCTTATCCCACGATACGGATGCGAGAGTGTTTCCCCTGAGTGAGATATGGGCGATGGTGGAAGAGTGGCCAGAGAGAACATCGATCAACTGCCCATTCTCCATCGACCAGATGAAGATCTGTTATGTAATCAATTATTGTTTATCATGATATAACCATTTTTGATAGCAATAAATATTAATGGGGTATGAATTACCTGGAACACCTCGACGGCAGCAGCACACACGACGTCGCCCGAGGAATCTACCTGCAACAACTGCATTGTAGACAAAACTCACACCCTCTATCGGTTTTTATTATTATGGTCATATTCTGCAATACACCGTACCTCGAGTGCTCCTAGAGGTGTCGGATCAGGGCAGACGAGAGTACGGAAGTTGCGGTATCTGAATGCACTCATCCTTGGCATCTCTTCGTTTGCTTATTCCTCACCTCTTCATATCCCTTGCCCTGACAGTTCCATCGAGGGAGGAAGAGAGGACTGCCTTTCCACTCTGAGTCCACGCGATTCCCGTCGCTGCCGAGGTGTGCTCGTCGAAAGTGACGATGCAGAAACACGAACGACAGTTCCACACTTTCACCTACAACCATCAACATGAATATCGTAGGACTACCGTATCTGAATTCACACCTTTCCGTCTTCTCCAGCAGTTGCGAGTAGACTTGCATCGGGGGAGAAACGGGCACTCTTGATAGTCAGCTGATGACTCTGCTGCTTGAGGATGTAGCTCTCACTCTGCCACTCCCACACGATCAGCTGACCCTGCCAATGGAACGAGACTCATTGCGTGTCATTTTTGGGCCAAAATTAGACACGAATTCTAATAATAATTACAGAAAAAATGAATACATGGATGTGAGAGAAATACCTGGCTGCCTTGGCCGCATCCTAGTGCTAGCCAGTCTCCAGAGGGAGAAATGCCGATGGAGGAGATCGTCAGATTCGACACTCTGCAATTATAACGCATTCGAACAAGCATCTCCTGGAGAGATGATATCCATAGTCTTATAAGCTGTGAAATGTGCCTCCCCCTCGGCCTTTCGACACAAGTAGACACAGTCCTGGACAGTGCCCGATCGATCGGCATCTATACTCGGGGGTAGATCACTGATCTTCCGCTGTCCCCTACTTCCACCTCCCAGCATTCCCCGACCCTTCGAGACCGTCCATCCCTTAGGGTATCGACCGGTCAACGAACAATCAGTGCGACCGACTCGCGCCCAGAGGGGAAACCGATAGACACAAGTGTTCCTTTGCAGAAACACCACGACTCTGCCCCCAAAAGGGGTAACAGGCGTATACGCTTAGGCTTATCCCCCCGCCCACGGCAAGGGGTCAACATCGGTAGAGCGAGGACAGCGGGTTACTGGGCATGCGACATGCGTGCAGCTTTCACAGGAAAACCATACGATTGTTATATTTAGTTGGAAAAAAGAGTTGTACTCTTCCCCCCTCGTACCTAAGAGAGTGGATGAGGGAGAAGGAGGGCAACTCGTGAAGAACGAAAACTCCATTGGCGAATGCAGTCACAAGGAGATTGGAGGGGGCGTGGAAACGACACGAAGATACGTCGATATGACGGCCTTCTCCATTGTGGTCAGAGAGATTAGACCTGGAAAAGAGATCTTACAATCTACATAAACATGAAGCTATTCTATGGGTTATGCACTTGTTGGAACATCACACAATAAATATATAAAATTGATGCTAATAAGATTACAAACTTTGTGTTCTTCTTGAATGTCAATTTGGGCACTTTTCCGTTTTCTTCTTCGTTGTCTCCTACACTCAATACGATGTCGTCCTCCTTCAGACTGCACGTCCAAGTGTTCGCCAGACCACGCCGATCCACTGATACCAGCTAGAATAATGGATGTGCACGAGAAAAAGTCAAATAAATATGAAAAAAGTGAAAAGGGAATTTACATCGTAGGATCCATCGAAGAACTGGGCAGTAACGATATCGGACTTGTGTCCTCCGAGAGGCACCATGTACCCATTGGCTATCCTCGCTGACCCCACCACCTTCACTTGCTTGTCTCCACTTCCCACGCAGATCAACCTGCATTTGCCAATGGAGGATTCATACTCAGGGAATACTTACCGGCTATCACTCGACCAGGATAAGCAGGTGAGCTGCTCCGTCGACACTTTGTACGTCGTCTTGAGATTAAGGGGAGAGAATATATTGGAGGAGGAGGCGATCTGGTGGATCTGCAGATCTTCTCCACGAGTCATCGCCACCGATCTGCAGATGCACTATTTTGATTGTATGATGATCAATTACTACAAACTCGCAAATAAAACTCACTTGCAATCCGGCGAAAACTGAATGGATTTGACTGATCGATTCGCACGGAATCGGAAAACAATCGCTTCAGTGATCATGTTCACGTAGAGGATCTCTCCCTCTGGAATTGAATAAAAATTTTTGAGAATCTTATATGTATTTTTTACAAAAATCAGTATCAACTCACTCTCGTTGGCCACTAGCAGATGTGATCCACTGTTATTGATGGCCATGGTTGTGATGTTGTATAGAGCTTCAATATTGAGCGTCCGAGAAACATTGCTGAAAGATCAAACAGTATAATAATCTAATTTAAAGCTAGCAAATACTTGAAACTTATTTGTAAAATGGACTAACTTCTTGAGGTCGATAACCGTGATCTTGTTGCCAACTGGACTAATCACAGAGTTACCATCGTGAGAGAACAGTACGTTTCCATTCTTATACACTGATCCGAACAGATTTGAGAACTGGAATCACGGAAAGGTTGCAACAAAAATAAAATGGAATATTACAGGCGCATACTTACTCTGAAATTGATGTCCATCGTTTCAATCGCTCATGAACGATGGGATTGGTTGGTAAGCGAGGATCTGGGAAAGAATCATTTAACATTATCCATAAAAATTGCAAAAAATCAATTAAACTTAAATTCTAATTCGAGTGCAGTGAAACACCACAGTGTGATCTCTAGGAAATTAGCACGGAACAGTTAAATATTTCCCCCCTGTTGTCGTGCTGTGCCGAAATTTCATCCCGAAAATGACGTCGGTTTTTAACATCGATTTTCACTGTTTCCGGTGTTTCTTTATGGTTCATTTCTTAATATTTACACATCGATTTCAGTCGTGATGGCTCCTGCATCCACGGAGATCACTGAGGACTACTACGAGTTGTTAGGAGTCGATAAAAGAGCAACTGAAGCTGAAATAAAAGCTTCATTCCGCAAACTTGCTCTCAAGTACCACCCGGATCGCAATCCTGGAGACGAAAAAGGTCAGTTCAATTTTGCAGCTATCATTTTCTGATATCTTCGTTCCAGCTCAAGAGCAGTTCAAGAAGATCTCTATTGCATACGCAGTCATCTCCGACCCAGTGAAGCGACGCAACTACGATGTCAGCGGACCCTCTTCATCGCAGGTATGGCTCTCGTCTCTAGATCATTCGGTGGACGTCGTTATCTTAGATGGACTTCGACGGCTTCGATGTCTCCGAGCTGGGCGGCGTCGGTCGAGTCTTCGGTGCTCTCTTCTCCAAGTTAGGAGTGCCCATTCCAACTCAGATCAGCACAAAGGCTAGCTATTTCTTTATCTATTCTTCCGTATTTCATGTTTTATGCGAAAGTCCATTGCTGCATTACTCTATGTGCGAGCATTAGTCATCATAGTTGAATTGTGATGAAAGAGTTTCGCATATTTCATGATGTTGTGAAGAAGTACCATGCAAATAAAATGAGCACAATAAATATTTTTTGAGTGAGATAAGATTATGATGCAGGCATTGGCTCAAGCCCGTCATCTGGCAGAGGGAACTCCCTGCGAGGCCACGGCGACCCTTCTCGAGCCAGGAAGACCCATCACTGCCTACGTTGGCAAGCAGGTTAGCCTCACTTCTTTCCTCTTGTATGCTATTTATCAAGATCAATGTTTAAATTCATGTTTGCTCTATAAGTAAGTTCGTAGAATCATGTTATTAAAACTTAAAGTTACCCAACAAGGACGAAACCCTGATCTCATCTTGATCCCGTCATGTGTACGAGAGAGTGTGCAAAAGTATGAGAGCGCGGGATTACGCTGATGATTTCCGTCTTTCCCTTGAGGCTATTAATGATTTTTAGCATTTTTGTATATTCATTCTATACTAATCCAGCCATCGGCTATTCGATGAAGGACAAAAAATAATGGGTCAAATTCGTCCTTGTTGGGTAACTTTAACAACAATACACAACAATATTATATTTTTTTGCCATTGCACGCTAACAATATGCCTTCAGGAGGCAGCATTCTACAAGGTGGAGGTGAAGGATGAGTACCGCGAGAAGGGAGTCTCTATCATTTGCAAGTCGCCCTCCATGAGCAAGTTCAAGCTCGTCCTCTTCGACAGAGAAGGAGGAGTCAGACTTATCCATGTGAGACCATTAAATACCACAGGTCACTAGACATGAAACACGGTGAAAATATCATGGTGTATAGGCAAATATATTAGTGTCATCTCCGAAGCAGGCTGGAGCCATTCCATGCTCTCGATGGTAGTAATCTCGGCTGGTTGCAGGAATCGCAGAAGAAGAAGTCGTGCACGATGGCGTCGATGTTCTTCGTCCCTCAGCAGATCGCCAATCTGGAGGAATTCGTGCCCATGAAATTCCATATGGAAGACAGAGACACCCCACTCACTTTCCACTACTTGGACACACTAGAGGCTCAGGTATTCTTTTTTTGGCCTTTTGGCCTGTCTCGATGGTTTAACAGACTTAGTGGGAGTTTCACTGTCAAAGGAGAATACAATTAATTTGGAACTGAGAACTAGCTTTATTTGAAAAATGTCGATCTAGATGGCACGTCGAACAAAAATTATCATGTTGTAACAATAACAGATAGATCTCAGGCCGCTCAACTACTCGATCCACGTGCCCACTACCTTTGTGTGTACGGAGATAATTGGCTCAATCAAGTCAAGTGAGCTTTACAATTATTGTTCTTTATTGCCAAAAGAATCTTCATAAATAGTATTGTTGTAATGTAAACACCCAAACGTTGTTGCTCCAATAATCCACAAGAGTAATTTATTTTCTATCATTGATTAACCTCCTTCTTCTACCCCATAATGCGTAGATGAGGTGGTAAATCCTCTCTGGCAGGTACTCGATCACTTTCCTTCCTCTGAGTGAGAAATGCGACGAGTCGATGAATGGAATCTCAATGGCGGAATCAGCACTCCTCCTCAAGAAGACGGAAATGAACACTTTCTGTGAGGAGTACAAGGAAGCGAAGAGAAAGTGAGTGAACGGAGGGACTCAGAGATCAAAGATCATGTAAATGTGCTTAGCATTGGCAAAGATAATCTATCAAGATGTTCGTTCCTGGTAGAATTCCTCCTTCATGAATTGTTCTATCAAAACATTCATTTCATTTTTTCATAAAGGTTTGGTTATTTGATGGGAAATGACGTGGATAACTGCTTATCATGGTCTCACTTCCTTTTTTTTTCCTCTCTCAAACAAGCGATTACTTTCCATCCATAGCTCGTAAGAGTAGTCTACAAGATTCTCAGTGGAAGAGTATGGCTTGCAGATACGAGGCGGCAGTGGTTCGATTGAAGGAGGAGGACAAACTGGTGACTGAACTGCTCAAGACGAGGGAACAATTGTACGACAATGTGATGAACACAGCTCAAGAACGATACCAGACGGACATTTCTCCCTCGGGGAGACAGAAATCCTTCTTCGGCCTCTTCTAGCCCCTTGGAATGTACATCTCATTCATTCGTCATTTGTTTCCCTCCATTCCCCACTCTTTCTACAGCTCCTCCCCTCTTTCTCTGGTGAATTTCACTTCGATCGTTGTGACGATTTCCCCTATTCGTGTGCATTTTCTCGCTCGTGCTTTATACTTCAATTCACTCCGTTAGCAAGTTTATGCAGAGTATTTATATTATTATGAACATAGTGATCGAATAGAGACTCACTTAATTGTTTAATTTGCATAACTGTATTGGTGGGATAAATCTAATTTGCAAATCTTGTTTCGAATGCTGCGGAAGGGGAAGTTGCTCTGCTTTTCAATATCGCTCTTCATTTCGTAATCGTTTCGTAATTCTTTTCTATTGATGTTTTCCCCTTCTCCCCCCCTTCTCGCGACTCCGCCCCCTGGTGGGGAGAGAGAAGAGGGGGGAGAGACTAGCCCCTCTATGCTGACGTGTCATAGTGTCTCTCCCCATTGCAGGAGACAGTCTTCTCTCTCATTCTCAACTAGGGGCCAGTCCCCCCAGCCCCCATCCGTCTAATGGCTCCTACACGGATTGTACTCCTGCCTGCTGGCACTGTGATGCCTCCTCATCGAAAGGTGCCCATCCCATCTACGAGTCGGGCAAACCTCCCTTCCACCTCCTACCCCCATCCCAAACAAGTCAAGGTAAGCAATAGCTTGATCTACTCTATTGACTTCATCCCAGAATCTTGTTTGACTTATCCTATATTGATTGGTTGTAGATAGAGATGGAGCAATCTCCTCCTCCTCCTCCACGCCGCATCGATCCTCTCGAGTTGATCAATCCCACTCCCATCACTAAGACAAGGAAGAGGGAACGACTCACTGCACTCACTGCCGACGAGAAGATGGCCAGAAGGAAGATGAAGGTACTGTACTATTATCGATTGCCCCTCCCTCTCCCCTCCCTTCCCCTCCCCTCCCCCTCCTCTCCTTCCCAGGAGTGGATCACGTGAATAGAGTGTGCAATGGTAGAGTGAGAGTAGGTCGCGAGAACCCCTTGCCCTTTGTGTTGACTGACAGCCAGAGGGCGCACTTTTGATGCATTCCCAGTGTACGGTAGTCATTTCAATCTCCAATTGACTTTGTTTGCAGAACCGCGTGGCAGCTCAGACTGCCCGTGATCGTAAGAAGGAGCGAACTTGTGGATTGGAAGACGCAGTGAAGGATCTGCTAGATGAGAACAGAAGACTGAGAGAAGAGAACGCAAATCTGATGGAGAGACTGAGCAGATTGGAAGAAGAAGCAGCAGCGAGAAGAGAAGGGATGCATCCCTCTGTCTCCTCCTTCCCCTCCCTCTCCCACCCCATCGAGACCGTAGCCACCCCCCTTGGATCAGCCGCATCCATTAATGAACTCCAGCAGAGGGCTCAGGCTGTGACTACGGACTCGACGAAGGCGGGAATGGAAGTGGGTACGAAGAGACTGGACCTGCTCCCTATTATGATGCTGCTCCTCTGCTCTCTTCCCTCGACGTCAACTGCCTTCTGGAAGACCTCGGAGACGTCGACGTCGACCAAATGTGCGCCTCTCTCTACGAAGGTTGTATCGAGGGAGAGAAGACAGAGACTGGCTTCGACCCTCTATCGACTCATCTCCAAGAGACGCCGTCCCATCCCTCGTCGTCCCCCTTGATCGACTACGATCCCGCAATGGAGTGGTCTCCTCTCCTTTCCGAGCAGGACTCCTACATCTACAGTAATCCCCACTCCAACTCGTCATTCGATCAATACGACTCTTTCACCCAGTCGACATTCGATCCCCTCCTCGACCATTCTCTCCTAGTGAGACCCCATCCTCCCGTCTATGAGTCTTACGCTCAGTAGAGTAGTTTTTGTGTTGTACCTATCTTTCCTCTTATTCAACTATGGGTTAGCGAGTTTTACACGCCACATAAGAATTTACAAAGACCGTCTATCTGGACATTAACTGTTATGTCATTTCCTCCCCTTCCCTGTCCCTACCAGAAGAAATGTTAATAAATGAATATCGATTTATTCTGTATATGCTCTGAATTGGATGTGCATCACACGCAAAAAGGGGAGAAAGATAAGCATTGAGCGAGTGAAAGAGACGAAACGAAGCAAACAATGGTGACTCAGAGGGGAGAGACTAGCCGGAACTAGATACCTTTCGTCCATTTACCAATTATTATTCCCTATAAGAAAGGAGGTACTGCAACGGGGTAGATCGAGAAAAGAATACCCTATAATTAGAACCGAATTAACGAGAAAATAATAGATCAAAGTGCATCTAGGGTCGAGCCTCTTCGTCCTCTAAAGAAATCTCGTCGATCTCAGGCATCGGATATCGTAAGATGGCGGCACAACCTCAAAGAGTACGGTAGGGAAGAGGAATCGATTTGCCATGGAAACAAATGGGGAGAAGAAGAGAGGAAAGGAGAAAAGGGAAGAGTGCATTACTAACCAGTGAGCTGTGTGAGCCTCTCTCCCGATACATGCATTGATGAGAAGATGAGCACCACTCCGTTCTGGAACATCAATCAATATTAATAGAACAGTTACCGTACTCGAGGGGTGCACCATTTTAGAACTTTTTAAAAAGCCATCCAAGGATTTGAAACACTATTTTTTGTTCCCTGTAGAGATACAAATCGAGGGGTGCTAAAAGGGTAGCCTCCACAATGCTCACCTCATCTCTGACACTCTCCACTAGTCTCACGTACTTCTTCCTCGTCTCGATCGAATTCGATCGGAAGAGCGAATCGGAGAGCAGCAGAATCTCAATCGCCTGCAGAGGAAGGCATTACTTCTAGTAATTTACTACCAGAGAAAGTCAGAAGGACCCATTCAGAAGGGGCGACACGACTTTAGTTCCTTTCACTTTCTCTCAGACCGTGCCATTTCCAGAAAAAAAACGAAAGTTCCGAAAGGGCACGGATGGTGAGAGAGAGTACCTTGTCCTTGTTGGCCCTCTCAACATGGTTGTATCCGTAGTAGGCCCGATCCGGATCAGTGGCCATCAACTCATAGAATTGATTGAGTGCCTTCACCTCTCCTTGTGCCTGCAATGGCCCATTTTGACCTACCCTACATCTTCCTCCCCCTTTCTCTCCCTTCATACCTTTGTATCAGCCAGTCTCGCAGCCACATTCGGGTCTTCCAGCACTTCCTTCAACGCGTGTTTCCATCCGCTCGACGAATGCGTCAGTAAGAACTTTCCCTTCTGCAGAAATGATCGATATTCCCTACCGTAGTCAGAGATCTATCGTATCTCCCTAATCAATGTCCGTACCTGATCTCCAGTGAGTTTCTTGCCCTCCTTATCAGCGTACTCCAGAAAGTGGGCGAATAGCTGGTCCTTGAGGAATCCTCGAGATGCTATCAACACGCACTTTATAACCTGCCAAGAAACACCGTAATCTGTGGTTCTGTGGTACCGTAATCTCTACACATGTCTACAGTACTCACATTGAGATTGATGTGCCTGAGCATGGCGGCGCTCACTTGGTCGAGGAATTTCTCGATTCCTTTGTCGTGTTGAGAGGAGAAACCTTTCCGCTTACGGGGAATCTGAATGACGTCTATTGAATTCTTATTATTGATTCTGGCATGTACAATCTTTTTATAAAAATTAAATATCGCACCAAGAAAATTTTCCAAAATCATCCATGTCCAAGAGCTAAAAAATGAATGGAGGGTGCGAATCCCGTCTTCTTCAGTAGATCTTTGTCTACGGTATTCCTACCTTATCCTCTCCGTACCTGCACATCAATCTTGGCCCTCACGAGTGTCATGGCGGGAGTGAGGAGGCAGACGTGAGCGAGTCCTTCGTGCAGCACAACTGCAGCGACGTCTGCTTGCGTCGCAGGGTCGAGGGCCATGTCCAGTCGTTCTGAAGGAGAGAAAGACATTAGGCACTCTTATATCTCACTTCATTCTTCAAGAGAGACATTGAAACGTACCGACTTGTAGAAAAAAAAACACGTGTAAAACTCTAATCATAGTAAAATAAAGGTAACAAATTATGAATGATTCTCGTACCAAGATCGATGGAGTCCCATTCCAGTTTCTCGAGGGTGAACTTCCGATTGGGCTCGAGATCGAGTGTGTGGTAGGCGCCCTTCTTCACCAATTCGTTCTCCTCTATGTTACGACCCTACGAAGAGTTACCGTAAGCATGCTCATAATTATACTAATTTATTTACGCTTGTGGCGCAACCATACATTTCACAAGTGATTGTGAATTCCATGAGTTGGTGAGACTCTCCGGTATTGAATGGAATCTGCCATTCTCAATTCAGCAGGCTGATCACAGCCAATAAATACAATGCTCGTTTATCATAAAACGAATTTTTTTCAATACAATTTTAGTGTCTTTTGAATTTAATAAATACAGCTGTCACCAATAATTGGCTTACCTTCAGATGGAGTGCGCATGCTCCAGGGTCAAAGTCGATGGCCTCGACCTGTATGGTGAGTGTGGTGTGCACTCGTTGAGAGGAAGTCGTGCCCGTTGATGACTCAGAAGTCACCTGCACGATGAGGGGTCTTTGAAAAAAAAATTACATGGGGATACCCTTCTCACTATTTATGTAAACGTTGTAGCAGACAGCGAAATTTCTCAAGTTCTGAACTTTTACCTATCGAATTGAACTACTGTGAGAACAGAAAGCGTAGTCTGTGGTGGGGTGGCGAGGTTTAGTACATTTGTCTCTAAATATACGCGGAACGTTTTCTCCTCCGCGTTCCGCTTATATTTAGAGATAAATGTACTAAACCTCGTCACCACACCACGGACTACGCTTTCTGTTCTTACAGTACTTATAAAATTGAATCACTATGCTAAAAATATGTGGAATTTAGCGAAGAAAGTTTTAGTTCCACTGAAAAACCAAAAGAAACTGTTGGCGTACCTTCCTGATAGTGGAGCACTTGACGGTGTCCCCCACCCTAATCAGATTGTAGATGTGCCACATGTCTTCCGCCTCTTCTGCTATCAGACCCACGTATCTCAAAGGAACATCATTAATCTCTCACACTCAAATACAGAGAGATCAAAGATTAACTCACCCTGGTCCGCCTCTCTCTATACCTCTTTTAAACTGTTTCATCTGCAAAATATCAAATTTATAGCCATCCAAATCTGTGCATGTTGAGATATTTCAACCGTTGCTGACGGATAGTAATGCTGAAGAACAAAGACGATATATGAATATTTATGGCGACAGTGTTACAAATGGGTTACTAAACGAGATCAACTCGGGTTAGTCATCGGGAGTGAGATGGGAAAGGGTAAAGCTGGCTCTTCTATGTCAATAATGCGTGGATCGATATGACAAGAATGAAGGATGGGGGTGAGATCAGATAAAAACCAATCAACCGATTCACTGGGATCAATCGATAATACAACCGATATATTATAGATAAACTACGCACTTCTTACTAAACTATTCTCAATGAACGAAGTGTAAGAAAATCTCACTGCAAACGGGATTAATACAGTAATATTTACAATCAACGTATGAAAACTGGTACATCTGGATCCAAACTACTTCTCAAACTATCAACGTCATAAAATGAGAAACTACAAGGAAGCTAGAATGCACTCTAGACACGAGCACAGATTACTGTTGATCGCTTGAAGAGAGGCTCTCTGAAAACATCACTTTCCAATCGACAATACCGTACACCCATAACTAATTAGCTTATTTTTACTATTATTTAACACTTATTTAATTAACATTTTTTAATGGCATTTAATACTCACAGGATTGAGGAATACTCCGGGATATCGCCACAGTCCGGCCATTCCACTCTGCTGCAGCATCAGCAGCTGCTGTGGCTGGGGACCTGCAATTATAGTCCCTCCCTTCCTCACAGTCCCTCCCTTCCTTGGCCGAGAGAGGTCGCGGCCTCTCGGTCTCTCGTGTGTTCTTATAGACTGTTTATTAAAGTTACCGGACGAGGACGAAATTGACCCCCTATTTTTTGTCCTCCATCAAATAGCCGATCGCTGAATTAGTTGAGAATGAATATACAAAAATGCTAAAAATCAATAATAGCCTCAAGGGAAAGCCGGAAATGATCAGCGTAATCCCGCGCTCTCTCACTTTTGCATACTCTCTCGTACACGCGACGAGATCAGGGTCAGATCAGGGTTTCGTCCTCGTCCGGTAACTTTAACGAGTTTTTCCAAGCTGTTAGCGCGGCTACCATACTCTTCTGAGTTTGGACGGCCTCACTGTTCGGTCCTGTGTCATTGCCCCAGGCACAGACGCCGACAGTGCTGCACTTGCGATCAGCGAGGAAGTGAGGGATCCCGACCGGGAATAGGGCAGCGATAGGCTTCGCGCCCGCATACGCGTCTCGTCTCCTCCCTTCCTGACCCCTTGTCTCTCTCTCTTTCTCTCGCACTCTCTTCCCTTCCCACACTCTCTCACCTTCCCTCTTCTCTCTCCTATTCTTGTCTGTCTCGTCTGTCTGTCTCTCCTTCTGTCTGACTCTCTCGCGATGGCCATCGATCCCGAACTGCGCACGCTGTTCACGCAACAGCAGAAGTCGATCGATAACCTGACCGAACTTGTTCGTTTCCTTGTCGGTCACCTCGTCAAGTCGCCCCCCGCGACTTCTTCCTCTCTCGATCTCAAGGCTGCCATGGCCTCTGTCCTCTCTCAGAAGGACACGCTGGACGGCAAGGCCACTCGGGCGGTTCTTGTGAACGTCCCCGAGGGAGAGAACGAAGAGGATACGGTAAGTAAGGACAAAGAGCTCCTGCTGAGGATCTTTCGAGAGATCAACAATCCCCAGCTGAACAAGATACTCGACCAGGATCAGGTATCCTTCTTCCGCCACCCTCAGGTAAGAAGAGAGAATAGTACTATCCAGGGATCATCAAGATCCAGCTGGATAGTGCCGCCTCTCGCACGCTGTTCCTGACTGAGGCGATCCGTATTAAATGCGGTCGTCTCACTGGATCCACTCGTGCTTACATACGCCCGGACTACACGATGGACCAGCTCTCTCTTGAGCGAAAGCTGAAAAGAGAGGCGTACGAGAAAAATGTGGAATCTGGTCAGATCAGATTCGTGGTGAGGAATCTGGAAATCGTTCAGCTGCGAGAGTGCAGGGATCTCCCTCAAGGTATGAAGGATGAGATCGAGAAGAGAGCTACCTCAGCCAGAGAGAGTGCACCGTCCCTTTTCTCGTCTCTCTCCCACCTTCCCCACTCCTTCCCTTTCAATCCCCTGTTCTCAGATAGAAGTCAGGCTTCTTCTCGTTCTCGTGGTAGATCGAGTCATCGTGGTGGTCGTGGTCGTGGAAGTGCCTCTGTGTCAGTCCCTGGTTCTCAGTTCCGTCGACGTGCTCGTCCGTCGTCTGGTGGAGTGCCTGGTGAGCCCGCTCCCAAAGCCTCCCACATCCTCTCTCCTCCCCCTTCGCTCGACGATTCCTCCTCGTCTACCGTTACTGTCGTTTCCCCTCTCACAACATAGGCCACACACTCAAAGTCAGCTAGGTCGTTCCTCTAGGGGTCTCTCAGTCCAATCCTTCCCTCTCTTTCTCTGCGCTCTCTTCACCCCAGCGTACTCTCTCGCCTCTCCCTTCCTCTTCCCCTATCCCTCACTCATCTCCCCATCGCGTCTCTTTCCCTCCCCCAACCAGCCTTGTCTCTTCTGACTCCAATAATCACTCTCGTTCAATTAAATGCTCGTTGATTAATTGTCGCTCTGTGCTTTCTAAGATCCACACTCTAGAACAGTATGCTCTCTCTTCAGACCTTTCCATCCTGAACCTAACTGAAACCTGGGCTTCTCCCCTTACTTTAACTGACGCGATGCTTTCCTTTGACCGATACGTAGTATACAGATCCGATCGAGATCTTTCCACACCAGGTGGAGGAGTCGCCATTCTTATAGATAGCACGCTCCCTTCTTCCTTGATCTCATCCCGATCCTTTTCTGCTTACTGTCAACTAGTTTCTTGTCAGGTCATCCTTACTCCTCACATCTCCCTAATCTTTATTTGTGTCTATCGTAGTCCGTCGTGTAGTATTGAGTCCTTTAACGAGTGTCTAGAGTATATCTACGATCTGAACTGTTCTCATCTCTCCCCCATTATCCTAGTTGGTGACTTTAAATGTAAGGAAGTCGATTGGTTTTCTCTCTCCCTCTCATCGACCAGTCCTCATTCTCATGCTCTCCTCTCTTTCTCCCAGTCCCTTCCTCTCTGCCAACTTGTCTCATCACCCACTCGTAATTTGAATACTCTAGATCTTGTCTTTACCTCACATGCTCATCTAGTTACTGATTGTGTTGTTTTACCCCCACTCCCATCTCTAGATCATTCCATTATCCACTTCTCCCTTCCCATCTCTCTTCCTTCCCCCATGCATCCACCCCGTAGAGATTACAGTCGAGTCGATTGGAGTGCGATCTGCTCTCAGATTGACTCTGTAGACTGGACCTTTCTACTATCCTCCTCGTCCGATCCCGATTCTCTCTACTCTTAGTTTCCTCGAGATTGTTCATTCTATCATAGACAGCTTGGTGCCACTTCGATCTTTCAATCGAAAGCGTATCCGATTCTCCTCTCGCTCTATTCGCCTTTTACGTAAATGTAGGAAGTCGTACAGGAGACGATCCTTCACTGACTATTTCTCGACCTGTCGCTCACTTAAACAATCGAAAGCACACCGCTAGGAGTAGAGAAAACCGTCTAGTGAAATCAAACAACCTCAAAGCTTTCTTCTCTTATGCAAGTACGCGTATTAAAGATCAATCCGATACTATCCCTACACTAGTCTCTCCCGACGGTTCTCTCTGTGTTTCTGACATATCTAAGGCGTGTGAACTAGCTCGACACTTCACTGCTTCGTATAATAGCTCCTCTCTGCCTGTCCCTTCCTCTTGCACTCTTTCGTCCCCCCCATCTATTGATTACGTCGACATTTCCCCTCTCCTCGTCCTCGTTTTCTCTCTCGTCTCCCACCCCGCTCATCCACGTCTCCCGATCACATCCCCTACATCTTCCTTAAACGTACTGCCCCACATATTGCATCCCTCTCTCCATCCTGTTCAATAGATTCTTACTCCATGGCACTTCTCCCTCCATTTGGAAAACTGCCAAAGTCAAGGCAATCTATAAGCGCAAAGGACCCAACAATTCTGCCACCTCTTATCGACCCATCTCACTCACTTGCTCATCGTCCAAAGTTATGGAAAGAATCGTAGGCGAGACTCTCTGGAACTACCTTTCCGATAACAATCTCTTTTCCCCCTACCAACACGGTTTCCGCCCGCGTAGATCGTGCACCTCCGCACTTCTTAACTCTTTCTCTCAATGGCACTCTGCACTTAACGATGGCCACTACATTTCTGTTGCATTTATCGATTTCTCACGTGCCTTTGACTCTATCCCGATCGACTTACTCATCCACAAATGTTCACTTCTAGGCATTTGTGGATCCCTCTTATCATGGATTCGTTCGTTCTTACTCGGTAGATCACAATCTGTATCAATCAATACCTCTTCCTCCCCCTCATTCCCTGCCCCCTCAGGAGTGCCCCAAGGCTCTGTCTTAGGGCCTCTTCTCTTTTCCCTGTACATCAGTGACTTACCCTCCTTACTTCCTCCTAACGTTCACTGTATTCTCTCTGCTGATGATGTTAAACTTGGGGCTTACTCTGACCCTGCTTCTCTCCAATCCTCTCTTGATATCCTGTTTAAGTGGTCCACCGACTGGGGCCTTACCGTATCCCTCACTAAGACCGAAACTATGCTAATAGGAAGATCACATCCTCCCTTCACATTTTCTCTTAATGGCACCTCTCTTCCAACCGTATCCCAGTTTACTGATCTAGGAGTCACCTATTCCAATAAACTAGAGTTTAGTGCACACATATCTAGTAAGATTTCAAAGGCCCGTTCTCGTTGCTCTTACATCCTAAGAACTTTTGTCTCCAAAAATCCCCAAAAATCCCCTATTCTCGTCTATTTATTACATACGTTCGCCCTATTCTCGAATATTGCTCTGAACTTTGGTCCCCCCAGAGTAGAGATCTATCTAATAGCATCGAACGTATTCAGCGTAAATTCACCAAATTCGTACTCCTAAAATGTGGCATCGCTGACAGGTCTTATCCTAACCGTTTGCGTTACTTTCAATTAGAACCTTTAGGATACCGTCGCTCCATTATTGAAGTAGCATTCATATACAAAGTGATTCATTCAGATGTTGACATAGGCTGTCCCTCCTTTATTTACCTTGCACCTCCTAGACCTAGACGCCCCAATCTCTTCCAATTACGTAAACACCACTCCACATCCACTCTCTACCACTCATTCCTCACCAATAGAGTTGTAACACTGTGGAATCGTATACCTAATAATATTGTTATCTCTAGAAATAGTGATTTGTTCTCGCTCAGAGTTAAAACTATTCATAATATTGATTACTCCTCGTATCTCTAATTCACTCTCATTTGTAATTGATCGTATCCCCTTTGCCATCTAGATATGACATCGTATTATCATGCTTATAAGTTGCCTGTAACATTTACTCCTAATTATCTTATCATATCGCATGATAAAGAATTATTATTATTATTATTAATTATTCGGTTAGAAACAAATGACTCTTTGCTATTCACTCATCGATTCTCATCCCCTACAGTACCTGGGGTCTCTCCAGTTACGGAGTTCTCGATGAGTCTCACGAGAGTGTTGAGCATGCGAGAGGAAGTGCACGACTGCACCAGACCAGTGATGCGTTGATCGAGAAGACTCTCTCTGAAAAAGATTACTTATTGAACACGATTAATGATCGGTCTACAGTATAACTCTACTTCGTGTTAACCCCTCTGTGATTGCAAAGTAATATTGCGGCAAGTAGTAAAGTTAGTTGCCAGCAACTTACTAGTAAAATTGTAAACCTCTTACGACAATATTACTTTCTAGTTACTTTTCGTTTGCAACTTACCAGTAACTTACTTTTATCTTACATAAAAATATAAAGTCAGTTTGCTACAATATTGTTTCAATGTTACAAATTAAACAATTGAAAAGTTAGTTGCCAGCAAGTTTTATTTTTTATGACCGAAAAAGTAAAATTACGCGAAAGCTGCTGGCAACTTACTTTTCGGGCAAACTACTTGCCGCAATATTACTTTGCAATCACAGAGCCAACACTTCGGATGTACAGTATTTGAATTCTACCGTACTCACACGATGGGTACAACTCCGGGGAAGAGTGTCACTGCTTCTAGGAGGTACATGAGCACGAAGTCGATGTTGGGGCAACTGCGGGCGTGAATCGCCTGAGGATAAACAACAGTTGAAAGAAGAAAGAAGGATGCTCTGTATCCCGTAGGAACCTCCATAATGGACATTTCATGCTAACGTACGAGTACAGTAGCTGCGAGTGACTGCTGCTGTTCAGTGTCTAGTATCTGGGGGTCGAGTAGAGGGTGCGAGTCTTCCTCCTCCTCGTCTGTCGCCTGCCACACTGAGGGAGCAGGTACCAACTTCCTGAGAGACAAGAGATCAAGGATGGCAACTTTCCTACTATATTGTTTACAGCCGCAACATTCATGTCGTACATAAAAAAATAAAGAAAAGCTGAATGCGGCTCGTACTGATGGGTTGCTTATATTCCCTCGTAAATTTCCCTATCAGATCTCCTTCTTCCTTACCTCTGTTTCTCTACAGCTGGAATGGCGAGTGAGAAGGTGCTGAATGGATTGGAGGGGAGGATCGTCCTGTCCGAGGGCAGTCTCTCACGAGATGTCAGACGGAAGCGAGACATCACCTGAGAGAGAGCGAATCGATGAGTAAGGGGACTAGAGATCAAAGATCACCTTCTCATCGAATGGCAGCAGAGCGAGGAGGAAGGCCAAGTTGTGCTTCGTAAGCACGTAAGGATTGGAGTGGACGCCGTTCCTGAGATGATCCATTACGCAGAGAAAAAGACGTGCAATATGTTGATGGATCATAAAAAGCAGATGAACGATCTTATCTCTTCCTCGATCGTTAACACACTTCATAGGAATCGAAAGGTCAACTGACTCCTGGCTGCTCTTGGCTGAGATTCTGAGCAACAGATGCAACAGCTGCACCACCTTCATGCACAGCGAGGGCTGACGAAGACCCTGCCAAGGCGATTCATGAGAATGACCCGTCAATCGACTGAATGCGATCTACAGTACCTTGAGTAGGTATCCGACGAGAGAGAAGTTGAAGCTGGCACGGAAGGAGAGACCGGCGAACTGATCGAGGGTCTTGAGATCCCATTCGAGGGGAGTCCGTGCCTCCATCACTAGCTTCTCCAGACTCTGAAAGAGATGGATAGTGATTAGGCCATCAAACGTCGATCAACTATGATAGTTCAATTTGGCGGGAGATTCCTTCTAATTCCAAGAGTGTGACAGGCTTACATTAGAAGTAAACAGAAAGTATGCGTTCTAATGCCGTCTCATGTTAGCGCCTAGCGTGACAAGCAATGCCAGAGGGCAAGCACTCTCATAGCATGACTACAGTGATCTTCCCTTACCGTATGCTCGAATACTCCCATCTGGTCGAGATGCGAGAGATTGGCATGCAGCAGCTGGATAGCATGCTCGTACACCACCGCGTTCTCCAGCTGAAGAGAATGATCCGTGAAATATCGTTCGAAATGTACTGCCATATCCACAATTTATCCATTATCCGTGAACCTAAAGATCTAAAAATAATGGTTGATAAATGATCCTGACCTGGAAGAGTATGATGGCGATCCAGAATGCGAGTCGATGGATGGATGAATTGGAGGGCGTGAGAGTGTGCACTCGCACGAGGGAGAGGGCCACTCCCGCCACTGAGGAGAGAGATTCGCGACGCTTGATCACCTGCAACAACTTAGCTATACAACAGTACATTCTAAACAGTCAAAAAATTGCTGTTCCAGATCATCACAAGGTTAGCTAGGTTAAAGTTACCCAACAAGGACGAAACCCTGATCTCACCCTGATCCCGTCGCGTACACGAGAGAGTATGCAAAAGTGAGAGAGCGCGGATCATTTCCGGCTTTCCCTTGAGGATATTATTGATTTTTGGCATTTTTGTATATTCATTCTATACTAATTCAACCATCGGCTATTCGATGGAGGACAAAAAATAATGGGTCAATTTCGTCCTTGTTGGGTAACTTTAAAGTATTTCACACATAATGTCTACCTGCACGAGCAATTGGAAGATGCTCTTCATTTCCGCCTCGCACAGAGTGTGCGCCAGTGAGGAGAACGCAATGAGCGATCTGAGAGCAATCGATATACTCTTCCTTCCGTACTCTACTTCACTTACCGTATCTGCACCTCTCCCCGACCTTCGAACGCCCAGTGTCTCGAGAGAACTCGCCACTCCACCAGCCAGTCCCTGCTCGATCCTCCCTCGCCTTGCACTTCCTGATGTCGGAATAGATTCCATAAATCGATTTCATTCTCGATCGCAACTACATCATTACTCTGGATTCAGTACTCACATTGACAGCCGTGATGATGAGATTGAGGATCTGATGAAGATTCGCGTGTTTCCCTCCACTCGAAGGCACGTCTTCCTCGCAGATCGACTCGTAGTCCGAGTCCTCACTCCGGTCACCACAGCTGAAAAGTAGGGGATTATCGCACCCATGTCTATAGTATCAATCCCTCTGATACCGTACCTCGTGTCGGTCTGGACGTGGTTCATGATCATCTCGACGACCTCCTGTCCATTGTCGTAGTCGTAGATGCGGAAGAGGCGCATTGTATCCTCGTTCGCGAGTTGACGGAGGAAGAGACCGAGGGAACGACGAGCGTCGTCTGCAACCAAGAGACGACGTGATGGGAAAAGATCACAACCATACAATTCGTGCGATTGGCAAATTATTGCCAGTTTCCTTCATCATTCTCTATTACAATAACTTTCTTCATCACTAACCACTGAGTGCCAGTTTGGTGTTCGCTCCGAATGACTGGAAGATATTGGAAACGAGAGTGTACGTAGCGCATCGGAGGAAGGGCGGACCCGTTCCAGACACACACGAGATTATGTGCATCAGATGCGCCAGATGGGACTCCACTGCAAGAGAGATATGGATCGTTGTCTATCGTCAGCTACCAAAACTAGAGAGAAGTATAACTCACGGAAAGTGACGTCAGCGTCGAAGGTGATCACGAGGAGGAAAGCCATCAGCCTCGACAGCGAGACTCGCGGCTCCCGTGCACTCACTTGTGAGATCGTCCTGAGAGATGAGTATTACATCAAAGGTAATTGATGCGGAATGTCTGTCCCATTTCGCGTTAGATATTCAGTGTACCTTATCCTAACTGTTAGCTACATTCTTATATACAGTCACCATACCTCTCGACGATGAGGGCAGCCAGTCGATCTCCTCCCCTGCAAGCAGCTTGTACCACCTGGAGGGAAGAGGCGAGAGGACAGGCGTGCATGAGACTGCAATCATAAGGATGAACCCATCTGCAGTCTATGAAAAAATTCTATCCCTCACCGATTAAGTAGTGTGTGCAGAGTGACATTGTCGAGAGTTCCGATCCTCGGCCATACATCGGAGCAGATGGCAGTGCCCAGTGCCCCGCCCACTTCTGTCGCCATCGAGAGAGAACCAAAGAGTTCTGCACGAGACTCCTCCCGCAGCTGTGCAACCTGCAACAACCAAGGTATTGAGGAGTCGCATCGAAACACATGTTTATACGAATTATTTGTGCACACTCATCACCATGAGAGAATCATTGAAGCTCGAAAACCACATTTACGAAAGCCTCCACTCGACTAACCCCCTCTCCCCTTCTCAGTGTCTGCTGCTCACCAATTGCCATGCCTCTGCGAGTGAGTACAGCAGAGTGACTGATCCCATGTCGAGTAATCGGGGGACGAGGATGGTGAGGAGGGAGGGTTCGTGGTTGACGAGGGCAGACGCCGTGCACTGTAGGAACTGTAGCGAGTTCGACGGCACGAAGACACACGGAGTCTCCTGAGGAGAAAGAGAGGAATTAGAGGGGATTAATTATCAGACGGACAGTGTGTCATTCAGTGAAACTTCACCAAACAAGATATCATTAACTTGTGAATCCAACGATTGTTTTCTCACCTGGAGTGATGCAGCAGTCGGTAGATGGAGTGCATCTGAGAGGACACATAGCAGACGATAGGCAGTCGATCGAACTGCGACGTCCCCATCTGCCAGATGGACGAAGGCCAGAGAGATCAGATGGAGGGAATTCGCCCTGAGGAGAGAAGAATCGATGAGAAGAAGATGGGATAAGGATGTACATGACACGGCGCCCGTCAGCCAATAGTCCAATAAAAGCCAACTAGCTAACTGATCTCTGAATGACGATTGGTCTCGAATCCCCACCTTAGTGGAGGGATGACTCCTCCGATATCTGCACTGGCCATTCTCTGTCGCTCTGCCATCAATCGAGCAAGGAGAGTCGATGCCTCGCATCGGAGAGAGACGATAGAAGAGGGCTGCACCAGAGTGAGCACCGTTGGAGAGATCACCTCCAGCTGAGAGATTAAACGATTTGAATACTGTGACTGATACAGCATGATGTATAAACTATTATTAATACTGCCTTCCGAATCTGCATCCCACCTGCTCGAAATCCGTACACTGGAAGACGTCAGCGATGGGAACTTGTTCGTTGCCCCACGGTCTCGACCCGATCACCACCATCATGTTGTCGTACATCTACAATACATGCATTATTCTCGCTGCTACCGTTTCCAACAGTTGTCAATTCGTACTTCAACTAATCTTTCGACTGTATCCATTTTGGTACCTTGATTGTGACGGGAATCTCCTCATTGGAGATGAGTGCAGCGGGGAAAGAGTGCGAGGGAGGGGAGAGGAGAGTCCTCGACCGAGCAGGCAACACTTCCAGAGGAGTCGCCAGAGAGATCGGATCAAAGTTGATTCGCAGCTGAAGAGAGAAGGCAGTAGAATGGGAGAGATCAAAGACCACTCACCGTCTGGAGGAGGGAGAAGTTCTCGAGCAGTTTGTTGTACAGTTGAGTGGATGCATTGAGCACGAGGATCTGGTCGATGTGGGCGAATGCATCGGCAGAGAACAACTTCATGAGATTGGGAGCCTCGTAGCACATCAGACCATCCAGCAGACACACCCACTTCATCCTCCCGCATCTCTCTCCGATCACCTTAGAAACCGTCTCCATCTCCACGTTCCTGCAATCAGGTACATTATACTAGCTATGGTAACCATCCAAAATGCAATAAGATCAGGTTATACAGTATTCCGTCCACTCACTGTAATCTCCTGAGTACGATGGCGAAGGTGGGAAGAGGGGGCGGCACAGGTCCGTCCTTGCCCAGTTGGATGAGGAATGGAAGGGAGGGGTCGAGTGTCTCTTGTGGAGCAGCTGGACGGATGACGTTATCGGGGAGGGACTTGAGGAGGGCATCCACTCGCGAGTAGAGGGGAGAGACGGAGACGAACGAGAGCTGGCGGAGCACCTGGGGATGAGGAGGGAATGATGTGAGAGACGAGTTTCTTGCCCCGAATTATTATCCGTTGTTGTAACTGAACAATGAGAATTCCTTCTGACCTCAGCCTTGTCAGTGACGAATAGAGAGTGTGCATTGAGTAGTAGTTGCTGGTTGGTGGAGGGGGCGGGCGAAGAGAGATGGTCGTCCGTCGCCGAGTCCTCCATCATATCGGCGATAAATCTGGAAAAGGACGATGGTTGCAGTTTCCATAATGCGCAAACACAGATAAAAGAGGAAGTATGGTGTGCTCACCGTTGTAACAGTGAGTAAAGGAAGAATAGAATAAGCAATAGTAATGGGGAAGAACGACATAAGAAATATAAATTGTTCTGACCCATTGAGTGGTTCAGTCCACTTTTCGATGAGTGGCTGGAATGGCTGGATGGTAGTATCTCGATCTCTGGTCGTTGATGGGCCATTCGCAGTGGATTGGAGGATCTTCGAGATGAGAGTGAGACCTCGGGCGAGACGACGAGAGGGACGAGAAGTCAACAACTCATTCTCGAACGGAGACACTGCAAGCAGCGATTGTGCTGTCAATTTCGCGCAGATAATGAACTACACCGTACTCTTTGAAGATACTGTAAATTCAGGCATTGCCTTACCGATAGCTGGATTGAAGAACCGGAGGAAGAGAATCTTCCCGAGTGCGGAGGGGCCGAGACCGGGGAAACGAGTGTTGATAACTGAACACACTTGCGAGCAGACCTGCAGAGAAGATAGGAATTGAAAAGCACGAGAAGATAGAAACTAACATATATTTTCCGATATCCCCTCAGTTTTGAATCTCATCAGCAATTCTTGCCCATTTTTGTTTTGATAAGTAGCAATGACTGTTCAAATTATCAGAAACTTCGTTTTCTTTGCAATCCAAGACGAATCAGGCGTTTTCCACAAATATAATCGCGCACTATTCTACAGTCCAGTTGGTTTCCCATGGAAAACTGTGCGCCCCGGGTCACCCCCAGTAACCCCCACTGACACCACGGGTCTAGCACGTTCATCTTTGAGATAATTGTGCTTTTATTTAAAAATTGGTGGTTGTGTTCAGCATGCAATTCTGCATCGAATCATATACAATTTGTACTATTAAAAGTTAAAATATTTCGGTAAATTAATTTTGAAGTTGTCGAAAAGAAACAAATCACTTCCCGGTGCTATCAGGGTATTAATTCCATTTTCCAGTTTTCTTTCAATTTTTTCCGGTTTTCAGACTTTTGATACGATTCACGATTTCCCATTATTTGCATGGTTTATACTACTCCACAAAATCAATATTATTTATAACATAGACAAAACTAAGAAAGGGGGACCGTAAAACATATCAAAAGCCTGAAAACCGGAAAAATTTGAAAGAAAACTGGAAAATAGAATTAATGCCCTGATAGCACCGGGAAGTGATTTTTTTTTCTTTTCGACAACTTCAAAATTAATTTACCGAAATATTAAAACTTTTAATAGTACAAATTGTATATGATTCGATGCAGAGTTGCATGCTGAACACAACCACCAATTTGTAAATAAAAGCACAATTATCTCAAAGATGAACGTGCTAGACCCGTGGGGTCAGTGGGGGTTACTGGGAGTTACCCGGGTACACAGTTTTCCATGGGAAACCAACTGGACTGTATTCGTCTTCCATTACCCTCATCTCACCTGTTTGAATCTCGGATTGGCCTTGTCTACCGAGTGGACGATCAATTCAAATGCGAGGTCTGCGACGTCTCTCGTGGCTGCGATAGCCTCCTCCACGGACCCTCCCTCGCCTCGATCCTCCACCTAAGGAAAGAGAAGTAGATTAAACTACCTGTCGAGCTATCAATCCATATATTTTGTCATACAGCCCAACTTTGGCTCTATCATATTCTCAAATAAGTGCACCGAAAAGGAGATCGAGTGCTTTTCCTCATCATTGGTTCCATATAACCCCACTTATCTCACCTCATACAACATCTCGGGCGTGCTCAGCATCCTCACCATCAGCGGTCGCAGTGTCTCCAGGAGGTATGCGTGACCGAAGATCCGTAGGGACCTGCAGCAGGTACACTACTCTCAGAGATACGGTAGATAAATATTCATTCTACTATCGTGTTTTCCATATACAATTCACCCACCAGGATAGTAGTTTGGCGGCGAATGATGATCCTCGGAAGAGGGTGGCGAGGGAGGTGGCAGACTCGGCCTCACTCCACAGCACGGAATGGATCAACTGACCCATCTCGCCCCTCTCAGAGAAGGCTGAGACACACACTCGACAAAGCATGTCCTGAATGAAGCGTTACTATTTTGTGTAAGAAATAAAGAGCCCTATGCGAATAAATTATGAGTGATTTCAGAATAACTCTAGCAAAAGGGGACGCACGATGCTCTCGCTGGGGAGGGAGAGGGCGAGGCTGTTCACTATCTGCAGACTCCCGTCCTCTGCTGGCTGACACAGCAGTCGCAGCAACTCTGACTGAGTGCCCTGTCGATCGGCTGCAGTGGAAGGAGACGAATGCTCGGCGACCACTCTGCAAGAGATGGATGGGATCGAGAAATTATGATGGGGCCATAATCACGTATCCATAATAAAATCAAGTTCATCCTTCTTTGCAGCAATGATCGTAATGATAACTGCTCATCGTCCAATCGTGAGCTCACCTCGAAAGAATCTCCAGCATGTATCCCCTCACTCGCCACTCTCCTCCCCAAGCCGTGTCCAGCACTCGAGTCACGCCTGCACATTCCAAATTCATTTCAGATCGATATCGTCAATCCACTGTGCTCTTCTCTACCCACCCAATTCGGGGCTTGCATTCACGAGTGCAGCGAGGGTCGTCAGCAGGCAGTCATTGCACTTCTTGACCATCTCTGGCGCCAGAGAGGCATTCGCTATCTCCTCCACTGGATTTCTGCAACGAATTTTGCTTGTGACGGAGATGATAGCTCCTCACTTGGATCGAACTGGCGACGAGTGCGATAGAGAGGCATCCGCGAACGAATCAAGCAGGTCGTTGAATAATCTGCAGAGATGAAAGATCACACATCATCGGAAGGTCACTCACTTGTTGAAGGGGGCTGGCTGGATGGGAATGGTCATGTTGCCCAGGAAACGACTGAGAGCATTCAGAATCGACAGCAGCAGTTCCGTTCTCTGCAATGTAATCTTTCTCTGGCGTACTCCCCTCAGTTGTCGATAGTCGATCTCCCTACCGTAGGACTGAAGGGGGATGCTGGTGGGAGGGTGGAGACTGCTCCCGCCATGCACTCGAGCATGCGAGTCTGCAGTTGGGAGGGCAGTCGACGAGCGGATCCATTGGAGACGACTACTTGCAGGAAGGAACACATCTTGCGAGTGAATGTCTGCAGAGAGAGGCAACGGTTACAGGATATAATTCTCGCTGCTGACCATTCTCTGATGGGGATTCCTCTCTACGGTGTGCTGACTCTGCAGGAGGGCGTTCATGATCTCACTGGTCGAATCCACTCGTAGAACCATTCCCTGTCGACGAGAGAGGATGTTCCTGAAGTGAGGTGAACCGTGAGGGCAACCATATTTCAATTCATTTTCTGACTACTCTCTTTCCCTCCGCGTACTCACTTGAGAATGTAGATGCAGTGCTCTACGAAGAGAATGTTGCTGGAGTGACTCGACAGTTGGCAGGAAATCGAGTGCAGCAGGAACTGATCCAGTGTCGAGTGCACCTCAAGCAGAAAGATATTTCTCTTGTGGATTGCAATCCAGGCAGTAGAAGATTGTGTTAATCATCCCATGCTTTAATTTTTTTATAATGGTGTCAGGACATTTGGAATTGGAGCATTAAAGTAACCGGACGAGGACAAAATTGACCCCCTGTTTTTTGCCTTCCATTGAATAGCCGATGGCTCAATTAGTTGAGAACGAATATACAAAAATGCTAAAAATCATTAGGGAAAGCCGGAAATGATCAGCCTAATCCCACGCTCTCTCACTTTTGCATACTCTCTCGTACACGCGACGAGTTCAGGGTGAGATCAGGGTTCCGTCCTCGTCCGGTAACTTTAAGTTTGCAGAATTAGCGAAATCGTACCTCATACGACAGTTCCTCCTTCACACACTTGCACATCATTTCCCGATAGGGCGAATCGTCCATCCTCAGCACTCCCAGAAGACGAGTCATGAACCTGTGATACACTAATTAGTTACCAATGATTATGGTACTGACGTTGTAACGTGGTTCGGTTCCTTCAGCCATATGAGATGGGAGAGTGCGCAGAGGAAGGCACTCATGCTACTCCACGCATCGATCATCGAAGCCAGCTCAGTCCCGTCAGTTGTCACCTGCAGGGGAAGGAGGATGGGAGTATGTGTAATTGATCCGGATTGATATATCCGAAGAAGCTATATTTTAAAATTCACTTGATATATCAGAAGAACTATTATAAAATTCAGGGGATTCCCAAAAAAGCTTATTCTCGATCTACTCTTTCCTTCCTTACCTTAGTGACGTGATCGACGAACTCTGAGTGGTCGCTGCACTTGTTCACCAGTTGATTCGTGAACATCTCCCAGATTCGGAATGTCTCGTGCCATGCCTCGTGAGTTGCCGCATTCGAGTGAGGAAGACCGCTGCAGTCAGATTAACTATGGATGGAATCGAACAGACTGCAGCGTTGTATTATGAATATATTATGCTCGCAACCTTTCCCCTATTCGTGTTCCACGAAGCACACTAGATAACCATTCAGCAATAATGTATGTCTTATGCCAATCCATACGTAATGAAGAAAGGATAAAAACTTATTGAATCCACAGTGTGGATCAACAAATAAAAATGTCTACAGGAACCCTCTCCACTTACCGTAGCACTCGATTGACGCTCTTCTGAAGCGCTATTCTGCCCGCAGTCATGATCGTCGAGTGCGGGACTGCACTCATAATCCTGCAATGATCCTCGCTAATAACATAGCCCCATTCTATTCGATCGTTGTACAGTAGTCTAACGTACTTGGATAGGGAGGAGTCAAGATTGGCGGAGAGTATTCCATTGCATTCTTTGAGATGAGTGTGGAAGAGACCGAGAGAGGCGACCACGAGATCGGGGGCGCAGTTCCAGAGGTAGAGATAGCACACAACCTGCAATTCATAGACGATTTGAATTATACAACTTAATAATAGAGGAATAATCGTTCAATTAGTATCAAACTTAGACAATCGTCGTTATCCTGTAGCTCCGCTTTCAGTGCCTAATTCGATGAAGCCATATTTCAAAGCAAGGAAGTCATAATTTAAACGCCATTGGCTTTCGAACTATCATATTTTTCCATTTACCACAGTTCCCCTGCTCACCTCGAACTTCATGATTGCCTGCGTGGCGATTCCATCCAGCAGACACGACTCGATCGGATCCGCGTACGATGAGAGATACTCCTGCCTGAAATCGAACACACGTATATCTTTCTAAATGGAGTCGACCTCTACGTGAAAGATTATGAATCCTTGCTAAAATTCAAATCGGATGAATCGGAAAGCATCGTGTGCATCTGATTAAAGTTTTTGGAGGGGTGACAAAAGCAAAAACGACAAAAGCACAACTCGTCGCCGTTCGCGTGCGTTTAGACGAAGCGACTTGGGAGTTAGTTCATTGCAATCAGTATGTGCTCCCCTACATTTACATATGTAAGTCTTGCTACTAGGCGATCTTGAGTTTCACTCCATATCTATGTTCATGGTCCAAAATTGAGAATTTGAGTGGAAAATCATGGTTAGATAAGCACCCAATGCCGAAACCAATCGATACACATATTACTTTGTTGCAGTAGTAACTGGAGTACTGATATATGGATTAGTTACGGCATTTGTTATTTATCTAACATCGATTTTAACCTCAAATTGCCAATTTTGGACCATGACCTCATATACATAGAAATATATATATATATTTATGCTATTTCGTTCGAAATAACGTTCACAGAATTGAAATAGAATAGGCAATTAATGACGGTTAAAATGACGAGTGGTTATTGGGATAATAGGGTCGGGGGGATCTACTCAGATGAACTGGTTTGATTCTCGGTATTTACTAAAAGCCTTGCCGCTCTTGGAAAGAAGCTATTGTGTTTGTAGTTGTGGTTCGATCCAGGATTATTGAAGTTCATGCCGTTTCGAGTGTAGTAGATTTTGAAATAATGTGGTTTTCGGTTGGAAATACTATATTTGCCTCGGATGAGATTTGTGGCTACTCTCTTATCAATCGCTATTCTACGCTTCTCTAGGGACTCAATGCCCAGTTTCTTGTTGCGAGCGAGAGCAGTGGGCATGTTTTCCCAGGTATGATTAAAACAGCGCATAAATAAACGTCTTGTGAAGTAGTTCTGTACTTTTTCGAGTTCTTTTTTATCTTTATTTTGGTACGGATTGAAGACGGAGGAAGCGCTTTCTAAAATCGGTCTAATATACATTGAGTACGTTTTGAGAAGTACTTCTATATTTTTGGTTCGTAAAGCTCTGAGGATAGTGTGACATGCAGTTTTGCCTTTAGTGGATACGGTAGAACAATGGTCAGAGAATGAGAGGTTTTTCTGGATAACAAAGCCGAGGTCTTTCACTTTTTCTTTTTGTTCCAGAGTTGTGGTTCCAATAGCATATGTTCGCTTTGTATTTGCTCTGCCTAGGTGCAGTGAGTTACACTTATGCGCAGCAAGGGGGAGTTGCCACTCTTCGGACCAGTTTACGATAGTGTCAATCGCAGCTTGTAGTGGGGCAGGCGAATTTCCCTTTCTAAAGGATCGATATATTTTTATGTCATCGGCATACATTCTCGCAACGACTCCGTGGTTTTGAACTAGGGAAGGGATTTCTGAGGTGTAAATAAGAAATAACAGAGGGCCTAAGACTGAGCCTTGTGGAACGCCGCTAGTTACAGGCATTGAGGTAGAAAGCGCATCTTTTACTCTCACTTGGAATGATCTATGAGTGAGATATCCTGTTATCCAGTTGACTGTATTATCGGAGAGACCTATGGTGGTGAGCTTGAGTTTTAGCTTGGGGTGGGAGACTCTATCAAAGGCTTTTGCAAAATCAAAATAGATGACGTCAACTGGTTTCCCTTCACTAATAGATGCTGTCCAGTGTTCGAGGACTTCGAGCATTTGAAGTTCACGCGATCGTTTCTTACGGAATCCGTATTGCTCATCGGGGAAAATATCTAATTGTTCACAATGGGTGATAATGGATTTGCACAAAATGCGTTCAAAAACTCGACAAAAGAAGGATGTAATTGAGATGGGCCTGTAGTTTAGGGGATTGGAAAAGGGGGGTGATTTCTTAACTGGTGTTACTATGGAATGTCGCCAATGGGAGGGGACCTTTCCAGATTGATAGGAGTTCCTAAAAATGATTTCAAGTGCTTC
Organism: Pristionchus mayeri; assembly: GCA_036245805.1. Classification (NCBI taxonomy): domain Eukaryota; kingdom Metazoa; phylum Nematoda; class Chromadorea; order Rhabditida; family Neodiplogasteridae; genus Pristionchus; species Pristionchus mayeri. The sequence continues at coordinate 21,752,010 of BTRK01000003.1, read as the reverse complement.
GGAAATGGGTACGGCAATTCGTTTTATGAAGGTGAGGTCAATGTTCTCGGGGGTTTTACAGGAGGAGCGTTTCCATTTCTCAATAAGGGCACAGATTTCATGCCTAAGAAACTGGGGTTCTTCGTAATTACCAAGTTGAGGGAGGTCTTGACTATTTGGCTGTTTTCCATCATCGATGGTGAACACGCTAACAAAAGTTTATGAAGTAAAACTCAAGATCGCCTGGTTGCAAGTCTTACATATGTAAATGTAGGGGAGCACATACTGGTTACAATGATCCAACTCCCAAGTCTCTTCGTCCAAACGCAAGCGAACGGCAACGAGTTGTGCTTTTGTCGTTTTTGCTTTTGTCACCCCCCCCCCCCCAGTTTTTAGCTAACCTCTTAATCATGACAAAGTTGAGCCAGGTGATCACTTCGAAGGCATTGCTCATCTGGAGATGGATCAGCTTCTGACATACAGAGAAGAGCATGTGCGAGCTGAGATGAGACATCATCCAAATAAGTACTGGTGTGATTTACCTTACACCTTACACCCGTAATCATTCAATAGTCGTGTTATTTCATTTGAGGGGTATTTTCTTTCTTTTCTACATCGTTGGAACGATAATACAGTATCACTCACTTCACATTGAGGAATGTCCTGAGGGTGGCAGCTTGTCTCTGATGCCACTCGGGAATCACTCGATGCAAGGCCAGCAGAGCCTTAAACGATGAATGGAGGTCTGATTTGACGATAGAACGCCATTTAGGTGTAATTTCGAACAATACCAACTTTATTCAACAAATTAGTGTGTCCTTCACCTGCATAGTCTGCGAATGTACATGGGGATGATCGATGAGAAGGACGAGATTGGAGACGATCGACTCGATCGAACTTCCCTCCTCACGCATCTCCTCCTCGCTCTGCAAGTGCAGGCTCAATCGTTACTTTTTGTTGGGACAGTAATTCCATAACAGTTATGCATGAGAGTTTAAAGAAAAGCATCACTGATAACAATTTATTTACAATACAACTTGCCCTCTTACCCTTCTATCTTTACACCCTCCCTCTCCTCACCTTGCTGACTCTCTTGGTGATGAGTAGAGTGGGATGGGAGGTGATCAGTTTGAGGATGGCAGTGAGGATGTTGGTATGGGAGCACTCTGCCTGGTTGCACACTGAGGCGAGAGAGGCCGACGACGCTCGCTCCACCCTCCATCGACCTGACACCTTGTGCCACGACTGCAATCGAACAAAGTGAAGAGCCAGCGTTAAACAAATAGTTTCTACACTTCTAACGCTATTTTGGACTGCAGGAACTTCTACCAGATCTTGCTGAATTTGCCTTCCCAATTTTCATATTTATTCGCTATCAAAAACCACCATTCTTCTGTTCACGTAGAATAACTTCGTGAAATCGACAGCCAGAATCAAGCAGAATGGGGAATTATCTTGCTCTAATCTAGGATCGAAGACCATCCCGATGGTTAACTCACTCTGCTCATTCCTATGGGAAGATGAGCATTGGAGATGACTGGTTCAGCCTCGAGTACTCTGTCGAGAGTGGAGAGGAGGAGAGCACGCAGTTGATCAGAACGAGAGGAGAGCATCTCGATACGAGGCCACCACGGAAGTTGAGAGGGCTGCAGAGAGTGCAAGACTTATTCTTCATTTTCACTTCATTCTCTCTAGCGATTTTCTGTGTCTTTTTAAACTGCCACTCTTGCCTCGATTTCCCTCCCTCTCACCTGGGCAGATATGGCAGAGAGTGCCTCGACTAGTACCAGTTGTAGAAGTGGCTGCTGCGTGTTCAGACACACTCGGAAGACGTCGTTGTCGAACTGGAGAAGGTGATGGGTTGGAATTAGGCCGTGAATGTAGCTGACCTTCAGTCGGAAGAGGGCGACGAAGCAGTCGACGAGGACGTTTCTGTCGATGTCTCGAGGACGAGAACCAGTGAGCAGAACTGACTGAAACTGACCACCATCACTTCCTGTCCTTACGAGATTTATCAAACTGCATCGGGAACAACCATCGACTTCCAAGCATTTACCATAAAATCGTTGATAGATGACATCAATTGATACCGTTCTACTCCCTGCCGTACCCTCCATCTACCTCACTCGCTCACCTTCACGTGCTCGATCATGTGTTGCACCACATTGAAGACGAAGAAGTCGGACTGGTTGACGAAGGTGGCGATCTTGCACAGATTCACCTCATCGAGTCCATCAGTCAATAGTTGCAGTTCATAGTAAGACTCACCGCTGCCTGGCAGGCGTACTGCAGCTCACGAGTGGCTGGTGACTTAGACTGCGTCCGCTCGGATTGCACTGTAGACGCAACCATGTCCACGAACTGGCGCTGTAAGAGGAGTTCTATAGGATGAGAGCGAGGGATACAGGGAGCAGGAGGGAAAAGTACCTTGATGATGACGTGTTCAGGGAGGTTGGGCAGTCCTTGTGTATCTTGCGCATGTGAAATGGCCTCGAGCGAGCACTTAATGGAGGAAGTCACCCCAATTATAAGCACTCAATTACCATAGCAGTCCAAACATGCATTTTCCTTTCCCACTCCATGTAATTAGAAAGCTAATAATTACAAAATTAAACGCACGGGTGATACTGCGATGAGTAGCATCTGAACAGGCCAGCAGACGCATCTCCTCTTCATGTCAGGAGTGTTCATAGTGTTGAAGAGAGTGTCCGTTGCCTCTGAACATTATGTCCATTACATTCCCCTGTGATATGCGCTAACACAGTTCTTCGTAGATAAGGCGAATTGACTACAATTCTGAATAACTTCCACAAGGATAAGATTTTTGCACCTCACTAACTCCATAGCTACTCACCAGTCACATGTGGGTATGGGCTGTGCTGCAGACTGGAGAAGGTGTCCGGATACCTCTCGATGAACTTCCACATCACAGCAGAGACCATGGAGCAGACACTCTCCAAGTGCTCCTTGCGGGGAGGCCAGAGGGAGTTCACCTGCAGAAGAAGAACATTCACAAACTAATATTGAATTGCATACTTATTTGACCAAAACCTCATAATATTTCGGGTGTAATCGAACATGGCGTAAGATGATGCACTACACATCTCTACTGACCATGTGGATGAACTTGCACAGTTGGTCTAGATCGAGTGAGACGTGCGACATGAGAGAGACGAAGGAAAGCGCCTCCTGAATCGCCTCCTCAGAGTTATCCTCGTCCTGCAATTACCATTACATTATGCTGCCCATAACCAAGGATATCGAAGGATAGATCCCATTGTCAGGCTCTTGAACAATTTATGGAGGACCTTTGTTTGGAGAACTACTTGATTGGCTGGTGGAGCTCATGCAATCTTCATGGAATCCCTTCATTTCCCTTCGTTTCTCGATAATCCTTTCTCCGTGCTTAGTGAATGTTTCTGCCCGTGTCTCTCACTCCTCATTGCGTATTCCTCCTTCTCCCTTTGCATCTCTCACTCATTTCACTCCATTCGAAGGAGAAGAGAGGGAGGAGGACGCCCAATTGAATTCATTCGCTCGTTAGACATTGACGAGACACTCGGACACTCAAGACTCGTTCACAAAACCAGCGAAATTAGAGCATTTGATCCCTCTCTGATTACACACTCACACATCTGCAGATTAGAAGCCCGTAAAGGGAATTGTAAGAATCGAATGATGAGAGATCAAAGATCACCTGGAGCACATTCAGCCCCATCTCAGCTCTGGCCATACTCACGGGAGCAGCGATGTCACCCACTCTAGAGACGACGCTGATCGCACGCTCTGCTGGAAATTAGATGGCCATTAGAAGGTCCAACTCCTTTTATAGGCTTACAATCAACACTAAATATGTGTAAGTAACTTCAAGGATGAATCATTCAACTCTAGATATTCAAAAAGAATGGAGCTTCGAGTGGAATATAACTTGCCAACTTCGGCGTTTCCACTCTGAATGATAATCCACATTTCATTGAGCACATTCTTGATCATCGTGTCTCGATCCAGATTTCGCCCTTGGAAAGGCTGCAAATTCCTCCCCGTTCTCTCACTCCATTCATCCCATCCATCCCAATTCCAACCTGCGTCTCTTGTAAACAGTCCAGAATGGTAGACAGAATGAAGAGACGGGACTGGATGATGGCCACGGGAGCCGTCCATTTCTGAAAACAAGGAATGCGTGCATTTCATAGCAAAGAAGTTGTATTTCATGATCGGGGCTTCACAAAAAACAACCCAACGGCACTTTAATGATTCGACTAGTTAATATTGCAGAATAAAATACGAAATGAATAATTAGCGCACTGACACTCGCATTGACAGCCTTGAGCACTCGAACGAGCCCCTGCATGATGGTGATCGAGTGGTGCTTGCCCACATTGACGATGCACAGATGAGTAGTGAGTAGCAACTCTCGCGACTCCCTGTCTGACACTTTCCCCGTCCCCGTCGGCAACTGAACACCGACGAATTACACTCGAGACGTTATCGAATTTCCACGTTTGCACAAATAGCACCAATATTGATGGCAAGAGTAACGTGGAATCCCTGGCGAAAATCGATGATAAACAGGACTAACCTGGTCCTGATAACGTTGAATTAGAGTGGAGATCCATTCCTCCGGCTTCTGCTGACTCTTGTTCTTAGAGTGGGAGACGGACTGGGATATTGGACGGCTGGTCATGGCACTACGTTCGCATTCTAAGGAAGTCTGCAAGGAAGAATGAGTAGAGCCAGGCAAGGTGAGGGATTCTCATTCGAAGGGCAAGACCTTATTTGCAATGCGAGAAGGGAAAGGAAAAGAGGCTTCGCGCGAGAAAGAGAGAGAGAAAGACTCTCTTCTCCCCTTCAAGCATGCTGCGAACCAATCAACTCTATCTGTTTGTGGTGCAAGAAATACGGTGGGCGCTATTTTGCGCGACCATTTGACGGCACCGGACATGACGAAAATATAATGTGTGATTAAAATAAAATAAAAATGCAATAAAGAAAAAATTAGATTATTCATAGTGATAAATGAAAAAAAGCACTGCAATAGTTGAGCAGCTGATCATTATCAAAAGAAATGAGAAACAGAGAGATCGTGGCACAAAATGAGCTCTCAAACTTTATTTTCGAAAATAGGGGATCGTAAAAAACGCGATTTTTAACGAATAATAAGTAAAATCATCAACTTCGGAAAACGTAAAAAACTGTCAGTTTTGGTCGATACATAAAAATCCTGATCTACATACCACACTTTCTTTTCAGAATATCTATCAGTTACAATAGTATACGATGTTCACCGAACAATTTTAAATCACAATTCTCTACTCGTAGTAGCTACGAAAATACTTGACAATACTCATCTTTGCGTAGCTTTATGTGAACTCTTCATGAGCGCAAGATTTATTTCAATTCGATTGGTTTCCACTATTTTACAGCCATCGTCACATAAATTAGCAAAATATTGGCGAAGATCAAGCTCTTGCTCCTTCTTCGGTGGGAGTGTAGTGTGGTGGCAAGGGGAGATCAGTCTCTCTTATCCTGTAATGACTACTTCCCCCTCTTCCAAGTACACTCGTCCTACTGGATCGGTTGGACTGAGTAGGCGGGTGGTGGCAGATCGGAGGCGCTCTTCATGATCTGCTCGTAGTTGGGAGGAGGGCAGATCACCGATACGGAGGGTTGCTCTGAACCGACCCCTGATCTCTGCGACGGTCTCTATCTCACCATAGTCGGTTTCTCTCCTCCTTCTGACCCTCCTTCTTCTCACTGGCAATCGATGCATTTGCTCCCTGAGAGTCTCCTCTTGCTTCTTTCCCTTCTTCTGCCACCAACTCACCTCCGATATGAATAATAGACATAGAAGATCCGCGCACAGCACAGAAGACACGATACACTCATGATACACGGAACGAGGACAACCACAATAATCTCGAACGCCTGATCCGCAGTCTGGGGCGGATCAACCATAGCTGAGAGTACGGTATCGATCGATGGGGAGGAAGCAACGTACCGTACTCGGGGACCGTACAGTTGACACAGTCGGAAGAGCTCTTGTGCATGTAGTGGGAGGGACGATAAGCGTGATAAGAGGAATGATTATGAGGTCGACGAGCCTCTTCCTCCTTCCTCCACTATTGATCTACCTCCTGCTTCTCTCTCCATTTACAGCTCCCGTTAACGACCTCGGCACTCTGATGGATATGGCTGACCAGCGAGGGTCGAAAGCTTGAGGAGAATCGCCGAGGGGTACAAAAGACACACAAATTCCAAGGAAAGGCACGAGGTCAGGGAAACATCACGTACAATCTCTCACACAATCAGAACCCATAGTGATGGACTTCCATAGCTTGATTATAGACTGCCATTATCAGATAGCATCATCCTCTCATTATCAGTTTCGGCTGTGCCTCGGGTCTCACTGTCTGTCTCTTCCCTAGTTGATCTGGCTGGACTCTTGATCTGGCTACGCTTGTTATTCTCGCTTCTCCTATTCCAGACACGGTCTTCGGTCAACTCCTCCTCTTTCCATCTTGTTTGTCCTTTTCCCGTCTCCGCAACTCCCCTCATTCTATCCACCCCCCCCCCCTCCATCCCTCTCTCCCCCACTTCTCCACTCCATTCAAACCTCCGAAACTCTCGAGAGTACATTATTAGGGGTGAGCAAAGAGGTCTCTCTCTCGCACCATTCTCCTTCACCATACTCTTCTCCATTCTCATCACTACTCTTCCTTCCCCTTATCATTTTAATCTCTCTTCCCACACTCTACTCTCTTTCATTTTTGTGCTCACATGCGCACACTGCCATTCAATCGTCTATCGATCGATAATATCCACAAATCAATCGATCGTTGTCTGTTTGGAAGTGCACAAAACGATGGGCTCTGAATGTGTCGCTCCTCTTCTCTTCCCCCCACTCCCCTCTCTATCTATGCTTGTTCAGCCCACCAATATCGCTCCACTCTGTCCGTCTCCAACTTTCCCCCATCTTCCAATCGATCTTGATCTTTGATCTCCCTTCTTTCCTCATGTATTCTTCATCTTCTCTAGGAAGGCCTCACGTGTCTCTGCTCCCTCTATTCTTCCCTCTGACGAAGTCTCCTCTTTCCTTCGAGAGTTGCGAGGGGAGAAAATGAAAGGGGAAGGGGAGAACTTCTTTCCTTTCTCTGCAGCTTTCCCCTGATCCAAACCCGCTTCATCTTCGAATCTCCTCTCTGAAGTGGATTGTATCCTTGTCTCAATCGGGACTAATGTAGCTTGCTGTTGCAATCTCTCATACGCCCTGTGCTTCTATTCCTCCTCCTCTTCTTCCTCTTCTATGCAACCTTCTCATCTTTCCTCTGCCGATAGACCTGTCCTCACAATGCGCAGTCTTCCTCCTAGTTCAGTTTCCCTTTTCCTTCTCTTCTTCTTCCCCTTCGCTCCCATTCCTTTTCCACTCTCGAAACCACGAAAATCACGCGTTCTTCGATTTTTCTGAACAAACAATAGGTTGCGCTCCAATCAGCTTTCTGACACAGGATGCTCAAACTCAAATCCTATGATCGATAATCTTAACGCGATTACAGTATGTGCAATTCATTGACCGATTTTCTCGTTTTCCTTCCTCTCTTTCTTTCGAGTTTCCTGCTCACTTCCTCTTCTTTTCTCTTCATTTGGGCACGTCCGCAACCTAGTATTGTCTTAATTTATGAGAATGAGCGTGAGTAAACGGGGCACTTTGATGTCTTGGAAGGGAGAGAAAGAGGATCTCGTAGTGTGACACTCAGGTTATTTGCTCGTGTCTTTTCACTCTCTTGAATGGGGAGAACTCTCTTGGCTCTCCGCATGTACTCTCTCTTTCTCTTCCACTATCCATCCATCCGTCCTCCCTTTCTGCCCCTCTCTCTCTCCTTCTCCCCCGTCATCCAACACACTCGCATACACTCCCTTGCACTCTCTACACCCCTCACCATTACAAACCTCCTCATTTCGAGAGGTATCTTCTACTTACTCCCCCCTAATCTCCTTCCTTCCTCTATACGCGTCGCTTGTCTTTTCAAATCATCGCTAGTTCCCCCTTTGCCCCCTCGTCCAATCCTTTCTCTTCATTAGGATCGTCCTCGACTTCGATGGATTATGCCCTCGCTCTCAAACATCAGCAGGCCAATCTCAATCTTGATGCGAAACGTGAGTTTCACTTTTCCTTTCTCTCGTATTCATCGCAGCTTCTTCCTTTCCCAATTTCGACCATATGTGATAAAGATCGCCCGAATACTTCCTACGGGATCAATTGATCACTCTCGTATCTTCTCTCTTACAGTACTCGTGGCGATTCGACAGGCGCACGCAGTAGCCAATCCTTCCCCAGATGGTTGTCTGGTCTGCGGTTCCCCCAACTCGGCCTCCCCCCACTTCGGATCCGTCTCCTGTCTCGCATGCGCTGCCTTCTTCAGGTACTATCTTATCTATTTCAAATTCATAGATGAACTGGAAACATGCAAATCTAACTTACCTAGTCGATATTAGAATACATTGTACAAGACATAGTTCTTTTTCTTGCAATCCAACTAGCATTCGGAACAAATGTTCTTGTGAGAGGATCTGAAGTTGTAAACAACAAGTGAACTGTTTGTTCTCTCAGGAGAACCGTTGCCCTGAACATCACCTTCAACTGCAAGGCGAACAAGCAATGCCAGATCTACTACGGTGAGTGATATCTGTCCTACTGTATCTCCTTCCTGCTCACTGACCTACTCTTTCTCCCCTCCATGTTTTGCCCTTAGAAAGAAGCCCTCGTGCAGTGAGACGACGAGAGTGTGCCTTTCTGTGAGGAGGCCACCAATTCTCGAGAAGAGAAAGAGAGGAGAGAGATGGGATAGGGAGGTCTCCGTGATCTCTTAAGGGGATGCATGACTCATGGCTGCATGGGTGATAAGACCATTCCAGAGCTCAGGATGATCTGCAGAGCCTGTCGATACGAGAAGTGTCTGAGAGCGGGCATGAAACGTCACTGTGAGTTGTTCTATTTCACTTTTTACATCTTAAACCTCCATTCAAAATGGTGGAAAAAAACAGAACATAAAAGGGAATATGAGATGTCTTGCCCCATTACTTTGCTGGAATGCCCATTCCGAGAGAGAAAATATACACTTTAGTATCAGTGCATTTTTATCCCATATTCTGGATGTTAGTATGAAAGACAAACACGGGGGAATTCGTAATTAGCTTTCCTTGCCTCTTCTTCCCCTGTACAACGAGAGAGAGGGCAAGTGAGAGAGGGGAGAGAGAGAGAGAGAGAGAGAGAGAGAGAGAGAGAGAGAGAGAGAGAGAGAGAGAGAGAGAGAGAGAGAGAGAGAGAGAGAGAGAGAGAGAGAGAGAGAGAGGAGAGAGAGGGGAGAGAGAGAGAGAGGGGAGAGAGAGAGAGAGAGAGAGAGAGGGGAGAGAGTGACCAAGGATGAGAGCTCACTGCTTCCCATGGCGACCCTCCTCTGCCTCAACATACACACCTTCTCGCCTTTCTTGGATGTCTCCACAAGGTGGCAGATCGATAGAATGGTAGAGTCCTTCCCTCGCCTCTTCCCCAAAGAGACCTCGTGGCGTGGGAATAGAGAGAAGGATCGAAGATGCAACAGAGAGAAGGGGAAGGAGTAGGCGTTTCTAGGCCAACCTCCCCTGCATTTTCCCACCTTTCCACAATTGGGAATGATCGATGAGACGAATGGGATGAAGTCGAGTAATACGATGGAAAGATCAAAGATCGAGAATGTCGTTCAGGCGTTCAAAAGCGACGACCGTCGAAGCACAAGAAGGATGACGAAGAGGAGGACCCGAGTACCGTAGTCTCTCCCCTCGCGCAGTATGAAATGCACATGGTGAGTACAATAGATTACGGTATCGACAAATCTACTCCTTTCATTCCAACCTCTCGATCGCCCACATAGGTTTATCGGCAGGGTGATATCCATTATGAGATTTCTTGATTAATTTCGTCAAATTGTAGTTGAGTGTACACGATTATTCCGCTCGAATACATTTCGCCGTATGAATTGAAGCTAATAGTGGAGGGGATGGAATGGGGGGGAGGCTGCACAAACTAGAGCTGCCATCACTTCTATTTGGAGAACAGCTTGTTGTTCCCATGGATATCCTCTGGATGCATTGCAGGCTGCGAGTGGATCAGCTTCGATCGTGAAGAACGAGCCGATCTCCCCCTCGATGTTCTCCTCCTCCTCTTCGAAGAAGGAACGAGTGGAATCTGCCTCTGAGGAGGACGTGGTAGTGGTGAAGAGTGAGGGTCAAGCTCTACTCCTCGAAGAGTACCTCCCTCAACCCCATTCCTCCTCGGGAGAATCATACACTGAGGAGGATCTATCCACTCTTCCCTCCACTTCCTTCTCCTCTCTCCTCTATGCTCATGGAATGCAGCAACAACTGAGTGTCCTCTCCAATATGATCACTCCCAATGAATCGGCCACCAACTCACTCGGGACGACTCCGCCCACTGGAGAGGAGAGAACAGTCATGACACTCGCTGATGTGAGTGAAGTACAAGTGACCAGGGGTTACGGAAGGGAGAGAAGCAACTATGTGGATACTATCACTGAGTAGGATTGGAACAGTGTTTCGATAGTAAAGGGAAGAGTGGTGTTTGAGATGTGCTAAAGTGAGGTAGATCATTGAAGGTTTTCTCGGAGCGTCACCAGGTCCCTCCCGAAGATGTGCTGCCCCTTCTGAGTTACACGGGGAAGGAGTTGCTGGCCCATCTCGTGGGATTGGAGAGGGAAGCGATGGATAGGAGGAGGATGATGTTCACTGAGGAACCACTGAAGGCATTCACTCTCGCCGATGGAGAAGTGGTGAGGAGAACCATCTGATGAGAGGGGACTGATTACAAGTGACCATGTTGATAGTCAGAGAGGAAAGATTGATTCCCACTGGTTGCACATTCCCTGCAATGGGAGTGATGTTCGTGTGGGTGCAGACTATACCGTAGTCTAGTTCGCCTCCCTCACGAATACAATCACAGAAGAGGCACTAATTTGGATGAATTATACCCTGGTACAGGAATTGTATCAAATGATTCGATATGCCCTCGCCTTTTAGGACTTGAATAGTTACTGAAAACGTTCTATGGTTTGCATAACAAAGAATATTCCCAATAACTCTTGGGTGGACGGAGATACTCTTCCCTTCCTCTTTTCTTTCTTCCAACTCTTCTCTCACTTCAGCCGTACACCCGTGCAACGATCAAGCCGCACACTCTGAAGGCGCAGGCGGAATGCGTCAAATTCGACCACTTCCTAGGATTCGAATATGCGAAGAAGATGCCTTTCGTGCAGGATCTAGACACGAAGGAGAAGGTGCAGCACACCCATTGGTTAAAATATACAGTGATCTCTTCAGAACATGCTGCTCCGGTTCTGTTCTCTCGGTTTCTCCGTGCTCGACATTGCCTACATCTCGTCCGTTGTCAGCAAAGACCAAGTGAGTACCGTATACCTCCTTAGGTAGAACAAGCAAATCGATAAAGCAATGACTGTGAATTCTTTTTTCCGCAGGAAGAGATCCTCGTGTTCACTGACGGCAGCTACTCGACGTGTGGACCGGGAGACTTCTCAGTCGGATGGGACGACGAGGAGATCATCAACTTCGAAGATAAGAAGAAGTGAGTGGTGGAATGAAGATGGATACTGTAGGGGGTACTGTTTCCATCGGGATGAGTGAGTATTGGTTGCCTTGCAGGTTATTCCTCTCGTTCAACCACTGCTTCTACAAGCAGATCATCCATCCCATGCGCATGCTCAGATTGGATCGAGTTGAACACGCGGCACTCAAGGCACTCTGTAGCTGGAAACTAGGTACGATAGACTACGGTAGATTATCGATTGGCTGATTGGATCATTTAGGTCTGCTCGAGTACACTGGGAAGATGAAGCTGATGGGTAAGACGATGCAGGCCAGACTCAATGAGGGACTCATGGAGCACTACAGGTATCCTTGAGGGTTACTGACATTTAGAGGAGATGATTATTGACGCTGAACTGTATTGTTGGATACGGTAGTGCAGAGTACGGTATTGTCAGGGAGATCGGTCGTGACGAGGTCGAATCAGCGGTTCGAATCGGCGAGATCTATCTTCTCATCGGAACTCTCTTCGAAATGTACACCCAAGTGACTGAAATGTACAAACAATTGGATTTTTTCAATCTACTCAAAGTGGATTCGATAACTAAATCCCTCCTATGTGTCTAATTGTCTCTCTCATTCTTCTCCCGTTGCTTCTATGAACTGACCCCTTTGCTCTCTCATTCCTATTACGAGTACCTCCTTCCCCTCTCTTGGAATAGGCATCTGTCAAAAGCCAATCGAGATATCGGATACGAGACCCACGAACGAAGTATTGCTAATTAGATTCTAATACTAGTCCCGGTCTTTTCCCGCGCAGAATGTAGATCGATAATATATGCTCGTTCTACCGTATTCCCGATGATTCGTTGGCCTCCCATTCTCCCCTTAATATGTATCTGTTATGTTCACTTTTCGTCCATTCAGGGAATTCACCGATTTCTCACTCTTCTTCACCCTCCCTCTGTGATTCAAATTCCAGCTCCAATCAGTGTTACTCTTCCCCTCTCAGTGCCAATCGAAACTATCGATTCGATAAATTGTTTTTATCACCTGGAAAATGCAAACAATGCATTCATACGCGTATACACAGGATATGTTTGAATCGATAAGTACTGTACATGTACTAGTGGTGAGTGCTAACAACAAGTCTTCTATTCTCTCCTACCAATTCTCCTTGTCTAGAGTGAGGGCAGCGAAGTGATCTCTGATCTTCTCTCCCTCCTTCCCCTCTGCCACTTCCTCAGCCAGGAACTTGTCAATCGAATGATGGATTGTCTGAGAGATCAAAGATCAATCCCCTTCTCTCCCTCCACTTCCTTCACCTCTTCCAACTCCTCCAGATTCTTCCCTATTCGATTGTCCCCGATGAGTCTCCTCGTCTTCTCAATCTCATGCAGAGTGTGATTGATCAATGCCTCAAAGAGCAGGGCAACTCATCCCTACTCCATCCACGTCGACTTCATCCTATCTCATCTTCCCCTTTCATTCCAACTCTCCTAATGTCCCTCTCACCTGTCTTCGTTCTCCCCTTGCTTTCACTTTAGTGTACACCTTGAAGTGTTCATCCATTCCTTCCATCATCTCATAAAGGAGCTTCTTCAGTTTCTCTTTTGCCCTGAGATCAGCTAATTTACTGTTGAGCAAAATATTTATAAAAGAAAAATGCTAAACCAATTTTTGATTGGCTTGTCTATTCTGTTTAACATGGCATAGACTCATTCAATTCACGATCTCAATCTGTCAATTCCCTTCTTCTTCGCACTCAATTCTTCCCTCAGATTTCGCACCGTCGACGTCTCATCAGCCACTGGAAGAGAATCTAATTGTAACTGGAGAGGGGGAGAGCGTGATGGAATAAATTGGAAGAACTGATATACTAATCGGTTACAATTTAATCACTATATGATCGGTGCAATGCACGCACTCAATTTGATATATCAAAATATATGGTGATATTCCGTCTCCATCCTCGTAATCCACTCACATTTCCTCGATAGATCCGAGTTCTTCTTCATCTCCACTTTCAATTTCTCATCCAGTTCATTCAATTCTTCGTTCATCTTCCTCATTTCCTCCTCCTTCTCTTCCTCCTGCCAATCACAATCTCATTTTGATGCCATTAGGCTAATTGAATTACAAAAAAATCAGGTGCATGATAAATGTAATAGTTGCTGGTCCAATTACCAATTGGAAGTATTGCTCCTTCAATTCCTCCAATTCTTCGTCCGCGTCCTTCAACTCCTGAGAACGCTTCTGCAAGAGGAGAGAGATTGATGTGAGATCAGTGATCGAAAAAATATATAGGATATGATTACGTTTCTAAAATTTTATATGAAACCGTTGAAAATGGGTACGTTTTCGCGCTCTTTAACAAAAAATCACTAAAAACGGATACGTTTTCTACTTTTGCACTGGTTCCAACTCCAAAATCCGGGCACGTTTCGTCATTCTAGACCTACTTTTCGACCACTATGTGAGATGAGTAAAATCATAACTGTGACATATTCACCACCCCCCCCCCCCCCCTCACCCCCTTCCCCTTCTACCGTACTCTTACAGTACTCACGTCGTGCAACTCTCCGAATTCACGAGCTGCTTTCGTCATTTCCTCCTTCTCAGTAGCAATTCTCACCAGATTAGCTCGTAACTCCCTGCAACGAAGAAGGGAATGTCGAATATCTGGTTGAATGATCTCAACTCACTTCATATCATTCTGAGTCTTCTTCCTTCCATCATCTGCCCTTATCACTTCCTCTTCCATCCTCCTTCTCTCCTCTTCACTCCTTCTCAATCTCTCCGAGTTCTCCATCATCTTCTTCTCCATCTTCTTCCATTCCCTCTCTAGTCGGATCAGCTCCTCTTCCACTTCTCCAGCGATCGAAGACATCTGGGAATTAGTGAAAGCATAGTATTACACGCAACGAGTATCGCAATTAACGAAGTCGCCAAACATTTTCCATCAGCAAACACATATTTGAATGACCGTGGAGGGAAACACAAACCTGTGCCTCAGTCCCTTCCTGCTCGTCCATCTTCTTGAATATTCCAGCAAGGAAATCTACGTGCTCTTGGTAAATTAGCGTTTTCATCTAAAATTGTTCTAATTAGATATTGCCTATAAAGGAGAGAAGTGATATGGACTGGCCTCGATAGATTGGAGACTCTCTACGAGAAGATGCAGATTGGAGGGAGTCTCTATCTCTCCTCTGATCATCATCCTCTTGCACGATTCCACTCCTCTCCTCACATCTCCATCCTGTTTTAAAGGGATCGATAACTGATTCGATAACTGATCAATTCAATATCGGCTTACCGTAGACTCGATTAAGGCATCCTTGATTTGAGCTGGAAGCAGGTCGAATATTGATCTACTATCTGTGTATCGACCGTCGACGGATACAACTCTGCCTACAGTATTCCTTCATGATACCGTACTGAAGTATTCTAGTACCTGGGTAGTTCTCCAACTCGGCCAATCGCTCCCTCATCGCATACAATTCCTCCTCCTTCTCCGCTAAGTCAGTCGCGTATTGATGTCGTGCTTCGTTCTTAATTTCACCGATATACTTCTAAGGGAAGAACTTGCCTACCTGGAAGTCGACGTATTGTGTGTTGAGATCCCGATAGAGGTCATGATATCGGGAGACTTCAGTCAACGCCTCCTTCACTCGCTGCTCCTATTCAGTCGATTATTAAACCAGATCATCGATTTCTTCCCCCGACTAACCGATTCCTCCTTCTCCTTCTCTATCTTCTCCTTCAGTTCTTCACTGTCTCTCAATTCCTTATTCATCCATTCCATTCTCCTTTCCTCATTCTCCTTCGCCTTCTCATTCTCTTCCTTCTCCTTCTTCATCTCATCCTTCAGTCTTCTCACGTCTCGATTTGCTTCTTCAGTCATCTGAATGGATCGATGATGGAGCATTGATCTACAATCCATACCTTTCTAGCAATCTCCAACTCATCTTCTATCCTCCTCTGCTTCTCTCTTCTTCTCTCCAAATCTCTTCTTAATTCATCCATCTCAAATAATTAATTATGAACAATTAAATACTGTCCTATCTGCACACAATCATTCATCCCATATCATTCACTCCATTCCCCTCGTACCTCACTAATCCTCCTCCCCTCCTCCTCCCTCTTCATTCTCAATTCCTCTGTTGTCTTCACACTCTCCTTCCTCTTCTCTTCCAATTCTTCATTCGTTCTCTTCAGAGATTCGATAATGGATTTCTGATCATGAACCTCAAACCAATCGATAAAGTCAAACTTAAATTGCCACTCCAAAACCTTTGTTTTCCATTCGAGTGTCTCAGCCATTTCCTCTTCCCTGATCGACTTCAAATCCTTTATCAATTATTGACTGATTGAATCGATCGATGCAATCTCACCTGGTAGTGCTTGGTCGCATCTTTTGCTGCTGCTTCTGCTACCGTATTCTTCTGTTCCAATTCCCTGATCTTCCCTTCGAGATCGAGAATTCGACCGCCTTCGCTTCTGGCACCATCCAGGGATTGTTGCAGTTCCCTCACTCTGCAATTAATCACATTTCTTCATTAGGTATAAACATAAATAGTCATCATTTTCTATCATGAAAATGAGTGTGAGAACAGGACTTGCAAAGAATTGGAAAATTTCAACAACAACAAAATAAGCAAAAATAGAGTGAAAGATACTTCTCTGTGAGATGGTGGATCTCCTTCTCGTTCCTCTCTTTCTCCACTTCCATTTGCCTCTTCTCCTCTTCCATTCCCTTCATTCTCTTCTCCTTCTCTTCCACTCTCCTTCCCATTTCATTCATCTCATTCTTCATCTCGACCTAAAAAGGATTAATTGATCGGTTTACATAGAATTTAAAATATGGCAGTGATTCTAAAACCTTTTTCAGTAGATTTTTTTCAGAATATGAGAAAGCAGAAAGGATGGCATAAACCAGGAAAGTAGAAAACGAATTGAGAGAGTGCAGAATCATATCCAGAATTATTTGGATTCACCACGCACCCTATTTTTAACCTTATCCAATACATGAGAAGCAAAAAAAGCATAGTTGCTGAGGATGCAAATGAACGTATAAATAAATTTAGAGACAATGCTCTCCAACGTCACATGGGTCTCAAGGATGTTGAATATCCACTTACCATCTCTTTCTCTCCCCTCTTCACTTCTTCAGCCACATCCTCCACTTCCTTCTCCTTCTTCCTCAACCCTTCCTTCATCTCTTCTTCTTTCTCCTTCAAAGAGCATCTTTACCATCTCATCCATTCATCTACCGTAACCCTCTCCTTCCCTCGTACCTCATGCATCCTCCCTTCTTCCTCCATCTTCATTCTCAATTCCTCTGCTTTTTCCACACTCTCCTTTCTCTTCTCTTCCAATTCTTCATTCACTTTCTTCATCGATTCAAGCATCGATTTTTGTTCATCAATCTCAAATCAGCCGATGAATTTATGCAAAGTCGCCCCTTTCTAACCTTCTTCTTCACTTCGAGAGCTTCCGCCTTTTCTTCTTCCCTCATCAACTTCAAATCCTGCAGTAAATTACCGATTGGCTAAGATCATTGGTTTAAAAAGAACACCTGATACTGCTTGGTCGCATCTCTCGCTGCTTCGTCAGCAACCGCATTCTTCTGTTCCAACTCCCTTATTTTCCCTTCGAGATCGACAATTCGTAGGCCTTCGATTTTGGCAACATCCAGAGATTGTTGTACCTCTCCCAATCTACAATAAAGCACTACTTCATCCCTTCAAAGCACAATCATATTTTTCTAAGTGTGCGACCATGACTATTGAAGACGTAGAATGGAGTGGAATAAACTAAAACGAACTTCTCCGTGAGTTCCTTGATCTCCTTCTCATTCTTCTCTCCTTCCACTTCCATCTTTCTCTTCTCCACATCCATTCCCTTCATCACCAGTACACTCTCCTCCAATCTTCTTCTCACTTCACTCATTTCCTTCTCTAGTTTCTCCTGAAAGACAAGAGTATGTTAATAGATATTTAATACGATAGGTTAAACAGTGTGAAATTCTCTCCTACAGAGTTACAAAAATATGTGTATATACAGTAAGAAACTCTCTCCTACAAAAAAACAAAAATATCTGTAAAGGCAAACGTGGGCAGCATTGCTGCTAGCAGCAAGACTCTCCCGGTTTTCGGATAGACCCCATCCTACTTTAGGGTACCAGCTTCTGCATACACTGCCGGTTTTGTGGCTGAACTAGTTGGCACCCTCCCAGATTTAGATAACCAGCCGTAATCCTTGTCCATGTATGTGTAAAGGACCACTTGCAGAGTATTCACTAACCGTCTGCTTCTCTTTCCTCTTCAATTCTTCCTTCACATCTTCCATTTCCTTCTCCATTCTCCTCATTTCTTCATTCATCTCCTCTTCCTTCTCCTTCACTATCGCCTTGTTCCTCTCCACGAATGAATTGGCTCTCTTCATCACGTCCTCCTTCCCTTCCTCCATCCTCTGCAAAAAATACATCAACTATTGGGGTGTCCGGAAAGTTCGTATAATGCTTCGGAAAAAAGTCAACAATCTGTTTGTCAACAATGTATTGCATCATTCTGACGTTGAGTAGTGAGAGGATTTAATCAGTCTCCTAGTTGCTACATTGATTCTTGCGATGGCACTCCCATCTCTACCTCCGAGCAGTTTTACTTCATTACTACCGTCTTGGCCGATCCGTCTGACCCAGTCGGAAGGAGCTGACGCCCCCTCCATACCCTTCTGCTATAAGTGGTTCTCTCGCTTCAAGAAAGGGGAGTTTGGTCTCGATGATCAACCCCGCTCTGGACGCCCTCCCTCCCTCGATCAGCCTCTCGTTCTCCGCACACTGAAGCGCAAGCCCATGGCCAGTGTGCGTGAGTTGAAGAAGGATACTGGTACTCCCAGATCAACGGTGTCCGATATCCTCCATCGATCTGGGAAGAAGCCGAAACTCCCACAAGTGATTCCCCATGACCTCTCCCCCGAACAGCTGAAAAATCGTGTTCAAGTCTGTCGGGAATTACTCCATCGTAGATCCAATCTTCGATTGGTCAATTCCATCATCGCTACAGATGAGAAGTGGATCACGTACGATAACCCTGTGAGGAGACTGCAATGGGTGGATGCAGATGAGAAGCCCACGCCTGTCCCGAAGAAGGAAGAGCACGGAAAGAAGGAACTCCTCTGCTTCTTCTTCTCAGTGCTCGGTCCCATCTACTGGGAGATCCTCGCCCCTGGCACCAGCATCAATGCCGACCTCTTCTCTGAACAACTGGAAGATGTCGCGATCAGAGTCCCTCACAGACTCCTGAACCAGGGCAAAATTCTTCTTCTGATGGACAATGCTCGCCCACATCGAGCGAAGATGAACCAGAAGAAAATGGACGAGCTGAAGATCGAGAGGATTCCCCATCCACCGTATTCCCCGGATCTCTCCCCATGCGACTACCACTGCTTCCGCTATCTCTCTGACTTCTGCAAGGGAAAGAAGTTCAAGAATCGAGATGAAGTTGTGAGGGCTTTCGTGAACTGGGTGGTCTCGAAGAAACCCGCTTTCTGGAAGAGAGGAATCGAGACCCTGCCCAATCGCTGGAGGGAGGTAGTGAAAAAGAAGGGGGCATACATTGGTCACTGAGAATTGTAAAGCATTGAATAAAAAATAAATACAAAAAATTATACGAACTTTCCGGACACCCCAATACTATGAATAAAATGGTAATTTCCTAATTCCGCATAATGCCACACATATACATACAGCTTCTCTAGACCTTTCCTACCGCCAATCTTACAATTAGGCAAGTATTAGTGCAGTTATCAAGGATCAATGTGGTGGTTCCCCTCATACAACTCGATAATTGAGTACCGTACCTCTCTGATCTTTTTCTTCTCCTCTTCGGTGCTCACTCTGAGTTCCTCCATTTCCTTCTCCCTCTTCTTCACTTCTTCCTCCAATTCTTTATTCCTTCTTCTCATATTGTCGATCATCATTCTCCTATTCGCTTCTTCCACTTCCTCTTCATTCATCGTCTCATCGTGAATGGTCCTCCTCCTTTCCTTCACTTCTCTCTCTGCAGCTCGAATACTCGCACTATCAGAGAAGGAGTCACGATCCCACTCCCTCAATCTGCAATCCACCATTACAGTATAGTACATCCTGCCTCTCATTTCAAAAATATATTTAGTGTAAACTCAAAATATATATAGAATAAGGATCATGTTGATTCAACGATAAAGAATCATGTACAAAATGCAGAACAAATTCTTAATTATATATGAATTTTTTTACAGATTTAAAAGAAGATAAACTGACTTCTCCTTGAGCATCTCGATCTCCTCTTCTTTCTCCTTCAGTAGTTCCTCGATGCTCTCCACGTCACTCCTCATTTTGATCTCATTCTCTTCCTTCTCTGCTTCCATCCTCTGCAATGCATCCATTAAGTGATAGATGGAAACCAGACTGTCATATCTCTTTAGATACACAATGTATTCGATAGGGCAAGCGTATGCTGCTTCCACGGTATCTCACCTCACACTTGAGCTGCCACTCCTTCATCTCATCGACCCTCCTCCTCTCATTATCTAATTCCTCTTTCAATTTTTCTTCCATTTCTTCCTTCTTCTTCATTTCTTCTCGTCCTTCCATCCATTTCTCCTCTTGTTCTCTCCACTTCTCATCTCCGTTGAAAATCGAGGAGGTTGCCTCCTCCTAAATTATAGATTTCAGCGTAATACTAATTCGTTATATGGTCACGGATGAAATGAGATTTCCCATAACCTCCGACATTTTCCTGGCAAACCTTGATTCCATCTGATCGGAGATCGAAAGTAGGTCCAGCCCAGGTGAAATATCTCGCTTGTTCCTCCAACTCGGCTATTCTCGCCTTGCTCGTCTCAAATCAACATTTCTATGAACTGATAAAGCAATTGAGGCTCACTAATTCAATGATAATGCGTACTGTATCCACTAGCAGTTCTGGATAACAGAAAACCTTAATATAGTAGATGGCCCACCTCCAGTTCCTGTTCGCTCATCATCGATTGATTCCTGATCTGATCAAGTTCCTGCAAATATAGGCATAAATAGAGAGAAAGATCACAAATTCAGACATCGATGATCAATATTCGAAAAGAATGGAAGGTAATCAAAACAAGGATCACCTCTTCCATCCGCTGATTCTTCCTGGTCAATTCGATTACGCTGTTCACGATGACTCAATGGAAAAATTGAGAGTGATAAGTTCATCTTCAACTTACTGTAATCACTCGAGTGCGAGTTGGAGGGTCGTGGGGATTCGCGAGTAGAGAAGAGATCCGACATCGACGAATTGGGACGAATACCCGATGGTCTTCGTCGGAAGGAAATCGGAGTGGAAGTTGTCGCCTCTTCGGGCTGAAAATAACGAAATCTCAGTGAACAAACTGGCAATTACTTGAAAAAGCGCAATAAACTGACGTTAAACTCATCTCTTGGAGTGGGATGACCACTGTCGGGGTCTGCGTAATCGTCTCGTTGCATTTTAACCCTGAATCGAGATGTATAGGACAGAAACAATGTGAGAAAGCGTGGAGACAACGGTGGACAATATTATCTAAGATAAGTGGGAAGTCAAATGCAACACCGCCCCGAAATGAAGGATAGTAACCAGATCATTGAAAGCAATTAACAAAAATATTAACTCAGCTGATTTATATACTGCTCGTACGCAAACGCGAGCACAAAAATTCAAAAAATATGTCAACTCGCGGAAAAGTGCCGAAAGCGATCAATGTCATGACACACCGCACTATTTACCTCTCTTACATTACTGTGATTGGTTGATTTATCGATTTGTTTTCCACATGAAAGCATTAGAAAAAAATCTGTAATTATGTTGCAATTGTCAAAATATTTGTTTGTATCCATATTTTGTTGTTGTTGTGGGCGGGACTTTGCAACCGTCTAGCCGTCTGGCCTCTCTCTGCTCGCTGTCTCTCATCGCGTCTAGCGTCGTCGCGCCAGTTCATTTCCCATTTCTCCCAGTTTTCTGTAGTCCTAGTTTCCTGGTGCTAGTAATTAGTGTAAATTATGGATTGTGACACCTCTTTCCTCAAGATTCAGCCACCTCCACTTCATTTGACAACATGCGATTCCTTCACTGTGCTCTTTTTACAGCGTTTCGCTCTATTCCCTAGTGTCGCCTCAATTTTCGGCTTTCTAACTTGCGAATTCTTGTCTTTTCCTGTTTCTGGCTCTATTTCGCAACCATCTGGATTTATATTATATTTCATAATAGAATGACCCTGAGTTCGAAATGGGGCTTCCTCGCTTCATTTGATGTTGTTGTGGGGGATGTTCCATGGTTTTTCATATTTCTCACTACTTCTACGTATCGATTGGCTGTGTGAGGGGGTACTATTCCTGCTAGGAGTCGAGCCACGCGTTGCGGCTCGCGCACGCTTAATCCAAAACTCCCGCCTAATTTAGGATCAAGCTTTGACAAGTCTTGTATTTTCTCTTAATTATTCTTGTTTATTAAATATATTATTGATTTCTTTTTTAAACTTTATTATTCTTTGAGCATTTTCATTCTATGTTTCGTGATTAATGCATTTAATATCGAGTAAGTTTTGATTGCTCTCTATTTCAGAATGGCTCGTACCAAGCAGACCGCTCGCAAATCGACCGGAGGAAAGGCTCCCCGCAAGCAGCTGGCCACCAAGGCCGCGCGCAAGTCCGCGCCTTCGACCGGAGGCGTCAAGAAGCCTCACCGTTACCGCCCCGGAACCGTTGCTCTTCGTGAGATCCGTCGTTACCAGAAGTCGACGGAGCTGCTTATACGCAAACTCCCCTTCCAGGTAATCTCATTTTATCAGCCCTTATCGCAAGTGGACGATTTTGGTTTCCTTCCATTCATAACAATTGCATTGCAGCGTCTGGTCCGTGAGATCGCTCAGGACTTCAAGACGGATCTCCGCTTCCAGTCTGCCGCTGTCGGCGCCCTCCAGGCAAGCTTGTTTACAATTAGATTCAAATGAGGGAGAAGGCGGGAAAGTGGCGTCTCTCTAGTCCCTCCCATGTGTCACTAATGTAGTGCCATTGCAGGAGGCTGCTGAGGCATACCTCGTGGGTCTCTTCGAGGACACGAATCTGTGCGCCATCCACGCCAAGCGTGTGACCATCATGCCCAAGGACATCCAGCTGGCCAGAAGAATCAGAGGAGAGAGAGCCTAAACTGTGTCCCATTGCCTCCCCGTACTCACTCCTCCCATTCAATTGATCTCTCATGTTAACCACCCTCCACAACCAACGACATTTTCAAATGTGTATATTTTTTAATCGTACAAATCGATAAACGATCTTTCTAATACTCGCAATGGAAAACAGCAAGGTAATAGCAGAGCACAAGGATGTGGGGAGAGATCAATCGATAATGCGGGGTGGGGACACTGTAGATCACGCGAGAGCTCGTGACTTCATGAGTGAGCGGGCGAGTGACATGAACTCGTGGAATCTGCAGTGGATCAACTCTGAATGTGTTTGAGATGGATTCCCATCGGACTTCGCCTGGTTGAGTTGTTTCGCGATTCCTTTAGGGGGAACAATGCCAGGAGCAGCCCGATTAGGGGATTCAGCGGATGCCGAATTGGAGGGAGTGGCGGGAGGAGTAGGACCGCGTCTAAATCACGGAAGGTAGGTCACAAGATGGAATACAGTATTCAAGAACTACTGTACCTAGCGAGAACGACTCGAGAAGCGGGGGTGGACGACTGCAATAAATCGATAAATCGTATTCGTTGAACTACCGTACCTTTCTGCTCGATTGAGGGGGTCTCCTATGGAGCTGAGGACGTCTTCGCATCGGAACGGTAAGTGCGTGTACTGCATACCAGTTGATGATACCTATACCCTACCGTACCCTCCCAATCTAAAGTACCTTTGCGAGTGGACATCTCCGCTGATGAGGAGGAGGGACTGAAAGGAAATGGAAGGATATCATTCAATTTCAGCTACAGTATACCTCTTCCCTTTCTGAGCATCCGATTGGACTGCGAGGGAGAGAAGAAGGGTGAGCAGAAGAGGAAGGAGGGTTCTCATTCTCTGAGGAGGGGCTGATAAGGGAAGGGATAGAGGGAGGGAGAGATGTAGAGACGAGAACGGATACGCGATACTGGTTCATAATAGGTGGCGATGATGGAGTGAATATGGTGTGAGGAGGGAAGAGGAGGGAGGAGGAGTTCCTTTTAGGGTGGGGCTTAAACTACTTTGATCTTATCGCGGTCATCTCTTGCCGGAGAGTAGACTACAGCAAAAAAAAGAGAAACTATACGTGAAGAAGTTGTAGAAAAAGAAAGTATCGATATTTATCGGGAGAAAGTTACCGCTATTATTAATAGAACAACACACAATCACAGAATGATGACAGTACTCGAGGGAAGAACAGGAGAGACTCTCTCTCTCTCTCTCACTTCCTAGCAGTCTCGTAGTTCTCTTCGAACCACTCCACTGATCTTTTCACAGCTTCCTTGAAGGGAGTGAATTCGAAGGAGGAATTCAGTCGTCGAAGTTTGTCGTTCGACGCCGTCTTCTTGTACTGCCCGTCTGCCTTCGACGTATCGTACTGCACCTCTCCCTGCAACTCGATACCGTACCTCCCGAGTACTATAGCCTAGGAGGAACACCTACCCCATGGTTAATGTATCACATAACTAAACCATTTAACATTTTCAATACTGATAGATTACGGTACTGTCCAGTTTTGCCATTCATTAGAGAAGATATAGCAATTATTGGATATTAGACAAGAACATAATGGATATACGGTAGAAATGTTCTCTCTCAAAATATCTCTCTCCAATAGTTACAGTAGCTCAAGTGATTCCCTGCATAGAAATCGAGCAAAAGATGAGTAAGAGAGCGACATTAGAACTATTATGACCAACTTTTAGTGTGTGAACGACGGGGGAGGGAATGAGGTGGGCAGAGGGGGGGGGGGGGGGAGAGGGAAGGACGAACACCTATCTTCTCCCCTCCCTAGCTAGACAATGCCTACTCGATGGGGTCGAGGGGAGGCAAAAGAGATCATCGAGTCCCCCCTAACCACATACATGCACATACATGAAAGATATAAAAAGAGATGATGGGAGAAGTGAAGGAAGAAGAAGAGGAAGACACATTAGAGAGTGAGATGCCGAGATATAAACAGTTATAGAATGAAGAAGGCGTGTGACGGGAAAGTTGGAGGACTCGATAGGCACAATTGATAGAGGAAGAGGAAGGAGGAAAGGACGACCGAGAGGACGGCGAGAGATGAATTGCGATAACTGGTAGCCAAGACTAGACAGACACCGTAATCTACAGCTGGAGATCAAGAGATCAAAGATCACCTTGAATCCGAATGCCTCAACGACTGCATCGACGGCGTCAGCGATGGAGACTTCCTGCTCCTCGTCGACCGAGAGAATGATAGGTGACGTCTCCTGAACAGAATCTCTTCCTCGGGTATACGGTAGATTATCGATCCATGACATCATCACTACCCCACTCATATATAGTGCAACAACATCACATACATGTATATAAACAGTTTGTCACGCTCTTGAGTGCTTACTCTAAGAGGTTCGTGAATGGAGAGGAGGAGAGGAGAGGGATGAGGGGTGTGAGGAAAGAGAAGAGTGATAGATCACAATCATCGCTCGTAGATTTAGGTTCTACCATATCAAGTTTCTTCCTTGTTGAAAGTATATATTTCCTAACACTTAGACAAAAATAGATAGTAGAACCAAATGACGTCACCTCATAGTTCCTGAGTGTCCACACGAAAAGCCTCGCCAGATCGAGCGAGAAGATGAACTGACGCAGTGGTTTCCCCGATCCGAACACCTCAATCGACAATTGGTAGATTACGATAAGGGAAAAAGCAAAATACTGCAAATAAGCGATAGTTTGATCTCGCGAGAGAGCGATGCGTGCTTTACAAGATCAGTGAGCCATCACGAGTCTTCCTTCGTTCCAACAACATCGAAGATTAATGGGGTGAGCAAGTGCAGGGTTTAGAAAGAAGAAGAAAATAGAAGGAAAGAAATGACCAGTCTAAAAAAACTCGCACTAGCTCGCATATAAGTGATGATAGAGCGTCGAAATGGATCGAAAATCCAAATTCGATCATTGGCCATTGATCTACCTGGAGGGGCGTTCCGTCTCTCTTGGCCACGAAGCACTTGTGGATGAGAGCAGGGATGACGTGACCCGCCTGAGGGAAGAATCACTCACAGATCAAAGATCATCTTCCAACCTGAAGATTGTAGTTGTCATGCGGGCCGAAGACGTTGCACGGAATCACTGACGTGTACCTGCAATATCGATTGCCACCGTTTCTTCGTGTCCTCGCTACCATAATCCTACCGTATCTGTACCGTACTCCTACCGTATCCCCACTCACTTCCTCCCGTGCTCGCTGCTGTACCCTCTGTTGAGAGTGTCGATCATTCTCTTCGCATACGAGTACCCGAAGTTCGAGTCGTGAGGCGGTCCATTGTGCACCTGGAGGAGAGGAGGGGATTGGCTAGTGATGACGTCATCTTCGTCATTGACATACCATCGTCTCGTCGATGGGGTACGTTGTCTTATCGGGGAAGATGCACGTAGAGAGACATGAGACCACCTTGTCCACTCCACTCTCGTGCGCGCACAGAAGGACGTTGTCGTTAATGGCCTGAGAATATCGATTAGGATTATCGACTAGGTAGATCAGCACAAGTTCTATCCCCATTTTCATCCAGTGATGTGTAGTCCTTCTTACTCAGCTCCCCTCTCGCGCCGTCTAGCCATTCCACAGGGTGGCGCAATGCGTAAACGTTTGCCTGCTCACCCGAGGGTCGAGGGTTCGATCCCCACCCCCAATACAGACGATGATGTCTCGCAAACTAGAGTCTCAGAAATGAACTCCGTGTTCGATAAAATAGCGCTGAGTCTTTTGCTCGTTTTTAGCAAGTTATTTAACCGCCTTTCTGGCATCGTGAATTAGTATTAGTACATAGAGTTAGTTACCATGTTAACGCGGAAGAAGGCGAGGTTGTTGGCCATATTGTGGAAGAGGCCTCCGACCATTGCTGCCAGATGGATCACCTAGAAGTGCGAGTAGAAAGGGACAGGAACCATGGCCAAACGGACCTTGGTGGGTTTGATCCTCTGGAAGAAGGCCCTCGTCTCCTCGAGATTCGAAAGATCGCAGTCCTTCGAGGAGAGGAAGTACCACTGCTCTCCCTCCCTCTTCTCCCCTGATTCCACTACCTAAATCAATCAATATTGCATGCATACAGTATGTCCAGTCTACTGCACCTCCTGGATGGCCTTTCCGACCAGACCCGTACCACCAGTGACCAAGATGACTTCAGCCATACTGGAAAGAAGCTACTGAATGCATAAATCGGGGAAACAGGTTGGAAAGACGAGAGAGGGGAAATCTTCCTAATAAATCTACGACGCAGACCATGCCGTAGGGGAGAGAACAGGACAACTAAAATATGTATCCTGCCCAGTCAACGTGGCTTCCACCCTCCCCCTCTCTCTTTCTTTCTCTGCCCAATAGGGAAATGCACTCCCTCTCTTTATTCAGGTACTTGTGAAACGTAGATCGGAAACTTTGTAGATTAGTAAGTGCATTCTTGGTAAATACAAAAATCCGTTTATCGATACAACTGAGAACGGTAGATTGGGTTGATACAAGGTGCGAAAGCGATCTCCAATCGAGGGAGAGGAAACAATCGATAAAATAAGGGGAGAAACTTGGGATCATTTACCGAGCTGTGCGAAACACGAGACAATTTTATCCGTAATCCGCGTTCCCTATATAATATAGAACAATCATATATAAGTGTAGGAATAATCAACGGGAAGAAGGAACAATAGGGTAAGCGGGAGGGGAATCACAAGAGTCATCGAGTTGATCTACTCTACCCTCCCTTTACTCGGGTCGCTTGTCCGCGTGTTTCTTCGTGAATTCCTCTGCAGTCTTGTTGAACTTCTTGCGATCCTTCAGGAATTCCTCTGCGAGGTCAGATCTACAAGGAGAACCAATTCATGGAGAGGAAATCACCAAAAGGGAACCATCTCCAAAGATACCCTTTCCCTCAGTGCATAAGAATGACTAATTTTCACAGTAAATACTGCTAGAATAGTTTATTTTTTTAAATTTAGAATCAAAAACAAAGTTTTATAAGCAGCTGGACTGAGGTGATGACTCCTCACCTCAGAGGGTGGTCGGGTTCGGGCTCGTTGATGAGTCCGAGCAGAGCCATGAGCACCTGCTCAGTCCTCGTCGCGGGCTTCCAGTTGTCGGGAGAGACGATGCCCAGGCACACCTGCAAGTGAGACCACCATCCAGATACAGTCACGCAAATTATGATCATGAGGTAGAAGAGATTACAGTTAGACTGAGCAATTAAGCTTGGAAAAAGTTTATGTTCGCACTGTAAGACTTCTTCGTGTTCAAGGGCTCGTATTCAAGTTACAAGTTCCAAGAAAGAGAAATTAGTCAAAAAACCCTAGCAACCAGCTCTCACCTGTCCCTTCTCGTCGATATTGGGATGGTAAATCTTGGTGTTGAAGGTGATCTTGGGCGGCTTGAAAGGGTAGTCGGCGGGGAAGTCGATCGACACTCGGAACGCCCCCTTGCTGTACGGCTCCTTGTCCTGCAACAGGCAACATTCACTGCAGCCACTCACTCGCACATAAATAATACACTCCCGTTTCCTTTAACAGTGGTGCATCTAATATTGTACTACTGTGTTTTTTATTCGTACCGGGAGAAGGGTGACGACCCAATGGAGGAGATTCTGCTCGTCGTACTCCACCGTGTTGTACGCCTTCACTCCGCATTCCTTGAGGTCGCCCAGTTCCTTCTGAAGCCGACGAGACGACGACATCTGTAGAGGAGTA
Source organism: Pristionchus mayeri (assembly GCA_036245805.1). Lineage (NCBI taxonomy): Eukaryota > Metazoa > Nematoda > Chromadorea > Rhabditida > Neodiplogasteridae > Pristionchus > Pristionchus mayeri. Next base: position 21,723,527 of record BTRK01000003.1, on the reverse strand, counting down.
GATGAGGTAATGGAGGAGGAGGGAGAATCGAGCAAATGGTTTATGAAGAGATGATTGTACCAATAGAGATATTATGAAGAAGAACGCGAAATACAACAAAAGAGCGAACAGACAGGGGGAGGGGGTGCTAACCACGTTGTTAGTTTGTCACTCGCGCGAAAAATTAACAATGGAAAGGGAAATAAAACATTTCTTGATCAGAAAACGACTCGAAAGCACTGGAATGCACAGAAATGCTTATCAATCCCCTCGTTGGCATTGCGAGAGAGACAGGTGAGAGTGGGGTGTGCACTCACTATTTTCTGTTGCTGGGATAGTCGAGAGAGGGAACAGAAGGGAGAGGCAAAATGAGAGAGAAGAGGCGCAAGACGAAAGAGAAAGAGGGGAAAGGGCAAGCGGGTATGGCGAAGTATATCCAAGGGAAATACTCGCAACAAATTGTGACAGATTACGTAACATTTTCGAAACATTTTCCCGCCGCCCCGCCCTTCGTTTAGCACTTCCCTCCCTTGTGGTCTCGTCATGCCATCACAATCGATTGTCGTGCCATGAGTAAGCTAGTTCGTGCGGTGCGAGACGAGAGTGAAAGTGGGGCACTCCCGAGAAAGGGCGGAAAAGATATACCATTGCAGGGGAGGATGATCTCTTCTCACTTGCCTTATCCCCTTCATGCCGTCCCTCTCCCTCCTTCTCCTCCTTCTTCCTTCCTTCATCTTATGTGCCCCCTCTCCTCGACCATCTCCAGCCCCTCTTCCCTACTCAGACATCGATGCTCACGCTGTCATCGAACCCTTCCTCCGTCCCTTCTCCCACATGTACGACATGATGCAGGAAAACCACAAGGCCATGAGCTACGCTGAGAAGGTCAGAACTATGTCTCCTTTGATTCCCCATCCCGTATCCGATCCCTTCTCCATCCCTCTCTCCTTCTCCAGATCGAGGCTCGTCGTGCCGAGTCTCCTCTCGCTCGTTCCTCTGGTCTCTTCGATCTCATCGGTGCTCTCCAGGAGACGACGACCACGACGACGACTCAATCTCCCCTGAGACAACTCCTCGCACCCTACATCGACCCCTTCGAGAGGGGAATGAAGATGTTCGAACAGGTACTCCACTCACCAATCAATTCCCTTCGCTGTCAATAGTTGGATGATCCCTCCATCCCATACGATGCCCCTCTCAGGAGATGAAGGACGTCGGTCTCATCCCCACTACCACGACTACGACGACCCCAAAACCCACTACCACTCCATCCATAATTGAAAAGTGGGCACCCTCCTCCCTCCCTTCCCTCCACCAATCCTATCCTCAGATCTCTCGATCTCCTCTTCGCTCCTAAGCAGGACGAGAAGGGGGAGACAACTGGTCCTGGTCTCTTCGCCTCCATGCTCCAGATGATGTCCGAGACTGCAGTCAAGTCCTTCTCCAGTGCAGATCAAGGGGAATTCAGAGTCAAGAGGTATCTCTTGTCCCATCTCCCCCGTCTATTCCCCCCATTGCAGAAGAGTGAAGCGTCAGCTAGGCCATCCCTCTTCTCCCTTCGATCTCTTCGACTCGATGCTTGGATTCAATGACCCCGTAACTCTGTCCAATCCCTTCACTCCCAATCCTCTCATGTCTCTCTTCACAACCAGCAAGCCCCTCCTCGCTCTGCCCACTGCTGCTCCCTCTACTCACGCTCCTCTGGCAATGCCCTCCTTCAAGATCCCCTCCATATCCGATGCGGCCTTCCGTCTCCAGGACCCCTTCTACAACCCCCTCATGCCCAACAGGAAGAACAAGGTATGGGAAGCACTTGATGCCATGGATGCAGCCAACAAGAAAGTACTGCGAAGCATGAATCTCCACTGATGGAGACACGGGCACAGCAGTCCGTGCATCCAGAGAGTGCACGAGTATTTCAAGTATCGACCATCGAATTAACGATCTCATACCGCCACGGATAACGGTTCAACAACGAAGCACGCACTCACTCATTCAAATATTTTGTTTATGCTTATTTTGTATTTATATGAAAGGAGAACTGGGACAATGGACCGAAAAGGGAAAATAACTCAATTAATCTAAAATACACACAAGGGCTGGCGTAAAATAAAAGCTTGTAAAAGGAAGCAATCTTCATTGTACATCTCTCCACTATTAACCAATTAGACTGGTAGAGAGGGGATTGTGTTAGCGAGACAAGTAGATCAATCAATACAGCAGCCGGAGGGTCCGTGAGGGGGTGGATCACAAGAGGATACGGTAAGCGGTAGTCTCAAACGATCCGAGGGGAGAATCTAGGCGGGGGATAAGATAGGACTCGTCTAAAGACGAACAACCGTATCGGTTGATCTCTTTGATTAAGGATAGACGAAAATTTAGCACTAGTACTAGCAATGGACCAGATGAGAACGGGCTGAGGGGAGGGACAAGGATCGATACTTATAGTACATTCAACGAAATACTCGGATTGATCTGTGTATTAATAAGTGCTCTTCTACTACATTTACATTCAAAAATGCACACCAATACTTTGCACAACACAACATAGAAGAAGGAACGAAATAAGAGGAAACAGAATCGGGAACCGCTGAGTGATTAAGAGAATGTTACGAGATAAAGAATGGACAGATGGGAGGAATAATGGTTGAGTTGCGGGGTACGGTAGATCGAGGTGAGAGAATTGAAAGAAGAACTGATCTCAAGACTAGTGTACAGGTACAAGGAAACAAGGAAGGAAAAGATACAAGATCCATAATAAAGCACCCATACTTCTAATTGCATTATAATTTAGTGGATACAAAGAATGGATTGTAGTATATCTCAGAGTGTGAATGAGGTCCGTCGAGGAGGAAAGATTAGGATAGTAAAGTGGGCAGAGGAAAGAGGGAGGGGCACGCGACGGTGTTGAAGATCAATCGATTGAACCCAAGCAGAGAATGACTCATCTACTCGTGTACTCTTATGATGCATGGTCATATACGACTAGTTAGTACTATGAATATCAAATATGGACAACAATGGGAGTGGAGGGGGGACGGAGGGGGAGGGGGGGGGGAGGCACAGCCTAGCTCACTCCTCACTCTACGCAGAGGGGGTTGCTGCAGGGGAAGCGACGACTGCCACTCCTGCTGCCACTGCTGCAGCAGCTGCTGCTGCCGCCTCACTCGCCTCACTCGCGTTCGTCTTCGTCACACACGTGTTCGCCACGTTCTGGAACAATCTGCAAAAGAAGGAATGAGTACATTATATATATTGATTCCCATCGAATCCCCTCCCCTTCCTCTCTCTCTCTATCTTCAACGCACCTCTCGATCTCTGGGGCACACTTGGTGAAGTCATTGGCCCAGAAGTCGTACTGCGGTCCAGAGATGAGCTCGATGAAGGTGATGAGAAGACCCCAGGGATGGGGACGAAGAGCCACCAGTCGCTCGAACAGAATGCGAGTGATCTGAATGTGATCAATCATTGATTAACTTATTCACTAGCACTACCCAGAAAGGGATCCTTCCTCCTCCACAGTCCACCCCCTCCCCCTCTCCCTCTCACTGACCTGCTCCTTGATCTGCGGCGAGTCTGCGTACTGGAAGAGGAAGAGGAAGACGCACGAGAAGTAATGAGTGTGCACATTCGGGTATCGCAGCTGATTCGCGATCGCATTGAACACGAGATAGCGACCTGCAGAGGACAGAGTCAAGCCATCCCCTCTCCCTCCTCTACTCACCCTCAGTATCCAGCTGGACAGTGAGATTCTGGAAGATGTCCATGAATGCATTGTGGGGGATGGTCTGGATGTTGACAGGGAGTGCCTTCTTGTGCAATGTGTCGATTCCCCTCATTCCCACGTACAACACGATGGCATTCACCACCGTAGTGTTGTACTTGTTGCCGGGAGACGCAGAGACCTGCGAGAGAGATGGATCATTCATTAGCTAACAACAGTGGGCTGGCTCGAAAACGGCACCGTTTTCGAATCCGACTCGAAAATAAAGGACATTAAAAAATGTTCAACATCGAGTAGAAAGGACCAGCAAACCAGTTACGGCACCCCGCAACTGCTCAATTGCTCACCGTGAGGTAGGAGGGCAGCTTCTGAAGGAAGTCCACACTGCTCCTCGTCATGAGATAGTGATCAAGCTGCGTCCTCAACTCAGCATTCATGATCGCGTTCACGTTGAGGCACATCTTAGGCTCGTTCGCCATCTCCGGAATCGCGTCAACCTGAAGAGAATAAATCAATATTGAAAAGTATTTGAAAATAATCCACAATAATCTCTTGATTGAATAGAGTACCTGCTTGAAAGTGAGGGCGAATGGGTCGGGCAGTCTCATGTTCTTGGGGTAGGCCGACAGAACGAGATTCCTCAGCTGGACGCAGTTGGGCGGGATCGTATCACAGATGACATAGTGATACTCGCATAACAACTCGGGGAAATCGTGCAGAATCACCAGCAGTACTCGCAGAGTTCCCTGGAAGAGGAGAGCAGGTTGTTAGTGTACACCATCTTTGGGGCCTTTAAGATCTTAGTATTCCAAATTCGAAAAGGCAATCAGCGACGTACCTTGTAGAGAGTGGCGACACTCTTGGGCATCTCTAGTGAACGGAGGAAGGGAGCGAGGAACTTGAGATGGCAGATAAGCAGTTGGGTGTACATGGCAGATGTCCTCAGGGGCTCGACCGACTCTCCCAAAAGACGGGCGATCACATTACGGTGCCCGATGATGTCCAACCACGCGTAAGCGAAGCCAGGGCATCTAAATGAAGATCATAATCGAATGTTATATTTATTTATGATGCCATCCATGTCACAGAAATATCTATCGGTGTAATTTTACATTTTACAAAACATCCTCAATGGAGGCAACCGTTCACATTCAATCCCTCCCTGCATCTCCTTCTTCACTAACCTCCTCGGCTGCAGAATGAAGAAGGCCTGTCCGAATGCTTCCAGGATGGGCCATGCAATGGGTTCGAGTGCGGGATCGGGCATCGTCAACTCGTTGAACATAATGATGATCATGCGGTGGTACGGCATCGCTTGGAATTCCCCACGACCGATCTTTGTCTGCATTTTAAAACATTTATTTTTGATCAATCATACCGATGAACTGATCACTTCTTACATTAGTCACCAATTAGATTCCACAGTGATGAATGAGGTGTTTATGGAAATTTTCAGTAAAATCGCCAAACTTAATGAACACATATCCAAGCAATCTTTTGGTTTGAAACGACTTCTTTCTTTGGCCCCTCTCTCTCTCTCCCTCTGCTCACCTCGTGGTCGTTGTGGAGGACGCTAGTGACGATGTTGAGCACCTTCTTGAGCAGGTTGATCTTAGTCTGATGCTGAGTTCCGTCCGAGTGCTTCACCATCAGACTGCAAGCAATGAATTTAGCCAATATTCGTCGCGTAACCCTGATGCCTGATCTACTACTGTTAATCAATAATCAATCTCTCCTCACCAGGTGAGTTTTACGAATGCGTCGAGTGTGTAGTAGCACCGCTGTCTCACTACGGTACTCGAGGCGGCGGGCTCGTTCTTCAGCAGTCGATAGCCGACGTCGATGCACAATTCAGTGCAGAGACGGAAGAAACGAGTGATCATCTCGTCCGTTGCCAGGACTCCGTGCTCGTGCATCTGATGAGAGACCGATGACATCTACCCACCCCCCCCCCCTCTCCTCCCCTCCACTCACGAGATGGATCATGGAGGCGAGTGCTTGCTGAGGTTCCTTCTGTGCCATCGGAGTGTAGCACAGAGATATCCAGTCGCGCAGAATCGTCTCCACCTCAAATGAACAAATTATTGCAAGAAGTCTTCCCCTTCCTCACCTTGCTGCACATTTCGGGTGTGTCCTCCTCTCTTCCTTGCAGCTGAGGCATCAGATTCATCACCGAGTCAGAGATGCCTGAGGCAGCTGCAGCATGGTGGCCCTGAGCCGATGCAGTAGGCTGAGCAGGAGGATGGGGAGTTGCGATGGGAGGAGAGGCGGGGGCGGGACCCGCTGACGGAGCCAGATTGGCCATCGCTGCAGCTGCAGCTGCATTCTGATCACCGTGCGAGTTCATCGTCATACTCATCTGAAAGAGAAAGAATGTGAGTGAAGACTACAAAAATAGTGTGCATGTTGTCATATCCGAAACCTGCGAAATAGTTGGAAAACCGTGAGATAGAGGACTGACCGCCTTCTGGAGAGATTCGAGCGTCCTGGGGAAGTTCTCTTTGACGAAGTTACTCTTCATTCCCTCCACTCCACCAATCAACTTGAGCAGTTTAGTGGCGAAGATTGCAGCTTCGATCGAACCACTCAAGGATGAAGATTAGGAAAGGAACAATTATACATCAAGGGAATGTGGGCACAGAGTTCTTCATATAAACAGTCCTTGGGATAATCTCAGATGAAAAGGGTATCGCCGGATTCATGGCCGAGTGGTCTGAGGCGCTTCCATTTATGGGAAATGGTAGGAAACGTGAGGTCTGGTTCGAATCCTACCGTACATAAACACGTTTGCCAAGCTTAATGTTAGAGGAATGTCTGGTTAACTTCTCAACATTGGGAAAAAGTTGCAAAAAAGAAATGCACCGGGTGGGATTCGAACCACAGCCGGCGAATATACCTCGTCTCATAAATGCAAGCGCCTTAGACCACTAGGCCATGAACTCTAACGTCGTTCCAGCACATGTGTTTCATCTCTGGATAATCTACGTAGATCACAGAATGTCCTCGTCTCATCTGCTCATCTCACCCCTCGACGATGGTCGCCAGATGGTTGTCGTAGGCGGGGCCGACGAGTAGTCCCTCCAGCACCAGCTGCTCGATGGCGAACACGTTGAGAGGAGTGTTCGTGCGAGAGGAGATCACCATCGCAGTCACCCTGCAGGGGAACAGATTAAAGATACCTTCAAAAATATAGCGGAATTCATCTACAGAAATATTTTCTTGGCATGATGATAAAGACTGTCTTCTTCCTCCTCGATGGCCCCCCTCACCTCCTTCGCAACTCCGTGGGGGTCATCTGCTGCTGGAATATCTTGCACACTGCGATGAACAACTCGCGCAGTCGACGATTCCAGTCCACGTCCACGTTCGATCCCCCTGCCACTGTACAGATATTAGCGCACTCATCTACCTCCTCCCTCGTATTCACTCTCACAACCTCTTGCCATTGGTCACAACCTAATAAAAACATTGTTCAGAAAGCTCCTCCCAATATATTCGCCAATAGCAATGTGGCGTTGGAAACCACGACAATGCCACTAGTTGTTCCAGTGGCTACTCACCGACAGTATTGGTGTACGAGAAGACCAGCTGCTCGAGTGAGTGGGTGATCAATCGGAGGAAGATCGAGGGATCTCTCGGGTTCTGCGCGAACAGATGCAGTGCATTCCGTATCTCATTGCACGCCCTCCATGCCTACAACCAAGAGAACTCTCCCTATTGTCATCATAACCTTTTAGATCGTACAAATGGGATAAACTGACGGAATGGTTCCTGAGATCGGGGTTGGTATCGACTGCTTTGAGACAGGCGTCCACTTGTCGGATGAGAGAGATGAGCTGAGTATTGACGAACTCCTTGACCTCTCCATCAGACATCCTCTCGAGGGGCATCTTGAACTCCATCTCGTCACTCGACGACTTGAATCCGCAGATCTTCCTGGAAGGGATCAACCATGGCTCCCTTGACCCTCCCCCCTCCCCCTCCCTCCCCTTCACTCACGTTGCGAATTCGTCATAGACGGCCATCTGCTGGGCGGAGACAGGTCCCTGTCTGATCCTCAATCTCTCGGGCATTCCACTCTGCTCCGTCATGGCAGCCTCCGATCCGAATATCTTGTTCTCCCTCTTGGCCACTCTCCTCGCCTCCACTTCCGCATCCAATCGCTTGTCCAACTCAGCTGATGCCTGCAATTCAACTCCCTGTCCCTAATGACCACATATAGAAAGAAAATCAACAAACATAAGAATAACGCAAAGGTTCAGATATGAGTGTATCCTACCTTCTCGCAGGCGGTCTTGACGATGAAGTTGGTGGTGAGTTCGACGTTGTCTGCAGTGATCTGCTGCGATGCCTCTTCGAACATCTTGTTCAGATCGGCGCTCGCAGTGCCTCGATGGCTGTTCGCGAATGCCTGGTTGAGGTAGCCGACCATCGAGGCGAAGAGAGGCTCGCGACAAGTGATCGCTGCCATTCCTGCTGTCATCGCACGCATCATCGAGTGGGCTGCGCGTCTGCAGTGGGAAGAGATCAGGCACAAGGAAAGACGCAATTGAGATTATGCAAGAGAAAGTAATTCTCACCTGAGCTGCGATTCATCCGGATTGAGCGCGAAGTCCTTCTTGATGACATTCTCAGTGACAGTGAGGGCCACCTTGAGTGCACGATCCGTCACGGGAACTAGAAGGGATATCGATTGATCCCCCCTTCTCTTCCCACTCACCGATGAGTTCCTTGATGGCGTGGGTGACGGCCACTCTGACCATCGACTTGAGATGAGGATGGATGTGGAAGAGAGGAAGGGAGGCGATCTTGAGATGGGGTGCAATTCCATCCGTCGACAGCACATTGATATCCGCGTAGTGGAAGGAGGCGGGGATGGGGGTGGGATCGTGTGCAGCTACAGCTGCTCCTCCCTCTCGAACCATCGCTGTCTCTGCCTCCATCGACACTGGAGTAGACCTGCAAGGGGAAGAGTCAGTACACTTCCCAATCTGATCCCCTCCCTCCACTCACCGATTGGTGTCTACTGTCCCAGGTGCGGGAGGGGTGGCTCTCTCTCCCTCTTGTCTCATCTGTGGTGGGATGGGACTCGATCCTCCGGGTGGAGGCTGCGTCAACGCCTTCAGATCCGACAGTTGTTGAGGGACTCTGCAAGAGGGAATCATCCCTAGATGCTCTCAATGGATTCCTCACTTCACGAGCTTCTCCGTGTCCTTGAGTACTCCCTCCACTGGAAGTGTCGCCAGATCCACTGACAATTCCTTGCACAGCACCTCAATTAGATGGATGAATCGAGATCAACGGATATCCCACCACTTCCCAAGTAATCTACTACCCTGCTCACCTCAATCTCGAACTTGAGGTTGATCTTGAGATCGGGTTCGTTATGCAATTCAGCGAGGAGCTTGAGTAGAGCACGAATCCATGCACAGGATGGGGAGAAGAGATTCGTCTTCGAGCACGAGAGAAGGATCTTCGCGATGAAGGGAATCACGTACAACAACTCCTGCTGCCCCTTGTAGTACGCCTCCAGTAGGAGAGACTTCAGGTCCAAGTCCTGCAAGGATAACACAACGTTATCGGGAAGTAAACTATGAAAAATACGCACATATTTTTCTAAAAATAAGGATACAACACATTTTAGTTACATTTATTGATATGTGCATGAATTATATCGGTTCGCTTGTTTACCTGTACGATGATGGGTCGATTCTTGGCTATGGTGATCGATCCCAGCCACAGTCCGAGATTCTTCAGCAGCTGTCGTTCGTTGTAATTGGAAGCAGCGTGTCGCTTGTCAGATCGAAGCAGGATCTGCAGAGGGAACACTCAACTACTGCAATTCGTCTCCACCCCCCCCCCCCCCCTCTACTCACCCTGATGTTCCTGAAGGTTTCCTCCTTGATGAATCTGTCTAGCAACGGATTGTCGATCTGTCCCACGAACTGGTTGTACAGCGGCTGCAGTGATCACACTTACATTTTGCACAAAGCAATCATCATTTTTCACCAAACTGTGATTCTATGTATCATAACGATGCGAGTGTATCCCCTACCTGGAAGTTCTGCTCGATGGAGACTCTCTTCATGACGATGTACTGGGCCAGCCACTTGAGGAATGGCTCGCCCTCTTCCTGGATCATCCGACGCATTTCATCCCTCTTCACCGTCAGATTCGAGATGGACAGATTGTTGAAGAGGAACGACACCTGGAAGGGAAAGATACTCATTCCCTGTCACTCTCCCATGTAGGTACTCCCCCCGCCTTTCTCCTTACTCACATTGTCGACCACGTCATCCCTCGGTGGCTGCACCACACTCCCAGTTGCCTCAGACGACTGGATGAGTGCGTCCACGTTCGTCACGTTGTACGAAAGACTCGCTCCGTTCGCAGCACCCGGTGGTTGGAACTGAAATAGGAACACGTGCATCAGAGTAAACACTCCTCCCTCTTCCCATACTAATGTCCTATACTCACTTTGTGGGGCATGCCCGCAGCTGGTCCTCCTCCCAGATTGGGGGAAGCCCTCATAGCCCCGATGGAGGAGAGAGAGGGGGCGGCAGGAGGTGCTCCTCCACTCGTGCCTGCTCCTCCCATGGTGGATACTTGGGGGGACGCCCACATGGGTGAGTCTCTACCCGCATTCGGGGGCAGTTTCTCCTGCTGCCCGTATGCCACGTATGACTTGATCACGTCGGGGATACGGTTGTAGTTGTCGTGCTGCGCGATCATCACACACACCTGCAAAGGGCGATTGGAAGGAGAGAGCGACTAAACCAGAATCTGAATCGTTTGAGAGAGAGCAAGAGAGAGCAACTAGAAATGGACAAACGATCTTGTTCCAGATAGGTCAAAGTAAAAACATCTCTAATTTGATCTCCGATGGGAAGGGGTATGGATGGGACAGGGAGGTAACCGAGACCTAACGAGACGCACGATTTCGAATGCACCAATCAATGACCCCTTGATCTACTCATTGCAGTCTCTCATTGCAGTCTCTCATTGCATTGCCCATTCCCTGAGATAGATCTATGCCAGAGGGACGGAGGTATGAGAAATCAATGAGACAATCTGGTAGATCAAGAGAATGATCAATCGGATAGTCGAGGGTCAAATCTAGATACCGGTAAAAAAGTTTCGGTATTCCCTACAATTCTTTCGATGCGATTTAGACAGGGAAGACCCCTCCCTCACGCATCAAAGGGAATCGAAGGGGAGGGAAATGGAGTCTCGATCTGGCTACCTAACTTCTCTCTTTTCACTTGCTCACCTTGGGGTACTTGTGCAGTTGCATCTTGCAGGCGTTGAGAGCAACGATGCCGAACAGCCACAGCATACTATTGATCTGCAACAAGGGCTATTTTGATAATGCTACTCTTCAAAATGATCAGCATTTTTCATCCCAAAAAAATAAAGGAAAGGAACACAAATGAACCTCTGCATTCAAGCTCTCCAGCATCTTCCTAATCGCCATGGCAAAGTGCAGATTCCTGAAGAGAGTCACTTGCACCTTCTCCTCGAGAGGGAGACAACTCACGAGATGATGCTCTCCCTGATGATTCCTCCGTACACTTCCGCCGTGATCTTCAGTTCTCTCTCCGGGTACTCCTTGAAGAAGCGATACTCCTCGAACAGATTCTTCACCACGCAATTCAGCACCTGCATTTGGGCAGGAGATGTAGTGTGAAGTATTCGGAATATAAATAGGCAATCATGAAATAGGAAACGTACCTGTTTGTCCTTGGGGTTGTTGCTCAGTTTGAACATCTTCAGCTTGTTCAGCAACTCCGCGACAGTCATAGCGTTCGTATGGCTGTATATCTGTAAGTACGTGTGTTCAATTTTATGCACTCCAAGGACCCCAGAGACAGTCCCTTCCCAACGTAGTCAGTATACCATAGGTGGGCACCATCGAAGCTAGATGTGAAACACCCCCGGTTTTTGGAAAATGTTGTCACAAAACGATCATTTACGATGACCCCCCCCCCCCTTTTGACCCTAAACACCCCCGGTTTTCGATTTCAAGCTTCAACCCCCGCCCACCTATGCAGTATACCCACCAACCCCCCCCCCCCCTCATACCTTCTCGAAGTACGCGTTCGCCTCCTGCTGAATCCGTTCCGAGAAATTGGCGGCAGAGATATCCTCCATGCTCTGGGCGCTGGCTCCTCGACCCTCCGACAGATCATTCAACGCTTGAACACCCGGATTCACGGGGCGGAAATCCATCGAGTTTGAGGGCGTTGTCGCACCTGCCAAGACAATGATCGAGTATTGAAGACGAAGAGTTATTCATCTCCATGCAACTGACCGGGAGTGTTCCTGATGGGCGGAGGTGCTCCCTGTCGCCATCCTCCGTTGTCTTGTCGAGGAGGCATCGGAGCACCGAATCCACCGTGCGCCTGGGGGACCATCTGCAAGTACCCTTCTAGATCCCTTCCCTTCTCTCAACTGACCCTTGAATCTGATCGATCAGGTGCTCCTCCGAACGGGCCACTCCTCATCATTTGATTGGAGGGAGACATAGATAGACCACTGCTTCCGAAAGCATTGTTGTGAGTGGGAGGTTGATTGGGGGGATCGGAGAAGTTGCGAGAGGGGGGAGGGGGCATGGGGGCACCAGCCCCTCGGAAGGGCATCGACGGCATCCGGGACGACGGGCCCGTTCCCGAGCCCGGTCGATTGGGTTCATTCCGCATCTGGAATGGCATCAAGAGATTAGCAGATGAAAAAAGCCATGTAAGAAGGTACTCGTGGGTGGATAAACGACCACTAGAGGGCTTCCATTGGAGCACACTCTATACAGGGAAGAGAAATCAGCCAAACGAATTTATTAGCCAATAAACGATGAGTTAACTCTGTGGGGAAGACGGGAGACAACCGTGAAGTATTATAAACAAAGAAACCGACAGTTAAAGATACTCGTAATATAAGTAATACTTGTATTATGGAAAGTAACCCGAAATTGAAACACATTATGACATCCTGCATACATAATAAAATAATATCCTTATCTAAAGCGTTCTAGCGAGCATCACTATCGCTATGACCATCCTATGACTATGAGAGGGTTCTCTAGACTAGGCAGGGAGGAGGAAGGGGAAGGGAGGAGAAGACGTATTCCTCGATTGATTGCCTCTCTCGCGAAGAGAACGAACGGTGAGTCCACTGGAACAGACGGACTACAGAATGAAAAGAAGACGGAGATCAAAGATCAGATAGGAGTAATCAGAGATATAAGAAGAGACAGAGAGACAAGAAAGACATGAGAGATTCATCAATGAGGAATACGTCTATGTCTTCATACCACGCAAATTTCTCGAATGGGGGTATGAGGTGGGGTAGGGGGGAGTAAGAGAAAAGTGATCAGTCAAAATCAGAGCACTCATAAAAGGGGGGCTAGTACCAAACACACTCCCAGAAATTTGCGCAGCATGAGTAAAGATGAGAAAGGAAGAGGATAAGAGAGACGGTAAAGAAGTCGGATAGGAAGCAAAGAAAGGAGAAGAGATGCTCTAACCTGGAGTCTAGTCATGTGATTCAGCAGTTGGTTGTACTCCAATCGAGTGGCTGACGACTGATTCGAGTGCTTCGACATGAACGAATTGAGGGTGGAGAACATCTTCAAGGGCAGTCAATCATCTCCCTAATCCCCTCATTCCTATTCACCTCCTGATTCATGTATGCACTCGCTCCCGAACTGGAAGGCAGTCTCCTCCTCGTATGATGCATCACTGCCATCACGAATGGTTCCTGCAAGGATCATCTCTCCCTCCCCATCCCTCATCATCTCTCCCTCCCCCTCCATCCTCATCCACTCACCCCATGCATCAACTCCTTATCCTCCAGCCACTTCTCCAGTTTGAGGTAGTCCCTCTTCGATGCGAGACAGGCCAGATCAATCGTGAAATTGAACAGATTCAGCTCGAACAGTTCCGAGAGCCCCGATGGTTTCAACTCGTGAGCTACATCCAGAATCTTCGTCAGTTTCACTTGATCGTCGGGGTTCTTGATGTAGTAGTTGGAGAGCGCCTGTAAGTGATCGTATTGATTAGTCGTGTCATTATTGACTTGAACTAATCGCAATCAAAATAAACTCGCCTGGATGATGATGTTATGGAGGATAATCTTGGGAAGATGGGGACTATTCCACATTACATTGAGGACGGGCACTACATTGTAGTGAGTGGCGATGAGATGGGGCACGAATACATTCATGAGTGCCAGTCGACTCTCCGTGAGGGGACCCTTCAATAGTCCATCAGTCTCCCCTTCCCTCATCCTCTCACTCACTGGCAACTGGAGGAAGGCGAGCAGCACAATGTCAGGGCAGACGGCGAGACCCGTGTGGAACACCTTCGTCACCTAACAATGATGGAGATGTGACTGGCGAATGGTGCATCGATGACTTACACGTTGGTTGTCAGGTGATCCCATCGAATCAGCCAGTTTGAGGAGAGTCTCCGTCAGATCGAGACATTTCCTGAGAGTGGTGCATGAAAGGGAGAGGCCATAATCCCGTTTGGACTCACCAGTTGGCCACCTCTTTATTGGGGTCATCGTACTGGACCTTGAGTGTCTGTGTGTTCACTGCTCTATGCGAATGGTCACCCAGACAGCAGACATCCGCGTTCTCCACTATCTGCTGCAGCCAGCCCACCTGCCCTGTCTTGTTCGTCTTCCACTCGCGGTACAACAGAGCCATAGGCCAGGACTGCAATCCATAATGAGGTCATGCACATCTTTGGATTATTTCTCAAAACATATCATCTCTTGTTTAAAATGGCTCTCACCTTTCCACCGAAGGCAGTATTGAAAGTGTGGGTGAGAAAGACGAGTGCTGCTCTGTCCTTCACAGCGAAGGAGGGCGAGTCGAGATGGAGGAAAACTTCACTCCAGTTGAGGGACGGGTTCAACTCAGTCAGCACCTTCGCCAGTACTCGCCCATCCCACACACGAGCATCCACTGAACATTCCAAAATAAACACTTGTCATATACTTTGAACAATTATATATATTTTTTAATATCAGGTTGGCGGGAAAGTCTTTGTGTATGGTTTTGTTTTTACACTGCTCGTCGCAAATGTACTTCGGTATCCCCTCGTCCCTAGTGAATAACAATCAGTGAAGGACCTTTATAGTAAACAACTCCCCACCCCCTTCCCTTCAGTCAGGCTCCAGTAGAGCAACGATGTATACCACTAGTACTATCCACTTCCGTCATTCTACAGTTTTACCTCTTCCTATCCTACATAACGATGATGAATTCAGAGACCATACTGAAGTATGTTGATGACACGCATGCCCCACACTTCAACACAGTCAGGATTTAGTTTCATCGCTTCGAATAAGGCGACTTTTCTAATTTTCTTAATTTTTCGATTTTTTCTTATTTTTCGCGCTCAGGTGGGTTCTACAGGGAGGGGATCCATAGATTCAAGGAACATTGGGCATATGTTGTCAACAATGATGACTAGTATACTTGAACTCATGATATTGTTTCTTCAAAGAAATAAAGTTTTGAAAAATACACAAAGACTTTCCCGCCAACCTAATATATTCGGGGAATGTATGAAAAAACCAATAGAAAGGGACACCACAAATAAGTGTACTGACCAGGTCTGTCGAACGAGGCCAGAATGGGCGTCCCTCGCGTGTTGAGAATAGCAACAATGGCAGAAGCCACTGCATTCACTGTCACAGCCGAAGTGGTAATCTCTCCTTGTGAAAGAAGTGTATGGAGAACCTGCAATTAATTGCATGAAATGACAAAATTTTAAACAAAATGGTTTGGTTAGACGAGGAAGTAACCTGTTCATTCTGCGTGGAGGAGGGGCCTGCACTGACTAAGAGCCCACTGATGCCAGAGTGAGCATCTGATTGATGGAAAGAGGACTCCATCAATGGCTCAGGTTCACTCGAGGTAGAAAAGTACTGAAAAAAATATTTATTTTAAAAAATGCAAAAAGTTAAGTAAAGAAACGATTCAGAGAAAAGAAGAAGAGAGTTTGAAAAATCTCGGAACGCTAAAGACAGTAACGCGAACGCGCAACGCACAACCTACTGGAGGGCATTCTTTCTCTCGCAACTAACAGCCATTGGCGTGGAGAGGGAGAGGGGGACAAAAAGGCGTGGGACAGCTCACCCTTTGGCTGGTACTCTCAATGATCTCGTCGATAGTGCAGACTGGTTTGACGAGAGAGACGCACGCCTCCAAGGCAGTCAGCAGTCGCTCACCACCCTTCACCAAGGAATGATCTGTCTCGGGAGAGGAACCAGACGAGAACTTGACGATCTCAACGAGTGCACAATAACAGACGGAACGAAGAATAATACAAAAATAAAATAAAACATAATATAAATAGTAATAATAATGCTGACCAGGTGGATGAGTCCAGCGGCAGTGGCGGGATCAATCGATTGACGAGGGGCGGGAGTGAGGGGAAAATAGTCAAGGATGTTGAGGAGGCACGCGACAATGTGGTCGGCTGCACTCGCTCCCCCTCGGGATGATACCACTAGCAGACGCTGCAGAGAAGAGAATGGACTGAGTGACAAAGTGACAGAGAGGACACGCACATTATTCCAATGATTAGACATGCAAATGTTAGGGTGAAAGTTAGAAATCAGTCAGCCATAGAGAGATGAATCATGCGCCAGTCACCTGTAGTAAGAAGGAGAGGGATCGGGGTGGATTGGATGCAGCTAATAAGTCGTCAATATAACAGAAGGCGAGAAGATCCGAGAGATGAGCGGATGATGGCATTACGAGTACGGAGATTCACCATCCCCAGAGCAACGTAGGGCAACTGGAAGAGTTAGCAACCCGTCAAATCGTCTGGATACATCACCAGCCCAACTCAAAGCAAAGTCAATCCATGAGAGTATGCGACTTACCAATCGATCTACCCGCGCAAGTTACACGACGATTATACGACTTTGATGATTGTCTGTAATAAGGTTAGAAAAAATAAATGTGAGTGACACGGAGTGAGATATTCTAGTGGTCGAGAACCACTTAATCTACAGCTACGATAAACTTCGCAATTTTTTATGAGAACATTTCAATTGAGAAACAAAGCAAACTCGGAGCATTATAAAGTGATTTACAAATCGTACGCGACGACAAGGACGGGGTTCATTCGGAGAGAGGCTGACAATACAATTTATGATGCACACACAATTCGATATCACTAATTTTAACCGCTTTCAGGTGTATTTCGGTTATCTTATGAAGCTGAAAAGAAATATTAGAGATGGGGAAAGAATCCAATAAATAATATCAGTGACGAGAAGAACAGGTATGGTACAATAGAGGTCGGAAGATGGCTCAGTTCAACTTAGTGGCTCGTTGATAGAGTGCATCCACAACTTCTCCCATTGCGTGGATCGTGGAGAGGGCGGCTTCGAATGTCTCATCGCTCTTCTGTTTCTCGTACACGATGAGGATTCCGTCGTCCTGATGGAGGGAACCAGTCAGCTTCTGGTCCAGGATCATCTGTGACAACTTCTTCTCCACCTGAAATGAGGAAAATATTAAGCCCTAAATGGACTGTGTGAAATGACATGAAAGCAAAAAATATCGATAAAATTTCAGCGATGTTGGAGAAATGTTACCTTGCTTCTGCTGAGTCCGATTTGTTGAGAAACAAAGTCGATTTGGACGTACGAGTAGGGCTCGATCAACCTAAATTGTAATTATTTGTAAATAGAACACTTGAAGAAAACAAACTGTAAATAATATTTTTCATCATAATGTTTGCAACACCAACCTCGACAGTTCCTTCTCGAGCATTCTCTCGCTGAGATGGTGGAAGTGCTTCTTGACAACTGCATCCATCTGCAGCTCTTCCCGGAATTCTCCGAATGCCTGAACGATATTAGGTTGCTATATTTTTCACATAAACATGAAGAAAATCAAAAATGTACTTGAAGAGTAGCTACCTTATTGAAATCGGAAAGACTCCTCTTCTTGGCAGCAAGAGCGACTGCTCTCATCGCATCCAGATCAGTGGCCGTATACTTGAGGGCGAGTTTGCCTGCCAGGAGGGTCGGTACCTCCTCGGGTGCGTCCACCATCACCTACAATGCCATTACTAACTTCTGAATGTTCCAGAGGCAACAATAATCTAGACACGAAAGATACCTTGCAGAGCAGCATGTATTTGAGAGCAACGAGAGCCATCTCCTTCGCTCCGCACGTGTCGTAGCTCTCGAAGGCCTCGTAGAAGTAGGAGAAAGCAGTTTTGAAATCCTTCTCGTCAGCAGCATGGAGGATACCAGACTGCATGTCGAGAGCAGCCTGCAATCATGTACATATACAAAGGCAATGCAAATTCAAATACATAATCACGTAAAAAGGTGGCAGCACTTTTCTAGACATTTTTCAATTATTAAGCATGGGCATGACATACCTGCATTTTTGGCTGGACATAGACTGCATTGGCGGCGGTTCGAGATGCAGTCAGGGAAGCGCGGGCTCTATAAGGAAGAACAGTTGTCCGTCAAACAAGGGCAAATAAACATTCCAATAAATATGACTCTATGCCGATTAATAATTGGTTTAAATGAAAATGATATAAATATTTTCATTTTCGTACCTTCCGAGATTTCCGAGATAATAGTAGGACTTGCTCTCCTCAAGTTGCACTTCAACGAGAAGGTCCTTGTCGTCCACTTTCTTCAACTCCTTGATCAGTTCCGCCGCTGTAAAGTCACTTTACTATTTCGTTCCTCTATTTCTTTGCTTCTCGAATCAAGGTGCCAAAGGGAACAACAAAAGCAAATAAGACACACCTGTGGGGAGTGCCTGGGTGTATCTCTTGAGGTCGTTGAAGAGACGGACGAGGCGAGCTTGGAGGGTCTGTCTCAGATAGGCACGGCTCTGATCAGTCGCCCACTGGATGCACTCCCGACATAACTCCACCTGAAGACAACGCATTTCTCTATACGCGTTATAAATATTAAACTAATACGAATGGCACAAATACTATATTACAATAATGCTCGCTGACCTTGATGTCTCCATCCTGATCTTCAATAGTGAGACACATATCGACAAGATCTCTAATGAGCTTGGCAGCCTTCGCTTTTCCAAGCGAGATAAGAAGAGGACGAGTCTACAAAGGCAATTATGATGTTAGGACGATCATGAAATAGTATGAGGTAGCAACATATTGAAACATAAACAACACGGTATTAACGATGACATAAAAGCACTGTACCTGTTCGATCATCTCTCTCAGTTCCTGGGTCTTCTTTTCCTTCGCCAGTTGAGATCCCAGCTCCATAATAGATTCCTCTTTCTTCTTCATATCGACGTCATCGCCGGCGGCTGAAGTCATCCCGGTCGTACTCATACTACCGACTCCCGCGTGACTACTCAGTTACTTTACACCACCTGACTCTAACAACAGAAAGATTGACAAACCGAGATTTTTGAGGTGTCTGACGACATTCTCTTCGTTCTTGTGGGGCATGGAAGACATGTGCTCCATGACAGTTCCACTAGACATGCTCTTTACTGCTCGGCTTGGGCTGCTTGGTTATAGATGCTGCCTGAACTAAATCTCAATTATGACTATTTTTCGAAAAATATCGTAGTATATATTATTTCGAGTGTCATCAACTGTAGAATAATGATCAATCTCAAATATCTCTCAAGCAAAAGCGAAAAAATAGGATCCGCAATTCGCAAATTAAAATTGAAAGGAGAGGATGACATATAGACAAATAACGATAAAAGGTCTATTTCTCGAGACTTACGGTACTAAAGAGGACACGTTCTCCACATAATTATAGTTATGCGTGGAGAGAAGTTCGAAATTCAATTTTTACTTGAACAAACAAGAAATAACGTGACCTCGATTCAAAAAATTGATGTTAGAAGGCTCGGCGAGGCGAAAACAAGGTGCACATTACCACCAAATGGAAATGTGCACCGGAGACACCCGTGCACCTCGAACCGTATGCCTTACACCAATATACAGCTTACTTTATGTTAATATTGATATTTGAGCTTTTGAAGAATATTTTTTTCAAAGATTAATTGTATGAGATTTGAATTGCCCTACAGATCAAAGGGCAATTGCTAATTGCACCTAGGTGTACTTACACCTAGGTACATATAAAATACACCGAGGTGCATACACCATGGTGTAAGCATTTATTTTTTAAATGCACCTCGATGTGCATTTCCAGAAGCTTCCTTGGTATTATATTTTTACTTATTGGTACTATAATTCGAGTCCCAAAATATTCTTAGTCTGTTCATGCCGGTTGGCTGGCTAAATATTCTGGAATCGATCTTCCGCCTCTCTCGTGTCATTATTGATTGTGTTCGCGGTAATTGTCGTTTTCGTTCCGTTTTCTCATGTCGCCTAATCACTGCTACGTCAGGTAAAAATCCAAGAAGAAGTCCTTCACCAAGTACGCCAGAAGTGGCAGGAAGATGGTGGGAAGAACGCCATCGAGGGAGACCTCAACAAGATGAAGAAGTACTTCTCTAGCATGCGCGGCATCGTCCACACAGGCAAGTTATTCAGTTATATTCTTTCTACCGCTGTATTTATATTTGGTTGCTAGATATTTATAGTATTTTATGGGTAGTATCCAGCATATCAATTCTAAACAAGAACTGAATGTAAACCCGTATTAAACTTCCCTTCTTTAGTCAGCTATGAGTGACGCGGCTACCCATTCTCCTGCTCCTGCCCTTCTCAAGCCGGCCGACGAGGTTCCTCACTACTCTCATCTCTGGAAACACTGAGAAAACGCCAAAGACTGCTGTTGCCAACACCGTAAGTCGCATTTGAACTAAATATGGAAAAAATATGCAAACCTGTTTTGGAAACCTTGTTCGAACCTTGCGCGCTCATCCCATTCCTGCTGCTCTGGAGCCCCCTCCAAAGGCCATTTTGTAATCACAAAAATACGCCGCTTGACTGTGTGCCCATTTGTCTCCCACTGTTTCGGAATTATCTGGCGTTCCTCTGTCCCGAAATCACACTCGTATTGATGCTCGCTCGTTCGCAGCGGTGACTGTGTCCACCATGGCTAACTGTGACTGACTTCATTTGCAGATCCTCATCAACCAGGTCTTCTCTCAGGATGATATGATCGGCACCATTGCTGTTACCCGCGGAAAGGGATTCAAGGGAGTCACTTCGAAATGGCATACCAAGAAGCTCCCTCGAAAGACCCTGTATTTTTTCCCTTTCACACTGTAGCCAAATTACCTGTGATGCTTGCCAAAGGGGTTCATCAGTCTAAAGATATAACTTACCTTCTTTAGGTCTACTCCCGATACCATTAAACACTTTGTTACCCCGAACTGGGCTTCTGCAGTAGTGCCGCCAAAATGATAGGAATGAGCATAATGTTATCGCTGATAACACTCGTATCGGGCCTATCTTATAGTAATATTGCTATAGTTTCATCCTGGTTTTTGATGTGAATTCGTAGTCGTTCAGGTGCTTGTATCGGAGCTTGGCATCCAAAAATGACGATTATTTATAAGTTTTGGGCTAATTTAATGTGCTGACAACGATGGGCAAACTCATTTGTTAACCAGAGCCTTAGGCTGGCTCCAGTCCCTCTATTTGATTGATAGATATTCATAGTAGTTGATGGGTTGTATTCAGCTATATCCCTTCTAAACAAGAACTGAATGTAAACACGTATTAAACTTCCCTTCTTTCTTCAGCTATGAGTGACGCGGCTACCCATTCGCCTGCTCCTGCACTTCTCAAGCCGGCCGACGAGGTTCCTCACACTACTCTCATCTCTGGAAATACTGAGAACAGGCCGAAGACTGCTGTTGCCAACACCGTAAGTCGGATTTTGAACTAAATATAGAGAGGTGCTCAAAATTCATTGGACTCCAGAGTGCCTTTTTGTCCCTAAAATTTGACGGTTATCGAGTTGTTACATTTTAAAAATGAGGATACTTTAATCGGTTCCATTAAAACTTCGATTCTTTTTTTATAATCCCTGGTACGAGAATGATCTTATGATAGTTCAAAGTACGGATACAAAAAACCGCAAGACTTTTGCATCAACCTAATATGCAGACTGCCCTCCACTGCTCCTCCCCCTCCGATTCCATGCTCTCTCCCGGCACAAGTAAACTGTTCGGGAAGGAGAGTAAGGTACGGTGCTACTCTCACTCGCTCTTTTGAGATTCAGTAAAAGTATAGTCTGCTTGCGAAAGCTTATTGATTCAGATTTTCTCTGCATCGGCTATCCTCCGATCGAAGCAACAAGCTGCGATTCCTCTCAATCTCAATGGCAGCCAATCAGACAATGATGATAAGGCGTGGAATATTTATAAGTTAGCCTCCTCCCCTCCCGTGTATGTTTCCCCCATGAGTGATTCCCAAATATAGCTTCTCGTTGTCCCCAATTTACTTGCCAATACAATATTCACCAATCCTGTAGATTTCATTCTATATCGCATCGATAAAATTCGTCTGACAAAAAATGATCGGTACTAATTTCTTCTTCTAGTATTATACAATTTACAAATAAGTTATTAAAATGTACATACAAGGTCGGAATACAAGTAACAATATTGGTTTCGACGTGACCCGAGGTAAGAAATGCATGGCTGGTCAATGGAAACTAACTGCAAAAACTGTTAGCAATGTCGACTGGGGGAATGGGATTGGAAGAAGGTTTACATCTGTTTGATGTCGAGCTGCTTGCGGACGAAGTTGCTGATGACGGCGAGCAACTCGCGCTTCACCTCGTCAGATCCTGAAGGAAATAAAAATTTAACATTTAATAGTGAATTTATCATCGCTAATTCACCATTTTGATAGCTTACAATTAGGTACTCCCATTCAATTTCAATACCCAATAATAATCAATATTCGGAAAAAGAGACGCAGTTCTCTTGCTCAGAATTGACTCGGAATGGAAATGAGTATACCCTCTCAATGCCTGGATTGATTTTCCACTGTTTTTAAATACGTTTAATTGGCAATATGAATAAGAACTCGATATCAAATCCCGATATCTCCCAATATTTTCTCACGTTCCTTGATATAGGGTTAATTTGCATTGCAGAACCCCCGCTCGATGAGTATTAACTGAGTGGGAAATTCAAGGGGATGGCATTGGGTAATATTGAGTATTTAATTGACATCCCTAGGTGGAATGCCACGTGCTCCCTTTCATTCCTCTTCATAGATATATCACTAATAATATCATTCGAAATAAATTGAATTGAGCTTAAAGTTACCGGACAAGGATGAAACCCTGATCTCACCCTGATCTCGTCGCATGTACTGAGATCATGCAAAAGTGAGAGAGCGCGGGATTACGCTGATCATATCCGACTTTCCCTTGAGGCTATTATTGATTTTTTGTATTTTTGTATATTCATGCTCAACTAATTCAGCCATCGGCTAATCGATGGAGAACTAATCCCGTCCCATTCTCTTCCCCCACTCTCTTCAGTTACTTCGCTCTCTCACTCTCAATCTGTATCTACCGGTCGTCCAAGAATGAGTATTTAATCGGCGAACCTGGCCAGTCCCCGGCCAGTCCACGTTGACCCCACGTGGCCCCCCTTTACCCACTCCTTAGTGCTCAAGTCGAGTACGATAAAGTATGAGTGATGTCATCTATACTGTATACTACTGCACACCAGAAAATAACTGCAACATTCGTCGCCTCGCCTTTCATTACATTACTGGGGGTTCATTTACCATGTTGTTCAATGTCGACAAAAATATTCGAAGGAAGCATTAACCTTCTGATAAAAATCTTACAAGAGCAATGTCCATTTCATTCATTCACTTTACTCCCGTTTTTTTAGAAAATTGAGAACCAGAACAGTGAGGTATACCGGATGGATTAACAGCACCGGAAATTTGATAAAGCTTATAACTGGTCAAAACAACAACAAACGAAACAAGACAATCGAATAAATCTAACAAATAATCATAACAAAAAATGGAAACGAGAACAACAAGTTAAACATGATATCCAATTATTGATTGGTTGAGGGCATCACAGTGGAGAAGGGAAGAGTTGTGAAGCATCTGAATGAAATTGTTTTAGTGCGCCCACTTCAAGTGAGCAATTTATGAGTGGATAAATGAATTAATAAAAAATCAATATGCGGATATTTTTCCTAACTTTGACCTAATCTAATCAAAACCATAAACGAAATTTATAATGTATGAACCTGCATGACTCCTCGTCACTTCGGCACAGTTAGACTCCGAAAAAAGATCACCCTTCCAAACGATCTGAATACCAATTTATTTACAAGATAATTTTGATCAAAAGCTAGCAATATATGCAGGCCACTCACCTAGTAGAATAATGACTCGATCAATTTGATGTCGTCAGATGATAGTTTTGCGTATGTTTTTTCCAATACATACAATCTTCCCCATGAAAGGGTTGGGTCACCAGAGGATGCATATGTGGAATGGAAAAATCTAGGAAACAAAAGTTGAACGTTGGGAGGTTGATAATGCGTTGATCAGTCGATATTACATATCATATTAGTACTTAGACTTAGTATTTCCAACAAACATCGTATCAATTATATGCTCACCTGTTGTTTTGAGAGATTTTCTTACGAACTATGAGTTCTTCTTTCGACAAAGGAGACTTGCAAATGGCGCAATTCCTCTTCCTCACAATGGAATCGAGGTCTAAATTACTTTAATAATGGGTGTGCTACATTTCACTATTACCTCGAAGAAGTACCACTTCTTGTTGATCGCCTCCTGGATGTTCCCGCACTATTCCATCAGAAATCGATCTTCTGTTCTCAGCATAGGGATGACTAGAAAATGAAATTTTGTTCAAAAACATTGAAAACAAAACAAGGACCAAGCTTACTCATTGACGATGGCCGACTGATCGACAGGGATATCCTGAATAATATATTTTTGAATGGTACGCCATCTGTAATGATCAAACCTCCATAACCGTAACTGGGCGGAGACATGTATGATCGTTCAACAAGAAAATGCTGTTGGAAGAAGACTCTAAACACTGATAAAATATATATACTTGAACAGGTAACCAACCAGAAACATCGTATTTAGTCCATCTTTCCGATGCTGTATCGAATACGAAAATAACGATATTTGCAATTTTTGAAAGCACTATGGCGTCATTTTCATCGTCGATGCTAGAAAGATATGTAAGTTAATAAAAAGATGGGCACTACAAACTCAGAGCATATCGCTGCGTATTCTTCGGTTCTGATGGCAATAAAGTTTTAAATCTACAACTCATCAGCATCGCTAAGTACATATAAAAAACAAACCTCCCGTCTAATCATCACAGAATCCTCATGTACTCCTGTAATCCATTTGGCAACAGCAGCACAAAATGGATCTTCATCGTAGTTAACGTCTTCCACAAGTACCGGATATTGGTCTACTTCGAACACACATATTTAATTGATGCGAGAGGCCGTCGAAATCCTTAATGGCGATTCCTTAATAATTGCTTAAGACTTAAAATATACGAACGGGGAGAGACTCCACATTGCTTGTGTATGTTTTCGCCATTCCTCAGATGGGTCTTGGAACTTAAATGTCACTTGAGGACCAGTCTCCGTTGATTCCACCGAATCCTCGATCTGAAACTACGAGTGAAATGAGCGGAGCAAACATAATTAGAAATATGTAATAAACCTGATTCACCGGACCGATGGATGCATGTTCTTCCTCCTCAATCTGAGAAATGACATTTCGTTGCCATAGATAGTGAAAACATACCTGCTCATTCCATTCGTCTGCCAGAGAGACATTGACGGGAGAGGAAGCGTCTACTGTCACTTTTCCAGGATGAGGAATCCTACAGAAACCATTGATTTAAGGATTTTTACCAATAAAACCTTAATGCAAGCACTTCGGGCCGATCTTCTCCCCTTCTGCGCACGTTTCGCTTGAAACCAGGCTTGGTCCCTCCGGCTCCGACCACTTGCTTCGTCAGTCGAGACTTAGCCGCGGACGACTTTGTGCAAGATCCGGGAACGAGGGAGATAACCCGTAGTCTAAACGTTCCTTTAAATAATGTAAAGAACATTGATACCTGTGGACACAGAGTGATCTCATTTTGGAACACTCTATCGCAGTGCATCTCAGTTCTCCCTCGTCCAGGACAGTCAAACCGACTCTTAAAAAAATATTTAAAATATTGCACAACTCTATTGCGACACTATTGTAATGTTAAGAACTCACAGACGACCTTCCGCATTGGAAAGGCGGTATCCTCTCTCAACGGGTTGAACATTCCACTCCAGCATTTTTTTGTCAAGTGCGTATCGGTGTTCTCCACATGGAACTATAATCACTCTATGCACAATAAAGCGGTTGTAATGATACCTGGCCAGATCACTTCGGGTAGTTTGGAGACTTCCCTGGAGACAGACAATGAAGGGAATCGAGAGAGGTCGAGAGCGTCCATCGTTTCGTGATATCCACCACCAGATGGTGCCATTCGGAGCGAGCCAGCAACACCTTAGTGAGTAATTTAAGTAAAAGCTATTTTGTACATCCACATACTTTCTAATTGCTCGATGAGCAGGTTTATGGCCTGGTCCAGGGTTCTTCTCCTTCGTTCGAGGTAGCTTTTGAGCTGACGGTTGACATTTTCGATTCGATTCGAATCGGGAAAATGTGAAGCTACTCCGGCTTCCAGTCGAGAGCGAACTGACAAGCATGCGAAGATCAGAGAAATTCGCTTGTCGATCCTGAAATAAAGATTGAGTAAAAAATCGATTTAGGGACATTGACAGACCACGCGAATGCTTCTTCACTCAGTTCTTCTTCTTCAAAAATTTCCCTCGCTTTCTCTTCGTCGATTTGATTGACTAGTCCTCCGATCAATATTCCGAACTCGTCAATCCTCCCGAAGAGGACCTGAGCACAGGTACCAATGAACAAATCTGCTTCGCTTCTGCCTTAGAGATCTGCTTCGCTTCTGCCTTAGAGAGGCCACTGTGCTCCGCATTTCCTTGTCGATGGATCACGCAATCGATACGAGTGGCGTCGCACGAAAATTTCGCCTGAGAATTCCAAACAAACATTACATACTCAGTAACTCGCTAAATTAAAACCTGAAGAAAACCATTGAATGATGGTTCCTGGTCACATATCAGTCCAGATAGGCGGAGGCCTTCATCATCTATCAGCTCTTGTATATACTAAATTATCACATTTCACTTTCTGTTTGCATCATTACTTACCTCTCCAAAATATTTCATTGCTGAAGTGTCGTGGTGTTGTGAAAGCATGAATGCAATCGGAATAAGTGGGATGTTCCCGCTCGAGCGGACACTGCACATGAGGATGATATTTAAGGATCTTTAAATTAAAGATACCGAAATTGGAGAGCATCGATTGTAAAGACGGTGACGTAGAATCCTTCAGCCAAATTATAAGTGACATCAATTTGGCCTACGCCTTTCTCATTCACTTTTGATGTGCTCACGTCTATAGCATTTAATTAATTTTCGAATTTAAGGTGACATTACCTCCACCCTCTTCAAATATCGCATTCATTTTTTCAGCAATCGCATCTCTCCTAGCTTGAAGTGAAGCTTCAGGAACGAGATTTTCTCGTAGGATCTGCGACAATGTTTATACAAATTATATACTATGCAGTTCACCTCTGCAGTAGTGTTATAATAATAATAATTTATCTACGCCCGAGGCGCGACGAAACAGTAAGGTACATGAGTGATCAAATAGCAAGGAAATGGGAATTGACTCTCAGTAATTATTCAGTGTGAGAGAGTAAGGCGATTAAGGGGTGGTTCAGTAATCGGCGCTTGAATACTCGTATGTTGGGGGCGGTTCGAATTTCTTCAGGGAGTTGGGAATACCATCTGGATGTTCTAACAGGAAAGGAATGAAATCTAGAAGTGCTAGTGGTCAGTTCGATATTGATACCAAATGTTGATGTTCGATCTCGCTGGTCTCGTTGAGGTTTGTATACATAGAATGACGAACGGGGAATAATAGTGGATCCAGTCATAATCATATGAGTCATACAAATATCACCTATGACTCTCCTCTCAGTAAGCGGGCGCAGGCCAAGAAGTTTCAAACGATCAGGGTAGGAGGGTGGAGAAAGAGGATAGGAAGGAGAGGGGAAGCAACGATAAAAGACTTGACGGGTGAAAATATGTTGAACTTTCTCAAGAGTTTCAATGTCAGATAAGTAATGAGGATTCCAAAAAGGAGAAGCAAAGTCAAGGAGGGGAAGGACATACGCTTTGTAACTACGAAGAAGGATGGTGGGGCAGTTGAATGGGAGGGCTTTGAGAAGCAGGAATAACTTAGAGGTGGCTTTCTGAGCACGGTTTCTAATAGAGCAAGAATTCTTGAGGTCAGAGCGGACTTGAACACCTAGATCACGGACGTTATTCTCGAGGGGTAGCTGAATGGAATTAATATTGTAGCGAGGGGAGGATTGTTTGGAGCCTATACGAAGATGAGAGCATTTAGAAGCAGACAGAGACAATTGGTTGAGTTGGGTCCATTCAAAACGAACGGAGAAATTCGGAAGTGATAGAAGATTTGGTAGACTTATTGTAGGAGATATACAACTTGACATCATCAGCATAACATTGGACGGATACGTTGTGAAATTTGGATAGGAGACGAGAAAGGTCAGCTAGATAGATGGAGAAGAGAATAGGTCCTAGGACGCTGCCTTGTGGTACTCCGGAGAGAATGGGGAAGGGGTCACTAGTGACGGAGGAAAAACGAACGGAGAAAGTGCGGTTGGATAGGAAGGAGTCAATCCATGATAGCAGATTACAGTGTTGCTTACAGTGTAGTGTTGCTTGATATGAAGAAGTGTGATCTCCCACGAAAAGTACGCTCAGAAAGAAATTGACCATCCATCTTCAACTCCTCGATCATCCCGAAGTCAACATGCTTCACCACTCCACGGTTTGAACGTCTTCGATCGATATTCCTCCCGACGTTATATACCTACAGAATATACAGTCTTGGCATTAACGAAAAAGTAAACCTGTTGAGGGCGTACACCGAGGTTACTCAATACAGGAAGAATCTGTCGAGCTGTTTTTCCCTCTTTGTACAATTTGACGATTTCATTTTTGGTCGTCTTCGTCATTCGACCCTTCAAAGTGCATATGGGATTGAGTATGAAAGTAAGTATACCTGGACAGGCCCTCTCACAATGCTGTCTTCCATCTTAGAAGTGTATGCTATGATCACATAGCCAACCGGAACTGAAGCATCCTCGCATCGGATGACCTTTAAAAATTATGTAACCTAAGGTTGGCTGTTTATAAACTTACGTGTTTAGTCAATCCTGGAACACGGGGATGATCATATTTGGTTGAACGCAGCGTATAGGATCCACGACCGATGCATGTCACTTTGTCTTCTTCAAAATCACAATCGACCTTCCTGACTCTGCTACTCTCTGGAACACAAGTTGAATTGTACTCAACTAAATATGACCATATGATCACCCGTGGATCCCTCTTGCCAAGTCTTATCATAAGTGCTTACTTTTCCCGATCGTCCACGGAGACAAATTATCGGTAGATGTATCAGCTGATTCTCCGAGGCTTCCGACGCAGACTATGTATACACTTGTACCACATGTTATAGTCGGATCTCCGGGCACACAGTGCGAGATGCATTCATCGGGAAAACTGCAAAAACATAAAAAAAACAACAATTATTCTAGCCCTAAAACTCACTTCAGTGTCAGAAGGTTACGGAGTGGTGCTTGTGTGAGAATGGACGAGCAATTCAGGAATGCAATACCGGACCGATCAGTCTGAAGCATGGATTAAAATTTTTACAATTGCATGTAAAAAATAGAAGTCCATCTTATGTGAACATGCACGCGCCTAGGTATCAAATATATCTGTGCGAGTGTTTTTGTGAACATACCATACGCAATAGATTGTTGCTTGGACCGCGGAAACACAACGGGAATCATAAAATACCTGAATTCTGAATTTGGTTACTCCGAGGTATACTTCATTGTGGTCGTCGTCGAAAGAAAAATTGCTTTCCCGAGAATCTGCATCTTTGTCTGCCCTCCATTCTGGGTAAAAATTGCTCATATCATCATATCAAAATAAAAATGGGAAAACCATTGCTACATTTTCAAAAGAGGGGAAAAGATATTTTTTAAAGGAAATGGGAGAAAGGAAGGCATGAAAACATCATCGTTTCAAAGCAATCACTCCGATTTTAAATGACCACTGTCATTTGTTCTGGCTAACATCTCGTTTTAACTCTTCCCGATTCAATATTTTAGGAATGGAAAAATATTCAGAACCTTTTCAAGAGAAAATAGAAAATTGGTACGCACATGCGATTACTGCGTTGCGGATGTTTAAACATGCGCTGGTGAGCGCACTAAAAGTTTTAAAAATCAGATTCGCAAACAAGTGTAAAAACAGTAACAGCTAGAAAGGAAAATACACTTACCGAAAGACTGCTCATCTAGCCTGAATCCACAGTAATCTTCACCCATTGAACTCGCCTGACTGTCCAAGGGATAATTTAAGAAAGCACAATAATTGGAACGAAAAGTGGAATATGTCAATAGTAGCAACAAATTATCAACACGGAAATGTAAAGAACATGTATGGAGAGTTTCGAAACGGAATCCTAAGTGGTATGTTCCATCATGCTTAGCAAGGGCTTTGTTCAAAGCTATATCACATCAACCAGATCAAAACCTCTAATCTGAGCTGACCTTTTTTGCATGGGCATCCAAAAAGTATGAATAAGGAGTAGTACACATTGAGTACCCGAACTAATTCAAACAAAAATTATTTTGAACAATTATATTTAGAAAGTTCTCTGAACATGTGAATTGAAACTGACCATGACGTAATCATCGTCCGCTCGCTCCTCTTCCATTATTCTCCAGTCTCCATCTTCTTTTCGTATTTTTTGATCACTCTGAAAAGTAAATTCATAACTTAAATTAAGTAACACATGTTAACTTGATTATATCGAGAAAAGAAATGACTCAGAGAATGTAAAGCGAATCACAAAAAGCGTGTTCAATTATATATCACACTCGCAGTGAACTTGCTTCGGCTGATTTTTTAAAGACTGGAAAATATTTTTATAAACTTTAAGTTACAGCGTGCATTTATCGACTGACCCTTGAAGGACGTCCTCCTGCAGCGTCGTAATCCTGGACAAGACGCTCATCGAAACTGTCCATGTCCCTATCATCATAGACTCGCAACTCTTCTCCCTGAAACAGAATCATTAAATACTATGGCTACATAACCTGAGAGAATTTATACAAGACCACTGAACCACGCGCGACACATAAGTGATAGTAGTTTGATTATCTAAGCTTTCCTCTTATCTAAATTTAGTTCAAGTTTTATAATCGCTTAGTAGTACCTCTCTGCTGTCGAATTTTCCCTTCTTCTCACGGCGAAAATTGTAGTCTTCGTCCCGGTAGTACAAATTGTCCGTACTGCAAATAGTAGTACAAACTGCAAATAATCACTTATGTATTTTTGTGAACACTAGCAGTATACGTACTAGAATGTTTCGCTTCGAGACAAAGCTCGAGGGAGGAACTTGCAAGACCATTTACAATTTCATACTCAAGTTGACATCACAGAACAAAGCGAGCATAAATATCATATTCATAGACGCTACACGCACCTTTCTCTTTGAATCCCCATTCCACCGTGGATAAGCTGGTTGGAGCACGCTGCGCGACGCGCGCCTCATTCTCAAATTATGAACGATTGGTCATAAATCCCAACTGAAGAAATCGATAAGGAACAATATTATTGGAATAATATTATCGACCGCAAAGACAAATAAAAACAAGCTGCCGCGGTTGAATCAACTCATGAACCGCAATTGTCAAAATTAAGAAAGTATAAATATTACGGTATGCACCAAGGTGTATGTTTTTATACACCTAGGTGTAAGTGCACCTAGGTGTAATTAGCAATTCGCCCTAACATTGGTTTTAAAAATTCCTGAAATATTTTCTGAAAAAAAACATCAGTTTGCGATGGAAATCCGGTAGATGGTGAATATATTCTCTGGAAAGATCTTCCGGATTTCTTCGAATTTTGAAGCATTTTCTCATTATTTCATTTCTTTCTCACTCATTATCTTGCTTCAGGTGTATGGTTCATCGCGGATTCAAGCGCGAAAAGGAGACAAAACAAGCAGAAATCATGACACCCTTCAATACCGAGGTTTGTGATCTACCTCATTCGATTATTTATTATCCTCAGCTCAATTCTCTATCTAGAAGCGCGAGGTGTTCGACACTCCCGATATGACATCGGAAGTATCGAGGAGAATGGGAGAACTGTTGCTGAGAGGACACACGATGCTAAATGCGGAGTGCGAGTGCGGGGTTGGTTGAGTGATCGTTGACAATTGTTACCGTATTCATCAGGGAATATTGATGGAAGACCGGAATGGAGTGCGACGATGCATCGCCTGTGAAGTGAGGGAGGAGGAGCCCGCAGGTTAGATTCGATGAAGATCAAACATCAGAGATGGTTGCAGATAGAGTGGAGCAGCCTTCCTCTTCCACTGTCACTCATGACGTGGTAGATCAGGGAGAGATGAGGGACTACGTCTCTACCCATATGGGAAAGCTGCTCATGAGGGGATACACGATGCTCGACGCCAACTGTGCTTGCTCGGTCAGATTAATCGCCATTCGATCTATTTCCTATCCAGTACTGTTGAATAAAGCTTGAATGGTTTATTCCTAGTGATCATAGTACTTTGTAGTGCATTCTGATGGAAGACCGACAAGGGAACAGGAAGTGTCTCGCTTGTGAGTTCAGAGAGAAGAAGAAGAAAGGGACGAAGGAGGAGAAGACACCTTCAAAGGACTTCGGATTCAAGGTGGTCGAGATCCCCCTGAATGCAGAGGTCCCTTCCAGCTCACGCGAAATGGAGATTGAGGTACATTAGAAGTAGATGAATACTGTAGTGCAATGAGTGAATTGAGTACGATTGGGACGATGTGATGGAGAAGAAAGATGAAGAGAGAGATGTGATCACTGCCAGAATGGGAGAGTTGCTGCTCAAGGGAGTCGCCATGCTGGAGGAGTACTGTGATGAGTGCGGAGTGAGTTGCCATTCATGATTAGGGGAAGGGCTTCAACCATCAATCAATAGTTTGTAGTCGATGTTATGTATCATTGAACCGTCAGGGCATAATCATGCAAGAACGAAGCGGGCGCAAGATTTGTGTGGAGTGTGAGGTGAGGAAGGAACGGATGGGAGAGAAGATGGAGGAGGAACCAGCTGCGAAGATGAAGAAGATCGAGGAGAAGGTCCCCAAGAAAGTGTCATTCCAGGAGAAGGCCTCTCCTCTCAGACAGGTACTTAAACAATTCTATGGTTGATCTATCACATCTCTCAAGGCGCTTCCTCCATCCGAGTGGAAGACGGTAGTGCAGATGACGATAGAGTCGAAGCTTGTCTGGTTGTCCAATCGACTCTCCAAGACTGAGGACTACGACGAGATGTCTAAGATCCTCCATCTCATTGAGAAATCCGCTGCCATTGCTAAGAATCTCTAGGTGTCTGCTTATTTTTTTTTAAATTTTTTTATTTCGTATTTTGATTATGTCGCCGCCTTGTATTTCCTGGTTATAAAGTGTATTGCTTGCAAGCAAGCTTGCTTTTTCTCCGTATTCTGTCTTCGTCGATTACTCGTTGTGTCGAGATAATTATTTTTGACATAATTATTCAGATTTCTTATTTTCCATTATAGTACTTGATTCCTTTTCTTTTTTTCGCAAAAAATAATGGTTTTTTCAGCATTTTAGTATTAGGTGCGTTTGGGTCTCATGTGGAATTTTCTTACGCTTCAGTCAGCTTGTGTAGAATTCGAAAATTTTTTGAACGGAAAGGCTTGTTGTGACGTTTCGAATCGCTTTCTCAATTGTTTTGTTGTTTTGAATTTAGTTCAACATTATTGTATAATCTAATTACCCATTGAAAGGTTGGGTTGCAAAATACCTCTCATATATCAATTTTTTGTATTTAATTTAATAGAACGCCCCCTATCCATATCTCATTACTCATTTTCAGTATGGTGGATATTAAAAAGGAGAAGGAAGGAAGAAAATCCCGTTCGGGATCGTCGTCTTCTTCCTCCAGCTCGGGTTCTTCTTCATCGGGATCTCGCTCCTCTTCCTCATCTTCCTCTTCAAGGCACGCTTTCTAATTTGTAGAGTTTATTCATCAGTTGTAGTATATTTGGGCTTTGTTGTTAATTATAGTACATATACTTTTCCTAATATTGGCATTAATACTTTTTGGCAATCTAATGAAGCACCCCTTCCATTGTGAAGATGTACATAATAGCGTTTACCTTTGCATTAAATGGTTCAACTGTAAATCTGAAAAGGCTTGTTTTTACTGCAACCTAAATGTCTTGTTTTTCTGTATTGATATATAGCTATGATTATACATTGTATTATTCTAGCTCATCTCGTTCGCCTTCACCGAAGAACAAGAGACGTGCATCGAAGTCGCCTGCTCGCCGTTCCCCCGCTAGGAGATCCGGAGGTATGTTTTGTTGATTCTACTATGTGGTTGTAGGGTAATATTGTGGGAAGCAGTAAAGTTAGTTGCCAGCTACTTGTAAAATTGTAAACCTCTTGAGACAATATTACTTTGCGTTTACAACTTACCAGTAACGTACTTTGTTCTCACATTCAATTATAAATTCAGTTTGCTGCAACATTGTTTCAGTGTTATAAATTGAGCTATTAAAAGTTTGGTTTTTTAAAGTTTTTTGGATGAAAAAAAAAGTAAGTTTATCTGAAAGCTGCTGCCAGCTTACTTTTCGGGCCAACTACTTGCCGCAATATCACGCTTCTTATCAGAGAATCGAGCTGACTATGGGAATGGAGCACAAAGCGTCAAATGAGTTGCAGCCGGTTTTGGGCATCCTGGGGCATGCCTAAGCCTCCTCCAAAGTCTCATTGTGCGCACTTCATTTTGGAGCTCACTACACCGGGTTGGTTCTCGGCACCTCCTTCTTAGAAGGCATTTTCCGCGCGTCTCGTGAAAGATAGACAAAAATTGTCCTCTGAGTGACCCCCACTAATTTTTAGAGCTCTATCGATCTGTATGTTTCATTTCCTCTGAAGATTATTTTGAACTATGTTACAATTCAGTCCACTTTTCTCAAAATTGTAGGCAAAACCGCAGCTGAAACTTTCACAGTTTGTGTAATTTATCATGGGCTATCGAATGAGTGGCTTGTGATGAAAATATCGGGGGGAGAACAAGAGTTATGCCAATTTTTCTTCTTCCGATCGTTTGAAGTCCTTTCATTCCACCCCGCACCGCGCCTTTTCGTGCGAGCGAGCTAAAATTACAAGGAAGAGACAATGGAACGATGGATCATTCTATTCCAATCGCTCGAAAGCGCGCGGTGCAGGGTGGAATGAAAGGACTTCAAACGATCGGAAAAAGAAAAATTGGCATAACTCTTGTTCTCCCCCCGGTATTTTCATGACAAGCCACTCATTCGATAGCCCATGATAAATTACACAAACTGTGAAAGTTTTAGCTGCGGTTTTGCCTACAATTTTGAGAAAAGTGGACTGAACTGTAACATAGTTCAAATAAATCTTCAGAGGAAATGAAACATACAGATCGATAGAGCTCTAAAAATTAGTGGGGGTCACTCAGAGGACAATTTTTGTCTATCTTTCACGAGACGCGCGGAAAATGCCTTCTAAGAAGGAGGTGCCGAGAACCAACCCGGTGTAGTGAGCTCCAAAATGAAGTGCGCACAATGAGACTTTGGAGGAGGCTTAGGCATGCCCCAGGATGCCCAAAACCGGCTGCAACTCATTTGACGCTTTGTGCTCCATTCCCCAGAATCGTCGTTCTAGCTCGATTTTCTGGTGAGGGGCGTGATATTACTCTAAGACCATAGAGTACTTTCATATTTAAAAAAATATCCACTCCTTAGAGGGCTTTAAAATCTGACTCATGAATTTGTATCATTAATGTTACTAGATACTTGATTTCAAATTATTTGAAATTTTTGCATCAATGTTATCACTAATTGCAGGAACACGTCGTTCTCCTTCGAACGATCGCCGTCCCCGCAGAAGATCTGGATCTCCTCCCCGCAGAAGATCTCCTTCTCCTCCCAGAAGAAGACAGAGAAGGTGTGTTTCTATTTTAGACTTTTCTCTTTATCACCTTCTACAAGTTAAATGCGAATTATTTGTTTCCATTGTAATTCTGATGCTCAATATTTCCAACCACACGGTATCCTCCCTCTCCTAACCACTCTTCTTCTCAGCACTTCGCGTGGTCGTGATCGTGCTGCTCGTCGTTCTCGCACTCGTTCCCCCAGGAAGGCGAGTCCTCCCAAGAAGCTGTGCGTCCGCCATCTCAGCAGAAATGTGTCGAAAGACCATCTACACGAAATCTTCGCCATCTATGGAGCACTCAAGAACTGCGAGTTGCCCTCTGACAGAAACCATCCCCATCTGGGAAGAGGATATGGATATATCGAGTACGAGAATGTAGAGGACGCTGAGAAAGTGAGTAATATTTACATTATTGATGTTATTTTTTGTTTCGAATTTATTCTATTAGGTTGAACGAAGGAGCGAAACCTGGCGTCTATTTTGGGGGGGGGGGGGCGCCATTTAAAATCACCATGCAAAAAATTGATTATTGACCCTTAGTATGGCACTACACAGTATGAGAACCAAAAAATGGACCCTTCTGTAAGACTTTCACAGAAGCATTTTTTACACTCAGGGAACCTACTGTGAAAATTCTGGAGAAGAGTACTTTTTTGGTTCTCATCCGACCTAGTTCCCTTAGTATAACAGTGCGGCAAAATCTGACAGATGCATATAATATGTATCATCGGTACGCACAACCATGTATAGATAAAATTATGATCGGTCAGCGGTGACGTTTGGGCATCCCTTGTAAGATCTATCAAAATAGATTTTTTAAAACTTTTTAGAACGTAGATACATTTTATAATAATAATTTATCTACGCCCGAGGCGCGACGATACCGTGAAAAACATAATTAATTAATGATTGCAGGTGGGGGGGGGGGGACTCTCCTGAGCCATTAAAGATGAGATAGGTCAGCGATTATGGGGTGGCTTTCCAGCCGGCGCTTAAATATTCGGATGTTGGGGGCAGTGCGAATAACATCGGGAAGTTGAGAATACCATCGGGAAGTTCGAACAGGGAAAGAGTGGAATCTGGCGGTGCTTGTTGTCATTTCAATGTTAATACCAAAAGAAGAGGTACGGTCTCGCTGGGGTTTGTAGACGTAGAATGATGAACGAGGGACGATATTAGAACCAGTCATAATCATATGAGTCATACAAAGATCTCCTATGACTCTCCTCTCAGTAAGCGGGCGCAGGCCAAGAGTTTTCATGCGATCCGAATAAGAAAGTAGGGAAAGAGGATAGGAAGGAGAGGGGAAACAACGATAGAATACTTGCCGAGTGAAAATATGTTGAACTTTTTCAAGAGTCTCAATGTCAGATATGTAATGTGGATTCCAAAAGGAGGATGCAAAGTCAAGGAGGGGAAGGACGTATGCTTTGTAACTACGAAGAAGGATGGTGGGGCAGTTGAATGGGAGGGCTTTAAGGAGCAGGAATAACTTAGAGGTGGCTTTCTGAGCACGGTTTCTAATAGAGCAAGAATTCTTGAGGTCAGAGCGGACTTGAACACCTAGATCACGGACGTTATTCTCGGGTAACTGAATGGAATTAATATTGTAGCGAGGAGAGGATTGTTTGGAGCCAATACGAAGATGAGAACATTTAGAAGCAGATAGGGACAATTGGTTGAGTTGGGTCCATTCAAAACGAACGGAGAAATTCGGAAGTGATAGAAGATTTGGTAGACTTATTGTAGGAGATATACAACTTGACATCATCAGCATAACATTGGACGGATACGTTGTGAAATTTGGATAGGAGACGAGAAAGGTCAGCTAGATAGATGGAGAAGAGAATAGGTCCTAGGACGCTGCCTTGTGGTACTCCGGAGAGAATGGGGAAGGGGTCACTAGTGACGGAGGAAAAACGAACGGAGAAAGTGCGGTTGGATAGGAAGGAGTCAATCCATGATAGCAGATTACCATGGATACCGTAATGAGATAATCGAGCCATTAATTTAGGGTAGGGAACAACATCAAAAGCACGAGTGAAATCAATGTAAACTACATCAGTTATAAGCTTTTTAGAGTGAGAATTTGTCCAATCATTATGACAAGTCAATAAATTAGTAACAACACTAGCACCAGAGCGGAAACCATGCTGATTGGACGGGAGGATATTGAAGCGAGAAAGGTGACTATTGAGGTGGTCCTTAATGAGACGTTCCATGGTCTTAGCAGCAGGAGAAATGATAGAGATGGGTCTATATGAGGAGGGTAGTTTGCTATCTTTGCCGGGCTTAGGAATGGGGGTAATAAGAGAATGTTTCCAGGCCAATGGGGCAGTCCCAGAAATGAGACTGAGATTGTATATATCAGCTAAGGGGGTAGATAAAGCATGTGCACACTTAGAGAATATAATCTGGGGAATACCATCATAACCTGTAGAGCAAGAGGGAGACAGTTTGCGTAATGCTTTGTAAACTGCATGAGGGAAAAGGGTGAATAGAGAGAGTGAGGGAGAAATGGGTAAGGAGGAGAGAGGGGGGAGAAGGCCATCATCTAAGGTGTAATGAGAAGCGAATTCGGAAGCAAGTAAATTAGACTTGGGGAAACTGTCATAAACTGGCTCATCATTAGGAGATACTAATTCTGGAATGGAAAGCTTAGGTTTAGTGAGGGAAGAAATGTGGCGATACAAATCTTTGGAACGAGCTAATTTTTTACGGGTAGAGTAACGAGTCCATTTGTCTATCTCGAAAAGTAATTTCTTACTACATTGGTCAAAAAGAGTCCTAACAGTCGGGATATGAATCTTTGCGAATAATTGATCACGATGTTTAATTAGGCGGATAATTTGGCTTGGATAAGAGAGAGAGGGAGGTCGAGGTGTACGGTAGGGGACAAAGAGGCCAATAGCAGAGTGAATTGTGGAAGAGAAATTATGATATACGGAGTCGATATCAGGACAGCCATGGAATAAGGATAGCCAATCAATCGATAGAAGGTGGTTTGACAGAGCTGCATAATCGACACGAGAGAAATCACGAATAAAAAGAGGTTGAGATGGGGATTGAGGTGACGAGAGGGAGAAGAAGAGACCAGAATGATCACAAGAAGGAAAAGGAGGAATCACAGAAATGGCCGAGACTATGGTGGAATCGTTACCTAAGACCCAGTCGATACATCTAACGCCGCGCGTAGGAAATAGATGAAGATGAGAGATATTAGCAGAAATGAAATCACGGAAAAGACGATCAATGGGAGAAGGAATGGCACATAGGGAATCGGAGTTGAAGTCACCAGAGATTATGATGGGGTGGGGGGACGATGCATGGATGTCGGACAGGCAAGTAACGAGGGAATCCGTCTAGTTTGGGTCTTTGTGGGTAACTGAGATGGGAGTGGACATAGAATCGAGGAGGGATGGAATGTGAGAGAGAGACTGGCCGGAGTCAGGAGCAACGGGGGTGCGAGAGTGAGCGGATCTCGACTTAGGATGGGAGGAGCGGAGCTGCTTCTGCTGCTTCTTCACTTCATCCAATTGGCTTCTCTCGATGACTGATCCCGCGTAGATGATGGCGTCCTTGCCAGCCTTCTTCATCTCGCGTCTCTTCTTCCGCAGTTGGTAGGCTTGTTCCCTCTCGGCTTTGGTCAGGGAGGGGCGGATGAATACACCGGGGTACTTATCAGTGAGGATGCGGGATTGGGAAAGGGTCGTGGTCTGGGCAATTCTAGTGTGGAAAACTACTTTGAGAAGGCGAGTATCCAGCTTCGCTCCCATTCTGAACACGGTGGCCGGCAGGTGCTCAAGCTCAATGAAATCAAGCATGTCAGTGACTTTGGCCAAGTCATCCGCCACTCTCTCACTGGCCTTCGACGCACTGGACTCAGGGAGTCCCTGCACAACGATCGACCGCTCTCGCTTATCTCTCTCGATGGCATCATCGATCGACGGAGTCGATCTAGCCATGATGTCTTGCAACTGGAGGACACAAGTGCCCAGCAGGCAGTAGAGAGGAGTAGCCCTCTGCGATGAATCGAGAGATTCCATGAAATTGCCAATCTCACGGATAAGAGCGGTCGGGTCGAGGGCAGCAACCGACTTCGTGTCGTCCCGGGAGGAAGACGGGGGGGACAAGTCAAGATGGGGGCGCTTATTGGGGTTGGACATGGCGGTGAACGGATAGGATACAAATGTCAATCGAAATAAAGAAAAAAGCAAAGAGATGTAAGTGAGAATAAGTATCGACTGGGTTGGAGAGAGCTAGGGAAGCGACCTGTCTACGTGACTAGAGAGAGGAGAGTCATTTTCAAAACATTTTTAAAAAAAACCTTTTTTCTGATAGGTTTCTTTCGTCAATTGTGGGGGTCTACTTTAACATTGGGATAAACTCGGTTTTCGACAGAAAGCCCTTCTCGCTTGCTCTATGTGGTGAGAATGTTTGGATTGCAGGCGATCAAGCACATGGACGGAGGGCAGATCGATGGTCAAGTGATCCAAGTGGAGATAACCCACACTCCCGCTCCCGTGGTTCGTCGTTCCCCTCCCCGTCGATCTCCTCCTCGTCGTGGTTACTCTCCCAAGGGAAGAAGAACTCCTCCCTATCGAGGAGGTACTGGAGGAAACAATGCTCCATTGGGAGCATCCAGACGGTTCGGAGGAGGAGGAGGAGGCAGATCGAGATCTCGTTCCCCCGTCAGACGAAGAAGATCGAGATCGTAAGGTACACATTGTTGAACTACTTTCCATCCACTCAACTATTCACATCTTCTACGATGTAAATACCGTTTCCAATCGCTCCAAACTTCAATATAACCTATTTTGTTCATTGTTTTGTTTCATCTGATCTCTCGTAATAAATATTGGAAGTGGTCTATGAGCATGACGATCTCTAATGATTTATCTTTGAAATGCTTCCTATTAGGGGTTCTCCACGTCTGAGTCCTGGGCCTTTGGGGGGTCGTCTTTCTTCTTCCCTCCCTGTTTCCCTTGATCGGCCGATTGCTTCTTGGCCTGAAGTGTCAATTATTATTTCCAATCCTCATCTTTCTCTGCTTACTCTGGCTGTCCTCTTCGTCGTGTGTTTTCTGTATTCATTCACAAACTTGCTCTCCTTATATGCTTCGATGATCTTCTCTTGAACGAAGAAGTCGAGAACCAAGTAGTGGAGGTAGAGGAATTGGACGTGTGATTGAATTGATTGGTATCGCTGTTTGCGTAGTTCCTGAAGAGGGACTAGAGTGGAGGAGGGGAAGGGATCACTCACTTTGACGATATCCAGCATGGGAATATCGGGATTGGAAGCGATACGGTGACTGGCCAGTTCGATGCCCACGAAGGCCCCAGTTCTTCCCACTCCTGCCGAGCAGTGGACTACCACTGGACGCTCGTTGTGGTACTGACGGACCCATCTCAAAAAGGGGACTACGGTAGGATACAGTAGGGAGGAGTACCTCCACAGCTTGAGGATGGGCTCGGTATCGACTGGGGCGCAGTTGTCCACCCAATATCGCATGAAGCAGTGCTTCAGCTTCACTGTGTCGTCCTTGCTACAATGCGAGAGTACGGTAGGACGGGTTACTGTAGACGAACCATTTAATCTCCATGTTACTGAAATCAGTGTCTTCGATCTCTGGTTCACTCAACTTCTCCTTCATCGTCACTGTGTACGGCCCGAACTTCATCTTGTCCTTCGGCTTCTCGGGGAAGTAATGCGAGCACTTCTCCACGTCAGCTGCTGAATCAGCATCGTGACCCATTCATCTACCGTATCCCTCCACTCACATCCTTCCGAGTAGTTGCACAGCATCAGAATGAGCGAGGCCTTCTCGGTGAAGCACATGTGCCAGAAGTCCTCAGTCGTCTCCTTCAGCGGCGCCTGCAATGAGTTGGTATTACGGTAGATAGGCAGGTGGTGCGAAGATTACAGTAGACTACAGTACCTGTGTGCAGATGTATTTGGTGGCTCCGGTTGCGGGACTGCCGACCCAATTGGCGTGGATGAAATCGTCGTCTCCTTTGCGGTTCTTGAGGGTGACTCGTGTCTGGTCCACACATAGGACATCCGCGTATCTGCCAAGGTGAGTATGGTAGAGAGTACGTTAAGTCACAGTTACCGTACCTGCACTTGAGTTGGTTGGCATCGGTCTTGCACGCTTCCAATGTCACGCCAGACGCGACGAACCTCTTCATCTTGTCGTTGAATTCTTTAGATAACTTCTTGCAGTTCTGAGATACGGTAATGAAGCAAAGGACTACGGTAAGGGAACCTCACTATATCGTGCACTTTCTTGCCCCACGCAATCTTGTTGTTTTTCTGCGCCTCTTCAGACAGCTTCTTCTCCTCCTTCTTGGCCGTTCCGTCTCCTTCCTCTGAACGGAGTACGGTAGTGATTGTCTGTGCCCTTCCCCTCCTACCGATACTTTTCTTCCTTCTAGCAGCTTCGGTCTTCCCTCCGCTGGGCTTCTCTCGTTTCTTGATTGCCTCCTACTCTGGGATGAGAGCATCTCGAGGGCCTAGAGGAGGAGAGAGAACGCACCCCTTTAGATGTGGACATCACGGTAGGAGAGGAGACAGGTACGAATGAGGGGAAGGTGGAGAACGACCCTTTTATACTGGGGAGAAGATATCAAAATGAGATCTGCGAGTAGTAATCCATTCGGGAAAGAACGAGTGAGTATGCAAAGAGAAATCTTGCAATGACGGGGTGACCAATGAAGGAAGTAATGTTGATACGGTGCTAATCAGAACCAAGTATTCGTGAATATTTATCGAGTCTTTATTACAATATCATTAACAAGGTCAACGATTCAGTTGTACTCGGATGCCAACTCCTCAGCACCCTGCTCCGATCTCATCTTTCTCAGCTCGAGATCGGCTGGCTTCGACTTGTCGATTCTTAGTTGGGTGTTTCTGTTGGAGGCTTCGAATTCCTCGACTTGGCAGGTGAGATCTCCCTCCTCACTCATCATCAGATCTGTGATCTCATTGAAGAGGGCCGTCTTCGAGGGCAGAGAGGGGGTCTCGTGGCGATGGAAGAAGAGGAGGACATTCTCGATGTCACGGAGGAGATAGTGGAGAACTCGTGGATGGGAGAGATCCATCGCCTGCGAGACATCGATCACGTACACCACTCCCTCCTTCCAGAGGAGATTGAACTCGGAGAAGTCGCCATGCACCAGATTGCACTCCTTGTACATACGGAGAAGGATCTGCAGAGGGGAGGAGAGATCACTACTTATGCCCTTTCCCTTCCCCTCTCAGTCTCAGGAGGTATTCATAGCCAGAAATAGACTATATTGTGGTATCCCTATTCTCTAATACCGAGAAAGAGTAGTTAGAATGATAGTAATGGACTCACGTTCTTCGTCTGCTCGAATGCACTCATCTTCTCAGCATCGTCATCGAATTGGACATTCTTCAGTTTGGGAGCGGCGACTCCGTTCTCGTCTCCGATGAATCCCATCACCTGCAATCAATTATTGATCTTATGAACGTAAGAGTATCAAGATGAGTGACCATGATGTGCTTGCGAAGCTTGATGGGTTCCGGACACGGAAGTTGCTTGTTGAACATTCTTAAGCAGCATTTGATTGAGGGGGTGGAGAATAGCTCACCTGGTCAGATTCATGAACTCCTTCTCAGCCCAGATTCTCATCACTCGACGAGGATTCTTGAATCGGAAGTCATTCACCGCGTACTCCCCTCGGTTCTTGAAGTCGGTCAGAGACGTCTTGTAGACCTGCAGTGGAAAGATTAGCAATGCATCTAGATATGGAGAGAACCAACCTTGATGGCGAGGAAGTAGGGTTTGTCCACCTCCAGCAGCGAATTGGCACCCGCTGAGAGCACTGCTGACTCCTGAGAGGAAAGAGTTGAAAAGGATGGGGAGAGGGGGGAGGCGAACCTTTCCAGTGGCAATGATACCCTCCACTCGATCGAAGAGACCCTGATTGATCCACTTGAAGAGAGTGAGTCGAGTGACTGCATCCACTGAGGTATCGATTGTGGCCTGAGATGAGAAACTTAAAGATGCGCCTCATTAACTCACGTTGATATCCTTTTCGTATTCAGTAAGGATATATCGTCCCGAATTAAAATTCCGCTACAAATGACTCGATGTTTGCGATTGTAACAAACTTTTTGTTACAAAATTTGGTAACACTCAAAACACACTTTCATGGGTCATGTTTGTATTCATTCGATGCGTAATCATCGCGTCTTTCGCTAAATATCACTCAAAAAATTTAAAAATCAATAGTTTAGCCGATATTTATTTTTTTATAAAATAAAATCAGTTTGTGACTGTCATGGCAACATTTTGCAGCACTTGTGCCCGGCTTGGCCTACGACTTTTTCTTAATCGCGAAATTGCCGCGTTTCCCCTCGGTTTTCCATGTTTATGTTGCAATTTTTACTTGTTTTGTGTTTCAGGGTTCTTCTAAAATTCGAATAGATATTATGCGGAGTAAAAGAAGACCTCTTTCAAGAGGAGGCCACTAAAGAATGGTAAGTTAAGTTTTACCCTTCACTTTCCTCTGTTTTTGATCAATTTGTGGCCTTTTTTCTTTCCAATTATTTCTTAAATAATGCCAAAATGATGTCAGTTCGTTGTTCAGGCGTCCTCTAGGCGACCAGAAAACAGTCTTTCATCAGTTCATCGTCAGCAAAATGAGAAGCAGTG
This sequence comes from Pristionchus mayeri, assembly GCA_036245805.1. NCBI lineage: Eukaryota > Metazoa > Nematoda > Chromadorea > Rhabditida > Neodiplogasteridae > Pristionchus > Pristionchus mayeri. The sequence goes on along the minus strand of BTRK01000003.1, from coordinate 21,678,965 downwards.
GATCAGATAGATAGTGGGTTATTTTGTAAATATGTGTATATTTCTCTGATTTTGAGTCATCCTTGAACAATTTTCAGTGGCGGTGGTTCCGGGTACAGTAGCGGAGGTCGTAGTGGCGGAGGCTACGGAGGTTCAGGTGGTGGCGGAGGCTACGGAGGCCCAAGTGGAGGTTACGGAGGTTCAAGTGGAGGATACGGTGGAGGCCGCGGAGGTAAATTTTTCCCACCGGTTTGGTTTCAGTGGTAATCATTGCTTATTAAGGCGGAGGAGGATTCGGCGGTGGAGGTGGAGGAGGCCAGGGATCTGCCGGAGGCAGACTTCGTGAGATCGACTGGTCTCGTCAGAAGTTGAACCCAATCAACAAGGACTTCTGCGGGGAGAATCCCGCAGTCACCGCCAGAGCACAGGCAAGTGGTTCAATTTTTACATTAATTTTTAGGCGAATAGGGCGAGGCTAAAACTGAAAACCGCCAATATTGTTCATTGAATTTTTATTGTTCGAGTATTAGAAAATTTAAATTACATTTCAGTTCGAAATCGACCAGTGGATCACCGCGAACCAAGTCACCCTGGAGGGTCGCGGAATCCCCCGTCCCGTCTTCGAATTTAGCGAAGCACCATTCCGGCGAGAAGTGGTTGATATGCTGTACCACAACTTCCAAAAGCCCACCGTCATCCAATCAATTTCTTGGCCGATCGCGATGGCTGAGGGAAGACGCTTGCGGTCAGTTTTAATTGCATATTTGTTTCCAATTCGAGTCCTAGCAATAGTTAAGGATATATTGCTCCTAGTAATTGTACAAGGCTATATTGCTTAGTCCTAGTAATTGTAAATTAGATTTTTGGTCATCAGCTAAAGCATCGATAAAACTAAAAACTTTAGTCATAGTCCTTTGGATTCTATAATCATGCATTTTTCAGTTTCCCCTCGCTCGGCCCAGCGACTTCGTCCAGATTTAAGGCTTGTATTTTTTGTTCGTTTAATTGTAATGTTTCCTAGTAAATGATTATTTAATTGAGAATATGGTTTATTCTGAAGACACCACAGGGTATAACAACAAATAGTGGATAGGGAATAAAGGGGGGGGGGGGGGGGAGGATACATAGGGATAACTTCTGGAAGGGAAATCAGTCATAGACCGGGCCACCTTTTGCCTCGACCACTTTTTTCATCTGCTTCTGCATACGCAGAATGAGCTTTCGACAGTGATCCTTAGTGAGCTTAGTGCTCCACCACTCTCTGATTCCTTCTTCGAGACTAGTCAGAGAGGCGCCCTTGTCATTCGACTGCAGCCACTGCTTCATATGGGCCCATGCCATCTCTACCGGATTCAGATCCGGGCTCTCAGCCGGCCATTCCATTGTCTGAGTGAGGTCAGTCTAGAAGTATACGATTAGCCTATGGTACCTCGATTTCCTCGTTTGCCATATATGATCGAGTAGACTCAGATACGTGGCACCGTGCGTTGTCCTGTACCAGAGTCACCTCTCCTCCATACTTCTTCCTGACATTGATAATATTGTAGCACTATATCCAAAATCGTTTACTAACTTCGCCCAGGGACGATATACCTTGTGAAGCATCGTCTGGTACACTCCTCCATCCACCTTGGTCCCTCGGCGGAGGATGACGATGGGAGTGGCTCCCTCCCAGCTGATGCCCCCCCCCCAATCATAAGCTGCAATGATAAAGGTAAGAATGATAAAGAAGTAGAGGAACGTACACTGGGTGGATGCTTGAAGCGGGGCTTCACTCTGCGGGAGTTATCCCCCTTGAGGATATAGACGTAACGGCCCTTCACTCCAGATTGAACCATAGATTCGTCAGTGAAGCAATGGGAAGTGAACATCGTTCCCATGTCGAGATGGAGACGGCAGAAGGAATAGCGAGGGGCGCGATTCTGTAGGCGCACCGAATGGCCGTATCGCAGATTGCCATTGTGCAGGCCAACCTCCATTCGGATTCGTTTCACCACCGTGACAGTGAGCTGAAATTTCTCAATGATAACCTTGTGATTACGGTAGTGCTCATTAAGGTTACGGTAAGTGGTTTATGAGTAATAGATTACGGTAGTTGTGAATAAGGGGCTCACATTCTCATTGAAGAGCTCGGCGATCTGCTTCGCAAGATCAGATGGCTTCGTCTGCGAGTCCTCCAGATATGCTTCTCGGATGAGGTCGAAGATGGGAATGATATTTTCCTCATCGACGATAGAGGAGGGCTTGTAGGGCTTTACTTTATCGTAATCCTTGGTGAGAACGTGGCGCACTTGAGATCTTGAGACCTGTGCATCGTCTAATCCTCAATGAACGAATAGAAAATGGTACCTTCGTCTTGCCTATCGCATGGCATCTCCTCATGATCTCCCCACTAGTGAATCCAGCATCATTCCATGCTACCACCTTATCCTTCCAAGTTCTCTCTGACATCCTGAAACGATCAATAACACAAAATATTCGATGGAAATGAAACTATTATGTGAATAAAGCACTTCTATCTCGATATTTCAAGTGATTTCTTCATCTGATGAAATGCACCTTCACATGTCTCGAGCTCACTCAGTCGTCTCTTCACCTATTCTGTGTTCATGTATTGTCTCTCGTTATTGTATGCTCCTTTATTTCCAGGATGTACTACTGCCTCCTTAAAGTTGGAGACGACTACGTCGTGTGTGAACGACAGGAGATCAAGGGACCGGAGCTGGCATGGGGACCTGTCCAAGTGAAGAAAGGGAAGACATTGGTGGCTGCCACTTACGTCAATGGAGGGAATAAGAGAGAGATGGAGGGAGAGAAGAAGAGATATGAAGAGGGACTGTTGAATCCTCCTCGTAAGATAAAACCTCTCGTGAGTCAACTTCGATAGTCATTTCCGATCTCACTCAGAATGATTGACCTTGATCTTTTGAGTTCTCTATCGGTAAAGCGTGTGATGAGAGTGGAGAGGATGAGGAGATGGAGGAGGATGGAGAGCAGCCTCTCTCTAAGCGTCCGACTCGGGCTGCTGCAATGCACCCCATCAAGAGGGAGCCCTCTCCTTCCCCTACTGGGAAGAGAAAGAGTGCAGCAGCAAGGGCGATTTCTCTTCCTCCGACGGGACTCCCTCTCTCTGCCAAGCCTCCCAAGAGTGCATCTCCCGCTGGCTCTCCTACTGTACCCACGGCCTCGCCTACCGTACCCACCTGCTCTACCGTACTCTCTACTACTCCTTCCCCTCCAGGCATGCTTATGATATCTTCTTTTTTATCATTTGGACAATAAGAATAGATCACTACATAGGCACGGTGACCCTCGATATGATCTTCGCCAAGATTTGTGAGGTGCACACTGATGTGCAGAAGTTGGCGGTGCGAGTGGAGCGTGTGGAGAAGAAGCAGCGGGATATCGTGAATGACACCGTCGGCATTCGCCATGAGGTTAGGATTCTAAATTATCCTTCAGAATTGACGGAAAAACGTTTTCAGACTAAGGAAGTGGTGGAGAGCTCGAAGAGGGCTGAAGATAAGATGGAAGTACTAATTTCGGTAGTGCAGGTACTCAGGGAGAGACTGCCCCCTCAAAAAGTCAGTCATATTAAGCATAATTTCGTACGAGTACAAGTGTCTAGGAGTGAAGTACGGTATCTACGAGGGACTCACGGAGGAGAGGGTCGATGCTCTCGACGACGAGGACGACAATTGCCTCGTGTTCGCTGGCAACCTCGATCGGCTCCTCTTCAAGAAGTCTCCTCTGCCCCATCAACAGAGAGACCAGGACAAGGTCAAATGGCTGATCGAGGTGAGGGGGTTACAATACATACTATAGATAGTGATAAAAATAAGGGTAATTACTCTTGGTTATCAGGTGGTCACTCATCGTCGATGCCAAGGACCTGAAAGGGAGAAGAGACGCATGAAGACCCAGATCCTCCAGAGGATCAATGTGAATGCCAAGCGAGTGGCTGATCGACTGGAGAGAAGAGAGGAGGAGAGAATGGACGAGCTGTTCCACTCTCAATCTAGGAATAGGCCCTCCCCCTATACTCCTCCCACTCTCATCTCAAAAACTCGAATTGCCTCTCGCACTGTCCTCGCTAACCCTTCAATGTCGACCACCCCTTCCCAGAAACAGATCATTAGACCTCATACCTCTTCCCTTTCCTCCGTGACTCCCTCTCAATATCGATTGGCTATGAGACAACAGTCCACTCCCAATTACACTATCCCCTTCCAGTCTCGAGTGAGATCGATCAGTCCCTTCGACTTTGAGGAAACCCCCTCCTCCTCCTACTATAACGAATATATTCACGAAGCGTTCATCTAGACATTTTTGTTGTTATTGGTCCAAGTTCCAACATTCTATGTTATGAGTTCAGAATAATAAACATTGTTCTCAATTAAATAATCTTTTACTAGGAAACATTACAATTAAACGAACAAAAAATACAAGCCTTAAATCTGGACGAAGTCGCTGGGCCGAGCGAAGGGAAACTGAAAAATGCATGATTATAGAATCCAAAGGACTATGAATAAAGTTTTTAGTTTTATCGATGCTATAGCCTTGTACAATTACTAGGAGCAATATATCCTTAACTATTGCTAGGACTCGAATTGGAAACAAATATGCAATTAAAACTGACCGCAAGCGTCTTCCCTCAGCCATCGCGATCGGCCAAGAAATTGATTGGATGACGGTGGGCTTTTGGAAGTTGTGGTACAGCATATCAACCACTTCTCGCCGGAATGGTGCTTCGCTAAATTCGAAGACGGGACGGGGGATTCCGCGACCCTCCAGGGTGACTTGGTTCGCGGTGATCCACTGGTCGATTTCGAACTGAAATGTAATTTAAATTTTCTAATACTCGAACAATAAAAATTCAATGAACAATATTGGCGGTTTTCAGTTTTAGCCTCGCCCTATTCGCCTAAAAATTAATGTAAAAATTGAACCACTTGCCTGTGCTCTGGCGGTGACTGCGGGATTCTCCCCGCAGAAGTCCTTGTTGATTGGGTTCAACTTCTGACGAGACCAGTCGATCTCACGAAGTCTGCCTCCGGCAGATCCCTGGCCTCCTCCACCTCCACCGCCGAATCCTCCTCCGCCTTAATAAGCAATGATTACCACTGAAACCAAACCGGTGGGAAAAATTTACCTCCGCGGCCTCCACCGTATCCTCCACTTGGGCCTCCGTAGCCTCCGCCACCACCTGAACCTCCGTAGCCTCCGCCACTACGACCTCCGCTACTGTACCCGGAACCACCGCCACTGAAAATTGTTCAAGGATGACTCAAAATCAGAGAAATATACACATATTTACAAAATAACCCACCATCTATCTGATCCACTGCTTCTCATTTTGCTGACGATGAACTGATGAAAGACTGTTTTCTGGTCGCCTAGAGGACGCCTGAACAACGAACTGACATCATTTTGGCATTATTTAAGAAATAATTGGAAAGAAAAAAGGCCACAAATTGATCAAAAACAGAGGAAAGTGAAGGGTAAAACTTAACTTACCATTCTTTAGTGGCCTCCTCTTGAAAGAGGTCTTCTTTTACTCCGCATAATATCTATTCGAATTTTAGAAGAACCCTGAAACACAAAACAAGTAAAAATTGCAACATAAACATGGAAAACCGAGGGGAAACGCGGCAATTTCGCGATTAAGAAAAAGTCGTAGGCCAAGCCGGGCACAAGTGCTGCAAAATGTTGCCATGACAGTCACAAACTGATTTTATTTTATAAAAAAATAAATATCGGCTAAACTATTGATTTTTAAATTTTTTGAGTGATATTTAGCGAAAGACGCGATGATTACGCATCGAATGAATACAAACATGACCCATGAAAGTGTGTTTTGAGTGTTACCAAATTTTGTAACAAAAAGTTTGTTACAATCGCAAACATCGAGTCATTTGTAGCGGAATTTTAATTCGGGACGATAATTTAAAAATTATAAAAAATAGTAAAACTATTTAAAAAATTTATAATTCAGTGTATACCTTCTCCTCCTTGTCCTTGAGACGGTTGATTCTCTTCTGCTCAGTCTTGGCGAAAGATCTGAGTTTGTTGAATACGTTGCCACCCGAATTCATGTCGACAGAGTAGCAGTCTCCAGTGGGAACATCTATCGAACCCTGCAATCGATTGCCAATCAATCGATACTCTGATTGACACTCACATTCATCACTTTCTCGACATTCTTGGTGCTGACGATGGATGGGTCGTGCTTGCTCATCACATCTCCATTCGGAGTGCGCATCAATCCCCCTATGAAGGGTCCCAGCATCTCGTTCATTTTCTAAACGAGAACATTTCCAAGAAACGAGGGAAGATCACTCACCTCGTACATGTTGTTCGTGTTCAGCTCTCTGAGATCTTCGTCGTCACTCCCTTCTGAATCCTCATTCTCTTCCTCACGATACTGACGAGTCGTCGGGCAGTATCGATCGGCGGCTACGGCTACTGTAAACAATGAAGTTTGGTGGATGAATAAATTTTGAAGAAAAAAATAATTAGAAATGAAACTGACCGCTGTTGAGTTTTCCGGGTGTTCTCTTGGTCTGCTCCAGTAATTCTGCCATCTCAATCTCCCGATCGAATTCTCTCTGGAGAGCACGAGCCATTTCCTCGTCGTCCTTGTACTCCGTGAAGGAAGTCGTCCTCTTCCCGGGAGTTCCTCGCGATGGAGGAGACTCTCCTGCCCTTTCCATCTCTCGATCGAACTGCTCCTGGAGGGCCCGTGCCATATCCTCGTCGTTCTCGTACTTCACTTCTTCAGTGGAAGATCCAGGCGGGCACTCCATTTGATTCACGAGTTCCTCACTCATGATATCGACGAAGGAGAGGATGGGTTCCTCGACCACTTCCTCCGTCCTCCCCCACGCATTCTTCTTGCCCCAGACGTTGGCGTCAGCCATTATCCGCGAACGGAATACGACTGACGAGAGTACAAACCCTAAAGGAGGGGCTTGTTGCACAATAATTAGAAATGCGACAACGAGCCGGGTTTTACAGACAAACGCGTGACAGCGAGTAAGTTCCGGCTCTGAGCACGTACTCATTTTTTTTGAAAAGATCAGTTTATCGTATTTGATCTTTATCCGTTTAATCACTTTTTGATCTGGGCGAATTGCTAATTACACCTAGGTGCACTTACACCTAGGTGTATAAAAACATACACCTTGGTGCATACCGTAATATTTATACTTTCTTAATTTTGACAATTGCGGTTCATGAGTTGATTCAACCGCGGCAGCTTGTTTTTATTTGTCTTTGCGGTCGATAATATTATTCCAATAATATTGTTCCTTATCGATTTCTTCAGTTGGGATTTATGACCAATCGTTCATAATTTGAGAATGAGGCGCGCGTCGCGCAGCGTGCTCCAACCAGCTTATCCACGGTGGAATGGGGATTCAAAGAGAAAGGTGCGTGTAGCGTCTATGAATATGATATTTATGCTCGCTTTGTTCTGTGATGTCAACTTGAGTATGAAATTGTAAATGGTCTTGCAAGTTCCTCCCTCGAGCTTTGTCTCGAAGCGAAACATTCTAGTACGTATACTGCTAGTGTTCACAAAAATACATAAGTGATTATTTGCAGTTTGTACTACTATTTGCAGTACGGACAATTTGTACTACCGGGACGAAGACTACAATTTTCGCCGTGAGAAGAAGGGAAAATTCGACAGCAGAGAGGTACTACTAAGCGATTATAAAACTTGAACTAAATTTAGATAAGAGGAAAGCTTAGATAATCAAACTACTATCACTTATGTGTCGCGCGTGGTTCAGTGGTCTTGTATAAATTCTCTCAGGTTATGTAGCCATAGTATTTAATGATTCTGTTTCAGGGAGAAGAGTTGCGAGTCTATGATGATAGGGACATGGACAGTTTCGATGAGCGTCTTGTCCAGGATTACGACGCTGCAGGAGGACGTCCTTCAAGGGTCAGTCGATAAATGCACGCTGTAACTTAAAGTTTATAAAAATATTTTCCAGTCTTTAAAAAATCAGCCGAAGCAAGTTCACTGCGAGTGTGATATATAATTGAACACGCTTTTTGTGATTCGCTTTACATTCTCTGAGTCATTTCTTTTCTCGATATAATCAAGTTAACATGTGTTACTTAATTTAAGTTATGAATTTACTTTTCAGAGTGATCAAAAAATACGAAAAGAAGATGGAGACTGGAGAATAATGGAAGAGGAGCGAGCGGACGATGATTACGTCATGGTCAGTTTCAATTCACATGTTCAGAGAACTTTCTAAATATAATTGTTCAAAATAATTTTTGTTTGAATTAGTTCGGGTACTCAATGTGTACTACTCCTTATTCATACTTTTTGGATGCCCATGCAAAAAAGGTCAGCTCAGATTAGAGGTTTTGATCTGGTTGATGTGATATAGCTTTGAACAAAGCCCTTGCTAAGCATGATGGAACATACCACTTAGGATTCCGTTTCGAAACTCTCCATACATGTTCTTTACATTTCCGTGTTGATAATTTGTTGCTACTATTGACATATTCCACTTTTCGTTCCAATTATTGTGCTTTCTTAAATTATCCCTTGGACAGTCAGGCGAGTTCAATGGGTGAAGATTACTGTGGATTCAGGCTAGATGAGCAGTCTTTCGGTAAGTGTATTTTCCTTTCTAGCTGTTACTGTTTTTACACTTGTTTGCGAATCTGATTTTTAAAACTTTTAGTGCGCTCACCAGCGCATGTTTAAACATCCGCAACGCAGTAATCGCATGTGCGTACCAATTTTCTATTTTCTCTTGAAAAGGTTCTGAATATTTTTCCATTCCTAAAATATTGAATCGGGAAGAGTTAAAACGAGATGTTAGCCAGAACAAATGACAGTGGTCATTTAAAATCGGAGTGATTGCTTTGAAACGATGATGTTTTCATGCCTTCCTTTCTCCCATTTCCTTTAAAAAATATCTTTTCCCCTCTTTTGAAAATGTAGCAATGGTTTTCCCATTTTTATTTTGATATGATGATATGAGCAATTTTTACCCAGAATGGAGGGCAGACAAAGATGCAGATTCTCGGGAAAGCAATTTTTCTTTCGACGACGACCACAATGAAGTATACCTCGGAGTAACCAAATTCAGAATTCAGGTATTTTATGATTCCCGTTGTGTTTCCGCGGTCCAAGCAACAATCTATTGCGTATGGTATGTTCACAAAAACACTCGCACAGATATATTTGATACCTAGGCGCGTGCATGTTCACATAAGATGGACTTCTATTTTTTACATGCAATTGTAAAAATTTTAATCCATGCTTCAGACTGATCGGTCCGGTATTGCATTCCTGAATTGCTCGTCCATTCTCACACAAGCACCACTCCGTAACCTTCTGACACTGAAGTGAGTTTTAGGGCTAGAATAATTGTTGTTTTTTTTATGTTTTTGCAGTTTTCCCGATGAATGCATCTCGCACTGTGTGCCCGGAGATCCGACTATAACATGTGGTACAAGTGTATACATAGTCTGCGTCGGAAGCCTCGGAGAATCAGCTGATACATCTACCGATAATTTGTCTCCGTGGACGATCGGGAAAAGTAAGCACTTATGATAAGACTTGGCAAGAGGGATCCACGGGTGATCATATGGTCATATTTAGTTGAGTACAATTCAACTTGTGTTCCAGAGAGTAGCAGAGTCAGGAAGGTCGATTGTGATTTTGAAGAAGACAAAGTGACATGCATCGGTCGTGGATCCTATACGCTGCGTTCAACCAAATATGATCATCCCCGTGTTCCAGGATTGACTAAACACGTAAGTTTATAAACAGCCAACCTTAGGTTACATAATTTTTAAAGGTCATCCGATGCGAGGATGCTTCAGTTCCGGTTGGCTATGTGATCATAGCATACACTTCTAAGATGGAAGACAGCATTGTGAGAGGGCCTGTCCAGGTATACTTACTTTCATACTCAATCCCATATGCACTTTGAAGGGTCGAATGACGAAGACGACCAAAAATGAAATCGTCAAATTGTACAAAGAGGGAAAAACAGCTCGACAGATTCTTCCTGTATTGAGTAACCTCGGTGTACGCCCTCAACAGGTTTACTTTTTCGTTAATGCCAAGACTGTATATTCTGTAGGTATATAACGTCGGGAGGAATATCGATCGAAGACGTTCAAACCGTGGAGTGGTGAAGCATGTTGACTTCGGGATGATCGAGGAGTTGAAGATGGATGGTCAATTTCTTTCTGAGCGTACTTTTCGTGGGAGATCACACTTCTTCATATCAAGCAACACTACACTGTAAGCAACACTGTAATCTGCTATCATGGATTGACTCCTTCCTATCCAACCGCACTTTCTCCGTTCGTTTTTCCTCCGTCACTAGTGACCCCTTCCCCATTCTCTCCGGAGTACCACAAGGCAGCGTCCTAGGACCTATTCTCTTCTCCATCTATCTAGCTGACCTTTCTCGTCTCCTATCCAAATTTCACAACGTATCCGTCCAATGTTATGCTGATGATGTCAAGTTGTATATCTCCTACAATAAGTCTACCAAATCTTCTATCACTTCCGAATTTCTCCGTTCGTTTTGAATGGACCCAACTCAACCAATTGTCTCTGTCTGCTTCTAAATGCTCTCATCTTCGTATAGGCTCCAAACAATCCTCCCCTCGCTACAATATTAATTCCATTCAGCTACCCCTCGAGAATAACGTCCGTGATCTAGGTGTTCAAGTCCGCTCTGACCTCAAGAATTCTTGCTCTATTAGAAACCGTGCTCAGAAAGCCACCTCTAAGTTATTCCTGCTTCTCAAAGCCCTCCCATTCAACTGCCCCACCATCCTTCTTCGTAGTTACAAAGCGTATGTCCTTCCCCTCCTTGACTTTGCTTCTCCTTTTTGGAATCCTCATTACTTATCTGACATTGAAACTCTTGAGAAAGTTCAACATATTTTCACCCGTCAAGTCTTTTATCGTTGCTTCCCCTCTCCTTCCTATCCTCTTTCTCCACCCTCCTACCCTGATCGTTTGAAACTTCTTGGCCTGCGCCCGCTTACTGAGAGGAGAGTCATAGGTGATATTTGTATGACTCATATGATTATGACTGGATCCACTATTATTCCCCGTTCGTCATTCTATGTATACAAACCTCAACGAGACCAGCGAGATCGAACATCAACATTTGGTATCAATATCGAACTGACCACTAGCACTTCTAGATTTCATTCCTTTCCTGTTAGAACATCCAGATGGTATTCCCAACTCCCTGAAGAAATTCGAACCGCCCCCAACATACGAGTATTCAAGCGCCGATTACTGAACCACCCCTTAATCGCCTTACTCTCTCACACTGAATAATTACTGAGAGTCAATTCCCATTTCCTTGCTATTTGATCACTCATGTACCTTACTGTTTCGTCGCGCCTCGGGCGTAGATAAATTATTATTATTATAACACTACTGCAGAGGTGAACTGCATAGTATATAATTTGTATAAACATTGTCGCAGATCCTACGAGAAAATCTCGTTCCTGAAGCTTCACTTCAAGCTAGGAGAGATGCGATTGCTGAAAAAATGAATGCGATATTTGAAGAGGGTGGAGGTAATGTCACCTTAAATTCGAAAATTAATTAAATGCTATAGACGTGAGCACATCAAAAGTGAATGAGAAAGGCGTAGGCCAAATTGATGTCACTTATAATTTGGCTGAAGGATTCTACGTCACCGTCTTTACAATCGATGCTCTCCAATTTCGGTATCTTTAATTTAAAGATCCTTAAATATCATCCTCATGTGCAGTGTCCGCTCGAGCGGGAACATCCCACTTATTCCGATTGCATTCATGCTTTCACAACACCACGACACTTCAGCAATGAAATATTTTGGAGAGGTAAGTAATGATGCAAACAGAAAGTGAAATGTGATAATTTAGTATATACAAGAGCTGATAGATGATGAAGGCCTCCGCCTATCTGGACTGATATGTGACCAGGAACCATCATTCAATGGTTTTCTTCAGGTTTTAATTTAGCGAGTTACTGAGTATGTAATGTTTGTTTGGAATTCTCAGGCGAAATTTTCGTGCGACGCCACTCGTATCGATTGCGTGATCCATCGACAAGGAAATGCGGAGCACAGTGGCCTCTCTAAGGCAGAAGCGAAGCAGATCTCTAAGGCAGAAGCGAAGCAGATTTGTTCATTGGTACCTGTGCTCAGGTCCTCTTCGGGAGGATTGACGAGTTCGGAATATTGATCGGAGGACTAGTCAATCAAATCGACGAAGAGAAAGCGAGGGAAATTTTTGAAGAAGAAGAACTGAGTGAAGAAGCATTCGCGTGGTCTGTCAATGTCCCTAAATCGATTTTTTACTCAATCTTTATTTCAGGATCGACAAGCGAATTTCTCTGATCTTCGCACGCTTGTCAGTTCGCTCTCGACTGGAAGCCGGAGTAGCTTCACATTTTCCCGATTCGAATCGAATCGAAAATGTCAACCGTCAGCTCAAAAGCTACCTCGAACGAAGGAGAAGAACCCTGGACCAGGCCATAAACCTGCTCATCGAGCAATTAGAAAGTATGTGGATGTACAAAATAGCTTTTACTTAAATTACTCACTAAGGTGTTGCTGGCTCGCTCCGAATGGCACCATCTGGTGGTGGATATCACGAAACGATGGACGCTCTCGACCTCTCTCGATTCCCTTCATTGTCTGTCTCCAGGGAAGTCTCCAAACTACCCGAAGTGATCTGGCCAGGTATCATTACAACCGCTTTATTGTGCATAGAGTGATTATAGTTCCATGTGGAGAACACCGATACGCACTTGACAAAAAAATGCTGGAGTGGAATGTTCAACCCGTTGAGAGAGGATACCGCCTTTCCAATGCGGAAGGTCGTCTGTGAGTTCTTAACATTACAATAGTGTCGCAATAGAGTTGTGCAATATTTTAAATATTTTTTTAAGAGTCGGTTTGACTGTCCTGGACGAGGGAGAACTGAGATGCACTGCGATAGAGTGTTCCAAAATGAGATCACTCTGTGTCCACAGGTATCAATGTTCTTTACATTATTTAAAGGAACGTTTAGACTACGGGTTATCTCCCTCGTTCCCGGATCTTGCACAAAGTCGTCCGCGGCTAAGTCTCGACTGACGAAGCAAGTGGTCGGAGCCGGAGGGACCAAGCCTGGTTTCAAGCGAAACGTGCGCAGAAGGGGAGAAGATCGGCCCGAAGTGCTTGCATTAAGGTTTTATTGGTAAAAATCCTTAAATCAATGGTTTCTGTAGGATTCCTCATCCTGGAAAAGTGACAGTAGACGCTTCCTCTCCCGTCAATGTCTCTCTGGCAGACGAATGGAATGAGCAGGTATGTTTTCACTATCTATGGCAACGAAATGTCATTTCTCAGATTGAGGAGGAAGAACATGCATCCATCGGTCCGGTGAATCAGGTTTATTACATATTTCTAATTATGTTTGCTCCGCTCATTTCACTCGTAGTTTCAGATCGAGGATTCGGTGGAATCAACGGAGACTGGTCCTCAAGTGACATTTAAGTTCCAAGACCCATCTGAGGAATGGCGAAAACATACACAAGCAATGTGGAGTCTCTCCCCGTTCGTATATTTTAAGTCTTAAGCAATTATTAAGGAATCGCCATTAAGGATTTCGACGGCCTCTCGCATCAATTAAATATGTGTGTTCGAAGTAGACCAATATCCGGTACTTGTGGAAGACGTTAACTACGATGAAGATCCATTTTGTGCTGCTGTTGCCAAATGGATTACAGGAGTACATGAGGATTCTGTGATGATTAGACGGGAGGTTTGTTTTTTATATGTACTTAGCGATGCTGATGAGTTGTAGATTTAAAACTTTATTGCCATCAGAACCGAAGAATACGCAGCGATATGCTCTGAGTTTGTAGTGCCCATCTTTTTATTAACTTACATATCTTTCTAGCATCGACGATGAAAATGACGCCATAGTGCTTTCAAAAATTGCAAATATCGTTATTTTCGTATTCGATACAGCATCGGAAAGATGGACTAAATACGATGTTTCTGGTTGGTTACCTGTTCAAGTATATATATTTTATCAGTGTTTAGAGTCTTCTTCCAACAGCATTTTCTTGTTGAACGATCATACATGTCTCCGCCCAGTTACGGTTATGGAGGTTTGATCATTACAGATGGCGTACCATTCAAAAATATATTATTCAGGATATCCCTGTCGATCAGTCGGCCATCGTCAATGAGTAAGCTTGGTCCTTGTTTTGTTTTCAATGTTTTTGAACAAAATTTCATTTTCTAGTCATCCCTATGCTGAGAACAGAAGATCGATTTCTGATGGAATAGTGCGGGAACATCCAGGAGGCGATCAACAAGAAGTGGTACTTCTTCGAGGTAATAGTGAAATGTAGCACACCCATTATTAAAGTAATTTAGACCTCGATTCCATTGTGAGGAAGAGGAATTGCGCCATTTGCAAGTCTCCTTTGTCGAAAGAAGAACTCATAGTTCGTAAGAAAATCTCTCAAAACAACAGGTGAGCATATAATTGATACGATGTTTGTTGGAAATACTAAGTCTAAGTACTAATATGATATGTAATATCGACTGATCAACGCATTATCAACCTCCCAACGTTCAACTTTTGTTTCCTAGATTTTTCCATTCCACATATGCATCCTCTGGTGACCCAACCCTTTCATGGGGAAGATTGTATGTATTGGAAAAAACATACGCAAAACTATCATCTGACGACATCAAATTGATCGAGTCATTATTCTACTAGGTGAGTGGCCTGCATATATTGCTAGCTTTTGATCAAAATTATCTTGTAAATAAATTGGTATTCAGATCGTTTGGAAGGGTGATCTTTTTTCGGAGTCTAACTGTGCCGAAGTGACGAGGAGTCATGCAGGTTCATACATTATAAATTTCGTTTATGGTTTTGATTAGATTAGGTCAAAGTTAGGAAAAATATCCGCATATTGATTTTTTATTAATTCATTTATCCACTCATAAATTGCTCACTTGAAGTGGGCGCACTAAAACAATTTCATTCAGATGCTTCACAACTCTTCCCTTCTCCACTGTGATGCCCTCAACCAATCAATAATTGGATATCATGTTTAACTTGTTGTTCTCGTTTCCATTTTTTGTTATGATTATTTGTTAGATTTATTCGATTGTCTTGTTTCGTTTGTTGTTGTTTTGACCAGTTATAAGCTTTATCAAATTTCCGGTGCTGTTAATCCATCCGGTATACCTCACTGTTCTGGTTCTCAATTTTCTAAAAAAACGGGAGTAAAGTGAATGAATGAAATGGACATTGCTCTTGTAAGATTTTTATCAGAAGGTTAATGCTTCCTTCGAATATTTTTGTCGACATTGAACAACATGGTAAATGAACCCCCAGTAATGTAATGAAAGGCGAGGCGACGAATGTTGCAGTTATTTTCTGGTGTGCAGTAGTATACAGTATAGATGACATCACTCATACTTTATCGTACTCGACTTGAGCACTAAGGAGTGGGTAAAGGGGGGCCACGTGGGGTCAACGTGGACTGGCCGGGGACTGGCCAGGTTCGCCGATTAAATACTCATTCTTGGACGACCGGTAGATACAGATTGAGAGTGAGAGAGCGAAGTAACTGAAGAGAGTGGGGGAAGAGAATGGGACGGGATTAGTTCTCCATCGATTAGCCGATGGCTGAATTAGTTGAGCATGAATATACAAAAATACAAAAAATCAATAATAGCCTCAAGGGAAAGTCGGATATGATCAGCGTAATCCCGCGCTCTCTCACTTTTGCATGATCTCAGTACATGCGACGAGATCAGGGTGAGATCAGGGTTTCATCCTTGTCCGGTAACTTTAAGCTCAATTCAATTTATTTCGAATGATATTATTAGTGATATATCTATGAAGAGGAATGAAAGGGAGCACGTGGCATTCCACCTAGGGATGTCAATTAAATACTCAATATTACCCAATGCCATCCCCTTGAATTTCCCACTCAGTTAATACTCATCGAGCGGGGGTTCTGCAATGCAAATTAACCCTATATCAAGGAACGTGAGAAAATATTGGGAGATATCGGGATTTGATATCGAGTTCTTATTCATATTGCCAATTAAACGTATTTAAAAACAGTGGAAAATCAATCCAGGCATTGAGAGGGTATACTCATTTCCATTCCGAGTCAATTCTGAGCAAGAGAACTGCGTCTCTTTTTCCGAATATTGATTATTATTGGGTATTGAAATTGAATGGGAGTACCTAATTGTAAGCTATCAAAATGGTGAATTAGCGATGATAAATTCACTATTAAATGTTAAATTTTTATTTCCTTCAGGATCTGACGAGGTGAAGCGCGAGTTGCTCGCCGTCATCAGCAACTTCGTCCGCAAGCAGCTCGACATCAAACAGATGTAAACCTTCTTCCAATCCCATTCCCCCAGTCGACATTGCTAACAGTTTTTGCAGTTAGTTTCCATTGACCAGCCATGCATTTCTTACCTCGGGTCACGTCGAAACCAATATTGTTACTTGTATTCCGACCTTGTATGTACATTTTAATAACTTATTTGTAAATTGTATAATACTAGAAGAAGAAATTAGTACCGATCATTTTTTGTCAGACGAATTTTATCGATGCGATATAGAATGAAATCTACAGGATTGGTGAATATTGTATTGGCAAGTAAATTGGGGACAACGAGAAGCTATATTTGGGAATCACTCATGGGGGAAACATACACGGGAGGGGAGGAGGCTAACTTATAAATATTCCACGCCTTATCATCATTGTCTGATTGGCTGCCATTGAGATTGAGAGGAATCGCAGCTTGTTGCTTCGATCGGAGGATAGCCGATGCAGAGAAAATCTGAATCAATAAGCTTTCGCAAGCAGACTATACTTTTACTGAATCTCAAAAGAGCGAGTGAGAGTAGCACCGTACCTTACTCTCCTTCCCGAACAGTTTACTTGTGCCGGGAGAGAGCATGGAATCGGAGGGGGAGGAGCAGTGGAGGGCAGTCTGCATATTAGGTTGATGCAAAAGTCTTGCGGTTTTTTGTATCCGTACTTTGAACTATCATAAGATCATTCTCGTACCAGGGATTATAAAAAAAGAATCGAAGTTTTAATGGAACCGATTAAAGTATCCTCATTTTTAAAATGTAACAACTCGATAACCGTCAAATTTTAGGGACAAAAAGGCACTCTGGAGTCCAATGAATTTTGAGCACCTCTCTATATTTAGTTCAAAATCCGACTTACGGTGTTGGCAACAGCAGTCTTCGGCCTGTTCTCAGTATTTCCAGAGATGAGAGTAGTGTGAGGAACCTCGTCGGCCGGCTTGAGAAGTGCAGGAGCAGGCGAATGGGTAGCCGCGTCACTCATAGCTGAAGAAAGAAGGGAAGTTTAATACGTGTTTACATTCAGTTCTTGTTTAGAAGGGATATAGCTGAATACAACCCATCAACTACTATGAATATCTATCAATCAAATAGAGGGACTGGAGCCAGCCTAAGGCTCTGGTTAACAAATGAGTTTGCCCATCGTTGTCAGCACATTAAATTAGCCCAAAACTTATAAATAATCGTCATTTTTGGATGCCAAGCTCCGATACAAGCACCTGAACGACTACGAATTCACATCAAAAACCAGGATGAAACTATAGCAATATTACTATAAGATAGGCCCGATACGAGTGTTATCAGCGATAACATTATGCTCATTCCTATCATTTTGGCGGCACTACTGCAGAAGCCCAGTTCGGGGTAACAAAGTGTTTAATGGTATCGGGAGTAGACCTAAAGAAGGTAAGTTATATCTTTAGACTGATGAACCCCTTTGGCAAGCATCACAGGTAATTTGGCTACAGTGTGAAAGGGAAAAAATACCGGGTCTTTCGAGGGAGCTTCTTGGTATGCCATTTCGAAGTGACTCCCTTGAATCCCTTTCCGCGGGTAACAGCAATGGTGCCGATCATATCATCCTGAGAGAAGACCTGGTTGATGAGGATCTGCAAATGAAGTCAGTCACAGTTAGCCATGGTGGACACAGTCACGAGTGTGATTTCGGGACAGAGGAACGCCAGATAATTCCGAAACAGTGGGAGACGAATGAGCACACAGTCAAGCGGCGTATTTTTGTGATTACAAAATGGCCTTTGGAGGGGGCTCTAGAGCAGCAGGAATGGGATGAGCGCGCAAGGTTCGAACAAGGTTTCCAAAACAGGTTTGCATATTTTTTCCATATTTAGTTCAAATGCGACTTACGGTGTTGGCAACAGCAGTCTTTGGCGTTTTCTCAGTGTTTCCAGAGATGAGAGTAGTGAGGAACCTCGTCGGCCGGCTTGAGAAGGGCAGGAGCAGGAGAATGGGTAGCCGCGTCACTCATAGCTGACTAAAGAAGGGAAGTTTAATACGGGTTTACATTCAGTTCTTGTTTAGAATTGATATGCTGGATACTACCCATAAAATACTATAAATATCTAGCAACCAAATATAAATACAGCGGTAGAAAGAATATAACTGAATAACTTGCCTGAGTGTGGACGATGCCGCGCATGCTAGAGAAGTACTTCTTCATCTTGTTGAGGTCTCCCTCGATGGCGTTCTTCCCACCATCTTCCTGCCACTTCTGGCGTACTTGGTGAAGGACTTCTTCTTGGATTTTTACCTGACGTAGCAGTGATTAGGCGACATGAGAAAACGGAACGAAAACGACAATTACCGCGAACACAATCAATAATGACACGAGAGAGGCGGAAGATCGATTCCAGAATATTTAGCCAGCCAACCGGCATGAACAGACAGAATATTTTGGGACTCGAATTATAGTACCAATAAGTAAAAATATAATACCAAGGAAGCTTCTGGAAATGCACATCGAGGTGCATTTAAAAAATAAATGCTTACACCATGGTGTATGCACCTCGGTGTATTTTATATGCACCTAGGTGTAAGTACACCTAGGTGCAATTAGCAATTGCCCCAATGTTAGTTGAGTTTTTGCAATCGTTCATAGTCTGATCATTTTTATTCATTAGCATTTCATGAGTTGAAAACAACAATATACTTAAGCACTGGATTTTTATCAAGCCGTTACAATTTGAGATGAAATATGTTGGCATAGAAAGATGATACAGTAAACAGTTTACTGACAAGTATAAATGAATAAAACTAGTGGGATAGACATCTTAGGAAGTGGGGCACTTGTTGTAGGCATCTCCGTATGTCTTCCATTCCTCGAAGGTCTCGTACTGATTGTACTTATCCTCTTCCCTTCTCTTCCTCACCAATCCTCCCTTCGAAGACTCGTCCAGCATCTTCACACAACCCACGAAGGTGTCTGCAAAATCAATTTGTTGTCCACCGTGTACCACGCCACATGTTCACACTACCGTATCCCTTCTACCGTACCGTGTCTCAGTAGTTCGTCGTGCACCATTCCCTTGGGTGGCTTGCCCAGGACGATGGGATCGTTGAAGACGAAGTCGATTCCCTTCACATTGCAGATCTTCATGTTCGAGTTCCCGTCCACTGCCATCGTCAGCAGCTTCTTCTTACGGTACACCTCCAATCGATCATTACCGTACTCCTCTGCCCTCTTCTACTACCGTATCCTCCTACCGTATCCCTCTACCGTACCCTGATGTGATGCCAGTGACCGTCGCAGAAGGTAGTGTTGGAGGGTGGGGAGTAGGCGGCAGTGCACGATTCGCCACTCGCCGTCTTCAGAGTCAGCACCATTCCTCCATTCTTCATGTACAACTCCACGAAGTCAACCTGCAGAGGATTTCCGTACTAATACCGTACTCCTACAGTACTCCTACCGTACCTTTCCAATGGAGAAGATGAGACCATCCGTGGATCTCGAACGGAAGAGTATCTCAGTGATGAGAGTGTCGATGGGTCCAGGATGTTGCTTGATGGCGTATCCTCCCTTCGGTCCGAGATACAATCCCTTCTCCCTTTCATTCGAGCATGGCTCCACTTCCACGAGGGAGGCGGGCTCTCCTATCGGCTTTCCATTCAGGTTGATGTCCTTGATGCAACCCATGAACTCCAGTCGCTGCTTCAATGATCCTTCCTGAAGTAGATCAGAGTTAAAGATCACCCATGACATCACTCGCCTGTCCGAGGTTGGCCAGAAGAGTGCTGTTGGCAGCTCCTCCAACCCATGCTCTCTGTTCGAACTTCTCGGGGTCAGAGACCATCTCGCCCGCTCCCTCCACGAATTCATCGTCTCAAGGATCATGTATAAGTCAGTCCTCGATCGAGATCTTTCTCCCTCTACCGTACTCACCGACAGTCAGCTGCACGGTTCCGTCCTTTCGCTTCACCTTGATCTCGTGCCATTGTCCGTCGACGATTCTCGAAGTGGAGAGTACAGTAGTCTGTAATCGATGGATATCACTACGATATCCCTCTAATCTACCGTACCTTTCCCTTTCCTGAGTCGAATGAGACTCCTACTCTGGCATTCGAGAGGAAGAGGGAGAAGTAGGTTGCTTGAGTGGAATCGGAGATGTAGAAGAGAGGGCCGAAGGCTCCATCGGGACGAATCACCATCGAGAGATCGCCTCTGAAGGAGGAAGAGGTAGATAGTGGAAGACTACGGTATTTCAATGATCGATAACTGGTTCTACAGTACTCACTCCTTGTTGAATGTGGCGGGGAGATTGTTGTACACAGCCATTGCATTGGGAGCCAGTCCGAATCTGAGTCCACTCAACTCTGCTGAGTGTCTGTTGCCAAGGGCACAAGTCGCCGGGTAGAACGACTGGAATCGATCGATTAACCCATTGTAGTCAATCGATATTCGCCAGATACCGTATCAAACTGACCTCCTTGACTGGCCCATCAGCAGGGATGGAATCTAGAGGGACTGCAGTGATCTGCTTCTGAGGGGCGAGAGTTGAAGTGGGGAGGGTAGTGGATGGAACGGGCTTCTCAAGCTCGTCCTCGATTGACTTGCCCTCCTTCTGAAGATTAATGATCGTGTCAAGAACACGCTATGAGTGTTCGATTAATTCGATGATCCAGTAAGATGAAACCATCAAATTTCTCTCATTCCTCACCGTCTCTTCCTTCTCCTCCTTCGCATCCTCTACAGTAACTTCACCGGCAGCGACCTCCTTCATCGAGCAGCCAGTCAGTCGCACCTCACGACGCTCCGACTGCAAGTACCGTATCTCTCCACTATCTACAGTATCTATCCTTCCTCTACCGTACCTTGGCGAATTCGAGTACGGTAGCTCCGAAGGTGACATCCCTGATGCATCCGATGTAGTGTTCTTCATTCTGCTTTCCGAATGCGAGTGAGTACTTCTCCATGGGAGATTCTCCTTCCATCTCGATCTTATCCATCGTCGAGAAGTACACTCAATCAGGAGGTTGTCCCACCGAACCCTCTACCGTACTCTCACCATCATCGAGTGACACTTGCACTCTGCTGTTCTCTCTTCTGATGGACACATAATGCCATGATCCATCAGCTACAGATGATCCGATCCTGCTTCTCTCCTTTCCTTCTGCTCCTCCGATGGACACTTCGCCCCCTTCCAGATGCACCGAGAGAACAGTCTCCTATGAGGCCAAAGGTCAAGATCAGAGATCAAAGATAATTACTCACGTCATCGTCATTCTTCACAGTGCACATGAGAGTGCTCGCCTGTCTGGTCTTGAATCGGAATGCGAGATCGAATGGAAGTCGCTGGTCGATCGATCCCAGAGAGACGTTCTTGAAGACTGCCGAAGAACGATCCGAGAGGAAGGACACCTGACAATGGATACGGTAGATCAATCAATACGGTACTCTACAGTACCTCTCTGGTGAGTGAGACGGAGGGACAGGAGGCAGAGACTCCCTTGGATCGATGAGCTGATCGAATGTTCACCACATCGTCCTTCAGCTTCACGTTGCGGATGCATCCACGAAGGGGTTCCACCGTCGAGCGACTGCAATCGATCGATACCGTACTCCATCAAGACTACAGTATCCTCACGTGTTGACATCGAGAGGGACTCCTCCCAGGTAGTAGTAGTCTCCGACAGCAAGTTCCGTCCCGTCTCCCTTCATCTCGTAGGGGATTGTCTCGTTGTCCACGTTCAGCTGGATCTTCTTCTCGTCTCGCACCAGACGAATCGAATGCCAGTCTCCGTCGTTGTAGGAGGTCTGAGATATGGTAGGGTTACGGTAGAGGGATCTATCGATCGATTACCTCAGTCTGGAGAGTTCCCACTCCGGATCCGAGGTCCATCGCGACCTTGACGATGCCTTGCGAGAGTTCGATCGAGAGGAACTTCTTCTAGAAAAAAGTCAGTTGTCGATCAGGAACCTTAATCAGTCGGAGTACGGTACTCACATCCTTTCCGAGGTAGAATAGCAGTCCATCGGGTGCGTAAGTGAGGAAGGAGAGCGAGAGCTTCGTTTGCTTGCGAGGATTCCAGAAGGCCAGAGGGAACATGAGGAATCCGTCGGACACACCCACTTCTGAGAAGGGATTACGATATGATTACGGTACTGTCGGGTACGGTACCTCTTTCGAATGCGGATTCATCGGAGTGTCTCTTGTTGGCTCCATTGACAGCGATGATTCCTCCTTCATTCACACTCCACAATCCGATGGAATCTCCGTTGAGAATGACCTCCGAGATGTCTCCAATGAAACTGCGTGCACGCAGATTCACCTGGAAGATCGATATTCCTCTCTGGTATCGATACAGTACCCCTGGCTACCGTAATCTGCTCACTTGGCTCTCGATGGGGATTCCTCCAAGATACATCTTGCTGGTTGCCTTCTGCAGATTGAGTACAGCGTGCTCTCCAGTGGATGTCGCCGTCTTAGTCTCCATCGTCACCTTAAAATGGAGAATCTACCATATCATGAGACTTCCGAATCAGTAGATATCTCCTCAATCCCGTACCTTTCCATCGGGAGTCAGGAGCGAGCTCTTGATGCTTCTTCCGACTCTCGAAATGTCCAGACGGTGCCATTCGTTGTTATCGACGCGACTGCAATCGATCGATAATCACAGTCTACAGTATCATCAGCTTGATCGGGAACCGTAATCACTACGGTATCATAGGATTAAAGAATACAAAACAGCACTAACGTATTGAGTGCAACTCTGAGTGGTTCGTCTCCCAGCTGGAAGGTCACAACGGGTCTTCCCTGCTCCACTTCGACCGAGAGATAGTCATCAGTGGTGGGCACGGGCAGCTTCGCATTGCGCACGTTTCCGAGGTACAGAGGGATTCCTGAGGGGAATACCGTAACCAGGGGGAAATCGATAATGCGCACCATCTCTGGCTGTTCTGAATACAATGGATAGATCAGTGGCAACGGAGGAGTGGGAGGGAGGTTGAGGAATGGAGACATCCAGGGAGGATCCCACCTCGAAGTGAGCTGGCAGAGAGACCTGAAGGAAGGAGGAGGAGGAGGTCAGAGATCAAGGATAACAGAGGGCAAACCTTGTTGACGGCGTCTCTGGCCATGGCGAGGTTCTCCTTCAGCTTCCTCAGCTGCTCGTTCAGTCTATCCACTCTGCAATCGATCGATCATTACCGTATTCCCTCTCCTACCGTACCTGTGGGTGGCATTCCTGAGTGCATCAAGATGCTTCCTCCACTCTGCAGGTCCCTTCTCCTTCCTCTCATTGATCTCCTTGAGATTGGCTCTTGCCTGCTTCAATCCCATCTGTCCTGCCATTCCTCCCTCCACTTTCTCTGCTGCCTTCGCCTCCAGATCAGACACCTTCGCTCTCACTTCCTCCATCTGCAATCGATCGATCGATACCACATCTCTACAGTACTCCTCCACTACCTTGGTCTCCTCCTTTGCCTCCTGCTTCACGAATTCCTCCAACTTCTCCTTCATCGTCTCATTGACTCTTCTTCCTCCTCCAGTCAATCGATCCATCTTCTCTCTCTGCTTCTCGATCTCTCTCTCCACTGTCTCCTTCTTCTCATTCACTCCCTTCAATCGATCGATACTTCGCCCTCTACCGTAATCTACCGTACCTTCAGATCCTTCTCAACCTCTTTCATCTCTTCTCTGATCTTCTCACTGTTAGCCATCACGTCATTCGTCTGCTTGGTCTTCTCTTCGATCTCCGTTCTCTGCAATCGATCTCGTTACCGTACTCACTCATTCCTCGATGGTCTCTCATATAGCATACTAACCAACTCGTCGACTCTTCCCTTCTCCTCTTCCACTGTCTTCTTGGCCTTCTCTGCCTCATCCGATGCCTTCTTCATCTTCTCACTCAACTCATCATAGACTGAAGCTGCGTTGATTGCGCTCTGAAAGATTAAAGATCAGCCACAGTTCACAAGGATCAAAAGATCAAAGGTCAAATGCTCGCCTTCGATGCTTCCTTGGTGGAAGCGAACTTGTTCTTGAGGTCAGATGACTGTCCCTCCAGTTCGTGGACCTTCGCGTTGATTGCAGTCTGCAA
Organism: Pristionchus mayeri; assembly: GCA_036245805.1. Lineage (NCBI taxonomy): Eukaryota > Metazoa > Nematoda > Chromadorea > Rhabditida > Neodiplogasteridae > Pristionchus > Pristionchus mayeri. Next base: position 21,654,518 of record BTRK01000003.1, on the reverse strand, counting down.
TACTCCGTGTGCTCTACCGTATCCTCCCTTCTCCTCACCAGATCGACAGATCCCTCAGTGTCTCTCTTAAATCTCTTCTCCTTCTCTCCCTCGAAAGTCTCCATGGTCTCATTGAGAGAGGCCAGAATCGTCTTCAGATCTTCTCCCAACTCCGCCAATTGCTCTGCGTACGCACTCACGTCCTTCGTCAGGGTGGCGATCTGGATCAATATCGATTGAGTACCGTACTCCTCATCTACCGTATACCTTAGCCAGTCCCTCCTTCGTCTTCTCCACGTCTTCATTCACACTCTTCGTCATCGCTTCAGTCTTGCCGACATTCATGCGAGCCGTTCTCTGAAAATCGATATTCTGACTGGTTACTGTGCTCGGAAGATACGGTATTTCAATCGTACTCACATCATTAGCCCTCTGGGAGGAGATCTTGGCCTTGGTGACTAGTTGGATGGCATCATCAACGAATTCCTTCAGTTGTTTCTCCTTCTCTCTCTTCTCCTCAATGGCCTTCTTCATCTTCTCCTCCTTCTCTTTCACTTCCTTCATCGCCTCACGAGCCTTCTCCACGCCCGACGACATCTGAATGATCACATCTTAGTCAGTTCAAGGAGATATCAATTCTACTCCCCTGATACAGTAATCGTTCGTCCTCACCTTTCCTCCGTCCATCTCCTCTAGTCTTCCACTGCTCTCCTCGAGTCTCTTCACAATCTCTTTGCTCTCTTCGATCCACTGGGGGATTGGTTTCGGTTTTCCAGCTGAGGCCTCCAGAGCAATCGACAGTTGACGAAGAGCATCCACCACTCTGTGAGAGGCAGCGATGCCCTCACGAGCGTCCTGCTTCATCTGCAATGTCGTATCCTTAGGTACTGTATCTAATCGATAATCACTCGAGTCAATGGATAGAGTGAACATACGGTGTAGCTGTTCTGGTTGATCTTCTCCATCTTCTTCACATTCTCCTCACTTCCCTTCCTACTCGTCTCAGTGTGCACTCTGATCACAGCTGCCTCCTCCAATCCTCCCTTGATCGACGAGAGAAGAGAACCAGACTCGATCGACTGCAGGTCGTTCAGCAGACCGAATGTCTCCTGCAATGATCGTATCGTAATCTCATCTACCGTAACCCTCCAGTGTTACATTGATTGACTGCATCTTCTTGCTGCTTCTGGCGAGTCTCGCTCCATCTATGGTCGCAGCAGAGATGTTCGAGATGGAGAGGGAGAGTCGGGAGAGGTCACCGTCGAGCGAATCCACGTCCGCCTTCAGATGGTGCACGCACTCGTCGCATTCTGCAGAGGTTACGGTATACTACAGTACTCCCGTCCTTACTCACTCCTGCATCCCATAGTGGGAATCCTGAGGTACTCTGGCAGACACTTGTCGCATCTGGCTCCAGTGGCTCCCTCCGCGCAGTGGCACTGACCAGTGTGCACATCACACACTGTGCCCAACGAGAGATCCGACTCGCAGTCGCACTCTGAATGGAGAGAGTTGAGAGTGGCAACTTGAAAAGTACATGAGTGCACGAGGGCCACTACTACTCACTAGTGCATCCATTCTCTCCGTAGTTCCAGAATCCATACTCGCACCGTTCACATCTCGATCCCGTGGATCCGGGTCGGCACGGGCATTGACCAGTCATCTGAAGAGAGATCAACCAGTGAGATCAAAGACCAAAGATCACTCACTCCATCGCATTGGCTGCTCGAAGAGGCGATTCCACAGTGGCAGTTGTGGCATCCACCACAGCGAGAGAATCCCCAATGGTCGGCCTGCGATCGATTGACTGACTACCGTATCCCTCCTACAGTACTCACGGCGCATCGATCGCACTTCTCTCCGACGACGTTGGTCTTGCAGGTGCACGCTCCCGTGAGGGGACTGCACGTGTGAGATCCACACTGATCACACTCGCACGAAGAACAGTTCTTGGCCTGAAAGAACCGTATTAAACCACTCCTCGATCGCCCTCCCCAGTGCACTTACCGTAACTGCGTCTCCGAAGTACCACGGAGCACAAGACTCGCAGTGATCTCCAGCGGTGTTGTTCTGGCAGAGATGGCAAGAACCGTAGAGCTCGTGGCATGCCTGTACGGATACGGTAAGAAATTACACTACCATCTACCGCAAGCTACACCACCACTATCGCATACCTGGGGGTCTCTCAGATCGTTGTTTCCATTGCACTGGCAGGGTTCGCAGGAGCCACCGGAAGCTTCGGGATCACCAAAGAAGCCAGGAGCGCACCTTGAATTAGTCAGTTGTCGATCGAGACCGGGTGTGCTAGTAGTTTACTGTATTCTCACTTTTCGCATCTGTCTCCGGAATAGCCGGGCTTGCAGAAGCACATCCTCGTGTGTCCTTCATCGGAAACATCGCAGGAGGTGGCGAAGTTGTTCTCGGGGGCGTAGGGACAAGAGCAAGCAGTGCAAGCGAAGGGAGAACCAGAAGTGGCGTCCCCGTAGAATCCCTCGATACACGTCTCGCTGAGAAGAGAGAGATCAACTTCACTTCTCTTTTGTCTTTTCCCCACACTCTGGTGATTCTCTATTGTTCCGAGAGAAGCTGAGTAGATAGGAGATCGCAGACCAACTGCTCACCAGTGTTCTCCCTGAGTGCTGTGCTGGCATTCCGTGCACAGTCCAGTCTCCTTGTCGCATGTTCCCGAGTGTCCATGACAGTTGCACGGCACGCAACTTCCCAGGTACTTCCCACTCTTCACACGATAGTATCCATCCGCGCATTCCTGCAACGACACACCGTAATCCCCTGCTGCCGTATCCCAGCTACCGTATCCCTCCTCTACCGTACCTGGCAGGACAGTCCGGTGTAGGGAGCGGGGCAGGCGCATCTCTCCACGGTCACTGCACGTAGCACTTCGTGAGAGGCGTTCTCATCGGCTGTCTCCTGAAAGAATCATCGATTGATTACTGTATCTGTTGATCAATCGATAAATTGCGGTAGGTCACTGACGAGAGTGAAGTCGATGAGGGAGGCAGAGGGGGCGGAGGCGTAGAAGGACGCCTTGATTCTAATGGAAGAGAGGGAGTGGAGCATCATCATCACTTCGTCCCGAGTCATGGATACACCCGCGGGATTCATAAGACTCTCCTGCAGATGGAGGAGATCAGAAGCCATCGAATTTGGTCATTATACACTGAATATTTGATCGTCGTTTCGAATAAAACCGCGGACATTTTGTGCCACCATTGATCTCTCCCTTCACTCACAGGGGTGATCTGCATTCGAACGGTGAATGGAAGGGAGGGATCAGCTGGTTGTTCCTCCGCCCAGAATTCTCCCGTGTAGTTTCCTCCTCGAAGGACGACGTCCGCGACGGTGGTCGTGCCATCGGAGTGAGGGGAAGAGGAGAGGGTCACAGTCATCTGAAGGAACGACATCATCTTCATCCACTGCCACTCATCAACACCAGATGAAGCCTTTCTTTCGCTTCGATGTGTAGTCAACTCACGAATAGTCCATAGGTGAGAGTGTAGTCCTTCTCTTTCCTCACGGGGATCTCCCAATAGACGACCTTTGGTCTCTCTTCTCCTCCCGTGTACACCACGTGATTGTCTCCATTCACCTCCACCTTTCCCTTCGAGTCAGTTGTCGTGACCATCGAGTGATCGATAGTCATCTGAACGGGATCGTATACTACCGTACCACCCCTTCTACCGTAACCCTACAGTACTCACGAGAGTGACTGGTAGATGGCTGGATTGGCATCTGTCAGTGACTCCGAAGCAGAAGCAGTCGATGCATCCCTTGTCGTGAGACGCAGCCAGGGCAAATGTCCCCGCCTTGCACTGCTCGCACTCCCGTCCCACCACGTTCTCCTGCAAGGAAGGCTTACTGTAGCTACCGTAGTCCCTCCCCTGTCTACAGTACCGCACCGTACCTTGCACTTGCACTGGGCAGTGGTACCATCGCAGATCTGAGCAGTGGTTCCCTCTCGGTTGCATCTGCACTGGTGACAGTAAGGAAATCCGAAGAAGCCAGGCAGACAAGAGTCACATCGACGACCTCCCACGTGCTCGCGACACCTGCATAATCATATATTGACTTGGATTAGTGTAGGATTACTTTAAGGGTACTGTAATCGACACTCACAGACACTGTCCACTCTCGGCATCACAAACTGCCTGTCCGCCCTCGCTTCCCTGCGGGTCGCAACCACACTTCTGACATCCGATGAGACGGTCGTAGCTGCAATGAGGATACGGTAGGATTGGAAAACAGTATTCAAGGGACGATGAATCGATGAACAACAGTACCCGAAAGCGAATCCGACGCATCGATCACACTCGGTTCCCTCAACGTGGAGGGGGCAGGAGCACTGGCCGGTGCGAGAGTCGCACATCTGGTTCTTTCCGCACTTGCACTCTGCAAGAGAGTTACGGTAGACTACGGTAGTCCGGTGGGTCACTCGCTGTGTCAAACTCACTCTTGCACTCGGGGAATCCGTAGTATCCGGGTGCGCACTGGTCGCATCTCCTTCCCATGATGTTCTCTCTGCACTCGCACTGGCCACCGTACTTCTCGCAGTCGAAGGAAGTAGATCCCTGAAGAAGGATACGGTAACTCCCTGACTACCGTACCCTCTCGCTACAATGCTCTCCCACAGTACCTGGCTGGAGCACTCGCAGGGGAAGGCTGCCTGGTTGAATTCCGTGGTGAGGGAGAAGATGTGTGCCTTGCAAGCATCGGATACATTCGTCTTGGGATCATTCTGGAAGTGATGATCGGAGCAGCCATCGATGAAGTCTCCAGAGAGATCGAGGGGAAGGGGAGAGAGGAGAGTGGCTGTGAACTGCTGATAGGGAACTGCTGTGATCGAGTCGATGTGGATGGGACCCTGAAGAAGACCAGTTAACGATTTTCCCATTCGATCTATCGTACCTTGAGTCCTCCGAGATCCTTGCCGAGGAATTGTACGGTGTACTTATCCTCGAGATAGAACTGGGGCTGTTCTTGATGACCGGGTTGGGCCTTCTCTCTGATGAGAGCACGGCATCCTCCCACTGAGGGACAGTACGCGAAAGGCACCGTAGCCTCGAAGTGGTTGTCCCGTGACGACACCAGCGCCTGAATGAGGTGAGAATACTGTAGTGGTACGGTAAAGGGCGCTCACGTCGATCGTCTGCGGGGTGTTGTCGTTGTTGAAGTAGTGGACGATGATCATGTAGTGGTACGGAGACTGGACGACTCCAGAGACCTCGAGATTCGGCTGCAATCGATGCAATAAGGATACTGTAGCCTAGGGTAGAATATCGATCGACCGATCACAGTAGGTCACGAACGTTGGTCATGTCGAGAGGGACGACAACGAGCTCTTCGGGGTTGGCGACGTTGAAGGAGAGCTTGTCTCCAGATACGGGACGGGACTCACGCTGACCTACAATGAGGAGAGTGATCTACCGTGATATCGTAGACCTTAGATTTATAAGGCACCGTACCCAGCTCAGCCTCCACGACGATGGACTCGGCTGCGGCGGGGAAGGAGAGCGGCTCGCAGATTCCGTTTCTACGCACGCAAACAGGCACCTGGAGGGAGATTACGGTAGATCTGCAGACTGAGGGTACTGTAGAGGGTACTGTACCTGGTGAAGGTACTGGTTGTTCCAGTCCTTCTGTCTGATCAGATTGACTGAAGAGAGGCCGAACTCGTGATTGGGAGAGACCGAGAGGGAGATCTGAGCCTTGCCCTTCGAGAGAGGAAGCACGAGGGGTTGACCAGCCTGAACACTCATTTTGACATACTGTCTTCAGTTATCGATCCGTCCTCTACCGTACCTCAGTGATGAGTTCTCTGCAGAAGGATGAGTAGGGGCAGTAGTGGATGGTGCACTCTCCGGAATGAGTAGTGTTCTCCTGGGAGATCTGCAATTTCTTTCGTCTTCCATCTCCCCATTTACCGATCCATTCTACTCACATTCACTCCGAGTGGCAGGTCGGTCTTCTCTCTGTTGTGGTACTCGAGCAGAATGACGTAGTCGTCGTCCTCGGGCACGTCGATCTACAGTGTGACCTACAGTATCTGTCTACCGTGCTCCTACCGTACCTTAGCATTGACGGTTCTGCTGATGTTGTCTGCCCTGACGAAGGCGGCAGGCCCGATGTCGTGTCTCACTTGCTCGACGGGAACCATCTCGAGGGGGACCCTCTGTCCTTCTCCATCGGTGATATCGAAGGGAACCAGTCCTTCCCTAGTCACATCAGCACGGGCAACATTAGGAAGAGGAGGGTACAACAGATCGAGACACGCTTCTCCTGACAGAATACGGTAACATACTGTACCTACAGTATCCAGTCATACCGTCTTTGGTGCCAGCCTCGCATGCCTTGTTGTGAGTGGAGACGAGGTTCGTTCCTTCGTAGTACTGAGAGGGGAGGATGACCACGAAGTCCTGTAGAGATCGAAGATCAGATATCGATCGAAGGGTAGATCACTAACCCAGAAGAGTCGTTGCTTCGTCTCCATCTTGAGTATCCATTGACCAGCGGAAATGACGAAGGGCTTGCCAGCCAGAGTCACTTCAGAGATGTACGGAGTGGCAGAGTGAGGGAAGGAGACCTTCGTCGTCTGTTCCGTGTCTGCAAGAGGAGTACTGCATAGACCTTGTGGGTACTGCATCGATCGATAATCTGCTGCTACAGTACCTCCAGGAGTGGCAGTAGCTCTGCTCAACGTCAGCTGTGCATTCATCGTCACGTTGGAGGGATTGTGCACCTTCAGGAGGATTCTGGAGACCGTGGCCTTCGGAGCGTCGAAGTTGATGAGGATCGTCTCCTGAAGGGAAGAGATTAGGGTAGTCTGATCGATCGATTACCTGGATGGGCGAGAAGACGGCAAATCCTCTGGAGGAGAAGTTGGGGAAGATCTCGGGATCCCATGCGAATCGAACTCCTCTGTTCTCGGGAGTGTGACCATCTTCCGCTTCGTACTGTAGACGATGATTATTGATTGTCATTATTGATTCTCCTCCCTCTTCCTCTCACCTGATGATGCCATAGAGTGGGGAAATAGTGGTGCTGGAGTGGTTCATCGCATCTCACTCCTGTCACTCTCGGCCTGCACTTGCACTGCCCATTCTCACTGTCACAGTCTCCCTTCAGAGCTCCGCCCACGTCGCAGTTGCAGGCTGCAATCCATGAGTCAGCCAACTACAGACTGTAGACTACAGTATCCTTGATCTACTGTCTCCAGAGTACGGTACTCACGTTCGCATCCGTGGGGATGGAATGACTGAAGGTTGAAGTATCCAGGTGCGCACTTGTTGCATGATCTACCGGCAACGTTGCGCTTGCAGCTGAAGGGAGAAATCGATAAACGATGGAAACGGAAGATAATCGATATCTCCCGGGTACAGTATTCACCTGCACTGTCCACTGATCTGCTTGCACGTGTTGAGTCTCGAGATGGTTCCGGCCAGATGACAGGCACAGTCTGCAATCAATCGATAGACTACCATACTCTACCGTATCCCTCACCGACGCATCCCTCAGGATTCGTCCACTTGAGATCCCACGTCGTCGGTTTGCATTCGTTGCAGATTCTGCCCTGCACGTTGGCACGACACTCGCACAGCTCACCAGGAGCGACCTGAAGGAAGAATTCATTTGCTACTGTAATTACCGTATCGCTCAGTAATCGAAAGTCTACCGTACCTTGTCGCATCCGGCGAAGTTCTTGGAGACTCCATTTGGATCGCAGTTGCATGCTTCACAGAGGGGGAAGTTGTAGAAGTTGGGTTTGCACGACTCGCAGCGAGATCCGTGGAAGTTCTCCTTGCAGAAGCACTGAGAGATCAAAGATCAACCCAGTCCAAGGTAGGATGACACCCACCTGTCCGTTCTGGTCGCAAGTGAGTCCCTTTGCACCCTCGATCAGACACGAGCACTCCTTGCACTCGGGGTACCCGTAGAATCCAGCAGCACACTGAAGTCATCGATTGACCTACCGTTCCCTCTACCATATATTTATACTGTATACCTTATCGCAGGTCCTGGCGGTGTAGTTGCCTGAGCATTGGCAGTCTCCCGTCTTCGAGTCGCATTCACTAGAGAGAGCGCCAGTTCCTTCGCATCCACAGGCTACAAGGGTAGGGTAGAGTTCGGTGTGTCGATGGGTGAGTCAGATCATCCACTCACGTTTGCAGTTGGGGTATCCGTAGAAGTTGATGTCGCACTGTTCGCAGTGTCTTCCAGCGAATCCCTCCTTGCAGAGACACTGACCACTCTTAGCATCGCACACTCCGTTCTCAGTTCCCGATGGGTCACAGTCGCAGTCTGCAGGGTACGGTAGTTCGATGGGTCAGATGATGTGTCAGACTCACACTTGCAGTTGGGGAAGTCGTAGTATCCGGGGGCGCACTCCTCACACTTCTTTCCTCCGAACTGCGCCTTGCACACGCAGTCTCCACTCGAGAGATCGCACTTGTTGTGAAGGGATCCCACGGAGTCACAACCACATTCTGAGGGGGAGAGGGGGGTTACGGTATGCTCTTATTGATTATCTGTTAGACGTACCCACGCATCCAGCAGTGATATTGGTGAATCCATCTCCGCATCTCTCACAGAAGTCTCCGCCGTATCCATCATTGCACGGGCAGGTTCCATTCGTAGGCTGAGATTATCGATTGATTGAGATCAGGGAAGATACAGTACTCACAGTGCATACGTCTCCCTTGGTGCCGGGTGCCTTGCAGTCGCAGGGCAGGCACTGGGGTGGGGAGTGGTACCCGGGGGCGCACTGGTCACAGTTCTCTCCAGTGAATCTCTCCTGGCATTCGCACTTGCCCGTCAACTCAGCGCACGCTCCGTTGTGCTTGGAGGGATCACAGCGACACTCTGAAGGAATGAGAATTGAGATTCACTTCACTGTTTAATGGACAACCTTTGGCTGCCTAAATCAACGATTGTGGTGCGAATCCAATTGAAATCGAAATTTTACCATTAGGTGGTTCAAGAAGACTGAGACAGAGTAAGGTAAGTCAATCTCTCACGTTCACAAGGTTGGAGATCGGACCACTCCCTTCCTTCGGGACGGAAGAATCCACGCACGCATTGATTGCAGTTGATGCCCTCGGTGTTGAACTGGAATTAATTGATTAGAATAATTGGTATAATTGTCTAATGAGTATTCTGACTCGGCAGTTCCTGCAGCGTCCTCCTCCTTCCTTGTTCCCGTGGACGTCGAGTGAGACTCCGACTACTGACTCGTCGTACTCGCACTCGTTCGTGCGACCGAAGCACTGGCAGGCTGAAGGAGACAACGTTGAGATCATTCCTCCCCCCTCATTCTAGCATATTCACCAGACTTCATGCATTATTCTATTGAGATAGGTTCCCATTCTTCATTGTCACTGTGTCATTAGTTCCTATTCGATCATTCATATCTCACGTTCGCAAGTGAAGTTGTTGGTGGCCGTTGTCTTCTGCCATTGCTTTGCCACGAATCCGGGACAGCACTGCTCGCACATGTCACCACACGTGTTGTGCTCACATCTGGAGAGAAGGACCATGAGAGGGAAGGGAAACGTCCTCATTCAACACACTCTCTCACTCTGTCTGATAGCGCAATTGGAGGAATGGGACTATTACTCAAAAGAAGACATGAGGGGGTCATTCCGAGCACGATAATCGATAAGTTTACCGTATGCCTACCGTACCTGCAGACGAGTGTCGTGGGTCTCAGCTGGTCGACGATATCACAGGTGCTGGCGTGTCCATTGCACACGCATCTTCCTCCCATCAGAATCTCCTTGATCGCGTAGAAGTACTGGAAGCATACGGTAGTCAGTCATCGATCGGGTGTACTCACTCTTCTGGTTACGGTAGGATTGGACATCTCGTTGAGATCCATCAGATGACCTTGCAGGGTTCGGGTGGAGATCAGTCTCATTCGAACGTTCGTCGCTCTGAACGAATTGATTGAATTCCAATCTCCCTCTTCCCCCAGAATCTCCTTCTGCCGTCAATCGATAGTGGATACCTTGTGAAGTCCTGGAGGGAAGTGGATGACATGAAACTATCCCTCGAAGGTCGATTCTCCATCAGATTCAGTAGAATCTCTCCGTTCTCGAAGGGATGAATGGAGGAGAGATCAGATCTACAGATGACTTGATCGTCCCTCTCAATCGGAGCCAACGATTCCACTCCGAATCTCTGCAATCAATATTCCTCTACCGTTTTCTGCGAAGATGTAACCGTACCCTCATGCACTCAGCATCCGAATCCGCGAAGTAGAACCAGGGCATCCATGATTTACCGTAGTCAGTGGATCGCTCGAGGACCCAAGTGCCCGGCTTAGGAGAATTGGCCATCTGCACCCACACATAGGCTACATGAAATTCCTGTAAAGAGATGTCAGTTATTGATGGATTGCTCATTTACAGTATACCTGGTTCAGATCGATGGTGATGTTGATCTGGTTGTACTGCATTCCTCTCGAAAGAGGGGGCGACATCCACCTGAGAAACGATCAATCGATATTCTCCTTGACACTGAGTCCATTCTATCGTAATCCCTTGATCTACCATACCAGCTGTTGTTTCCGTCGACCATGTTCGATGCCGGATGGGCCTTATCCTCAGCGTCGGAGCGACAGAAGCCGCAACCGTGACCGCCCTGAGATTATCGATTGAATACCGTATTCGATAACTATCGTATCCCCCTCTTCTAGGTACCTGGACGAATAGTTCCCTCTCCCTTCGCATCTCTTGGTAGACAGAGAGGTTGTTGTCCTCTACGTGGTAGGTGTACTGGTTGACGGGAGTGTATCCCGATGCTCCAGCGAGAGAACAGTACATCTCGCTGATTGGCTGTCCATTGATCTCTCCGCATGTGGCAGTTGCGGTGATCGGCTTGTGGTATGATATCGTCACCTGAGAAGAGATTATTGATTGATTATCGATCGTAAATACTGTAGCTGATCTGCTGCACTCACTTGAGCGGGTGTGAGTACTTGCGAGAGACTCTCGTGCCAGCACAAGGCCAGCAAGAGAAACCTCGCTAACATCGAGAGTCGAGCGATCTGCAAGGATGGATACGATAGGATACGGTAGAATCAGAATCTATTGACTATCATTCGAAGAGTATTCCTAAAAGACAAGCAATGAATCAGTTGCCAAATATGTGTAGTACGACTAGAAAACGAGATAGAATAATCTGATAAATTGGCACAGAATGAAGATTAACGAATAGAAGATCCGAGAATACTGTAGACGCATCTAATGGAGAATAGAGCAAGGGAGAAGAATGAGGCACGATAAGATAGTAGGGTGAGGATGGCCAGATAAGGGAGGGGTCAGTTATGGTAGATCGAATAGGAGAGGAGATACCAGAGAGAGAAGAAGGACTCGATGAGGAGTGTAAAGAGCCCCGATTTATGGGAGGAGAGAGAAGGGAAGGCTTTTTGCTGGTCGCACCAACAGATGTGAGCCCAGAAGAGAAGAGGTGAGTAATCTGGTGGGGAGAAGGGAGAGGAGGGACACGCCTGTTCCAGAAGTGATAGCAGAGAGGGTCAGAGGAAGGGAGGGAGTTGCATCACCAGAAGGAAGGAGATACCAGGGAAGGGACCAGATACCAGAGGGGAGAAATCGATACCCAGAGGGATGAGATGGGTCTTCACGCAGCAGAGAAAGGAACGATCGGTAAGAAAAAAGGGATCGAAATCAAAAGATTCCTAATCAGTTTGACAATGCTTCCTTCTAAGGCCTCCGAGACTTGATCAGTTCGGGGAGATTTAATTGTCGTCCGAATAAAAGGTGATGAATTATGGTAGCGATCTCTTAGAATCCGTTGAGATAGAGGAATGAATGAACAAATGAAGAGGAAGAGGAGAAGAGAGAAAGAAAGGAACAGAATGAGTACATCCAGATGTGAGAACTCTTCACTTGAACTGAGAGACCGATTTATCTCAATGACACAAGGAACCGCCAGATACGATATCACAGTTGTCCCCCGTCGATATCAATCTCTTCATCATCTTCTACCGTATCCTCCCTTTGTCCTTGTCTTTCCTCTCGCAGTTCTGCTTGATGAATGGATATTTGTATGCGAACCATGCATCTTCGAGGGCATCTCTGATCAGGGCATCTCTCCCCTCCAATTGACTCACTCCTCGAAGAGAAACTCGAGTGAACTTCAACTGAAAGGAATTATCTCTCGTCGATAGAGAGGGAAGAGATTGTGACAAGTGAAGAGACTCTCTCAATCTTTCGCTAGAGAAGGGAGGGTCTTGAGTAATTAATCAAGGTCTGCACCTCTTTCGCTCTTTTGACAAGGAAGCTCTCGATGGTCTTCTCTTTGGTTCCTTCGAGGAGGAGGAAGAGAGGCAGACTTCGAAGGGGATGGAAGGAGGGAAGATCCAGGGCATTCAACGAGTACGACTCCAGACAGTCCTTCACGTGCTCCTTGTACTCGTCCACCTAAAGCGATATGTTTTCTATTCAATTTCAGATTTCGATTGGACTCTAAGGCAAATGACCTTTCAGCGAGAGGACTCGGTCGAGACTCTATCTTATCACTCAGGTATCTCTCCTCTCCTCTTACTTCTCTCTTCCTCGATCCTCTTCTAACAACTGCTCTCAATTGGAGGATTGCCATTCGAATGAGTAGGTAATTCCGAACGAGATGCACCTTCACCGAGAGATTCCTGCAATGGAGAACTGAATAGGAAGGAATCGTCTCTCCATTTCCCCCGATCACTGAGCTCATGAAAAATGTGGAACACATTCCGTGTGAAACCATTTCTCTGCAGAGGAGCGAGAATTCCTCATTATTTTCTTCGTGTTCCTCATGGTTCGAAACCCGTATTTCATGTGGAGAATAATCACAATTCCACTCGCATATTTTATTGTCCCGTTCCCTTCGCCCGTCTCTCCCTCGTCTAAATCGAATTCTACCGTAATCACCCACAGTCTGCATCCGAAGATGTAGTCTACGAAGACGTCGTTGGAGGGGAAGTAGCAGTTATCCTCGTCGCTCCCCTTCTCCATCCGAGACAACACGTAGAACAATTGATTGCACTCGTCCAGGATGCCCTCGCCCATTTCCTCGCCCTGCCAAAATGATCTTTGATTCCTCTCGAATAGACTCCCCACACGCCTCTTCTAATGCACCTGTTATTTCCCTTGTACCATTGAATGGACAGGAGGTCCTTACCACCCCCCTTCCTTGTCCCTTTCAGATGGATTGTTAGAAAACAGGAAGGGGCTATTTGAGTATTCACGAGCTGCTGATTTTCGCCCATGCTTCTGCATTGGAAGTGGTAGGAACCATCGGACCCACTCCCTCCCGGCCAACCTCCCCCCTCTAACCTCTTCGCTCTGGTTGTCCAGTCGTTCTTCTATCTCTCGAAGGCGTCGCTGAGCGTACTGAATGACACGATAATTGAAGGGGAGGAACAACCACTGATTCCCTCCCTTTTCCCTCGAGGAATCAAGAAAGAGAAGATGCCGTTAAGTGGACCGGAGAGCAAGGAGTTTAGACATTCTAAAGAGGAAATGAGGACTCCCTTCTATCACCTAGAAGAGAAGACGAGTAGAGAAAGTGCAATGGTCGAGCATAACTACGGATAAGAAAGTACAGTACTATCAGTACTCACAACACGTCACTCTTTTCCCTGGAACGATTCGGTTCTCACCAGTACGAATAGTGAGATTTCCTTGAGAGTGAATGAGTTCTTGCCGACTGCCATCAATTGGAAGAGGAGTCTTCCGAATTCCTCCTCCTCTTCCCTCTCCGAATCAACGAGTGACTCCAGTTGACACATCAGATCGTCCCTCATCACTCGCACTGAGTGAATGGACTGTGATTAGTTGTCGTCTTTCCCCTACGAATTTCTCAAAGTTCTTCAGCTTAGAAGCCAACTACTCCATCGCAGATTATCCTCATATTTTCCCGTGAGGCACGCACATTCTCTCTAGGGAGTTCTAGCGTGTCTCCCAGGAACAATGGCCGTCCATTCAGTCATTGCGTGATGGAAAGAGGTAGGGGGGGGGAGGTAGGTCAGGGTAGATCTCGATGAACTCACTCATCTCTGGATCGATTCCATTCTTCGACTTCTTGCTCCTCTTCTTTCTCCTCCTCCAGACTCCACGGAGGAAATTGCGAGCCTTCTGCTGATTTCGCAGCACTTTCTTCACTATCCTCACTTCGGAGTGATGCTCATCCTCAAGAAGCATCATTCCATTCTTGGAGATTCTTTTCATTCATCAGTACTGTAGGAGACATTCTCATCTTCATCAATTGCCTACTCGAAGCAGATTCGATCCAATCTCGACCATTAGATGGAAACTAACTTCATTTCCGAGCAAACTGATGACGTCCTCTGATAATGTCGAGAACTTCCTTCGTTCGAGAAGTGATCGCTGAACGAGATTCAATCTGAATACCGTACCCCCGAAAGGGAATCTACCGTATGATTGAGGAGGATTGATGGATGCTGGCCCATCCCCGATGGAGGGAATTACGAGGGAGAGGATGAATGGGCGGTCCTGAGGGGAACGACGAAGAGATACTGAAGGAGGAGATGTGTGATTCCTCGTTTATCCGTGAAGGGACGGGAATGAAGGGGAGTGGGAGTGAAGGGAAAGGCGTGTCTATGGAATGAATTGAAGCGGGAAATGTAGTGAAAGAATGAGGAGGAAGAAGGAGAAGAAATGAACGGAAACTGATGGAGATTCTCAATTTGAGAGCGAGAGAAGAATTCGAGAGAAAAATGGAGATGAGTATCAGAAGAACAAACGAGGCGGCCAAGCATATGAGTCGAGCACAATGACATTCGCGAAGAAATAACATTCTGAAATTCAGAAACAAAGTTCATAAGCGGTGTAATGTCAGCGAATGCAACAGCTATTTTTACATATCTTCTTCTACATCTTCACTGCTAATACCTCGATCATAGATTAGTGGTGCGAATTCAGCAAATGTGCCTCCTATTTTTCACACACTTTCTTTCTCTTCATACAGAGCGAGAGAGCATGGGAAACGAGGAGAGTGAGTGGCAAGTCAACATTATCATCGATGCATCACTGGCCGTAGTTCTGACTCGACGAGTTCTCAGAGGGAGGAACCACACTGCACAACACCTACAATTCCTTCTTTTCTTCTCCTTATCGTAGACATTTTTTCCAGTCGTTTGAGAACAAATCGAGTCAACAACGTAAGCTCATTCAACGAATTGTCCCTGATTCGATTTACATCCGATTCCCCCTCAACATCGGTGATGGAATGATTTCGAGAAGATTCTAGCTAAGGAATCATCTGGAAAGGTGACTTCTCCCTGCTAATTCGTAGAGATGTCCTCACCCCTTGAAACCTCCCATCCAATGGTCATCCATTATCGTCCATCTTATCATTCGTGAGATGGAAGTATCCGTTGATGTGCATCCATCTCCTTTCCCTCTAGAGACTTCTCTCCGTTCGGCGGGAATATCAAAAGTGTTGACAACCCGCGTATTCCACCCATATTCCAAACCCTCAGGGGACGAATTCCACTCACTAAGCTATCTCCCATGTTAACAATCTCGAGAAGCAGCAGGCTTAGTGTCCTAAGCCTTCCCCCTCCTCAAACCCACTCCCCAATTCACTTACACGGCCCTCTCCTCTGCCACAAAACGGTCCGTTTCCTGCCTATTTGCATATAGATGAATCCATATCCCCTTCCCTTCGAGACCATTCCGTCCTTTTCTTCCATGGCTGTCCCCATGCTTCCTATTCCCATTTCCATCAATTAGTCTACTCGAGACAGCAACTCCACTTGCTATCCCTCCTCTGTAGCCTCGTCCGTCCCTCTCTCTCAACCTTATCCCATTCATCCCCTTCTTCGACCCAGTAGTCCGTTCGATCCTCCGTCCCCGATCCTCATTTCCCCTTTGGAGATGATCTCATTCCATTTCCACCCACTTCCTTCCCTTATGAAGTGACTCGATTTCAGATGAGATGGTCTTCACTCTTCTCTCTCATTTCTCTCGCTCTCGCCAGCAACGAAACTTTCCCCTACGATGATGAGAACTATTTCGCAGAAAGTTCTGAGGTACCGATGATCCTCCTCTTTGGCCATACCGATAGGTAGAGACTGAATCAATATCATAAAGAAATATTGTGGTGGATAATTTACGTTGGCTAAAATAATTTGGCAGTATATGACGCACAGCGAAGATTGAACCAGTAAGTGTCAAGCAAATAGAAAAAAAGACGGAGGACGAGACAGGTTGTGAATCGGCAAAACATCGCAATTAAATATAATTGATGATGCGTAGTTATTTACAGTTGAAATGGTTGAAATGACCGAAAAAGGCACGCAAAAGAGTAAGTATCTAATAGGTAGAAAGTGAACAGTCCAGTATGCGCAGCTCTCATTGTGTCCATTCTTCCTTCAAAGAAACTTCATGAGCAAGTCAACGTCTCTGAGAAAGAGTCTGGATGTGTATCTATCTTAAGTCCCCCTCCTATTTTGGGGTTCCATTCTCCAATAAGTAGATTCGAGGGAATGAGTAGGGCGGACAACTGGGAGACTACAGAGAACCAACGAGTTTTCATTACAAAATAAGGTACTCCACTTCGAATTCGAGATGATTCGAGAGCAAAAAAAGGAGAGGATGAATGAAGGAGAAGGGAGTCATTCTCAATGCGAAACCATCTCATTTTCCATCTCGAGCGACGAGTAAAAATTGACAGATTCTAGTCAATCTGGATGGAGATGGACAAAATAAGAGGGGGAGGGGAGAGATGTCATTGTTGAAGAGTGGGATGATGTTACAGACAGCACTTTGACTGCTTGCTACTCACAATAAGTTCATTCCCCTATGGAAATTCAGACGAAAACAAGGTCTTTCTGGAGGGAAAACGAGTGATGGACTGTCCTTTGGGAAGTTATCGAGAATTCGAAATGTCTGGGAAAGACGTCAAAAGCGCAAGTTCGAGTATAGGTCGTAACGCTTTTCCCACTGAGATTGTGTTATTGAGGCGAAATGAGAGCAGTAGGTACAGGACGGGGAATAGATTGAGTGGTTGGGCACAATCTCGATTGGGAAAGGTGATGTCTCTTTCGTCACTTCTCTGGGTGCAATAAGGTCCTCCCCCTCTCTTTCTCCTAATTCCAATTCCAGGGTCCGCGAATCGTAAAACATTCGCACTTCGCTCAGAAATTTCGACTAGGCTTCAAGTTGCTCTTAATTTGCGAGGCAGAGGGAACTCCGAGACCGACGATCGTGTGGTACAAGAACGGGGCGGAGATCGCCCCCTATAGGAATGTTCATGTCAGTTCTGATCTTTGATCTCTAGTCAACGGTCATTTATTGCAAATTGCTGGTGACGCATGGACGGCACTCTGGTCTTTGAAGAACTCTCATTGAACGGTGTTCTGAGTGTTCTCTGTTTAGATCCGCGAAGGTCATCTGTCGTCGTCGACTCTTCGCAGTGCCCTCGACATCGACCCGACTACTCTGGCTGACAAGGTCCTTCCCCTTCTCCTTCCCCTTATTTACCGTTCTCTTCAGGCGGTCTATGGATGTCTCGCTTCCAATTCAAAGGGTTTTCATCTGAAGTCAATGCGATGCGAATATTCATTCTGACTCCTTCCCCCAATTAGCATCCCTTCTCTCTTTAGCCCTCCCCTTCTCCCTGGGGATAAAGAGACCTTTCCTGTCTCCTTGGGAGTCTCCCCATATGATCTCCCCCTCCTCCTCCCCTCCATTCTCATGTCACATTCCTATCCAATCCACTTCTGCTCCCTCCCTCAGACCATCATCTATTCATTGTCTCCCCTCTTCCTCTTCTTCTCTCTTGAACTTTCCTCGAGAAGGAGTGAATAATTGAGATCGTTGATGGTGTGAATGGATGCTTCTTCCTTGTTTCATTCCACTCGTATTCGCTCGACCCCTCGATCTCCTTCTCCTTCTCAATTCTACCGTAGTCGATTACGAAGATTCGCCTTCCAATCTCACTACCATCCCATTCAATGTGAGTATCCCAGTGTGATAAAGATGACGAGTTTTGTGCCTCTTCGTTAGACATTTTCTGGAATGCTGTCGTAGTGCAAGATCAAAGTCACCCCTTTCACCTAGACACTGGAGTCGTGAAGTGCAAGAATCACTGCTAGCAAATATGTGATTCGCTCTTTTATCGCTGTAAAATGTAATAAATGCAGTCATCCTCTGGCATCATCAACAGCACTTCAGCAGCAGAGAAGAGCACCTCTCAAGAATTGACAAAGGTACCCAATTAAAATAACTGTTTGTAGCATTACTGCAAATGACGTTTACATATGAACAGCTGCATTTTCGATCAGCCTGAGATAAATCAGAAAACGGTGTGTCTCTTTCTAAGAATAGCCATTCTGTCTCCGCTCTCGAATGTCATTCTTCCGAGAGTAGTCTCGCTCTCTTCTCTCCTGTCTTCCTTCCCAAGACCCCTGACCTCCCCCTGCCTCTAAATTGGATTGGGGGAATGACAAAGGGTCGTCGTCACATGGTCGAGTACTCGGAGGGAGGGGGCGATGTGTGATGCCCTTTGTCATGGAGACTCGACTGGAGGAGACGGGCCATTTGTCCCCTCTGTCTGACAGGGGATTAGAGGGGGAGAAACATACAATCTGTCATCTCACTTCACTTACTCACATCGAGAGAGACGTTGATCCATTTTCGATGAACCACCGCGTAATCCAGGTGTGGTGAGAATGAGTGGAAGCAAAAGCAGCTTCAACACTCCGGTTATTTAATCTTCCTAATGCGCCCGTAGTTTCACAGGAATTGGTTTCTCTTCGCGGAAGAACTCATCTTTTTTTGTTCCAATGGTGCCTTCAAGAATGAGTAGAACTAGCAAAATTGAATAGCTTTTGTCAGTTAGATAAATGATCTCTCAGTCCTTCGACGTTTCTCGCCTCATTCGAGTGCGTGCTGATGATTGGAGAGATGAACAACCCAAGAATGATATCATCTGGAGCCATGAGAGCCGGTCAGGATATTCTTCATCATCTCAACTGTGCACTTCTTTCGAAAGAAGACATAGTGAGTGTTCTGTTCCAGGTATCATCCCGAGTTCGGGAAGATGGTCGCTCGAGTTGGTTCGGAGAACGACCGGTGAGTACTATCGTAGTGACTTCCTGCACAGAAAATCGCAGTATACTGTATCTACAAGGAAGTAGTCTTTGTGTGCCTGTGGATACCCCCATTCATTCTCCTTCCGACGTCTCTCCCTTGCAGAGTGGGTCGTTCCTCTCAATTGATGTCCTTCGTCATTCTGGGATCAGTCATTGGGTTCATCCTCTACACTTACCTCTCCCACGTCATCTTCGTACGCAAGCTACGCAGAGAACTAGAGAGGGCGTCAGTTCGCATTTCAATTTGTTTATCAGAAATCATCATTCGTAATCGTTCGTTCAAAAGTTCTCATCCTGAACCTTTCGAAGATTCATGAGCATGTTCCTCATAGTCATTGTTCTCCTTTAGTGCTTCTAACTGGTTTCTTCTCCGTTGACAGGGATATACAGAACTAATCTATGCATGCCCTGCCCTGCCTTGCAGTCCCTTTGTTCTTTTGTTCACTCATTCGTAGCATTGCCTTCTTTTTTTCCCCCTCTTCTGAAATATTTTGTCCGAAGTTCAAATGGCATTGTATTATTCTTCTCTTTCAGCCAACTCCGTCATCTCATTCATTCTTCTGCCCTCATCATGGCCCATTCTGCCCATCACGTGAGGGATTTCGAAGGACTGGGAGAGAGACGACGATCCATCCTCAATATGTTCCGTGCATTCAAACTGTGACCTACCAATACCATCCAAGATCCCTCATTGCAATTAATCTGCCTCTGATTGCTCAAGACATATGCTATACACATTATTTGTACATTTTCTGTCCTTCTGTAGGATGAGAAATGAGTGATCATCGTTGGAAGGTGCAGTCAAAGAGCATTCGCCCACCTAGTTCCCGCCCGTCACTCGAATCATTGAGAGATTTCTGAGCACTTGTGACATATTGTCCCCCTCCCCCTCCCCCTTCCCTCCCTCATATTTCGCTGCAATCTCATTCTCCTGTGATAGAATGGACGGGGAAGATAAAGTGACTTCGAATTCTCGGCTCGTCAATCAATCTTTTCCCCTTTCTTCTCAGGATTAAACACCTGCCTCCCCTCCCTCGTCCCTTCTCAGTCTTGTGAACACACCCTCCCTCTGACCTCCCTTGCATCATCACTACGCAATCTCCACCATGGATGGGAGGGGATTCTTCCTTCTTCTCATCGTCTTCTCTTCGGTCTCCTCTTCCTTCCCCTGTTCCGAATTCGTCTCTGATCTCTACGGAGAGATCAACTGTCTAAGGAGACTTCTCAGCCAATGCACTTCCGAAAAAGCTAACAGAGGTCAGAATTTAAAAATTATTCCAATGATCTTCTTTCCCTGTAAACCATCAAATTATTTGCGTATAGGCAGAAAACTTTATTATTTTAATTCAGATTCGAACATCTATTTTTTTCCTTCAAACAGTCTATTTTTAGAAAACCTTAAGATTATGAGATCTTCTGTCCTGTCATAAAATCATATCCTGAGAAAGTTTGAAATTTCTTTCTTCGTTAGCGAGATCCTTGAACTCCTCCACTTAGATTTACCTGTATTCATCTTTTAAATATATCTCATAATTGGCATGGTTCAGAAACGCGTCGAGCTACGACAACTCTCCCTCCCTCGACGACTCCTCTTCCGACCACGACGACGACGTTCCCTTCCACGACATCAACGACAACCTCGACCACTCCTGCCCCTCCTCCTTCCTCCTCCTGGAATGACCAAGTGACCGAGGCACGTCCACTCACTTCCTCGTCAAAAAGAGACAGGCGAGGGAGAGGGGGACATTCGTATAGAGGAGTGTGATCCCGTTCGCCCTTCTTCTCATCCTTCTTTGCACTCGAAGAGAATTCCGAGAGAGAGCGAGAAACTCGCCATTCCCAAGAGGGATGGCGTGTTTTGGATGACAGATTATCATGGGCTCCCCCTCCCTTCAGAGTGGAGGAGGAAGACCATCGATCAGAGGATGAAGACGCAGCCCCTTTTTGGAGATGCAGATTGGAAAAAGCCCTGAAGCTATAGTCGGGCAGATATTTCCTTCAAAAATATCTGTAAATTCACGAAATTTACAATGTTTCGCTCTGAAACTTTGTATCTTTAATTTTAAAAAAAATAAAGAAAAGCTATTTGCAGTCGTCTGACGACTGGCCCACTCCCAACTCGGCCCTCATCATAGACGCCCTCAAGTACGAACTCACGAGGGAAATCGAGGTTTGAACTTCGCGCTAAATTCAATTTCGAAATTGGTTCTCAGACGAAGATCCGAGAGGCGAACAAGAAATTCGACGAGAAGATGGCATCCTATCAAGTGCAGATCGAGATGGAAATGAAGAAGATCAATGTGAGAAGAAGGAGAGAAGAATGGACTAGAATAGAGTGGGGATGCAATGCTAGAGGGGGAAACGTCACATCCGGAAAACTCTGAAAACGCCTCGAACCTGCCCGTCACTCACTTCTCCTCTCTCGATTTCTCTCCCGATCAGAGGCAATTGCTTCCAATCTTCGCTTCTTGCACATAAACGAAGCAGAGAGAGAAGCACGTGACCAGCAGAAGGAATCTCGTTCCTCTCTCGGGATGTTTTGCACACTCCTTGTTTTTGGAAATCCGTTTTCGGGTTATTCAGAATTTACAATTTTATAGTTCTAGGCTTAAGTTTTCAATGAGGAATAATGGAAATGAGAAAGTTGCTCGTTTGTCAGAAGGAAGTTCGTATGATCAAGCTGAAGGTGCATCGTCGTGCCAATCACGAGTACATTCTCAGTGACGAGAGGGAGTCATGGTACACAGGTTGGTCAATCTCCCTTTTAGAGCAGGCTAGAGAGTGTGTGGAATGGAGAGAGACAGAGAAATTGCTCGCAGCGAGTGAAATCTGCACACAGTGGGGAGGCCATCTCGTGACCATCAAGGACTCCAGGGAGAACTCCTTCGTCGCTGGTTCGTAGCAGGATATATTTGAACACATCCACACTAAACAAGGGCTGGAGTGTTTAAAAATACATTCGCTAGCATCTCTAAATCCATTGCAGTTAGAAGAAGATCGGTTTGGAATTGAATTCCTTCCAGGCTTCATTCCTCTAGGAGAATCCGCTTGGATTGGACTGAACGACATTCAGAGAGAGAACGACTTCGTGAATGCCAATGGAGAGAAGACGACCTACCGGTGAGCACTACCGTACCCCCGTCCTCATTTATCGACTGCAGGAAGTGGGAGGATGGTCAACCGGACAATCTGTACCACAACGAGAACTGTGTGGAGATGATGGGAGGAGGAGAGGGACGATGGAGGGATTCCCTCTGTCTACTCACCAAGAGATTTGTCTGCAGAAGGAATTGAGAAGAGAACTCACTCGATAAAGGGAAAACACCTCTTCGTTTGTGTGTTGTGAGGAGTGAGTGATGGTCACTCATCTCAGTCTTCCCCCAACGAAGCCAATCAGAACGACGTATTCATACACACATATTCGAAGGAATCAAAGACCAAAGATCAGAGAGAGGCGACTGTTTGAATGAGCTGAGAGAGGGAGGCAGCGAGGGAGGTGGACGATCGAAGGGAGTCTATCGAGGAGTGAGAGGGCGCTGTGAAGTACGGTAGGGAATGGATCAACGATGCGAGCACCTAAAGAGTACTGTAGAAGGAGTGCAGGAGGGTTACGGTACCTGGTCAACTTTGGCGATCAGCAACTGAGCGTGGAATACGGTAGTTATCCGCGCGAGACACTTCTCGGCTACATTTACGACTGTTTCGGCTGACGCAATGAGGGACTCGTCCAGTCCATTTGATAGTGAGCACTCCCTGTAATGAAGTCAGTGATCGATAAACCGATACTACGGTAGTCACTTACCGTACTACTCGCTTGCTCACTGCGGAGAGAGCTCTCGTTGCCTCTAGGAGGCGATGTTTGTCTTCGTCCTTGATGACCTCTGCCTCCTTCTCTCTCTCCTCACTCAACCTCAGTCGGAGCATCTCCAGTCTGCGATCGATCGATTCACCCTTACAGTACCCCCTCTACAGTACCTGGCAGTGATGGAGACAATGTCGGGAGGGGGTGAGTTGGATGAGGCTGCAGATGGAGGGATGGGGGCGAGGGGAGAGGGACACTCCGTAGAGAGACAACGACGTCTTCGAGAGGAGAACGACGAGAGGAGGGAGGAGGGGGACGAGGGCTGCTTCCATGGGGACAACGAGAAGTCACTGAAGAGTCCGGTAGGAGTACTGTAGAGGGATACGGTATCTCACCGAGAACGGGGTTCGAGTCCAGAGTATTCCTTGAGGGACATTCTCCGCACGTTGTTGGCCCCTCCAGAGAGCAGGCGAGAGGCACACGAAATCTAAGAGAGGGGTGAGGGGGAGTGATACATTACTTTGTTGTTGATAGAAGGAGAAGAAGCATCTGAGGAGAGGAATAAGCATGAAAGAGGAGAAGAGGAAGAAGAAGAAGAAGAAGAGGCAAATGAGAAGGAAAAGAAGGGGTTGGACAGCGTCCAATTTGGAATCGAGACTAGAGGGATTCGACCAATTTGGATGGAGGTAGACAACATCCCAAGGAAGGGAAGAACACTGTAGGGAGAAGAGAAGGAGAAGGCAATGAAGGAGGAAAGATTAAGGGATGAATAACCATTGAAGAAGGAGGAGATAGAGATTTGAACTCATAATTTCTGCTGCAATTTGCATTCTCTTCCCTCATGTAGCCCCTCTCTTCTCCCTCCCTCTCCCTCTCTTCCCCCTTCCATCTTCCTCTCCTCATTCATATCCTCTTCTCTCTCGATGCGCGGTCTCTCCCTCCTCCTCCTTCTTCTTCTCCCGTTACTCACAGGTTCGTCTCTCTAAATTGGCTCAATCGCCATTCGAAGTCACAAGATGAGAAGACTTTTCATCGGTTTGAAGATCAGAGATCAATTTTGTTCAGTCGCGGCCAGATGCCGTAAGATGGCGATCAAAATGACTACAGCCCATAACGATGCGTCTTTCCACATGTACGAGCATTACTTCAAACTCAATAAAGATAAGGAACCGACGGATGAGCCTGTACCATGGTCGAGCTATATCACTTGCGATGGTACTGAGTACTGCGTGCAAAACATCACCCACACTGAGAATGGTGAGTCGACCGGATATCAAAGATCAAAGATGAATCTTGTAGAGATGTGGCTGATCGGCGGATGTGGTAATACGGACGAGTGCCAAACGAGACTGGACAATAATACGTCGTGTGTGAGAGGGAGTGCGATAGAGAAGACCCATCCCTCCCTCTATCACTTCTCCTGCTGCAGTAAGGGGGACGAGATGACCAATGCATGGAGACACTTCTTCCGCACGAATAACTCGGTGAGCAGAGGGGAGATTAGGAAGGAGGAAGGGACTGTTGAACCCGGAGAGCAGCCACATTACGGGTCAGTGAATGAACAGTCTACAGCTTTGAGATCGGAGCAGTTTGAGCGCGAATAAAATGGTGCCAAACAGAGTCAGAACCAGGAAAGGCGGCGTAATAACATAATGGAGGGCCTTGGTGGATAGGCGACAGAGATTGTTGACGGAAGGGGTTGAGGTGGCTTAACCAGAACAGGGACATTCACTGCCAAAAGACGAAGTCCTCGATCAGAATGGGCAGGGATACGTGAAATGAGAATGAAACGGGATGAGCATAGACCAAAGATCATCGTCTCGTCTGCAGGGTTTTCTGCGCAAGACGGCGTCTCAGTCTCTTCCTCGAGTGGAGGTCAAGGCAGTCATCTACGTTCGCACCGCTGTTGCTGCACTATTCGCCATTGCTGCCATTGCGACCCAAGTGAGGGAGGGGGGATCAGAGGGGGGGGGGGGGGGGGGGAGGATGCAGCCAAGTGAGGGGGGGGGGCGTCGCCCTCTGCTTGTGACACGCTCCCATTAGGCATTCTGAGACGCGCGTTTCGATAAGAAATGCACGTCTCGCTCGGATTGGAGCAGTTGAAAACACAGTGAGAGACAATGAGGAGGGAGAGATCGCCCCTCGAGGGAGGAAGGAGAAGAGTTGGGAAGAGAACGAATGGAAGTTGTTGCAGATCGTAGCTGTGAGATTGTACCGAAAGAAGCAAGAATGAAGAAGAGGAGAAGAAGGAATCCAGTAGGGATCATCCTCTCTATGAGTAGATTATCGATAAAGTCGTTGAAATGAACTCGTGTTTTGGTGCAAGAGAAGGAGAGAGAAGAAACAAGATGAGGGGGGGGGGGGGTGGAAGAGCAAGGAGAGGGTAGATAGGGGATAGAGTACGGTACTCACCTCTTCATCATCGCAAACTGAGTTGCTCCTCTGTAGGAATTCACGGACGTCTTCTGCCTTCATGTTCACTGACTCTTCATCGAGAGAAGAGATGGGAAACGTCTCGCTCCGCCCCAATCTGGAGGGGGCGGGGCCAGTCGAAGGGGCGGAGTCGATACGACGACCCGTGAGGAGTGGAGAGAGGAATCGAACACGTCGACGGTGATCTACCATGGATACGATGAAGTCACTCCTAGAGGGGAGGAGGGGGGGGGGGGTGAAGGGGCAGTCACGAGTTGCATGAGATGAGAGAGAGGGGCATCACTCTCCAGAGACGCACAACTCATCGACACAATGCTCTTTTTGCATCTGCCCCTTCTCATCCTCTCAATAGTTGCCGATTTCTGGTTTCTGTGGGGGGAGACCTCGCGAAATAAGGAACAAAACACGCTTCTCTTTCCCATGCCCAGAGGGAAGGAGGGCTAATATCATAAAAGCAGTCGCTCACACACTAGAGAGAGCCCCTCTCCCTCTTCCCTCAGCTAGAAAGGGGTAGGTCACGGGATGCTTCTCACCTTCGCTGTTCAGAGTGTGTCTGGAGGGTAGAGGAGTGCTCTCCTCGATGGGAGAAGTGAGGTCGATGATCTCCCTGTCCGTGCAGATTTTATCGGGGAAGAGGAGGAGGATCGAGTCGAGGGCAGTCTGCTCACACTGCAATGCAATCATTCTTTCTCCTTCCCCTTCCTCTTCCTTCGTTCGGTTCACAGTGCAACTCCTATCACCGTTCTTGATTGAACGGAGGAAATGAATTTTTAGTACTCTTTGGGCGCTGGCTGTTCCGATTTCGATTATGCTTCTTTCATGTGTTCTTTTTGTGATCGAATTCGTAGTATTTCCTGCACACTCATTCTGCGGGGAAGGAGAGGGAGGGGGTGGAGGGGGAGGGGGGGGGGGGGAGAGGGAGGGGGTTGAGGGGCAGGGGAAGGTGCACCGTCCTTTGGCGAGCACCTTCTCCATTGCAAGGGAGTCACGAGCAGTCCACTCAACCCCTTCCTATTATTGTTTATCCATTTGCTTCCTGTCTCGTTGACTCTAAACTACTCGAAGAGAGGAAAGAGAAAGAGAAGATAAGGAGAAGGAGAGGAAGGGACTCAGATGGGAATTGAGTAGATTCACACCCGAGGGAAGAGAGAAGGAAGAGTTCCAGAATGCACGAAATTCTCACATTCGAAAGAACGATTGAATGGGACGAAGGAGGGAATCACTCAGACACCATTGTCAGATGTCATTCAAAATGTGACGAAAAGTTCTCATGTTTTCGAGTCTTTCCTTCTTGCAAGGTCCTCTCTCTCTGAATGGAAGGGACGAACGGTGTTGTGCTTGAGGAAGGAGTCGATGGAGAGTGAAGAAGGAAGGACATCCGGAGACGAGAGACCGAAGGAGAGCGACGAGTGCACTGCAAGCAGCACCATTCGCATCTCTCAAGGACCAAGGTCTAGACTGTTCATCGCTGGGTAGAAAGAAGAGCAAGACTTGGCTAGTCTTCCCTCCCCTGTGATCTACCTGGTTGTGTAAACGTCTCGCTGATGGACGAGTCTTCGGTATCCGATGAATCAGTAGCAAGACTGCACAATGTCCCATTGGCTCCCGAATGTCTGAATACCGTAGGATGTTTTGAGATGAAACTAATGAGGAAAAGAAAGCATCGCATTTCGACGCTTTTTCTCGGCATGAAATTCGAGACTTTCATCTAATTGCTTGTTGATCTTCAAGGGAATTATAAGGAGAGAGGAAGATTCATAAACCTCTGGAGGAGAGGGCTGGAGTTCTCCTTGGAGTGGAGTCTCCGACTGTTCTTGCAATGGAGGGAATCGGTTGCCTTGAGGAGAGTCCTCGGCTTCTCCACTACTTCCTCCACTCGTCCATTCAGAGGATGGATCTCTTCCTCCTCCTCCAATCGAGTCAACCCACTCTGAGATGAAGATCTTTGGGTGGATTGAGCAAAGCGAACTACGATGCAGAATATCAGCTACAAATCTTTTCTGCCTTATTTTTCAAGGGAAACTCATCCAAATGTAATGAAAATATAAATAAAATTGGCGAGAGGGACTGCAAATTAAGCAACAGTCATCAACCATGCGTTGTTTCTGGGAGCCAGAAACTAATCGAAACAGAAGGAATGACTATATCCATCTTCCCTATTCTTATCCAAAGAAGATCTTTGATCCCTCCACTCACATTGAATGCAGGTGAGGATGTCTCTGACTGGGCGAAATTGGAGGCGACTTCGTAGAAGGGAACTCGCTGACGGAGATCGAAGATCTGCGAGGGAAACTCATTACGAGAGGATATCTGGAGGGGATGAGGGGAGTAAGAGGAAGGGGGGATGGTCACCTTCTCTCCGGGACTACCATCTGCTGAATAGTTCCAGCCAGAGGGAAAGACAGTGTGGACTGAGGCATAGGGAGGGGCTGAAAAAAACACATGTTCATTGTTTAGTTTTGTGTGGAAAACGAGTTTAGTGCCTAGAAGTTCTATGGGTTTCGGCCCATTTCATTTCCTGAATTTCAGAATAATGATTGAGAAGAAAGGAAAGGAACGATAAATCAGTGAACTGACGTTCAAGAATGATTGAATTATCGTTTTCTTTATTTCTCTAAATATAAAAACGGACGGTGATCCGTAATCTCGTTGGTTCCTTCCTTCAGATGGTCGCATGGCAGTGGTCGACCCACGTGCAATTCAAAATACCCCTGCAATCTTCCCTTCGTCATAATGGCCCCCTCCCACCCCTCTCTCTCTCTCCCACCTGGATGTGAATGACCAACTCGGAAAGCTCGTTGTTCTCTACTAGAAAGTGAAGGCCCTGCAACAAACAATTTACTCCTTTTCTTTTCTTCTCAAACAATTGGGGACTCGCCTGATGTGTGTCGTTGTTTAACCGTAGAATGAAAGTCGAGATTGTTTCTGAAGCTCGCTGAAAAAAATGTTGTGTTAAAATTTTGGATTTAAATAAGCAGAAATAAATTTTTCTTTAGAATGAAATCATTTGGAAGTGGCAGTACCTGTACACAAATAGAGGATATGATATGGAATGCGATTGAGATGGAAGGATGAGCTGCACCATTCGCAGTTTTCCCACAGTTCCTAACGACGATCCCACTACGGGGATCCACCTGGAGAGAGGAGAGAGATCAAAGATCATCCATGAATCTTCCCTACCTGCATCATCATGTCCACTTGACTATCGCGGAAAGTGACAGAGAAAGATCTGGAGAGATCAAAGGTCAGGAGAGGGATGGAAGAGTGACTAACCTGCAGCCGAAAGAGGGCAGATGTGAGAGGATTTGGATGTACTTCAGACGGATGAGGATGGGTCCATCCACGGAGGAGGAGGCAACCGAGGATTGAGCTGCAATTTATTTTCGCTTCGGATTTCATTTTTCTATTAGAATGTCTTGTGTTTCTTTTCAATTCTAAAAAGAAGTTGAGGAGAATGTTGATGTCCAATGGTACTCACAAGGTTCCTCGGTTCCTCCAGACTGGCTGCATACTCTGGGAGTGCACGCAGTGAGATGGCCAGCTGTCCGATCCTTCTTGAGGTAGAATCGAATGTGCTTCCTGATCTCTGATCTCTTTACGTTCTCGAGGAGGATTGTGGGAAGGAAGGTGCCCAGACCGAGCTCGCGTCTACAAAGTCAGTTTTTATGATATTAGTTTGTATCTAATCAAGTCGCCAAGCAATCGAATGGAAAGGTAAGTACTGACTCCATCCTGGATAGAGATACTCTTCCCTCCTTCGTCAGATGGGAATCCATCGAGATCTGTTGCATGTGCAGGGCTGCCATTCGAATGCACGCCTCGTATCTGAAGTGGATCGACATTTTAATCTGTCGATGTTTGAGCATTTTCTTCATGCATGCATGGCCCATAAAGCATGGGTGCAAAATTTGTCAAATGAAATAACATTTAGAAAGAATGTGTCTGAGAGAATGCAGGAAGAACTAACCGCATCTCGAAGGCGAATCTCCCGCAGACGACATCGTTGAGACACTGCGAGTAGAAGTATCTGAATGAAGAGATCATTATGAACATGGAGATTGATACACAATACGCATAACCTCGTCAATCTCAATCATTGTTTCAAAAGTATTTCCATTCATCAGTGTAACCATCATTACAGTTTTGAAATTATTGCGGAAATTTCCATCAGTTGAGAACAGAAAGAGGGGGGCGGACAATCCGGCAACGGACAATCCGGCAACGGGACGCCCTTCGCTGGAGATTCGAGCTAGCCACTTGGGTGTTGTTTCATTGTAACCAGTATGTGCTACACTACCTTTGCATATGCAATTCTTGTTGCAATTCGATCGTGAGTTTCACTCCATATCCATGTATAGGAGCAGGGCGTCCCGTTGCCGGATTGTCCGCCCCCCCAGAAAGATACAAACTCGAAGCTCCTTGGATCCTCCAGATAGAGTGCGTAGGGGTCGGGAGGGACGAAGGCGAAACGAAAGACACAACGAGTAGAGGAAGATGCTCGAGAGGAAGCTAACTGAAGAGCAGAACGGTATTCCATCTTGCTCAATCAATCGATATTTCCCTTGAAGATCAGGAGGACTGGAGTTCTCACCTCCTGCAGGGTGACTTCGTTCTCGAGAAGAGTCAGTCTGCTGGATCTGTTCCCGATAGTATATTCGAGGCCGAGGCAGAAGTGGCGACGGGAGAGGAGCTGCAGCTTCTCGCAGAGACTAGTGCACACATCCTACAAACAGAGAAGGATTGAGTGCAGACAAATGAGCAAGAAAGGTCATAGATTCTTGTATTTTTTTGCTTAAACGATTGCTTCGCGAACGGTATTCTTTCCACATGAAAAGAACAAGAACAACGCAGATAGCGGACGGCTAGAGATCGCACTCGTGTTTTTCGTCCCTTCACAAGTGCCAGACTGCAGACGTAGGAATTCCCTCGTCCTCCCACTCATAGATCACGCTGTTGTGGTAGATAGAAGAAGTGAGGTCCACCACACTTGGTTATGTTTTTTTCTGTCTTTTTGCGCCATCCCTTAACCACTCTCCACTATGGCTTCACTACTAGCTAGGCGATAAATATTTTTTTAGGATTTGTGATATCTTTCCAGGTAACCGATCTTAACGAACACCCTATCCATTTGATCCACTTAGCAAGTAGGTTTAGAACAAATGTTTTTTCTCAGTTATAATAATGAAAATTTCTGCCTACCTTGACTGTGGTAGTTGCATCGTACTTGAAGGAGCGAGTCTGTCCATTCTCGAGGAAGACTCGGAGAACATTCGGAATAGAGGAGGGAAAACCAGCTATGGGCTGGAATGCATTTTCCTTACTTTGTAGTTCTCATCACGAGTCCCATGTTAGTTTTTTTCTTCTTTTTCATCATCATTAGATAAAAACAACTCACAGTATCAGGAGAAGAGACGGATACTTTATCCGTGAATCGAACCCTACACCCACGACGAGGCGAACTCTGGAAGAGAGAAGATGAATGACTGTGGAGACCAATAGTATAATTTGACTCTGAGAATATTAGTCTATAACTTTCGCAGATTTTCAAGTTCTTGACTTCAGAAAAGCTCTACTCTCTTAGCGTTTCAAACATCTGAAGTTGAAGTTCTTAGATCACTCTAGTATCTATTAAAGGAGAGGGCTCTCCTGTCAGTGGCACTCCCTCTCTTCTCTCACTAGATGTGTTTCACTCCCACGCTACGTGGGCATCAATGAACCAGTTTCCGATATACAATGCCACATTCCCGGAAAAAATATTATCGAAAACAAGGGAGTCTTCCATTTCGAGAGTGCATCTCCCTGTTCCCACTCTCACGAATGGAAGGCACTCACAACAATACTGGACATCTGCTCTACATGGAGTGTGATGCCACGCAGAGAAGATCGAATTTTGGCCACGATTGAATCCTGCAATTTGGCTTCGATTCACAGAGAGAAACCCATCTTTCCCCTCAGAATCAAGACGTTTCACTCGGAAATCAACCTAAGGCAATTCAACTTCATGCTTCGTCTGGCTCATTTCGAAAAGTTAACTGCCTGTCTGGAATTCGCCTCGTCCACTACTCACTTTCGAGTCTTTCTCCACATTTTCTCCGTTCACAGAGACGATTCGATCGTTGGGGAAGAGAAGACCGTCTGAGGGACCGCCTGATGAGGGGTTTCAGTCGTGCATCGCAAGTATCGAGGATTTAGAATGTCATCTTCTTCCTCTGCTATCGTCCTTGACTAACTCATGGAGTGTTTCTCTCGTAGTAACGCCATCATTTTTTGGCCAGTGAACTCCCCAGTGAGTTTGACTTTGACAAAGTGGGGATGCTTTCTGGAGTGGGCAGAGAGTAAATAAGCCCCGCCCACTTATTGATACCCACGAGGAAGAAGATGATGGGCATATTCACTAGACTAGAAGAGCGAATCCCAATTTGGGGCCAGAGAGTAGCAGAGATTTCCAATCTCCGTAAGTGAGGCTGCATTAGGAAAAGATACAGGGTCGAGGGAGAGTGAATGAGGATATGGAAACAGACTACATTTCATGACATTTCTAACTCCCGGCATCAAACGTTATAATGAAGGTCCGATTGGACAAATTATTGATTGAATTCACCTGGACTGACGAACTGTACTACGAAGGCATTGGAGCCCGCAGCAACGAATCCGTATCCGACGTTCTCGTCCCTCTCGATGACCACGCGACGAAGACCAGAGGAGATATTGGGGGAACGGGGATCACGATAGGAGGATCTCTCGTTGATGTGACTGAAGGAAAGGGCATTCAGAGAAGGAGAGAGAGAGCAATGAAGACCCTTCCGTTCCATTTAGAGAGAGAGGGAAACACTGCACTGCCCGCGACTCTCACGTTTCTTACAAGGTTCGTTTGTTAGTTCGTTCTAGGGGAGTAAAGGGGAGGAAGACTGGTAGTTGACTCACTCCAGATAGTAAAGTCTTCCCCGTGCATCGATGGCTTGTTCCCATCCATAGGGCAGTCCGAGGGAGCATCTCCATCTCGCCCATGGGGGCTCCCAGTGAGTAGAACGACTGCCGTGACTGCAAGAGACCCCTGATGAACCCAATTAGGATGGTGAGCATTAGAGTGTCTTCCTTCCCCCCCCCCCCTCCCCTCCACTCACTGCACTTCCACAATGGGTGTCTATTCAGGAGAAGGAAGGGGAAACTCAAATGGACGAGTGAGAGAAGGGTGCGCACCCTCTTTTGAAGTTTCTTCCCCCTCGGAATAAAGGCTCATTTCTGACGCTCGCGCGAGTTAAAAACGACGTCAATCGACGATGAGAAATCGCCCTTTCGGCGCTCTTTTCTACGGTTTCTTCTTGCTCTCTCCAAGTTATCCCCCCCCAATCCTCCCCCTCCTTACTCTCTACACGAAATGGTCAGAGATCGAAAGAGGAAATGGAAGCGTGCTTATTAATTATGAGGAACGGTGGTAGTGGGAGTCGTGTTCCCCCTCTCTCCCCACTCACTGAATATAGAAGCATCGATGGTCGACGAGAGTACACAACTCGCAGGCTCCGACTACACTCTCGTCCTTGGAGTGGTAGTCATCGTCGACTATCTCGTAGACGTCCACTGTCGACATAACTCCATCCCCTTGCAGTCGACCACTGGAAGGAGAGGGAGGGGTGAGAGGGAGGGGAGGGGGAGGGGAGGGGGTGAGAAGAGGAGGGGGAGGGACTTAGAGATGACTGAGAGAGACGAGGAGACAAACCCTTTCTCACTCCTAACTACATTCGATATCCATGATCCATTGTACTTCTCCCCTCTCCTTCCTCCAATCTCAATCACTCAATTCCCTCGTGGTTTCATTCTTCTTCTCCTCATTAACGCCTCTCTTGCCCTCTCTTCTCAATTCAATATCCGAAAGAGGACTCCTCTCCTCTTTCCTTCTCTGCCTCTCCCTCCACAGCACATCAGTACACACTTTATATAAACTAATAGAAAGCGACGATAAAACGGGGGCACAATCTCGAAATTATTAAATATTAAAGCGAATGTGACAGAATTCACCACTCAAAATGCCGCTTCGTAGGCGAGAACCGGAAAGGAATTGGACTGACTGTGAAAGAAGAAGAAGAAGAAGGATAAATGCAGCTAGAGAGGGAGAGCATATACAAGGATTGGCGAGATACTGTACACGGAATGGTAGGCGATACGGTAAGTGGCGGTGTATCAATGAATGTCATCTAGAAGGAGGAAGGGGGGAGGTAACCCGCGAAGAGATGGAAAGGCACTGGATGGTGTATGAGAAGAGGGAGGGAGGGGGCTGCTCCACTAGAAGAGACAGTGAGGGAGAGACTGCTCATTCACCATTCCTATGCAAGACCCTATTGGAGGGGGAGGGAGGGGGGAGGGGGGGGGAGGGGGTAGGTCATTGGTGGAGGGAGACGGAGAGGAGAGAGAGGGGATGGAAGACTGACGATTCCCCCTCGCTAGAAACAGTCGTCCTCCTCGTGACCATTCTGTCCAGAAGCTGGTCG
The DNA here is from genome assembly GCA_036245805.1 of Pristionchus mayeri. NCBI lineage: Eukaryota > Metazoa > Nematoda > Chromadorea > Rhabditida > Neodiplogasteridae > Pristionchus > Pristionchus mayeri. Next base: position 21,620,686 of record BTRK01000003.1, on the reverse strand, counting down.
AGACTGTGAGAGCGACGGGCTTCCCCTGCCGCTCGAGGTGAGAGGCATACTGTAAGGAGAGATCGATAAGAAGGATACGGTAGACCCCCCTCTCCACCCACTCCCCCACTCTATGGATGGGAGTGGGTGGAAGGGAGAGAGGGAGGAAGAGCAGATCACTCTGGCAAATGAGAAGAAGACTAGCGGACGATACGATGAGAACACTCGAATGAGATGAGAGATAGGCAACTTAGGGGAAGAGGAGGACTAGTCGAGAGGAGAGATTCCCATATTCCCACTTCCTTTTCCGGTGGTAATTCGTAGTAATCTCTCCTCCTCCTCATTCATCTCACTCCTTCACTCACCTGTCTGCGTCCCGCGTGTACTATAGAATATGCATATTTGAGCGAGAAAATGATCCATTACCCCGTCCTTTCTACGGAATTCAAGAAATGCACTCCGTCAGATCTACCAATGGATAGGTGCACTGACACAGAGTTGGGGGCAGCCCTGAGGGGACCCGTGGTTGCCTTCCCTCTCACGGGCATCACGCGACGAGAAGGAGTCGGCAGGCGCTCAATACATTATTTTATTTTCAAAATTAAATACTAAACCAATATTACCAAATTTTCAGTGTTAACAGGTAACAAGATATTTTCGCCGGAGATGTGAATTTTGAAGAATGGTTAACTAAACGAGGATAAATGAAAGGGAAACCGTCACGCACTCTCTCACTAATGTCCCTCGACATCAAAAGCCACAATGCATCCTCATCTCGTCTACCAATTTTAAAGAATTGTCCACCACATCATCTACAGATGTTCTATTTCGAATATGCGTGAATACAAAACCATTGCAAGAATATATTGTTTTTGCTATCAGACGGCATTCTCCTAAGCAATCCATCATCGTTCACTCAATCCCCTTCCATCTTCTGCTCACCGAGTGGAATTCCTTCTTGCCCACGAACTCGACCGACTTGCTGTTCGTGATCAGGCGAGAATCTGGAATCAATCATACATGTTTAGTTTTTAAAAAGTTATAAAAATGAGTTTTCAACAACCAAACATAACAGAAAAGCTGTGCGTCCATAAAGTACACGCAAAATTTTAGGAGACAACGGTGCTTCAAATGAGGAGTGTTGTCAAACCACTCACCATTTTCTCCATTGGAGACGTCGTTGGCCGAGAGCGAGCCCATCACTTCTCGTCGAAGGGCTGCAATTATGTCACCATTCCATTCCACACTACCGTACCATTCCCACTCCCCAATCGATAATGAATATCCTTCTACCGTACCTTCCTCTTGCTCCCTGGCTAGATCCTGAATCTTGGCCAGATCCTCGTGGAGATTGACCTTCTTCTCTCCGTCCTTCACTCCTCCTCCTCCTCCCTTTCCATTCTCCACTCTGCCAGGGGGAATTCGACGGGGTGGCAGATGACCAGAGGGAATGTGCAGAGAGACACTCATTCCTCCTCCCTGCAAGCCCAACATAATCTTATATCTAAATTTTCCCTATTAATTTTCCGTTTCAAGTTATGCTAACATCTCAATTCTAAATTATAAGCGATTTTAGTGTTTGTCAATTCAGAGAATATAAAAACACATCGAAAATAAATTCCGTTTTTTACCAACCATCATGAATTATCACGGGTCTCATGTAAAAGTGTAGGAATGCTGGCTACTAGGAATATTTTGTATCTTAGATTTTGAGTAAACTTGGTTCATGGACATTGTTGAAGAAGGCTAATCCAGTCAGTTTGGTGAAATCAGTACATTATCGATTTTTATGATCTACAGCGACCAATTGACGTATTTCAGTCAATTTCCATCGTACAGCGAACTTTTTTTTCTCATTTTGCTCGTTTTCGAGAGATCTACAACTTCGTCAACGTAGCACAAACGGCCAAATCACGTCTTCATTGCGAAAATTGCGAAAAACTGAATATCGTGGGTTGTTAACGTTGAGCATTTTTCATATAACCTGCTTTTCAATATCGATTTAGTAAGGGAGGGAATGCCTCGTTCTGGACTTGGTCGATTTTAGAAACATTCAGTTTTTTTATCATATCTTGGTTCAAACTGATGAAATCGAGCTCACAAAAAATGAATTCGAGAGCTCTCGAGAAGCCGGAAAAGTTTATCTAAGTGAACTTAAGCGATAACATTCGTCGTTTTCTCGTTATTGAAGGAAAACTGTCAAAAATGCCAAAAAATATGATTTTCACTGCTCATATCGAACGATGGACCATAATTGAAGTAGTCTGGCACATTTTAAACATTACTCGTCCTATACAATTATATTGTTTTATTTGAAACGCTGAATAAAAGTGAGTAAAGTTATTTTCCGATATATTTTTCCCCATAATATTATGATGCAGGATTGAGTTATCTCAGATAATGGAGAATGATCAAGTTTGTGTTACTAAAAGTGAACGCAGTAGTTGCGGGATGTCCAATATGTCTAAAAATGTGCCAGACTACTTCAATTATGGTCCATCGTTCGATATGAGCAGTGAAAATCATATTTTTTGGCATTTTTGACAGTTTTCCTTCAATAACGAGAAAACGCCGAATGTTATCGCTTCAGTTCACTTAGATAAACTTTTCCGGCTTCTCGAGAGCTCTCGAATTCATTTTTTGTGAGCTCGATTTCATCAGTTTGAACCAAGATATGATCAAAAAACTGAATGTTCCTAAAATCGACCAAGTCCAGAACGAGGCATTCCCTCCCTTACTAAATCGATATTGAAAAGCAGGTTATATGAAAAATGCTCAACGTAAACAACCCCTAATTTTGCATGTAGAATCCACTGGAATAATAAAATCGATTGTGTTTATAGTATACGGAGCCAGAAAATCGATATTCTCAACACGAAATTCAGTTTTTCGCAATTTTCGCAATGAAGACGTGATTTGGCCGTTTGTGCTACGTTGACGAAGTTGTAGATCTCTCGAAAACGAGCAAAATGAGAAAAAAAGTTCGCTGTACGATGAAAATTGACTGAAATACGTCAATTGGTCGCTGTAGATCATAAAAATCGATAATGTACAGATTTCACCAAACTGACTGGATTAGTCTTCCTCTGACCTTCAACCATGTCCATAAACCAATTTTAATCAAAATCTAAGGTACAAAATATTTTCTAGTAGCCAAACGAGTCAGTTTTCCTACACTTTTACAGGAGACCTGTGTTATACCAATCCCAACTTGCCTATGTGCATTTCGCAATTACCACTCAACATCGTTCTTTGTAACAACAATTATTTTGGGAGAAATCGTAGTGACTAAACCATCTACCTTCTTGTTCTCGGGTGTGGGTCTCCTCGGGAGAGTGGCAGTCGTTCCCACGGGAGTAGAGTAGATCTCGGCCGACACTCGCTCCACTCGAGCTGCCACTCCCTGCACATTTCCCTTTCTTATCCAGTCGTCTTTCTGCTCGGTTTACTCATCAATTTCCAAACATCATTAGAAGAATGAATTCGAGAAATTAACCGAAATGTTTTATGAAGCAAAGAAGCGTTCATATTGAAAATCTCCCCCCTGCTTAGCAATTGATGCGAGGGTGAAACCCGAGTGTTCCTTCCTCTCTGGGATCTCGTCTAATCCTCACCTTGGGAGGCGTGGGAGTGACTGTGGCTGAGAGACGAGGAGAGACGGAGGAGGAACGAGGAGCCACTCCCAGTCGAGATCCCAGCATCTGAGAGAAACTATTATGCAAATGTGACAGATATATCATAACGAACGAATGAAGCAATACCAATTTGTTTAAATGTTGAAATTTATTCTACGCATCCTCTTACTATACCATAAATCCCACTTCGTCGCCCGGATGTTATACTCTGTTTCTCTAATTCGTAGATCGCTTTCATCATCCCATCATTTCTGCTCTTATTCGAACCTGATTCGATCTTTGAAGGAAAGGCACAAACGGATTACGTCTGTCTCTACCGCATAAACGATAACAATTCTTTGCTAATTCTCCCGCTGGCCCTATCACAAAATCACGTTTACCTGACAATGTTTTTGGTCTCTCTGAGCCCTTCTGCTTACCATTTCAATGACCATTTGATCTCATGGAAATTCTTTTCAAAACACACTCCCCCGATCTCTACCGTACTCCTCTCCTACCGTACCTGTTGTCTCGTCGCTCTCATCGGTTCTTCATCCAGACTCTCCAATTCTCTCGATCGTCCATTGTGATGAGCGGCTGCAACATTCCCATCACTGCCCCACCCTCACTCTTCCCCAGTCCTACTCTCATCCTCCTTCAGTCCATTTCCATGCACATCACGAAAGTCCACTAAGCCGTTCGTCTTCACTCCAACTGATCACCATTTCACAACAGCATTACACCACGGGGTGAGAGTGAAGCTGCGGGTAGGTCAAAGCGAGAGGCAGCTCACCCTCTAACTCCTCGTCCTCGAATTCGGATGCAGCAGAGAGGAACTCCTCGTCGTCTTCTTGGGTGGTCTCCACCCTCTCCTCCATACTCATCCCCAGTGCAGCTTCCTCCAGCTGTTTGTACTCCTCGTCATCATCAGGGAAGGCTCCATCACACTCATCCAGTGATCTCTGCCCGTAGAGGGATCGATCGACGGTCTGATCGAGGGGAGAGGATTGGGCGAGGGGACGGAGGGTCTTCGTGTCCAGATCCTCCTCCTCCACACTTCCCTTCCGAGGCGACTCCTCACTCACTGACTCGAGCGAGACTGTAGAGGCAGTTCGCAGCTGACGACGACGGGCTGAGGAGAGAGAGACACTGATTACGACACGATAGATAGGCAGTGATAAGAACCAGCCAGTCACCCCTCAGGGGACAACCATGCACAGAACACTATCACTGGAAACAATCGCGGCGGATGAGAGAATCGTTTGCGCGTACTGATCGGGATGAGGTTTGTTGATCGGGATGAAAAGGGGAGAGTGATTGCATGCAAGTGTCAATGGGAGAGAGGGGAAAGGGAAGCACTAAACACTCCATTGATCCAACTGTCGAATCACGAGAGATCATCTCTACTACCATCAACACTAACGATCACAACATTCTCGAACGAAGATACTATCTAAGAAATTGGCTCGCCATTTCCATGTTTACTTCAAAAGGGAATGATTCACATTCGATTCAAAATTATTAACTAGATTCGCGCAATTATTAGATTAGGTTGTCATTCATTGTCAGTTGCATGCCATTTCCAGGCAGAAATCGGATCTGAGACTAACCTTTCTTGTCCGAGTATCCCTTGAGTTTCCTGGAGAGAGCGGACCTCGTGGAGAAATCGATGGCGGAAGCCGTCGTGTTCAACCAGCTATCGAGGTCACTCTGAGTGCCCTTTGAAGAGGACGAAGACGTCGTCGTCGAGGAGATGGAGCCAGTGAGCCAAGTCTCGTCGTCATCCATCGATCAGCTACTAGTCTACAACTGAGAAGGAGCAGTAGAGGGAAGGGGAAAGATCAGAGAGATGAGCACAACAAGGGGGACAACAGATGGACATCGAGTGAATTAGAAAGAGAAGGAGCAGGGAGAGATAAGGCAGTACAAAGAGAAGGGAAGAGATAAGGAGAAGATGCAATGATGGAAAGAAACTGAGAGGCATAGCCAAGGAAGAAAGAGGGTTTCAAGAAGAGCGAACCTAATTGGAGTCGATAGAGAAGGAAAGGGAGAAACTAGATCCCAAAACAAGTGAAGTTGACCTATTCAATCAATCGGGATCGTCTTGAACATAGGGGAAATCATGGAATCAAGAGGAGAAAGCAATCAGACACGGTCAATGGACAATGCTAGAGGGGAGGAAAGACACAAAGGGACATATGGGAGAAGAGGGAAGCGAGCAATGAGGGAAGAAGAGCAATCGAGTGTGTCCCGACTGGACGAGCTCTCCCAACTACGGTAGTCGCACCGCTCGCACACTTCGTGGTGGGAAAATGGAGATGCAAGGGAAAGAGGAAGGGAAAACGGCATAACAAATATAGGAAGACGAAGAAAGACGTCTTGTTTTCGTAACAGAACAACTCGAAGACTGGGGTTGGAAATAATAGTTTATCGTCATTTGATCTACATGATAGCTGAATATGACACAGAGAAGACATCATTTGATTTGTAGACTCCCGATGGCGCTTCGAGATTAGCATACCAATGCCGGTCACTGCAAGACCAAAAGCACGGCGGGCCCATGCTGTCACTAAGCTGATTAACGAGGAATTATGAAATGAACGAATGATAGGACGAGAAAAACTGGAATCACAAAGATCGCACAGACAGTGAAAAGATCACGAGATGTACGTCACAAGTCTAAGAGTAAATACACGAAAACAGACTAGACGATGGGCGAAGAAGTTCACCCATTACACTCAGTCATTCCCCTATATCATCATCCATTCATAGTGGATGAGTCAGGGAAGAACTCATAATCTGTCCCACTCTCTCCCTTCCTATCCAGCATGGAAGGGGAGACCAGCGGGGATCAGTGACAGACCGACATGAGACCGATTCCCTAATCCTCTATGATACGAACCAATTCCCACCCCCAACAATAGCAGCCCCGCCCCGTTCCTCATCCAATTTCCATTATCATTCGTATATAAGCAGGTTACTTCTCCCACCCAGATCCTTCCTTCCCTGCTCCCTTCCCACTCTTGAACCATCCACAGCCCCCCCTCTTATTGCTCAAATTACCCACATGCTATCAACATTGAATAGACCAATAAAAAGGAGGGACAGCAATCAAGTGTTGAAACTCTGTTCTCCCACCAGATCACTTCCGGAACTCTGCATACCCTCGTTCTCATCGATTGCAGTCATCGGATTCACTCTCTTCATTTAAGCTCTTCCTCATCATGGAAGGCACTACCAACTGGAGAAATGTCCATGCTATCTCACTGTTCACTTTCGTCGATTCCCTTCAATTTTCCTTCTACATGTGGAGCTTCTGGCCCTACATTCAGCAGGTCTGTCTGCCTTCGGCAGCGGACGCTGCTACCGTATCCACCCCCGACAGCGTTCATTACCGTAACCCCTTCCAGATCGATTCCTCAATGGGAGCCACATTCGTCGGTATCATCATGGCGATCTCTGGAGTAGGAGAGGCATTATCCGCTCCAATTTTTGGATATTGGTCCAACAGGTATACCATACTCGACGGTGAGCCCACCGTAACCACTCGACTCCATCAGAATCGGTCGCATCCTTCCTCCCGTATACACTTCCATTGTTATGTCTGCGGTGGGGAATGCACTGTATCTCCTCCTCGGAACTTTCCCTCGATCGATCGCCCCCTTCGCCATCGTACTCTCCCGATTCCTCTCAGGCGCGGGATCAGGTATCGATCGATACTCAATCCTTACAATATTCTCCATCCCCTCAGGCAATCGTGGATGCTTTCGTGCTCTAGTGGCGTGTAACTCTCAGGGAGTAGATCGTGCGAGGGCATTGGCTTCCTCTGGGGGAGCAGCCCTCGTTGGATTGACAATCGGTCCCGCAGTGCAACTCGTCTTCAACTTCATGGGGGCTGAGGGAGTCTCCATGGGTCCTCTCTTCCTTTCTCAGTACACTGCACCCGCACTACTCGCCATCGTCATCAATATTACCACGTGAGTATCCAATACTTACGTTTCAAAAAAACATCGCGTGACGATGCGTCCGGCTTATTCGAAATACCGGCCAACCCTTCAAATATGTTCCTTTGTGTCATATCCACTATTCACAATATAATTCCGACTATAACGGATCCTTCCCGGATTCAACAATTTCTTCAGTGCCTTCTACATCCACTACTTCCTCGATGACTCACTTCACATTCCTAAGAAGTCTGATTCCACACAGGAAATCGTGCAGGAGAACAGTGAGAGTGTGAGTCCCTCTCCTCCCTCCCATCTTCGTTCCCTCCCTGACCCTCCCCTTCAGGAAGAGCCCGTTCGTCTGCCCTCTGTCCCTCTCCGAATGGACGTGATTGCAGTCATAATCTGCATGGGAACTCGTTCCATCCGCATGCTCGCCACTTCCAACATCGAGAGGTGTCCCATTCCATCTACAGTACTCCTCCAATCCCTCTCCCTTCCAGTATCGCCGCCCCCTTCACTGAAATCATGTTCAACTTCACTCACGCGGAGGCTCTCGAGTGGAATTCCTTCGACCAGACTATCGTCGGCGCCCTCACCATCGCTGTCTTCCTCCTTTATGCATTCACTAATTACACCAAGTGGTCAGTCACCCGCCCAATCGATATCTCACACTCATGTGACACTCGCAACCCAATCAATACCTCCCTTCTATCGTACCCTTCAGGGTGAGCGAGAGGAGCAACTGCATCATAGCCATCGTTGGTCTCTTCGTGTTCTACTGTCTCACAATGCCGTGGCCTTTCCTTCCTGGCAATGTCGACTGCACTCGATTCATGGGAAATGGTCAGTCGAGAGCATCGGAACAGTCCGAGAAGGCAGTTATTGACAGGTACTCACAATTGGGAGTGGTGCGAGATGCTGCCTCCTCTCAACCAATGGCTCTACTACTCTGCATACGCAATCATCTATGGCATCTGCCTCCCCATGCTCAACAACTCCCTTCAAGCGCTCTACAGCAGAGTACTCGGCCATGGCCCCCAGGTGAGTCCACCTACTCATCGATCCATTCTCATACCGTATCCTCAGGGTACGATGCAAGGAGTTAATCAGGCAGTTGGCAGCATCGCCCGCATCTTTGGACCCCTCGTCATGTCGTGAGTCATTCAATCGATATGACTTTCAATACCGTACTTCCCTCAGGTCGACTTTCTCCCACTTCGGTCCTCAGGCGACGTGGTCAGTTAACATCGTCCTTCTGGCAGTGGTGATTGGTATCTGGATGGTCGCCTATCGTAGACTAGTTCCTCTCGAATTGAGGAGGAACCACAAGGTGTACGATATGAGACAGTGCCTCAGTCTCTCCTCCTCCACTACTACAATCTCAAAGATTTCCGTCTAGGCAACCTCCTTGTACACTATCGACCCCTTTAGTCTTATAGAGCAGAACTATTGATAACTGCCATAGCTGAACCTACGAAAACAATTCGTCATTTGACCTCAGTTTCCGGGTTAATATGAGTCATTCCCTGTATTCAGTCCCTTGCCGCCAAATGACCTGCATGTATAGTTTTCATTCCGAGTAATCATAATTAACAGATCATGGTTATTGCACAAGAAATATTTTGTTATGGAACATGTTTCGAACATTTCACAGTTTGTGAGACAATAATGAATAAAATAAAACTTTTTAATTGAATGGAGATTGGTGTGATTATATCAACATATGGTTAGTATTCACAAGTGACTCACGACGATTTGGCCGAGGCGCGAGACGAGGATGACCCCGGAGCTGAAATTCACTCTTGAAACAAACATCTCTCCTTGGCTCACTAGACAGTTCCCACGCTCTGTCTACGCATTTCGTACTTAAAATCAGCGGGTTTTAGGCGAACAAAAATGACTCTTCATTTAGCGAATTTTGTCATCCCTATAAATCAGTTCGAGATCATAAGTGGCAATCTTCCCGCGCCCTCAAATGGATGAAAGAGTGACCGAGAGCGAATAGAGTCGTGGGTATCTCAACAGTCATCTTCAACGACGAGAAGGGCATCAGCAGGTCGGCGCACTCTTCTTGCAGCATCCGGTGCAGCTGCTTCTCCTCTCGCTCCAGAGCGTGCACTGAAGGATCGAAGGAAGGATTCGTGAAGTGGATATGCATAGCTACGTTCTAAATGTTGATGTGGATAGGCGAAATATGAAATACAGAATGGAAAATAACACATACATATTACTGACATTCATTTTTCAACCGCCCATTCCTTCCATTGATTGCACGGAACTCGTTGAAGAGTATCACGACACTCCTCATCGATACATCCTTAAATTAATCTTGATTAAATACAAATTTAATTACGAAAATCAGAAATAAGTTACAGCCACTAATCCCCTAGATTAACCAGACAGACATGGTCATGCGAATGTTTATGTGTACTCACCAGAAATTTAGTCTTGACGATGCCGTACTTATCCTCGAAGGGGATCTCATTGTCGGATTCCTCCTACAAAAACCTTTATTTTAATATTAAAAAATTAAAAATTGTAAATTGCAGCAGCATCATACATCGGCCGGAAAACCATCGAGGAAATCGTGGACTTCCAACTCGTCCCATTTCAAATTCAGATTTCTGATTACATCCAGATGCGCTTCGTGGTTCCACATGAACCTGCGAGCGGAATTATGTTAAGTCAATCGATCAATCAATCAATCAATAGTTCCAAAGTAATGCTAAGCACTATCATGTTAAAACTACAGATCTTCAAACTTATAACGAACGGGAAGGGATCGATAGGCGAAATTTTGTTGCTTAGATTCTCGATTAAGTCCTTCATATACGGAATGGATACTTCCTTGCACAATATCACTTCGTTGACTAAAATCATTTGAATGAACGAAAAGCTGCACGATATATCTCACCCTTCCTCTTCTCTTTCGCTATTCTCTTCAATATCTTTTGGCATCGAGAGAGGCAACTGAACAATTTGTGGTATTCTGAAACGAGCATATAAACAATGAAAATGTATATTGCAATGGCATTGTGAACAGACATACCTGCTCGGATTGGATTCCTATGATCAATCTCATATTTATGCTTATCTTTACCACAGAACCGTTCATTCCATAAATTTTCAATGTAGGTGACGTTAGCTTCATAGTTAATTGGACTCTGCAAGCAGATATGTAAGGAAATAAATAGAAAGTGAAGAAAACAAGGAAAACACAATGAACAATACCTGATTTACATTGACTGCAGACGAATTTGCAGGAGGATTCATTTTAGGATGATCAAATCCGCATAGTGATTTGAGCTTTTCGATAAAATACATACACCGGATGGATAAACAGGAGAACAAAAAGAAACAAAAAGTCGAAGCAAAGTCGATTGCAATGTTGCCTGATTAGCAGGATGGTGTGCGGGAAAAGCAAATCATACAGTACATAAACTTCAAATATTTATTGACGGAATCGTTTCAAATATTTCCTGTGGCAATAAAACACCGGGTTTAATGAGATTTTTGCGATTTTCTCTATTATGTACATCGGGCAAAATTCGGTGATAGTCACTGGGAAGGGAGATGCAAATTGTGAGGTGAAAGAAGTTGAGTGACACCCTAGAACTGAGATAACTTTCGACTAGCGGAATCGACCATCGAGATCAGAAAGGGCAGGCGAATCGATAAATATGAGGAGAAGAGTGACTACGCGTAGACGGGCTGAGATCGATGTTCGCATGCTCCAATGTCCACTGCCAATTGAGCGAGAACCTGAAGATACCGTAATCCTCTTCCTCCCTTTTCTCTCTCACCTTCGTCAGATTCTTCAGCTTCAATGCTGTGCTATCTAATTTCGTCGAGATGAACTCGTTGATGGGCGAGAAATCAACAGCATCTCCCATCTGGAATAGTCAATTCATAATCATTCGAGGGAGAGTACGGTACTCACGAGTGAGGGTACGGTAGTGTCCATGGGAGTGCTTGTAGAAGGGATGGAAGAGGAACAGTCCATGGAGATGCAGGAACTTCCTCTCTTCTTGCCTAAACTCGTAGCCGACTGCGGCATCTCTGCACGCTTTCCCTCAGATGAAGTTATGTGATCCAGACAGTAGGCGACGTCCACTTGCCTCAAAGATCAAAGATCACCATTACTCTAATAAAGAAGTTATGCTCTCGAAAGATAAGCATGGTGATATATCGTATACTTCTCAATCGATAATAGTCTACCGTACCCCATGTATCCATGTTTAACGTGGACGAAGGCGGGGCAGGTTAGGACGGGGGAAGGAAGAGGGAAGTTCCCGTTCCTATCCACCCTCCTTCGCTTAGTCGCATCCTGTGAGTGGTGGGCGCACAGCAGATAGTACTCCTGAGATGGAAGAGGTAAGGGTACTGTAGTCAGATGCTACTGTTGACGTAGAGGCTTCTGTAATTGCCTGTTGATGCTCTATCTCTCTCCAGACAGGCTGTAGTAGCCGTTTTCTCTTTCTCTCCCCTCTCTCTCTCAGGTGTGTTATGATAGCCCCCGTAGACACGCGACGAGAGCGAAAACTCGTGATGACAGAACGGAGGAAAGAGGAAGGAGAGGAGAGAGGGGGGAGCAGTAGTAGGGGGAAGGAGAGCGACAGCATGTGACTCTAATGTCTCGTAGCCTCTTCGATCAACAACAACAGCCAATCTGACGAACCAGCGGCTAAGATGATTCATCCCCGCATGTTCACAGCACGTCAGCAGAGAATAACGCGCGCACAAATACTCGTCCCCCCCCCCCCCCCCCCACCTCCCCCCCCCTCTCTCTCTTCCTTAACTCACCACTAACCAACTCGCGTGAGACAATGACGAAACAACGAGCGACGCATACTAACAGAAGTACTGTGTAATAAGTGGGATGGCAACGCCGTCTAGACATCGAGGGGCGCGGATGAAAACAACGAGACAAAGTCCATAGATAAGTGAGTGGTGATGGTCGGGGACGGTGCCACAGGGGGCAAGTGAAGGGGAATCGATACTCACCGGATTGCTGTTCGCATCCTCGCCCTCCTCCTCCTCCCTCGTCCCTCCAGCTATGACTGAAGACGAGTCCTGTCGACTCTCTTCCACTCGATTCAACCAGATCTGAGGTGATCTTTGATCTCTGCAACTCGTTGTAAGAATGCTCACCTCGAAATCGAGTCTGTCTCTGAACTGGCTGTTCTCTACAGTGACAGGATGGTGATGGAAATGGGAGAGATGAGAGACCAACTGCTCAGGAGTGGCAAGAGGAAGACAATCACAGAAGGGGCAACGGATGAGTAGTGAAGTCATCTGGAGAGGAAAGAGGAGAAATAGACGATGTTAATCGAAGATGAGGGAAGGGGAAGGGGAGGGGAGGGGGGAGGGAGGGGAGCAGAAGGGAGAGAGAGAAATAGTTGGAAAGATGTGTGTGCAGAGGAGAAAGCATGGCGCATGCAAGAAAAGAGTAGACGATGAGAGGGAAGAAAGAGGGGGAGGGAGAAGGGGAGGAAGGGAGGGGAGGGGTGAGGGGTGGGGAGGAGAGAGCGACTCTCTCATGGGAAGAGTTGTGCACGATTGTGTGTCTCTCACCCTGCAAAAGTGCTGGATTCAATCCGATCCGATCGATGTAAAAGGGAAGGAAGGAAGGGAGGGAGGAATGGGGGGAGGAAGAGGTCTCATTAGTGAATCGATGCAAGTCTGTCTCTTTGTATTCACGTCGTCGTCTCGTCGAGAAATGAATGGATTCGTTTATCAGACTCTGCCACAGATTTCCTCCTCCGTCATTTCCTATTTACAACATACTACCCTACTCACTATACAATAAATTATGACGCATATATCACTCTCTGTACTCCGATTACTATTATTATTATCTATCGCCTGTAAAGCATGTAACATGGAATGGAAAGAGTGTGCAGTACCAAACGTGTATAATCCTAGGCAGGAATGCAATTTAACTTCCATCAATTCAAAGAGCACGCGAACTGGCTAACTCGTGACAATTAATCGACAGGGGACTACCGTAAACGGAAGAGAGGGAGGGGGGCTAGTAGGGGATGTCGTTCTGTAGGTACTGTAGCTGATCGTACATCTTGGATCGGATGTTCATGAAGCAGTTCGTGATGACAGTCTGCATGTATCTGGCTGCTTCCCTCTCGGAGAGAGAAGGACCGAATCTGCAGAGAAAGAAAGAGGCAATCAGTGGATGGGAGAGACAACGACACGTCCCTCAAGAATTCATCCCTCTCCCCAACTAGATAACGCCGTGTCAAAGGGTCTTCCCTCCACTCACATACCAGAGAGAGGGAGGGGGAGAGAGAGCACTACCTGATCCCTCTTGCAAACTAAACACCCCGCCTCGGACAATGATTCATGCACAGTGAGAACACGTAAAGACCTACCGCAGTAACTTTCCTACCATAACCCCGTTACCGTACCTTTGTCTCAGCTGTTGGATGGTCTTGCCTCTGAAGCAGGGCAGACTCGTGTCGAGCATCAGCGAGACCAGAGAGACTATTGCCTTCAATCGATCGACATATTCTTCTACCGTACTTCTCCCACCGTACCTTGTGGTGTGGTCTCACAGCGAGGTACGCCTGCACACAGAGTGCGGCGAAGTGTTTGAATGGCTGTGCCTCCATCTTTCCTCCCATAATGGCGACCATTTCCTCGCTCAGTTTGAAATCCGGTTCGAATCCGAGATTCCCGCCTGGAGACGACTCGAACATGAAGCCAAAGTCGATGTGGATGATATTCCCGTCGAGGTCGATCATGATGTTACCGTTGTGACGATCCTTGACCTACCAATCGAGAGATTATCGATTGAAAGTATGACTACAGTATACCTGAAGGAGGAATGAGAATACGGAGTAGGCAGCCATCGATCGTACGAAGTTCTTCCTCGCCCTCAGGAATGACTCGGATGACTCGTCCCCGTACGTCGTCTTGAAGTACTCGTAGAGACCTGAAGGAGTCAATCACCAGTGATCATGCGTCAATCATCCAATAGTGCTATTTTTGGAATATGTAATACAGATCTCATTGAATTGAAAATTTCACGTATTCGTCCATCATTTTTGGCCCCTCCTCGACTTTTGCTACCTTGGAGACAGGAAGCACCATAGGTTCGGCGAACAATGAAAGAAGCGCTCAATGTCCATGCTGTTTCAACGCACCGAAGTCAGTCTGTCTGCCCAGTTGATCCCTGCTCTTCGAATTGGGCACACACTCGATGACTCCGCAGCCAGGGGAGGTCGCCACCACCTGAATATCGATCGATTACCCTCCTCTACCGTACCTTTTGATGAGGGCATTCCCATCCTCTCGTTCTCTCCACTCGTTATCGTCTATTCTCGGATTGGAGTGAACAGAGTACATACACTGCCCCTGTCCCACTTCCATCCCTCTGCCCTTTCCATGTTACACTCGAGGGAGGAGGAGGAAAGAGGGCAGGGGTTACATTCTTCCATCCTCACTCTGCACCAAAGTTCAAGGGAGGAAAAAGGCACGTTCTCGAACCTCCTTCATACCTGCACCCCCTCTCCCTCCCCCTCTCCTAGCCACTTCCGGGTTACACAATTGACTGTACTGCTTAGATCACTCTCAAGAACCAAGTAGTATGTTTACCGTACTCTCACGCTTCTCCCCTCCTCCCCTCATCATTCCCTCCCTCTCCTCCTCCTCCACTCACTCGATAGGGGAAGACGGAGACGTCAATGCCCAGTGCCGTCCATGCATTCTTCATGAGGTGCATCAGTTGGAGAGCCAGCATATCCTGACGCACGTCATCTCCCACCTGGAAGATCAAGGGGGTTACGGTAGTATCGATCTACTGCAGCCAATGATTTTCACATATCACTTATTGCGAACAATTAGTGATGGTGTAAGCGATACCAACAAGGAGAGGCTATCTATAGCAATTTTTCATCCAACTGACCTTGCCCTTTCTCCCCCCTCACCTTGAATATGGCAGCTTGCCACACGATTCTGCTCCTTTCCTCCTCGTTCGTCGGCGATTTCAACGCCGCCAGCAGATTCTTCCCTGCTAAAGAGAGAGAAACTCCATTGTTGGTCAATAATGTAGCAGATATGGCGCAAGGAACGGCCTACTTATCCCACAGTCCTCTCCCCTCCCCTTCTCCTCACCATTATTGTGTGCCGCCAGTCCCATTCTCTCCAACTCGGCTACTTCGCATTTCTTCACCTTGAAACGTGCCAGGAAAGGAGCCTTCGCTGCGCTGCAACGTCCATCGATTTATACCGTACCCATACGAGTACCGTATTCTACCGTACCTCTGCATGGGTGTACCACTGGCGTAGTCGATGTCGAGTAGGATGGCCTCTGGATTGGAAGGGAGATAGGCGATCGTCTCTATCTTGCAGGGGGCGAGTGCTGCCAGACAGGCTTTCTTGCGGGCGTCCCCCTTCGGGTACGGCTTGATCGTCCCTGCAAAAGGAGAGGCTAATTAATTGCATGAATCAGGGATTGACCAACCAGAGATGCTCGTCAACTGGCGGAACAACTCGAATTCATTCTCGTAGAAGGAACGAGCCTCGCCCTCGAATTGAGAAATGATCTGCAATGTGATTAGGGGTTCTCTTTCGTACAAGGTATCATTTTTTCTGTGCGTTTCTATATCATGGAATGCCAATGCATCAAAACCACCCGTTCCTTTGCTTTTTTATTAGCATATCTCCATTTTCAGCGATATTTTAAGAAAATAGATCAAAACAGGAAACAATCTTCAATTCCACCATCCCTCACTCCCTTCCACTCACCTTCCTGGTGATCTCATTGAGTGGTTCGAATAGTACGGGATCCTTGCACTTGGCGTCTTCGTCAGTGTACATGTTCGTGTGCATGTTCCATAGTAGTTGATGGGCGAGTAATTGGGAGTGACCAGCCAGCCAGATCAACAGTTCAGAGACGTATCCCATCTACAACCACCGCCTTTTTCTTCACAAATAATGCTGGAAAACAGGAGAAGAATATTAGAGTCGTCACAAGGAAACAATATGCTACAAAACCAAAATTTTTTGAACCTTGAGATAAAATGTTTCAAATAAATATATTTCTCCGCTCATTGCATAATTAAAATCACTCCTCGGTAGTCTCCCTTCTGTACTCACTGAGTCGTGTCGAATCGCCTGCACCAGCTGTGGAATGTACAGTAGCAGGATCTGCAATTTTCCTACTTTTACACTGCAGAACTACGGGAAACTTCGAACACCCTGACTACAGTAACCCCACCCTCCTACCGTACCTGGGGCGAGTAGGATCTGAGCACGTTGACAGCGTACTGCACAGTGGCAGGATGGATGGGGAATTGACGAGGAGTGAGGAGGGAGAGGGCCATCACTGGAGAACAGCGAGACCAGGTAAGTACGTGAGACATCTGAATGAGGGGGAGGTCTATCGAGAAATGACGGATACCGTAGCACCCCCCCCCCCCCCCCAAATGAATACTGACGTCACTGGTCTCGAAGACGTTCGAGTCGGCGAGGAAGAGAGGGAGGGCATCGGGGATGTGGCAGACGAGAGCGGGATTCGATCGAACCAACTCCTCGATCACTGATCGCATCAGATTCGTCCCGCGGAATCTGAGATGCATCCATTGATCTTCTCCCAAGACAAGGTTAGCTATCAATTGAATCCGGGTCCGGACAAACTAACTAAATGTTGGAAAATTCCCCATTTCAATCACCTGACAAATCTATGTGACAGAGCATAACTATAGACATGGAATTTAAGAAGGATCATTGGTTCCTTTCGGAATTTCAAAATATATTGAGAAGTCTCCCTCTCCATTCCCCCATCGATCCCCTCCTTCTCTACCTCGATGGGAGGGCGATGGCGACCTCTGGACTGATCTGCCACGCCAGCTTCGCCGTGTCCTTCAGCACTTTCTGCTCCGTTCGACTGTCTGAGATTCACAGTTGAACTACAGGTTTCCGCACTACACCCTCCTCCTTGTTTACTAGTCGATCTACGATATATGGAAATTTTCGGAACAAATATGTAGCGGAACAGTCAAAACAAGAGGAAAAGCAATGTTTTCCTGTGTAATTCGCTTAATTGTGACACTCTCTTGCACACTCCTCCTCCCTTCTCTGCATAATCCCCCCCCTCTCCCCCCTCCCCTCACCTCCGAGAGTGCTCTTCATCCATTGTTCCACTGCACTCATTCCCTCCTCCGTCCCCTCCCCCAGGGGATTCAGCCACGCCGAGAGACGATCCATCTCGTTACCCTGCAACAATCAGGATTCACCCTCAGTCTGATACACTCAGCAAACACAGCTAACGACATGAAATCTAACTAGAAAAATCACAAGTCGGAATCTAGCGAATAATTCATCCAGTATCGCAATTACTATCACACTACACAATCTCCCTAACAAGACCCCCCACTGACGATGAGCAGCAGTAGCATGTTCCTCTTCCTGAGATAGCTCTTGATCATCTTCTCTCCCTCGATGCCTCCTTCGTCCATCTTCGTCCTCGAGTCTCCTCCATTCCTACTGAGAGTGGCTGCATTGGCCATCTTCTGGTTGCTCACAATCGTCAGAGTGTTCGCATACGAGGAAGACTGAGCTGCCGCGTGCCATGTCTGCACTGACGCCCTGAGAGGAGAAGGAGGGATCATAGGGAAGGAATGGGGGGTAGAGAGAATGGGAGAGTATGGAGATAAAGATAGTGATGTAATCCCTAAAAAATCCCGCAGACCTATCAATGCATCCACTTCATAGATGAACTGTGGCATAATTAAGAAACTTAATTGTAACACTTGTACAAAATAGAAATGAAATATCAAAGGTTAAATATTATTCCTTTCTACTCACTTATTGCTATTGAGTGTGTCCGAGAACGAGGGCGCGTACGGCATGTGCATGTTCACTTCCGGATCTGCAATCCATTCTCTCTCTTCTCATCCTCCTACCCAATCATCTCTCCGACCCACCGCACTCACCACTGACTGCATTGAACGTCTCCTTCTTGATGTACTTCGCATCAGCGTACAGAGTCTGCCAGAAGGCAGACAGCATCTGCAGGTCGTTCCTCAGCTGCGACGACTCCTGCAGCGGCCCTTGCGGAGGCAGCCTGAGAGGGGTACGGTACTCGGGGGTACTGTAGCCATGGGTAGACTACGGTACTCACGAGAAGAAGTGGAGAGCACTGGCGTACACTCGTTCTCGCAGCACATTGTACGAGAGACGACCAGCCGACGTCTCACCCTGCAATCAGTCGATAGTATTCGTTGCTACCGTATCGATTCTGTCAATATTTTCCTACTGTACTCACCTGCAGCATGGAGAGGACGCAAGTGAGCAACTTGAATCGGATGCCGACGGCGGAGATGTGACGAGTGACCAACACTGAATGCAGTTCAACGATCTACCATTATTCGTTCATACTTTTCTAGCGGTTCTTCCCTACTTTTACTCTTCTTTCATCACCATAAAGTTCTGGGAATAACTAGAAGGTCTCGTCCTCACCATCATTCAATGGACACGAGATGGGAGCTCCGAATAGGGGTGCAGACTGGCCCTTCCCTGCAGGTGTCGCCACTCGCAGCGAGAGAGTGTTCACGAACATCATCTCCAGAATGTCCAGCTGCTCCCGAGATCGATACTTCGCCACCTCCACTCGCTCCACCAGGAACTGAAGGGGTACGGTAGGAGAGAGATACTGTATTGACCTTACGTATACTTGAATCCGAGATACTCACCCTGATCCAGATGGTGTGCGGGGCGAGATTGGGCTGTTCCCTTGAGTGGGTGATGTTATCCGAGAGAGGGCAAGGGATGGAGTCGTCAGAGGAGAAAATGCCCAGTCTCTCACGAGCACACCACGTCCACACGGAGGACATCTCACGAAGGAACTGGAAGGATGAAGGATAGTTAATAACGATTTACTGTATCAGTCACTGAAAATATAGAAGCTTGTTTCAGTGTATCATTAGCAGCCTCGATTCTTTTATTTAATGTATTCGTTTTGTCTAATCACAAGAGAGAGTTTAGTCAAGGAATTCCTCATATTGGATGCACTGACCCTGACGATGACTCCTTCCTTGGCGGCCAGCAGCCAACTCCACGAGAGGACACACAGTCGGAGAGTGGAAGCAGTGAAAGAACGGAGGGGAACACGAGTGAGAGTAGACAGAAGACTGTCGTTCGCCTCTGAGAATTAAGACGGAAAAGGATTAATTGTATCCTGCACTGCATTCCACCTCATCAGGTTGATGAATCAACCGATGCTCATCGATTATGAATTCGAGGCTAAAAATCTAAACATCCAACTGGAATCAAAGTAGTACGTGTGCAAATCGTTCCAAACAATAAATCTATGTGCTTACCCTTGAGCGATACGAAGAGTGCAGTGAGCATCATGATCGACTCGTGCATCTCCGATTCGTTCCCTGCAATCGATAATCAACTGCCGTACTACGAAGTGTTCAGAGTACTGTCCCATAACCTCTTCTTGAACACATCTCTGCATCGACCCGGTTGTGCTCACCCGAATCGATGGCCCTCTCGAGTGATCCTTCCAATCTCGTTACGAGTACTTTCTCCCCGTCCTTCTCGTAGTCAGAAGAGAGCATCGCCAGCATTCCTTTCACCTGCAACGAAGGAGATACTCACATTTATTATTGCAAACAGAAAATACGAAAAAAATGTAATTCAATGACTTTCAGGAATGATTGAATATTTGTGTAGAGGAAACCCCATACGGACACATACTGAAACCTATGGATCACACCTAAATTTAGGGTAAGATGTAAGCCCGTTCCCACAGGCAAACCATCATAATAGAAAAACAACTAGAGCCTACTCAAATATATTTTAGTATGTACTCAACATTTCCAATCCGCCTACTCACCTGTCCCACATAGAGACTCCTCGACCTGAGACTGTCGTCTCTGTCACTGGGGAGATCGAGTCCCTTCACGGAGGGCATTCGACCACCGTTCGCCACGTGCTCCTACAAGATAAACAACCATTTATTGAAATTCGCTAATTTATTTTTTAAGCGTCCGATCACTACCCAGTTCAACCAAAATTACGCAATGCGTAATACGCATCTATAGCACTATTAAAACGTTCCGACAATGCTAGTTGGCCTCCTAAGCCGCTAAATCTATGAGCCGGCTTTTAGTACTTTAATTATTATACTCTTAAAAGTGTTTTTAATTTCAATTCTTGCGTTCAATCATCACCATATGTCAGGCATATGTCACCATATGTTCAATCATCACCATATAGGGTTTGAAGAAAATATGCGGCTGAAAAGATTATAGGAAATAACTTTCTAATTTTTCGTTCCGCTTGTTTAGTCGCGTACTCGGCATGGTGTAGGACATACATTTCTAATCTAATATTATTATACCCCCCCCCCCCCTCCTTCGAATGCTCCCACTAACCAGTAGATGGGAGTTAGTCGAGTCGGGTGCCCACTTGATTGCCTCGTGGAGAATCTGCTCGCATCTCTCGGAGAAGTCAGCGACCACTTGACGACGAGCATCCACTGTCTCCTGAGGGATTAGAGTATAGATGAATTGGAGGGATGGAAAGGACTCCGTTTCAAACAATGACAGTGGCTTGCCAGAAATAAAGATATCATGTGATTTCAGGAAAAGATCTTCTCCTAGTGTTACACTTCCTTGCTTGCAATTATGACAAAGATCGAATACAAGGGCATGTTTACTATGAATTCTATAAAGTTGCCCCATCTCCTCACCTGCAGTTGTATGCTCCATGGCAGAGTGGGGAGAGAGAACTGCGTGATCTTGCACGACGAATCCTCCTCCACATTCGACTGAACGGAGCCAATCAATATCCTCCTACCGTATCCCTCATCTCTATCGTACCTTGAGTGCCTGCAGCAGATCGAGGGCCGTCGATAGCACTCTTCCATTCCACAGCAGGAAGGGGAAGGTGTCGACGAGTCGCGACAGACAGAGATCAGCGCATCGGCGAACCTGAGAGAATAAATTCAGTTGTCGATTTTCCCGAGTCGCTACCGTATACCTCTCTGAGATTGTGGTTGAAGTATGTGAGTAGGAACTGTGCGTGTCTCTCTAGTATGGTCTCGGTGCCGTTCTCTCCTCTCTTCTTGGCCGAATCGAGGAATGAGTTGAATACGACGATAGCAGCAGAGAGGAGACACTGCCACATACCCGCCTTGTCCTTGCGGATCGCCCTGCAACACAGAGGGAATCATCCATTGGAGAGATCGACCAGTGAAGGTTACAGCCCTTTTCTAGAGAACAGGAAGCAATATTGTTTCTTGTCAAAGGAAGCGTCATAGAATCGCACTAGATCCACTGACCCAGACTTTGGTTAATTTCTGGAACCTCTCTAGTTTCTCAAATCCGAATAACGATGAGTTTCCAAGCCCACGTCGAGACAATATTTTATGTAACATCAGCGATATTCACATCTTTCCATATTACTCTCCTCCCTTCCCGTATTTCTCATTCCGTGGCTGCCTGACCTGTCCTCTAGATACTTGAAGAACTCCTGTACTGCATTTGCCTCCTTCGCCTGCTTCACTCTCATCTTCTCCATTCTCACCACCGACAGCAGATACGTACACTGCGCGAACTCCATCCGATTCACCATCGCCACCACCTGAACGAAGCACTTATCGATTGGAATACCGTACCCACAGTTTGCAGTAATCTACAATCTCCCTCTACAGTACTCACGTCCACAGGATGTTCCAGCTCGGCGACTACCGTATTCCGCATATCCTGTAGCTCGGCCTGCAAAGAGTACCGTGCCCTCCAATTCCACTACCGTAATCTCCTCACGGGACTCATGGCGTCACTCTTGATGGCTGCATTATCGATTAGTTCGGATCGTAAATTCTCCGTGGGAAGGAGCACGGGCGACTTCACTGCCACCTCGCACACTGCGATGTACCAGTCCTCCGGCCACAGACCTGAACACAGGGGAGATCGATCAATCGATGATCTACAGTAGAATCCACTTTTCAAATTCCACCGTACCAGTTCACTCACCCGAATACTCAACATCAAATCCCAGTACGGTGCAGTAGAACCAGAAGTCTCGGAATAGATTCCTTATTCTGGCAGTTGGATTCGTGATGGGATTCATCCTCTTGAGGAGGGCTGCCATCTTAGGAATCAGCACTCCCAGATTTCCCGCTCCTGTCGACATCTACAAGAGAAACATCATATTCCAGAATTATGTAAAGTTCAGATGATCAACTTTATACACTGTACACTGGAAAAGAAATCGCACCTTTACCGTACTCTTGTTCAGTTTCTCTCCGAGTCTCTTCCCTTCGAGACCCAATTGGACGAATAACTCCAGTAGTCTGACTAGCAGATCCATCTTAGCCTTCTCCTCTTCGATGCTCTCTGCCATTCGACCGAGGGCCGAGTCAACTGCCAGAGAAACGTGGCTGCAAGGGAGGGGTGGGGTACTTACTGAAGATTTGATGATATCATTACTATTTTGACTGCACTCACTGTTGGCTCGTACGAAGTAATCGAACAAACGATACCCAAGGAGTATGAAAGAATGAGAGGAATGGGACTCACGCGTATCTCTGTTCCTTCCCGTCACTGCGCGAGTCCGTGGAGTAGATGCAATTGCTGCTCTCGATGGTGATGCTCGAGAACAACTTCATCACTCCGTCGTCGATCGATCGCTGCAGAGATCAAAGATCATAAGGGAATATTTATGAAAAAAGAATGATCTTTGACCTTACAATTGTTAGCACTTCAAGATGCATCAAAGGTATTACCATACATGCAATTGAGAGTGAAAGATCAAGGATCAAGTAATCTCACCGCTCCAGCAATCCACATATTGGCGAGTGAGTTGACGATGTGCACGTCGAGGGGCGAGGGAGGACTCGAGAAACGTTGGATGAAGATCTGCAATGGATACATCTCCCTTCTGACTCCATGGAGGCGAGTAAGTTTGTTGTTGCCATGAATATACTGTCATGCAACACGCTACTCTTCTCCTCCTCACCTGCAGCACTTGTTCGGGCACTTCTGGTTCCTTCACGAGGGACACTCCGATTCCTCCGAGAGTCAGGATCGCATTCTCGCACACCAATTGCACGATGCTGCAAATGCGAATCATCGCTATCTCTCTTGATGCAGTTTTGTTGCCCATTCAAATTGTTTAGTAACCTAATTATAAACAAGATTCTTGGAGCGGTAATAAGATTGCTCATAGAAAAGGATGAAAAGTGAGTGCTCACTCATTGCTGGTGTTCGAGGTGGAGCAGACGAACAACTTGGAGGAGAGGGAGGCGAGGGAGGCCTGCACCGAGTCCGAGTCCACACTCAGAGACGAAGACAACGCCCTGAGGGCATCTCTATCATCAGGATTGCGGAAGATCCTTCTTCGCATGATTCACTACCCTAGTGTCTGATGCGCACACATTCCGATAAATGTAAAGCGATGCTTGACCAAAGCGATTCATGACATGAACTATTGCTTTCAATATCGCCACGCATTCGCCCTTCCTTCCCATTCGGTATTTCGAGTGTGGTTCACTATCAGCTTCGTCATCATATTCGATGCTGGTCTCCTTCACTCTCAGCCCCTTCCCGTTCTCCTCACTTGCAGAGGGCGCTGATTGCCGCATTCCTCGTGTTTTCGAAGGCAGTCTTCCGCTTCACCTGAATGGGGCAAAGCTAAATCGCTTGTCTCAATCAATAAATCGATCAATATCTCTCTTCTACCGTACCTCGTCATCCCTCTTCTCTCCCTCGGCAGCTTTCTTATCACTGGAGAGGCGGGCGAGTAATTGGCACGGTTCTAGCAGGAATCGACTGAGTGTTCCCACCACCTGCATGCAAAAGTATACTACTCAATCTTGTTGTCTCCACCTACCGTAGCCTTGGATACGGTAGGAAACTTCTCGGCGAGTCCGCCCAGTGTGTACAAGGCGCGGGCACACAGTGGAACCTGGATGGAGAACTGTAACTTATCGATCAACTCCCTTTGACCTACCTGTGAGCAGAATCCTCGTTCTCTGGGGCCGTTGCCGAAGAGTCGATCGGACATGCCCGAACACACTCGATCCGAATCTGAAACAATATTGATTGGTTTATTCATCTACCGTAACCTACAGTATTCTCTAATATACACGAATTACGAACTGACCGATCTCGTCGACTGCTGCCCACACGATCAACTCGAGGGCGACGGAGGTGACCGACATGGCGATCTTGTGTTTATTCACTCCTCCGAAAGGATC
Organism: Pristionchus mayeri; assembly: GCA_036245805.1. Lineage (NCBI taxonomy): Eukaryota > Metazoa > Nematoda > Chromadorea > Rhabditida > Neodiplogasteridae > Pristionchus > Pristionchus mayeri. The sequence continues at coordinate 21,595,916 of BTRK01000003.1, read as the reverse complement.
GTGGTGGAGACCGTTCACGAGGTGCTTCCTGACAAATTAGAATTTGAACTATACATGAGATCTCAGAATTCTGTCATTTATCGACCCCACAAGGTGTCGTTCCGTAACTCCGTATGCACGGCTCCCACTATTGAGGAGGATTCGGGTAGTCGTTCAATGAATGCACTACCAGGAATATCGTTGAATCACCCCAATCTTTGGCATTTAAATAATATGAAGTTTCATTTCAGAGTGGCAAACTCCCACCTATCATCGTCAGTGGACATCCTCGAGGAATCGGATGCATTGATGATCTCCATGCAGAAGGAATTGAGCTGCAGAGGAAGGCGGATACAATGGTAGGTCACAGAGATTGATGAGCAGATAAACGACCAAAGACAAGCGTACCTCCTTGGCGAATTTGTCCTCGATGGGGCAATGGGGGGAGAGGATGGAGAATGGCTGGAGGACATCTCGGAGGAGGGTCAGACACGACAGCAGAATCGTGTCCCCGATTCGAGAGTAAGGGAAGCGTTTGATCGACCCGCCCTGAGAGGGGAATCGATTAGAGTACTGTAACTTCAACTTGGATTTCGATTCTATCGTTAGACCGATAAAGGATGCACAGAATGCACGAAATTAAAATACATTATCAACAATTATTTTGGTCAGAAGTTCTACGAATTTCTTATTCTACCACATCTTAGGGATAAGTATTAGGCGTGATCTACTCACTGGATACACTTCACTCGCAATCTCATCCAGCTTCTCCAGCACATTCTTCTTCAGTAGAATCTGCATCTGCAATGGAGATCGATTGTCATCGAGATACCGTAGTCTTCTACCACTTACCGTATCAAAGAGCTTCTCCAACTCCTGCGGTGAGATTCTGAAGGGTGAAGAGACGACGAAACTCGTGCCGTGTCTCGACGCGACTCTTCGCAGCCTGTAATTATCGATTCCTTGTTTGAATAGTACCCACAAGAAAAATGTCAGTCACTGTTCCGTACTGTTTAGTCGCATACGTAGTGCTCTAATGTTAGCTGTACAACTGCTAAATTTACCTATTCCTGTTATTTCCTTTATAAATATAACTAGATAATGGTACCTGTTAGGGTCCTTGGCCTCGTTCCTGATGAGTGCTTCACTCCCTTCACTCGCCAGCATCACATCCCAATCTGTGCTCAGGCGGAGATTCGGAGACCTAGAAGAGTTAAGATTGGGGATGAGAAAGTGGGCTAGCATCTCGTTGAGTCTCGCCTAGAAACATAATTTGCCCATGGATGGATGAATGGAAAAGTGGTCTGACTTCGCATCGGTCTCTCCCGTTGCGAACTGCTCGAATTTGAGTGGGAAGATGTGGGCGATCAGTGGTTTTTCTCCCTCTCCATTCGCTCGTCCGAAGGATCGAAGAAGACCCAGCACGAACGAGCACTGACGCATAGTGTCTGCAGTTACATCAATCAATATTCCCTGTCCTCACCACCGTATCCCTTCTTTTACCTACCTTTATGGTCCTTCTTCTTGTCCTCTGTGATCTCCCTCATCAGTGCATTCACCGAGCAAGCAATCATCTCGATCTGTGGAGATCAAATATTATTTCAGAGATCAAAGTTCGGTTTTATTGTGATGATTCTTTCTTTGATCAATGAATAGACAAGCAATGGTAAAGAGACGAACTAGGGAGTACCTGGCTGTTCACGATGCCGTCTCTCTCCTCCATCCTTCCATGGCACTGCAGTCGAGAGGCGATCTCGGAGAGGCACGTGTTGAAATGGAAGGCGAACGATTCGTGGATTGTCACCTCTGCAAGGGGAATCATGGAAAAGGAGAGCATAACCAACATCAATGGACATCGTGACTCACACAACTGTTTCTGATTCATGCGTTACATTCAACATGAAGTACTCACTGTCTTGTTTAGCCCCGATGGAGTCGTCGATCCATTTCATGGTCGTCAAATGAGAAAGACTGTTCACCATAACGTTGATTAGTTCCCTTTTCATCTGAAATTACAACTACGTGGACTAAAATGGAGATATTCTTAGATGCATTGAGCAAACAAGATAGGCACTTAAAAATGGATATCCCACCATTTCTGGCTTGCAATAGAGTAGATAGAATCCAGTGGCGAGTAGTGAGCAGCGGACGTTGTTGTTCAAGGGCAGGTTATTAACATCGATCCCGTTGATCAATTCACCCAGAAGCCGACGTTCCACCTCATGAGGACGAACAGAATCGACCTCAACGACAATTATAGTCACAAAGTTAAGCTGCTCCTCACCCTCGCCAGGCAGATCGCCATATTCTGCATGTTTTTGAAGACGAAATCCTCGTACTCCTTCATTGTGATGGGAGGAGATGCTGGTTACTGCTCCACACTGAGCACTCTCATACGATCTGTAAGATGAACAAGTAAGAATAGAGTACGACCAAGCGAAAGAAACAATGGCAGGCAATAAACAAAAATAAACAAAATCGAGCATGCTCGAGCAGCGAAACAAAAATTCCGTAAATCGACTTCACCGGGAGATAGTAACGTCCTACCGTAATCCACTTGACATCGTTAACTGATGTTATTCACATATTTTAGATTTTTTGTATTATTTATTACACGCGGCGAATATTTATGGCGAATTGCTAATTACACCTAGGTGCACTTACACCTAGGTATATAAAAACATACACCTTGGTTCATACCGTAATATTTATACTTTCTTAATTTTGACAATTGCGGTTCATGAGTTGATTCAACCGCGGCAGCTTGTTTTTATTTGTCTTTGCGGTCGATTTATTCCAATAATATTGTTCCTTATCGATTTCTTCAGTTGGGATTTATGACCAATCGTTCATAATTTGAGAATGAGGCGCGCGTCGCGCAGCGTGCTCCAACCAGCTTATCCACGGTGGAATGGGGATTCAAAGAGAAAGGTGCGTGTAGCGTCTATGAATATGATATTTATGCTCGCTTTGTTCTGTGATGTCAACTTGAGTATGAAATTGTAAATGGTCTTGCAAGTTCCTCCCTCGAGCTTTGTCTCGAAGCGAAACATTCTAGTACGTATACTGCTAGTGTTCACAAAAATACATAAGTATTTATTTGCAGTTGGACAATTTGTACTACCGGGACGAAGACTACAATTTTCGCCGTGAGAAGAAGGGAAAATTCGACAGCAGAGAGGTACTACTAAGCGATTATAAAACTTGAACTAAATTTAGATAAGAGGAAAGCTTAGATAATCAAACTACTATCACTTATGTGTCGCGCGTGGTTCAGTGGTCTTGTATAAATTCTCTCAGGTTATGTAGCCATAGTATTTAATGATTCTGTTTCAGGGAGAAGAGTAGTTGCGAGTCTATGATGATAGGGACATGGACAGTTTCGATGAGCGTCTTGTCCAGGATTACGACGCTGCAGGAGGACGTCCTTCAAGGGTCAGTCGATAAATGCACGCTGTAACTTAAAGTTTATAAAAATATTTTCCAGTCTTTAAAAAATCAGCCGAAGCAAGTTCACTGCGAGTGTGATATATAATTGAACACGCTTTTTGTGATTCGCTTTACATTCTCTGAGTCATTTCTTTTCTCGATATAATCAAGTTAACATGTGTTACTTAATTTAAGTTATGAATTTACTTTTCAGAGTGATCAAAAAATGCGAAAAGAAGATGGAGACTGGAGAATAATGGAAGAGGAGCGAGCGGACGATGATTACGTCATGGTCAGTTTCAATTCACATGTTCAGAGAACTTTCTAAATATAATTGTTCAAAATAATTTTTGTTTGAATTAGTTCGGGTACTCAATGTGTACTACTCCTTATTCATACTTTTTGGATGCCCATGCAAAAGGTCAGCTCAGATTAGAGGTTTTAATCTGGTTGATGTGATATAGCTTTGAACAAAGCCCTTGCTAAGCATGATGGAACATACCACTTAGGATTCCGTTTCGAAACTCTCCATACATGTTCTTTACATTTCCGTGTTGATAATTTGTTGCTACTATTGACATATTCCACTTTTCGTTCCAATTATTGTGCTTTCTTAAATTATCCCTTGGACAGTCAGGCGAGTTCAATGGGTGAAGATTACTGTGGATTCAGGCTAGATGAGCAGTCTTTCGGTAAGTGTATTTTCCTTTCTAGCTGTTACTGTTTTTACACTTGTTTGCGAATCTGATTTTTAAAACTTTTAGTGCGCTCACCAGCGCATGTTTAAACATCCGCAACGCAGTAATCGCATGTGCGTACCAATTTTCTATTTTCTCTTGAAAAGGTTCTGAATATTTTTCCATTCCTAAAATATTGAATCGGGAAGAGTTAAAACGAGATGTTAGCCAGAACAAATGACAGTGGTCATTTAAAATCGGAGTGATTGCTTTGAAACGATGATGTTTTCATGCCTTCCTTTCTCCCATTTCCTTTAAAAAATATCTTTTCCCCTCTTTTGAAAATGTAGCAATGGTTTTCCCATTTTTATTTTGATATGATGATATGAGCAATTTTTACCCAGAATGGAGGGCAGACAAAGATGCAGATTCTCGGGAAAGCAATTTTTCTTTCGACGACGACCACAATGAAGTATACCTCGGAGTAACCAAATTCAGAATTCAGGTATTTTATGATTCCCGTTGTGTTTCCGCGGTCCAAGCAACAATCTATTGCGTATGGTATGTTCACAAAAACACTCGCACAGATATATTTGATACCTAGGCGCGTGCATGTTCACATAAGATGGACTTCTATTTTTTACATGCAATTGTAAAAATTTTAATCCATGCTTCAGACTGATCGGTCCGGTATTGCATTCCTGAATTGCTCGTCCATTCTCACACAAGCACCACTCCGTAACCTTCTGACACTGAAGTGAGTTTTAGGGCTAGAATAATTGTTGTTTTTTTTATGTTTTTGCAGTTTTCCCGATGAATGCATCTCGCACTGTGTGCCCGGAGATCCGACTATAACATGTGGTACAAGTGTATACATAGTCTGCGTCGGAAGCCTCGGAGAATCAGCTGATACATCTACCGATAATTTGTCTCCGTGGACGATCGGGAAAAGTAAGCACTTATGATAAGACTTGGCAAGAGGGATCCACGGGTGATCATATGGTCATATTTAGTTGAGTACAATTCAACTTGTGTTCCAGAGAGTAGCAGAGTCAGGAAGGTCGATTGTGATTTTGAAGAAGACAAAGTGACATGCATCGGTCGTGGATCCTATACGCTGCGTTCAACCAAATATGTTCATCCCCGTGTTCCAGGATTGACTAAACACGTAAGTTTATAAACAGCCAACCTTCGGTTACATAATTTTTAAAGGTCATCCGATGCGAGGATGCTTCAGTTCCGGTTGGCTATGTGATCATAGCATACACTTCTAAGATGGAAGACAGCATTGTGAGAGGGCCTGTCCAGGTATACTTACTTTCATACTCAATCCCATATGCACTTTGAAGGGTCGAATGACGAAGACGACCAAAAATGAAATCGTCAAATTGTACAAAGAAGGAAAAACAGCTCGACAGATTCTTCCTGTATTGAGTAACCTCGGTGTACGCCCTCAACAGGTTTACTTTTTCGTTAATGCCAAGACTGTATATTCTGTAGGTATATAACGTCGGGAGGAATATCGATCGAAGACGTTCAAACCGTGGAGTGGTGAAGCATGTTGACTTCGGGATGATCGAGGAGTTGAAGATGGATGGTCAATTTCTTTCTGAGCGTACTTTTCGTGGGAGATCACACTTCTTCATATCAAGCAACACTACTGCAGAGGTGAACTGCATAGTATATAATTTGTATAAACATTGTCGCAGATCCTAGGAGAAAATCTCGTTCCTGAAGCTTCACTTCAAGCTAGGAGAGATGCGATTGCTGAAAAAATGAATGCGATATTTGAAGAGGGTGGAGGTAATGTCACCTTAAATTCAAAAATTAATTAAATGCTATAGACGTGAGCACATCAAAAGTGAATGAGAAAGGCGTAGGCCAAATTGATGTCACTTATAATTTGGCTGAAGGATTCTACGTCACCGTCTTTACAATCGATGCTCTCCAATTTCGGTATCTTTAATTTAAAGATCCTTAAATATCATCCGAGAAAGCGAGGGAAATTTTTGAAGAAGAAGAACTGAGTGAAGAAGCATTCGCGTGGTCTGTCAATGTCCCTAAATCGATTTTTTACTCAATCTTTATTTCAGGATCGACAAGCGAATTTTTCTGATCTTCGCACGCTTGTCAGTTCGCTCTCGACTGGAAGCCGGAGTAGCTTCACATTTTCCCGATTCGAATCGAATCGAAAATGTCAACCGTCAGCTCAAAAGCTACCTCGAACGAAGGAGAAGAACCCTGGACCAGGCCATAAACCTGCTCATCGAGCAATTAGAAAGTATGTGGATGTACAAAATAGCTTTTACTTAAATTACTCACTAAGGTGTTGCTGGCTCGCTCCGAATGGCACCATCTGGTGGTGGATATCACGAAACGATGGACGCTCTCGACCTCTCTCGATTCCCTTCATTGTCTGTCTCCAGGGAAGTCTCCAAACTACCCGAAGTGATCTGGCCAGGTATCATTACAACCGCTTTATTGTGCATAGAGTGATTATAGTTCCATGTGGAGAACACCGATACGCACTTGACAAAAAAATGCTGGAGTGGAATGTTCAACCCGTTGAGAGAGGATACCGCCTTTCCAATGCGGAAGGTCGTCTGTGAGTTCTTAACATTACAATAGTGTCGCAATAGAGTTGTGCAATATTTTAAATATTTTTTTAAGAGTCGGTTTGACTGTCCTGGACGAGGGAGAACTGAGATGCACTGCGATAGAGTGTTCCAAAATGAGATCACTCTGTGTCCACAGGTATCAATGTTCTTTACATTATTTAAAGGAACGTTTAGACTACGGGTTATCTCCCTCGTTCCCGGATCTTGCACGGAAGAGTTTTACGTGAAAAAGTCGTCCGCGGCTAAGTCTCGACTGACGAAGCAAGTGGTCGGAGCCGGAGGGACCAAGCCTGGTTTCAAGCGAAACGTGCGCAGAAGGGGAGAAGATCGGCCCGAAGTGCTTGCATTAAGGTTTTATTGGTAAAAATCCTTAAATCAATGGTTTCTGTAGGATTCCTCATCCTGGAAAAGTGACAGTAGACGCTTCCTCTCCCGTCAATGTCTCTCTGGCAGACGAATGGAATGAGCAGGTATGTTTTCACTATCTATGGCAACGAAATGTCATTTCTCAGATTGAGGAGGAAGAACATGCATCCATCGGTCCGGTGAATCAGGTTTATTACATATTTCTAATTATGTTTGCTCCGCTCATTTCACTCGTAGTTTCAGATCGAGGATTCGGTGGAATCAACGGAGACTGGTCCTCAAGTGACATTTAAGTTCCAAGACCCATCTGAGGAATGGCGAAAACATACACAAGCAATGTGGAGTCTCTCCCCGTTCGTATATTTTAAGTCTTAAGCAATTATTAAGGAATCGCCATTAAGGATTTCGACGGCCTCTCGCATCAATTAAATATGTGTGTTCGAAGTAGACCAATATCCGGTACTTGTGGAAGACGTTAACTACGATGAAGATCCATTTTGTGCTGCTGTTGCCAAATGGATTACAGGAGTACATGAGGATTCTGTGATGATTAGACGGGAGGTTTGTTTTTTATATGTACTTAGCGATGCTGATGAGTTGTAGATTTAAAACTTTATTGCCATCAGAACCGAAGAATACGCAGCGATATGCTCTGAGTTTGTAGTGCCCATCTTTTTATTAACTTACATATCTTTCTAGCATCGACGATGAAAATGACGCCATAGTGCTTTCAAAAATTGCAAATATCGTTATTTTCGTATTCGATACAGCATCGGAAAGATGGACTAAATACGATGTTTCTGGTTGGTTACCTGTTCAAGTATATATATTTTATCAGTGTTTAGAGTCTTCTTCCAACAGCATTTTCTTGTTGAACGATCATACATGTCTCCGCCCAGTTACGGTTATGGAGGTTTGATCATTACAGATGGCGTACCATTCAAAAATATATTATTCAGGATATCCCTGTCGATCAGTCGGCCATCGTCAATGAGTAAGCTTGGTCCTTGTTTTGTTTTCAATGTTTTTGAACAAAATTTCATTTTCTAGTCATCCCTATGCTGAGAACAGAAGATCGATTTCTGATGGAATAGTGCGGGAACATCCAGGAGGCGATCAACAAGAAGTGGTACTTCTTCGAGGTAATAGTGAAATGTAGCACACCCATTATTAAAGTAATTTAGACCTCGATTCCATTGTGAGGAAGAGGAATTGCGCCATTTGCAAGTCTCCTTTGTCGAAAGAAGAACTCATAGTTCGTAAGAAAATCTCTCAAAACAACAGGTGAGCATATAATTGATACGATGTTTGTTGGAAATACTAAGTCTAAGTACTAATATGATATGTAATATCGACTGATCAACGCATTATCAACCTCCCAACGTTCAACTTTTGTTTCCTAGATTTTTCCATTCCACATATGCATCCTCTGGTGACCCAACCCTTTCATGGGGAAGATTGTATGTATTGGAAAAAACATACGCAAAACTATCATCTGACGACATCAAATTGATCGAGTCATTATTCTACTAGGTGAGTGGCCTGCATATATTGCTAGCTTTTGATCAAAATTATCTTGTAAATAAATTGGTATTCAGATCGTTTGGAAGGGTGATCTTTTTTCGGAGTCTAACTGTGCCGAAGTGACGAGGAGTCATGCAGGTTCATACATTATAAATTTCGTTTATGGTTTTGATTAGATTAGGTCAAAGTTAGGAAAAATATCCGCATATTGATTTTTTATTAATTCATTTATCCACTCATAAATTGCTCACTTGAAGTGGGCGCACTAAAACAATTTCATTCAGATGCTTCACAACTCTTCCCTTCTCCACTGTGATGCCCTCAACCAATCAATAATTGGATATCATGTTTAACTTGTTGTTCTCGTTTCCATTTTTTGTTATGATTATTTGTTAGATTTATTCGATTGTCTTGTTTCGTTTGTTTTTGTTTTGACCAGTTATAAGCTTTATCAAATTTCCGGTGCTGTTAATCCATCCGGTATACCTCACTGTTCTGGTTCTCAATTTTCTAAAAAAACGGGAGTTAAGTGAATGAATGAAATGGACATTGCTCTTGTAAGATTTTTATCAGAAGGTTAATGCTTCCTTCGAATATTTTTGTCGACATTGAACAACATGGTAAATGAACCCCCAGTAATGTAATGAAAGGCGAGGCGACGAATGTTGCAGTTATTTTCTGGTGTGCAGTAGTATACAGTATAGATGACATCACTCATACTTTATCGTACTCGACTTGAGCACTAAGGAGTGGGTAAAGGGGGGCCACGTGGGGTCAACGTGGACTGGCCGGGGACTGGCCAGGTTCGCCGATTAAATACTCATTCTTGGACGACCGGTAGATACAGATTGAGAGTGAGAGAGCGAAGTAACTGAAGAGAGTGGGGGAAGAGAATGGGACGGGATTAGTTCTCCATCGATTAGCCGATGGCTGAATTAGTTGAGCATGAATATACAAAAATACAAAAAATCAATAATAGCCTCAAGGGAAAGTCGGATATGATCAGCGTAATCCCGCGCTCTCTCACTTTTGCATGATCTCAGTACATGCGACGAGATCAGGGTGAGATCAGGGTTTCATCCTTGTCCGGTAACTTTAAGCTCAATTCAATTTATTTCGAATGATATTATTAGTGATATATCTATGAAGAGGAATGAAAGGGAGCACGTGGCATTCCACCTAGGGATGTCAATTAAATACTCAATATTACCCAATGTCATCCCCTTGAATTTCCCACTCAGTTAATACTCATCGAGCGGGGGTTCTGCAATGCAAATTAACCCTATATCAAGGAACGTGAGAAAATATTGGGAGATATCGGGATTTGATATCGAGTTCTTATTCATATTGCCAATTAAACGTATTTAAAAACAGTGGAAAATCAATCCAGGCATTGAGAGGGTATACTCATTTCCATTTCGAGTCAATTCTGAGCAAGAGAACTGCGTCTCTTTTTCCGAATATTGATTATTATTGGGTATTGAAATTGAATGGGAGTACCTAATTGTAAGCTATCAAAATGGTGAATTAGCGATGATAAATTCACTATTAAATGTTAAATTTTTATTTCCTTCAGGATCTGACGAGGTGAAGCGCGAGTTGCTCGCCGTCATCAGCAACTTCGTCCGCAAGCAGCTCGACATCAAACAGATGTAAACCTTCTTCCAATCCTATTCCCCCAGTCGACATTGCTAACAGTTTTTGCAGTTAGTTTCCATTGACCAGCCATGCATTTCTTACCTCGGGTCACGTCGAAACCAATATTGTTACTTGTATTCCGACCTTGTATGTACATTTTAATAACTTATTTGTAAATTGTATAATACTAGAAGAAGAAATTAGTACCGATCATTTTTTGTCAGACGAATTTTATCGATGCGATATAGAATGAAATCTACAGGATTGGTGAATATTGTATTGGCAAGTAAATTGGGGACAACGAGAAGCTATATTTGGGAATCACTCATGGGGGAAACATACACGGGAGGGGAGGAGGCTAACTTATAAATATTCCACGCCTTATCATCATTGTCTGATTGGCTGCCATTGAGATTGAGAGGAATCGCAGCTTGTTGCTTCGATCGGAGGATAGCCGATGCAGAGAAAATCTGAATCAATAAGCTTTCGCAAGCAGACTATACTTTTACTGAATCTCAAAAGAGCGAGTGAGAGTAGCACCGTACCTTACTCTTCTTCCCGAACAGTTTACTTGTGCCGGGAGAGAGCATGGAATCGGAGGGGGAGGAGCAGTGGAGGGCAGTCTGCATATTAGGTTGATGCAAAAGTCTTGCGGTTTTTTGTGTCCGTACTTTGAACTATCATAAGATCATTCTCGTACCAGGGATTATAAAAAAAGAATCGAAGTTTTAAGGGAACCGATTAAAGTATCCTCATTTTTAAAATGTAACAACTCGATAACCGTCAAATTTTAGGGACAAAAAGGCACTCTGGAGTCCAATGAATTTTGAGCACCTCTCTATATTTAGTTCAAAATCCGACTTACGGTGTTGGCAACAGCAGTCTTCGGCCTGTTCTCAGTATTTCCAGAGATGAGAGTAGTGTGAGGAACCTCGTCGGCCGGCTTGAGAAGGGCAGGAGCAGGCGAATGGGTAGCCGCGTCACTCATAGCTGAAGAAAGAAGGGAAGTTTAATACGTGTTTACATTCAGTTCTTGTTTAGAAGGGATATAGCTGAATACTACCCATCAACTACTATGAATATCTATCAATCAAATAGAGAGACTGGAGCCAGCCTAAGGCTCTGGTTAACAAATGAGTTTGCCCATCGTTGTCAGCACATTAAATTAGCCCAAAACACAAACTTATAAATAATCGTCATTTTTGGATGCCAAGCTCCGATACAAGCACCTGAACGACTACGAATTCACATCAAAAACCAGGATGAAACTATAGCAATATTACTATAAGATAGGCCCGATACGAGTGTTATCAGCGATAACATTATGCTCATTCCTATCATTTTGGCGGCACTACTGCAGAAGCCCAGTTCGGGGTAACAAAGTGTTTAATGGTATCGGGAGTAGACCTAAAGAAGGTAAGTTATATCTTTAGACTGATGAACCCCTTTGGCAAGCATCACAGGTAATTTGGCTACAGTGTGAAAGGGAAAAAATACCGGGTCTTTCGAGGGAGCTTCTTGGTATGCCATTTCGAAGTGACTCCCTTGAATCCCTTTCCGCGGGTAACAGCAATGGTGCCGATCATATCATCCTGAGAGAAGACCTGGTTGATGAGGATCTACAAATGAAGTCAGTCACAGTTAGCCATGGTGGACACAGTCACCGCTGCGAACGAGCGAGCATCAATACGAGTGTGATTTCGGGACAGAGGAACGCCAGATAATTCCGAAACAGTGGGAGACAAATGGGCACACAGTCAAGCGGCGTATTTTTGTGATTACAAAATGGCCTTTGGAGGGGGCTCCAGAGCAGCAGGAATGGGATGAGCGCGCAAGGTTCGAACAAGGTTTCCAAAACAGGTTTGCATATTTTTTCCATATTTAGTTCAAATGCGACTTACGGTGTTGGCAACAGCAGTCTTTGGCGTTTTCTCAGTGTTTCCAGAGATGAGAGTAGTGAGGAACCTCGTCGGCCGGCTTGAGAAGGGCAGGAGCAGGAGAATGGGTAGCCGCGTCACTCATAGCTGACTAAAGAAGGGAAGTTTAATACGGGTTTACATTCAGTTCTTGTTTAGAATTGATATGCTGGATACTACCCATAAAATACTATAAATATCTAGCAACCAAATATAAATACAGCGGTAGAAAGAATATAACTGAATAACTTGCCTGAGTGTGGACGATGCCGCGCATGCTAGAGAAGTACTTCTTCATCTTGTTGAGGTCTCCCTCGATGGCGTTCTTCCCACCATCTTCCTGCCACTTCTGGCGTACTTGGTGAAGGACTTCTTCTTGGATTTTTACCTGACGTAGCAGTGATTAGGCGACATGAGAAAACGGAACGAAGACGACAATTACCGCGAACACAATCAATAATGACACGAGAGAGGCGGAAGATCGATTCCAGAATATTTAGCCAGCCAACCGGCATGAACAGACTAAGAATATTTTGGGACTCGAATTATAGTACCAATAAGTAAAAATATAATACCAAGGAAGCTTCTGGAAATGCACATCGAGGTGCATTTAAAAAATAAATGCTTACACCATGGTGTATGCACCTCGGTGTATTTTATATGCACCTAGGTGTAAGTACACCTAGGTGCAATTAGCAATTGCCCAATATTTATATGAAAGTACACAAGATACCTTCAGAATCTCGACTTCTATGCTATACAATAGTGTAAATATGTTATGAATACTCATCTTCTTCGATCAATGATAATCAGATGAAGGGTACAATTCATCATTCTCATCTCAAGCATTATCGCATAACAAGCCAAATTATTTTGCCAAGGTTTCAAACAATGAGCTATTTCCAAAAAATATTTTACAGATATCCTCTTCAGCTAAGCAACGAAGTTTTGTGATAACACTTTTGTGATATCTAAACAGTAGACCAAAATAGATGTCATTATTACTTCCCTCTTTCTCCTCGCTCGTCCAAGAAGCCCAATTGATGACTGGTGAAGGACTGAAGACAAATCTCATATCAATCCTCGCACCGACTTGGATCCACTAGAAAAAACCGAAATCAGAAGTTAGATAACCTGAGTTCGAAGTTAGATAAACTGTTCACGCATCTACCATTTATTTTCGGATGAAGAATGTCGATTCGTGGAATTTTTGTTCACTTCAGACGAATTTTATTTTTTTCAATCATTAAAAATTTTACAAAAAGAGAATGAAGAGGAAGAGATCGAGGGATGGTCTCAAAGAGAATCAGCAAGCCTCATTTCCTGGTGATCCTGGAAGAGGCAACTTCCGTAGGCTCCGATCTTCATGGTTCCACATGAAGATGGATATGTCTTGCATGACCAGGTGTTCTATGGGAGCCGCAATCCAGACAGCCGGAAAATACAGAAAGTGAAGAATGCTTGCGCGTTCTCTGACTATTCTCGCGCGTTTCGCGAAAGACGCCACAAAACCCCGCCCCTACTCATGACTTGAACACATTCCAAGCAATTAGTAGTATTCAACCATTTCCGCCTTTCGAACGATGAATGATTTCGAAAGTTAAGAAAGGGAATTTATGTTTGAACTACTCTTTTACCTCTCCGTTCCACTACGTTCCAGTGTTAATCATGATAATATTATCTCGTTATCCTCTCATTTCTGCTCTGTCTTCACTTCCTTCCCCTGTCCCCCCTCCATTCCCTTCCATTCCTCCCTTTAGGGATGGCTGCCCAGGGCACTCGTGACTACGACCATCTCTTTAAACTGCTCATCATCGGCGACAGTGGTGAGTGAGTGGGAGAAGCACTCGAGGCAACTCGTTCCCTCTCTCGATCGATAATCTCCTGCCCTTCCAGGTGTGGGCAAGAGCAGTCTTCTCCTTCGATTCGCCGACAATGTCTTCTCGGGTGAGTCACCCTCTGTTTACATAAGTTGATCTATCTATCATCCACTATCGAGGCCAGTGCAGTCAGAGAGAGAGAGGCACTCAACGATAAGGATTGATGGGAGGGATTGGTGTGGAACAGAAACAACATTCTTATCAGTGCATACCGAATGGGGGAAGGAACTCATTCGCTTCCAGAGAATTACATTACGACAATCGGCGTTGACTTCAAGATCCGAACAGTGGACATGGAGGGACAGAGGGTCAAACTGCAAATATGGGACACTGCGGGACAGGAGAGATTCAGAACTATCACCTCCACCTACTACAGAGGTAGGATGGATGCATGGTTTGATAGTAGATCCACTCTTTATGCAGTCTCGTATAGTCGCAGTTACTGTTTCGTGCATCTCATTCGAATGGGTGGAGACGTTGTAATGTGTTCTTTCCCCAATCATAAATTCGTAGGTACGCACGGAGTGATCGTCGTCTATGACGTCACCAACGGCGAATCCTTTGGAAACGTCAAGAGATGGCTTATGGAAATAGACACGAACTGCGAAAATGTACAGAAGATTCTGGGTGAGTCATCCCCCCCCCTCTCCTTCTATTGTGAAGTGGAACGAGCGCCCATTTCTTCCCATTCAAAGGAGAACTCTTTCAATTCCAAGAGGAAACACTATTTCGACACCTGTTTTGAGTGAAATACGCGAATGAAAATTTATGAGCCACTCTTATCAAGGGCTTATATAGGTCAAATTTCTTCATTCTTTTTTTATGGAAGACAAATGATGAAAGCACACTCAATTCTCTCACCAGTTCTAACCAATATAGATAATTCAAAATAAAACCATTTTTCATCTGCCACTCCAATTAGAATTGTCCCTTGTGCCGCTGTCATGTTTACGCAGTTAGCCTTTCCATCTTGTTATTTCGTACTTTGTCTTTGTCTCCATCTAGGGAGGATGCGAAGGAAACATGTGACAAGGACCTTTGTTCACCTAGGATTCCCTTCAAAACAAAGGAAGGAGATTGAGCAGGTCAATTGCAGTGGGAAACAAGTGCGAGTGCGCGGAGCGTCGAGTGGTCCTCACTTCCGATGCCCAGAGATTCTCCGAGTCCATGGGCATCCAATTCTTCGAGACTTCCGCCAAGAACAACACCAATGTAGAAGCGGTGAGCTGAAAACCACTTATCACATCTTAGTGAGGGATGGTGGAGCAAATTTGTGTCTTCGTAATCTGAAATGTAGAGAGATGAACAGTAGTGATGTTATCGGGCATTCACAGCTAGTGAGATATGGGAATTGAGTGCTCGAGAGCTAGGACCAGGTTTCTCTCATTCCCACACTTCACTAATGAGCATTATCTATTTCGAAGTGAAATGAGGTATTGGCAGATGTTCAACTCGGTGACTCGATTGGTTCTCGAGGCGAAGATGCGACAGCCACAGGCCAAGAACTCACAAGGTACACTCAGGGGAGACTAGGGAGAGGCTGCAAGAAGAACTGCTTGGCATTCTTGATGAAGCCGTGTGGAAGCACAAGAGGGGTTGCGCATCAGCTGATATCGGCTAGCGACGAGACGTTGCGAGCATTCCGCTCATCACCAGTCAGGAAAATCACAATGTGAACTATTGGTGTACGTTGGGCAATTCGGGAGTGAAAGTGATCCAATAGAAGGCGATGCTTGAAGGTGGCATCGGATTGCGAGATGGCGATCGATCAGAGAAGAAGAAGTGCAAGTGCGGCTAAAGACGATCTCTCCCCTTCCCCTCCCTGATGAATCGATTCGATCGATATTCTTCTCCTTGACCTACCTAGTCCCTCCCATTCCACTCATCCCGTTCGAATAAGCGATTACTGAAATATTCTTTCAGTATATTTTTTGCCTGAAATCAGTTGTCCTCATCAACATTCTACTTGGTCAATTCGCCATTTGCTATCTGTAATCAATAGAATCGAATCGGTGTTTCGATTTACTGCTTCATCCCCATTTCAATACGCTTTCGACGGTTCCGCTATTTATTCTAACGAATTCCATTCGATTTTCTATCATTTATTCATTTGCTTCAACAAAAGTCTAGGTCGTTCGTTGGAATACGATAATTTACACGCTGAAATTCTCACTGAATAATCATAATTGTCCGTTCGCCGTTTAAAAACTAGATAAAGTATTTGAATTTCTCAAATATCTAAAGAGGGTAACGGAAGAATCAGACAAGGAACGTTTCTACAATATGGATATGTAAATTTCACTCTTCTTCATCGATGAGTTTCTTTTCATCAGTGATCGGCGCTTGCGCAGCATTCTCTCCTTTCTTCATCTCACACTCGTAAGTATGCTTCATCCCATCGATAATCCACCACTCGAAATCAATGGGCTGCTCCATGAATCGAATGATCTTCGATCGATTCTTTCGAGGCCATTGATCGAGTATCCTATCGCGAGTTCTTCTCCATTCCTCCTCCAGATCCTTCTTGTTCTTGAACCAGAACCGAATCGATTGATGACTCTGGAAGGGAAGAAGTAGAGAGGGAGTTGGAACACAGCCTACCGTGATATCGGACTCAGTGGAGAAGAGAGTGAATGCAAAGGGGCGATTGTCCACGTAGAATACGAATCGACGAGTGATCGCTGAGATTTCTACTCCGTCCTCAATCTGGAAAAGGGATTGATCAGAGATCAAAGATCAACAATCAGATTAGGCATCTCTACGAATAGTTTGACCTCTTGCTCTCTCCTCTGCATCATCCATCGATAAGTCATCCTGATCCTTTTGATGGTCTTCCATTCTCCTTCCTCTTCTCCCTCCTCTCCTCTTCTTCTTCCCCAATCGATGGGACTTCCTCGAGTGAAACTCATCCTCTTCTGACGAATTCTATCCCATTCCTCAAGCAGTTCCTCCTCGTTTTCGAAGGAGAAATGAGATGATTGCGGAATTGGAGGAACCTGAGATGGAAGAACGACTATTCAAGATAAACTAGGATTACGCACTGTGTCTTCTAATTTACCGCCGGACTAGAAATGATAATAGCGGAGAAGGAAGGAAAGATACCATTCTCGGAGGAGATTCGTTGACATAGAGACGAGAGGAGTCAGTAATGGGGGAGAAGTAGAGATCGCCTACGTTGAAACTGAGTCGATGCATCTGAAATTTTGGAAACATGGGAGAGAGAGTAAATACAACAGACATATAATTCGATGGAATATCGAATGGAGTAAGCATATTGTCTAAATCTGATCAGATCGGAAGCCTCCAGTCTCTGAGAGCATACGATGTGATGGATATGATAGATATGCCCACTGGGAGGTATGGTCTATCATTGAATATCCATTCGATGAGTCACCCTTCCGATCTAAATGATCAACAAATACACCCGTCGGATGCTTTCTTCAACATCGGACTTACTCATTTCTTCATGTTTCACTTCTCTATCCAATTTCTCTGCTTAGATAGATGGATAGATATATTTATACATGTCAAGGCATGTGGGGGTGTACGGTAAGGGAAGGACTTTCGCGCCTATCTTCTTCTGTCTATTTCCTTCTTCTCCTCTTCTTCTCCTCTTCTTCCTTCTTCTCTTTCCTTCGCTATCATTTTGACTATTTCTCTTCCTCTTTCTTTTCCTCGTCACTCCTCCATTCATTCCCTGCTCTGTCTCTCAGCCCCGGCGGTCGATCGATATTGCTCCGATACGATATTGTAGTCCGAGTGAGTGCCAATTCCATTCTCCATTCATCATTCATAATTCCTTTTGCTCGAGTCGGTTGATCGGCTAATTTCTCATCTAGTCAACGACATCATGAGTGAGCTATGATGACATCGCAGATTGACGATCAAATTGATCGTTTGAATCAAGAACTCTCCTGATGCAGATTCTCATTTGACGACGTGGACGTGGACCCAATAGTCTGAATCTAAAGAATCTCATCGCCATCAACTTCTGGACGTGAGAAGAAAATTATGTATAATGGTGAATCGTGTGAAGAGAGGGCGATAATGATATTGAGGGAAAATTCGATTGAGAAACAAAAAATGTGTGAAAATGATGATATTGTGTTAGATATCGTCTGAAGAGAAAGGACGATTAGGAAGTAGTTCACACTGGAGAGAAAAGTGTGATAGGTTAGCCATCGTCTGAAGAGAAAGGACGATTAAATTGAGAAACTAAAAAAGTGTGAAAATGATGATACTGTGTTAGATATCTTCTGAAGAGAAAGGACGATTAGGAAGTAGTTTACACTGAAGAGAAAAGTGTGATAGGTTAGCCATCATCTGAAGAGAACGGATGATTAGATTGAGAAACTAAAAAAACGTGTGAAAATGATGATACTGTGTTAGATATCGTCTGAAGAGAAAGGACGATTAGGAAGTAGTTCACACTGAAGAGAAAGGTGTGATAGGTTGGCCGTCGTCTGAAGAGAAAGGATGATTAGATTGAGCAACTAAATAACGTGTGAAAAGGATGATACTGTGTTAGATATCGTCTGAAGAGAAAGGACGATTAGGAAGTAGTTCACACTGAAGATAAAGGTGTGATAGGTTGGCCATCGTCTGAAGAGAAAGGACGATTAGGAAGTAGTTCACACTGAAGAGAAAGGTGTGATAGGTTGGCCATCGTCTGAAGAGAAAGGACGATTAGGAAGTAGTTCACACTGAAGAGAAAGGTGTGATAGGTTGGCCATCGTCTGAAGAGAAAGGATGATTAGATTGAGCAACTAAATAACGTATGAAAAGGATGATACTGTGTTAGATATCGTCTGAAGAGAAAGGACGATTAGGAAGTAGTTCACACTGAAGATAAAGGTGTGATAGGTTGGCCATCGTCTGAAGAGAAAGGATGATTAGATTGAGCAACTAAAAAACGTGTGAAAATGATGATACTGTGTTAGATATCGTCTGAAGAGAAAGGACGATTAGATTGAGAAACTAAATAACGTGTGAAAAGGATGATACTGTGTTAGATATCGTCTGAAGAGAAAGGACGATTAGGAAGTAGTTCACACTGAAGATAAAGGTGTGATAGGTTGGCCATCGTCTGAAGAGAAAGGATGATTAGATTGAGCAACTAAAAAACGTGTGAAAATGATGATACTGTGTTAGATATCGTCTGAAGAGAAGGGACGATTAGATTGAGAAACTAAATAACGTGTGAAAAGGATGATACTGTGTTAGATATCGTCTGAAGAGAAAGGACGATTAGGAAGTAGTTCACACTGAAGATAAAGGTGTGATAGGTTGGCCATCGTCTGAAGAGAAAGGACGATTAGGAAGTAGTTCACACTGAAGAGAAAGGTGTGATAGGTTGGCCATCGTCTGAAGAGAAAGGATGATTAGATTGAGCAACTAAAAAACGTGTGAAAATGATGATACTGTGTTAGATATCGTCTGAAGAGAAAGGACGATTAGGAAGTAGTTCACACTGAAGAGAAAGGTGTGATAGGTTGGCCATCGTCTGAAGAGAAAGGACGATTAGATTGAGAAACTAAATAACGTGTGAAAATGATGATACTGTGTTAGATATCGTCTGAAGAGAAAGGACGATTAGGAAGTAGTTCACACTGAAGATAAAGGTGTGATAGGTTGGCCATCGTCTGAAGAGAAAGGATGATTAGATTGAGCAACTAAAAAACGTGTGAAAATGATGATACTGTGTTAGATATCGTCTGAAGAGAAAGGACGATTAGATTGAGAAACTAAATAACGTGTGAAAAGGATGATACTGTGTTAGATATCGTCTGAAGAGAAAGGACGATTAGGAAGTAGTTCACACTGAAGAGAAAGGTGTGATAGGTTGGCCATCGTCTGAAGAGAAAGGATGATTAGATTGAGCAACTAAAAAACGTGTGAAAATGATGATACTGTGTTAGATATCGTCTGAAGAGAAGGGACGATTAGATTGAGAAACTAAATAACGTGTGAAAAGGATGATACTGTGTTAGATATCGTCTGAAGAGAAAGGACGATTAGGAAGTAGTTCACACTGTAGATAAAGGTGTGATAGGTTGGCCATCGTCTGAAGAGAAAGGACGATTAGGAAGTAGTTCACACTGAAGAGAAAGGTGTGATAGGTTGGCCATCGTCTGAAGAGAAAGGATGATTAGATTGAGCAACTAAATAACGTGTGAAAAGGATGATACTGTGTTAGATATCGTCTGAAGAGAAAGGACGATTAGGAAGTAGTTCACACTGAAGATAAAGGTGTGATAGGTTGGCCATCGTCTGAAGAGAAAGGATGATTAGATTGAGCAACTAAAAAACGTGTGAAAATGATGATACTGTGTTAGATATCGTCTGAAGAGAAAGGACGATTAGATTGAGAAACTAAATAACGTGTGAAAAGGATGATACTGTGTTAGATATCGTCTGAAGAGAAAGGACGATTAGGAAGTAGTTCACACTGAAGATAAAGGTGTGATAGGTTGGCCATCGTCTGAAGAGAAAGGACGATTAGGAAGTAGTTCACACTGAAGAGAAAGGTGTGATAGGTTGGCCATCGTCTGAAGAGAAAGGATGATTAGATTGAGCAACTAAATAACGTGTGAAAAGGATGATACTGTGTTAGATATCGTCTGAAGAGAAAGGACGATTAGGAAGTAGTTCACACTGAAGATAAAGGTGTGATAGGTTGGCCATCGTCTGAAGAGAAAGGATGATTAGATTGAGCAACTAAAAAACGTGTGAAAATGATGATACTGTGTTAGATATCGTCTGAAGAGAAAGGACGATTAGATTGAGAAACTAAATAACGTGTGAAAAGGATGATACTGTGTTAGATATCGTCTGAAGAGAAAGGACGATTAGGAAGTAGTTCACACTGAAGAGAAAGGTGTGATAGGTTGGCCATCGTTTGAAGAGAAAGGATGATTAGATTGAGCAACTAAAAAACGTGTGAAAATGATGATACTGTGTTAGATATCGTCTGAAGAGAAGGGACGATTAGATTGAGAAACTAAATAACGTGTGAAAAGGATGATACTGTGTTAGATATCGTCTGAAGAGAAAGGACGATTAGGAAGTAGTTCACACTGAAGATAAAGGTGTGATAGGTTGGCCATCGTCTGAAGAGAAAGGACGATTAGGAAGTAGTTCACACTGAAGAGAAAGGTGTGATAGGTTGGCCATCGTCTGAAGAGAAAGGATGATTAGATTGAGCAACTAAAAAACGTGTGAAAATGATGATACTGTGTTAGATATCGTCTGAAGAGAAAGGACGATTAGGAAGTAGTTCACACTGAAGAGAAAGGTGTGATAGGTTGGCCATCGTCTGAAGAGAAAGGATGATTAGATTGAGCAACTAAAAAACGTGTGAAAATGATGATACTGTGTTAGATATCGTCTGAAGAGAAAGGACGATTAGGAAGTAGTTCACACTAAAGATAAAGGTGTGATAGGTTAGCCATCTTCTGAAGAGAAAGGACGATTAGATTGAGAAACTAAATAACGTGTGAAAATGATGATACTGTGTTAGATATCGTCTGAAGAGAAAGGACGATTAGGAAGTAGTTCACACTGAAGATAAAGGTGTGATAGGTTGGCCATCGTCTGAAGAGAAAGGATGATTAGATTGAGCAACTAAAAAACGTGTGAAAATGATGATACTGTGTTAGATATCGTCTGAAGAGAAAGGACGATTAGATTGAGAAACTAAATAACGTGTGAAAAGGATGATACTGTGTTAGATATCGTCTGAAGAGAAAGGACGATTAGGAAGTAGTTCACACTGAAGAGAAAGGTGTGATAGGTTGGCCATCGTCTGAAGAGAAAGGGTGATTAGATTGAGCAACTAAAAAACGTGTGAAAATGATGATACTGTGTTAGATATCGTCTGAAGAGAAAGGACGATTAGATTGAGAAACTAAAAAACGTGTGAAAATGATGATACTGTGTGAGATATCGTCTGAAGAGAAGGGACGATTAGATTGAGAAACTAAATAACGTGTGAAAAGGATGATACTGTGTTAGATATCGTCTGAAGAGAAAGGACGATTAGGAAGTAGTTCACACTGAAGATAAAGGTGTGATAGGTTGGCCATCGTCTGAAGAGAAAGGACGATTAGGAAGTAGTTCACACTGAAGAGAAAGGTGTGATAGGTTGGCCATCGTCTGAAGAGAAAGGATGATTAGATTGAGCAACTAAAAAACGTGTGAAAATGATGATACTGTGTTAGATATCGTCTGAAGAGAAAGGACGATTAGGAAGTAGTTCACACTAAAGATAAAGGTGTGATAGGTTAGCCATCTTCTGAAGAGAAAGGACGATTAGATTGAGAAACTAAATAACGTGTGAAAATGATGATACTGCGTTAGATATAGTCTGAAGAGAAAGGACGATTAGGAAGTAGTTCACACTAAAGATAAAGGTGTGATAGGTTAGCCATCGTCTGAAGAGAAAGGACGATTAGGAAGTAGTTCACACTGAAGAGAAAGGTGTGATAGGTTGGCCATCGTCTGAAGAGAAAGGGTGATTAGATTGAGCAACTAAAAAACGTGTGAAAATGATGATACTGTGTTAGATATCGTCTGAAGAGAAAGGACGATTAGATTGAGAAACTAAATAACGTGTGAAAAGGATGATACTGTGTTAGATATCGTCTGAAGAGAAAGGACGATTAGGAAGTAGTTCACACTGAAGAGAAAGGTGTGATAGGTTGGCCATCGTCTGAAGAGAAAGGATGATTAGATTGAGCAACTAAAAAACGTGTGAAAATGATGATACTGTGTGAGATATCGTCTGAAGAGAAGGGACGATTAGATTGAGAAACTAAATAACGTGTGAAAAGGATGATACTGTGTTAGATATCGTCTGAAGAGAAAGGACGATTAGGAAGTAGTTCACACTGAAGAGAAAGGTGTGATAGGTTGGCCATCGTTTGAAGAGAAAGGATGATTAGATTGAGCAACTAAAAAACGTGTGAAAATGATGATACTGTGTTAGATATCGTCTGAAGAGAAGGGACGATTAGATTGAGAAACTAAATAACGTGTGAAAAGGATGATACTGTGTTAGATATCGTCTGAAGAGAAAGGACGATTAGGAAGTAGTTCACACTGAAGATAAAGGTGTGATAGGTTGGCCATCGTCTGAAGAGAAAGGACGATTAGGAAGTAGTTCACACTGAAGAGAAAGGTGTGATAGGTTGGCCATCGTCTGAAGAGAAAGGATGATTAGATTGAGCAACTAAAAAACGTGTGAAAATGATGATACTGTGTTAGATATCGTCTGAAGAGAAAGGACGATTAGGAAGTAGTTCACACTGAAGAGAAAGGTGTGATAGGTTGGCCATCGTCTGAAGAGAAAGGATGATTAGATTGAGCAACTAAAAAACGTGTGAAAATGATGATACTGTGTTAGATATCGTCTGAAGAGAAAGGACGATTAGGAAGTAGTTCACACTAAAGATAAAGGTGTGATAGGTTAGCCATCTTCTGAAGAGAAAGGACGATTAGATTGAGAAACTAAATAACGTGTGAAAATGATGATACTGTGTTAGATATCGTCTGAAGAGAAAGGACGATTAGGAAGTAGTTCACACTGAAGATAAAGGTGTGATAGGTTGGCCATCGTCTGAAGAGAAAGGATGATTAGATTGAGCAACTAAAAAACGTGTGAAAATGATGATACTGTGTTAGATATCGTCTGAAGAGAAAGGACGATTAGATTGAGAAACTAAATAACGTGTGAAAAGGATGATACTGTGTTAGATATCGTCTGAAGAGAAAGGACGATTAGGAAGTAGTTCACACTGAAGAGAAAGGTGTGATAGGTTGGCCATCGTCTGAAGAGAAAGGGTGATTAGATTGAGCAACTAAAAAACGTGTGAAAATGATGATACTGTGTTAGATATCGTCTGAAGAGAAAGGACGATTAGATTGAGAAACTAAATAACGTGTGAAAATGATGATACTGTGTTAGATATCGTCTGAAGAGAAAGGACGATTAGGAAGTAGTTCACACTAAAGATAAAGGTGTGATAGGTTAGCTATCATCTGAAGAGAAAGGACGATTAGATTGAGAAACTAAAAAACGTGTGAAAATGATGATACTGTGTTAGATATCGTCTGAAGAGAAAGGACGATTAGGAAGTAGTTCACACTGAAGAGAAAGGTGTGATAGGTTGGCCATCGTCTGAAGAGAAAGGATGATTAGATTGAGCAACTAAAAAACGTGTGAAAATGATGATACTGTGTGAGATATCGTCTGAAGAGAAGGGACGATTAGATTGAGAAACTAAATAACGTGTGAAAAGGATGATACTGTGTTAGATATCGTCTGAAGAGAAAGGACGATTAGGAAGTAGTTCACACTGAAGATAAAGGTGTGATAGGTTGGCCATCGTCTGAAGAGAAAGGACGATTAGGAAGTAGTTCACACTGAAGAGAAAGGTGTGATAGGTTGGCCATCGTCTGAAGAGAAAGGATGATTAGATTGAGCAACTAAAAAACGTGTGAAAATGATGATACTGTGTTAGATATCGTCTGAAGAGAAAGGACGATTAGGAAGTAGTTCACACTAAAGATAAAGGTGTGATAGGTTAGCCATCTTCTGAAGAGAAAGGACGATTAGATTGAGAAACTAAATAACGTGTGAAAATGATGATACTGCGTTAGATATAGTCTGAAGAGAAAGGACGATTAGGAAGTAGTTCACACTAAAGATAAAGGTGTGATAGGTTAGCCATCGTCTGAAGAGAAAGGACGATTAGGAAGTAGTTCACACTGAAGAGAAAGGTGTGATAGGTTGGCCATCGTCTGAAGAGAAAGGGTGATTAGATTGAGCAACTAAAAAACGTGTGAAAATGATGATACTGTGTTAGATATCGTCTGAAGAGAAAGGACGATTAGATTGAGAAACTAAATAACGTGTGAAAAGGATGATACTGTGTTAGATATCGTCTGAAGAGAAAGGACGATTAGGAAGTAGTTCACACTGAAGAGAAAGGTGTGATAGGTTGGCCATCGTCTGAAGAGAAAGGATGATTAGATTGAGCAACTAAAAAACGTGTGAAAATGATGATACTGTGTGAGATATCGTCTGAAGAGAAGGGACGATTAGATTGAGAAACTAAATAACGTGTGAAAAGGATGATACTGTGTTAGATATCGTCTGAAGAGAAAGGACGATTAGGAAGTAGTTCACACTGAAGATAAAGGTGTGATAGGTTGGCCATCGTCTGAAGAGAAAGGACGATTAGGAAGTAGTTCACACTGAAGAGAAAGGTGTGATAGGTTGGCCATCGTCTGAAGAGAAAGGATGATTAGATTGAGCAACTAAAAAACGTGTGAAAATGATGATACTGTGTTAGATATCGTCTGAAGAGAAAGGACGATTAGGAAGTAGTTCACACTAAAGATAAAGGTGTGATAGGTTAGCCATCTTCTGAAGAGAAAGGACGATTAGATTGAGAAACTAAATAACGTGTGAAAATGATGATACTGCGTTAGATATAGTCTGAAGAGAAAGGACGATTAGGAAGTAGTTCACACTAAAGATAAAGGTGTGATAGGTTAGCCATCGTCTGAAGAGAAAGGACGATTAGGAAGTAGTTCACACTGAAGAGAAAGGTGTGATAGGTTGGCCATCGTCTGAAGAGAAAGGGTGATTAGATTGAGCAACTAAAAAACGTGTGAAAATGATGATACTGTGTTAGATATCGTCTGAAGAGAAAGGACGATTAGATTGAGAAACTAAATAACGTGTGAAAAGGATGATACTGTGTTAGATATCGTCTGAAGAGAAAGGACGATTAGGAAGTAGTTCACACTGAAGATAAAGGTGTGATAGGTTGGCCATCGTCTGAAGAGAAAGGACGATTAGGAAGTAGTTCACACTGAAGAGAAAGGTGTGATAGGTTGGCCATCGTCTGAAGAGAAAGGATGATTAGATTGAGCAACTAAAAAACGTGTGAAAATGATGATACTGTGTTAGATATCGTCTGAAGAGAAAGGACGATTAGGAAGTAGTTCACACTGAAGAGAAAGGTGTGATAGGTTGGCCATCGTCTGAAGAGAAAGGATGATTAGATTGAGCAACTAAAAAACGTGTGAAAATGATGATACTGTGTTAGATATCGTCTGAAGAGAAAGGACGATTAGGAAGTAGTTCACACTAAAGATAAAGGTGTGATAGGTTAGCCATCTTCTGAAGAGAAAGGACGATTAGATTGAGAAACTAAATAACGTGTGAAAATGATGATACTGTGTTAGATATCGTCTGAAGAGAAAGGACGATTAGGAAGTAGTTCACACTGAAGATAAAGGTGTGATAGGTTGGCCATCGTCTGAAGAGAAAGGATGATTAGATTGAGCAACTAAAAAACGTGTGAAAATGATGATACTGTGTTAGATATCGTCTGAAGAGAAAGGACGATTAGATTGAGAAACTAAATAACGTGTGAAAAGGATGATACTGTGTTAGATATCGTCTGAAGAGAAAGGACGATTAGGAAGTAGTTCACACTGAAGAGAAAGGTGTGATAGGTTGGCCATCGTCTGAAGAGAAAGGACGATTAGGAAGTAGTTCACACTGAAGAGAAAGGTGTGATAGGTTGGCCATCGTCTGAAGAGAAAGGGTGATTAGATTGAGCAACTAAAAAACGTGTGAAAATGATGATACTGTGTTAGATATCGTCTGAAGAGAAAGGACGATTAGATTGAGAAACTAAATAACGTGTGAAAATGATGATACTGTGTTAGATATCGTCTGAAGAGAAAGGACGATTAGGAAGTAGTTCACACTAAAGATAAAGGTGTGATAGGTTAGCTATCATCTGAAGAGAAAGGACGATTAGATTGAGAAACTAAAAAACGTGTGAAAATGATGATACTGTGTTAGATATCGTCTGAAGAGAAAGGACGATTAGGAAGTAGTTCACACTGAAGAGAAAGGTGTGATAGGTTGGCCATCGTCTGAAGAGAAAGGATGATTAGATTGAGCAACTAAAAAACGTGTGAAAATGATGATACTGTGTGAGATATCGTCTGAAGAGAAGGGATGATTAGATTGAGCAACTAAAAAACGTGTGAAAATGATGATACTGCGTTAGATATAGTCTGAAGAGAAAGGACGATTAGGAAGTAGTTCACACTAAAGATAAAGGTGTGATAGGTTAGCCATCGTCTGAAGAGAAAGGACGATTAGGAAGTAGTTCACACTGAAGAGAAAGGAGTGATAGGTTGGCCATCGTCTGAAGAGAAAGGGTGATTAGATTGAGCAACTAAAAAACGTGTGAAAATGATGATACTGTGTTAGATATCGTCTGAAGAGAAAGGACGATTAGGAAGTAGTTCACACTAAAGATAAAGGTGTGATAGGTTAGCCATCTTCTGAAGAGAAAGGACGATTAGATTGAGAAACTAAATAACGTGTGAAAATGATGATACTGCGTTAGATATAGTCTGAAGAGAAAGGACGATTAGGAAGTAGTTCACACTAAAGATAAAGGTGTGATAGGTTAGCCATCGTCTGAAGAGAAAGGACGATTAGGAAGTAGTTCACACTGAAGAGAAAGGAGTGATAGGTTGGCCATCGTCTGAAGAGAAAGGGTGATTAGATTGAGCAACTAAAAAACGTGTGAAAATGATGATACTGTGTTAGATATCGTCTGAAGAGAAAGGACGATTAGATTGAGAAACTAAATAACGTGTGAAAAGGATGATACTGTGTTAGATATCGTCTGAAGAGAAAGGACGATTAGGAAGTAGTTCACACTGAAGAGAAAGGTGTGATAGGTTGGCCATCGTCTGAAGAGAAAGGATGATTAGATTGAGCAACTAAAAAACGTGTGAAAATGATGATACTGTGTGAGATATCGTCTGAAGAGAAGGGACGATTAGATTGAGAAACTAAATAACGTGTGAAAAGGATGATACTGTGTTAGATATCGTCTGAAGAGAAAGGACGATTAGGAAGTAGTTCACACTGAAGATAAAGGTGTGATAGGTTGGCCATCGTCTGAAGAGAAAGGACGATTAGGAAGTAGTTCACACTGAAGAGAAAGGTGTGATAGGTTGGCCATCGTCTGAAGAGAAAGGATGATTAGATTGAGCAACTAAAAAACGTGTGAAAATGATGATACTGTGTTAGATATCGTCTGAAGAGAAAGGACGATTAGGAAGTAGTTCACACTAAAGATAAAGGTGTGATAGGTTAGCCATCTTCTGAAGAGAAAGGACGATTAGATTGAGAAACTAAATAACGTGTGAAAATGATGATACTGCGTTAGATATAGTCTGAAGAGAAAGGACGATTAGGAAGTAGTTCACACTAAAGATAAAGGTGTGATAGGTTAGCCATCGTCTGAAGAGAAAGGACGATTAGGAAGTAGTTCACACTGAAGAGAAAGGTGTGATAGGTTGGCCATCGTCTGAAGAGAAAGGGTGATTAGATTGAGCAACTAAAAAACGTGTGAAAATGATGATACTGTGTTAGATATCGTCTGAAGAGAAAGGACGATTAGATTGAGAAACTAAATAACGTGTGAAAAGGATGATACTGTGTTAGATATCGTCTGAAGAGAAAGGACGATTAGGAAGTAGTTCACACTGAAGATAAAGGTGTGATAGGTTGGCCATCGTCTGAAGAGAAAGGACGATTAGGAAGTAGTTCACACTGAAGAGAAAGGTGTGATAGGTTGGCCATCGTCTGAAGAGAAAGGATGATTAGATTGAGCAACTAAAAAACGTGTGAAAATGATGATACTGTGTTAGATATCGTCTGAAGAGAAAGGACGATTAGGAAGTAGTTCACACTAAAGATAAAGGTGTGATAGGTTAGCCATCTTCTGAAGAGAAAGGACGATTAGATTGAGAAACTAAATAACGTGTGAAAATGATGATACTGTGTTAGATATCGTCTGAAGAGAAAGGACGATTAGGAAGTAGTTCACACTGAAGATAAAGGTGTGATAGGTTGGCCATCGTCTGAAGAGAAAGGATGATTAGATTGAGCAACTAAAAAACGTGTGAAAATGATGATACTGTGTTAGATATCGTCTGAAGAGAAAGGACGATTAGATTGAGAAACTAAATAACGTGTGAAAAGGATGATACTGTGTTAGATATCGTCTGAAGAGAAAGGACGATTAGGAAGTAGTTCACACTGAAGAGAAAGGTGTGATAGGTTGGCCATCGTCTGAAGAGAAAGGATGATTAGATTGAGCAACTAAAAAACGTGTGAAAATGATGATACTGTGTTAGATATCGTCTGAAGAGAAAGGACGATTAGATTGAGAAACTAAATAACGTGTGAAAAGGATGATACTGTGTTAGATATCGTCTGAAGAGAAAGGACGATTAGGAAGTAGTTCACACTGAAGAGAAAGGTGTGATAGGTTGGCCATCGTCTGAAGAGAAAGGATGATTAGATTGAGCAACTAAAAAACGTGTGAAAATGATGATACTGTGTTAGATATCGTCTGAAGAGAAAGGACGATTAGGAAGTAGTTCACACTGAAGATAAAGGTGTGATAGGTTGGCCATCGTCTGAAGAGAAAGGACGATTAGGAAGTAGTTCACACTGAAGAGAAAGGTGTGATAGGTTGGCCATCGTCTGAAGAGAAAGGATGATTAGATTGAGCAACTAAAAAACGTGTGAAAATGATGATACTGTGTTAGATATCGTCTGAAGAGAAAGGACGATTAGGAAGTAGTTCACACTAAAGATAAAGGTGTGATAGGTTAGCCATCTTCTGAAGAGAAAGGACGATTAGATTGAGAAACTAAATAACGTGTGAAAATGATGATACTGTGTTAGATATCGTCTGAAGAGAAAGGACGATTAGGAAGTAGTTCACACTAAAGATAAAGGTGTGATAGGTTAGCCATCGTCTGAAGAGAAAGGACGATTAGATTGAGAAGCTAAAAAACGTGTGAAAATGATGATACTGTGTTAGATATCGTCTGAAGAGAAAGGACGATTAGGAAGTAGTTCACACTGAAGAGAAAGGTGTGATAGGTTGGCCATCGTCTGAAGAGAAAGGGTGATTAGATTGAGCAACTAAAAAACGTGTGAAAATGATGATACTGTGTTAGATATCGTCTGAAGAGAAAGGACGATTAGATTGAGAAACTAAATAACGTGTGAAAATGATGATACTGTGTTAGATATCGTCTGAAGAGAAAGGACGATTAGGAAGTAGTTCACACTGAAGAGAAAGGTGTGATAGGTTGGCCATCGTCTGAAGAGAAAGGGTGATTAGATTGAGCAACTAAAAAACGTGTGAAAATGATGATACTGTGTTAGATATCGTCTGAAGAGAAAGGACGATTAGATTGAGAAACTAAATAACGTGTGAAAATGATGATACTGTGTTAGATATCGTCTGAAGAGAAAGGACGATTAGGAAGTAGTTCACACTGAAGAGAAAGGTGTGATAGGTTGGCCATCGTCTGAAGAGAAAGGGTGATTAGATTGAGCAACTAAAAAACGTGTGAAAATGATGATACTGTGTTAGATATCGTCTGAAGAGAAAGGACGATTAGATTGAGAAACTAAATAACGTGTGAAAATGATGATACTGTGTTAGATATCGTCTGAAGAGAAAGGACGATTAGGAAGTAGTTCACACTAAAGATAAAGGTGTGATAGGTTAGCTATCATCTGAAGAGAAAGGACGATTAGATTGAGAAACTAAAAAACGTGTGAAAATGATGATACTGTGTTAGATATCGTCTGAAGAGAAAGGACGATTAGGAAGTAGTTCACACTGAAGAGAAAGGTGTGATAGGTTGGCCATCGTCTGAAGAGAAAGGATGATTAGATTGAGCAACTAAAAAACGTGTGAAAATGATGATACTGTGTTAGATATCGTCTGAAGAGAAGGGACGATTAGATTGAGAAACTAAATAACGTGTGAAAAGGATGATACTGTGTTAGATATCGTCTGAAGAGAAAGGACGATTAGGAAGTAGTTCACACTGAAGATAAAGGTGTGATAGGTTGGCCATCGTCTGAAGAGAAAGGATGATTAGATTGAGCAACTAAAAAACGTGTGAAAATGATGATACTGTGTTAGATATCGTCTGAAGAGAAAGGACGATTAGGAAGTAGTTCACACTAAAGATAAAGGTGTGATAGGTTAGCCATCTTCTGAAGAGAAAGGACGATTAGATTGAGAAACTAAATAACGTGTGAAAATGATGATACTGCGTTAGATATAGTCTGAAGAGAAAGGACGATTAGGAAGTAGTTCACACTAAAGATAAAGGTGTGATAGGTTAGCCATCGTCTGAAGAGAAAGGACGATTAGGAAGTAGTTCACACTGAAGAGAAAGGTGTGATAGGTTGGCCATCGTCTGAAGAGAAAGGGTGATTAGATTGAGCAACTAAAAAACGTGTGAAAATGATGATACTGTGTTAGATATCGTCTGAAGAGAAAGGACGATTAGATTGAGAAACTAAATAACGTGTGAAAAGGATGATACTGTGTTCGATATCGTCTGAAGAGAAAGGACGATTAGGAAGTAGTTCACACTGAAGATAAAGGTGTGATAGGTTGGCCATCGTCTGAAGAGAAAGGACGATTAGGAAGTAGTTCACACTGAAGAGAAAGGTGTGATAGGTTGGCCATCGTCTGAAGAGAAAGGATGATTAGATTGAGCAACTAAAAAACGTGTGAAAATGATGATACTGTGTTAGATATCGTCTGAAGAGAAAGGACGATTAGGAAGTAGTTCACACTAAAGATAAAGGTGTGATAGGTTAGCCATCTTCTGAAGAGAAAGGACGATTAGATTGAGAAACTAAATAACGTGTGAAAATGATGATACTGTGTTAGATATCGTCTGAAGAGAAAGGACGATTAGGAAGTAGTTCACACTGAAGATAAAGGTGTGATAGGTTGGCCATCGTCTGAAGAGAAAGGATGATTAGATTGAGCAACTAAAAAACGTGTGAAAATGATGATACTGTGTTAGATATCGTCTGAAGAGAAAGGATGATTAGATTGAGAAACTAAATAACGTGTGAAAAGGATGATACTGTGTTAGATATCGTCTGAAGAGAAAGGACGATTAGGAAGTAGTTCACACTAAAGATAAAGGTGTGATAGGTTAGCCATCTTCTGAAGAGAAAGGACGATTAGATTGAGAAACTAAATAACGTGTGAAAATGATGATACTGTGTTAGATATCGTCTGAAGAGAAAGGACGATTGGGAAGTAGTTCACACTGAAGAGAAAGGTGTGATAGGTTGGCCATCGTCTGAAGAGAAAGGATGATTAGATTGAGCAACTAAAAAACGTGTGAAAATGATGATACTGTGTTAGATATCGTCTGAAGAGAAAGGACGATTAGGAAGTAGTTCACACTGAAGAGAAAGGTGTGATAGGTTGGCCATCGTCTGAAGAGAAAGGGTGATTAGATTGAGCAACTAAAAAACGTGTGAAAATGATGATACTGTGTTAGATATCGTCTGAAGAGAAAGGACGATTAGATTGAGAAACTAAATAACGTGTGAAAATGATGATACTGTGTTAGATATCGTCTGAAGAGAAAGGACGATTAGGAAGTAGTTCACACTAAAGATAAAGGTGTGATAGGTTAGCTATCATCTGAAGAGAAAGGACGATTAGATTGAGAAACTAAAAAACGTGTGAAAATGATGATACTGTGTTAGATATCGTCTGAAGAGAAAGGACGATTAGGAAGTAGTTCACACTGAAGAGAAAGGTGTGATAGGTTGGCCATCGTCTGAAGAGAAAGGATGATTAAATTGAGCAACTAAAAAACGTGTGAAAATGATGATACTGTGTTAGATATCGTCTGAAGAGAAAGGACGATTAGGAAGTAGTTCACACTAAAGATAAAGGTGTGATAGGTTAGCCATCTTCTGAAGAGAAAGGACGATTAGATTGAGAAACTAAATAACGTGTGAAAATGATGATACTGTGTTAGATATAGTCTGAACAGAAAGGACGATTAGGAAGTAGTTCACACTAAAGATAAAGGTGTGATAGGTTAGCCATCTTCTGAAGAGAAAGGACGATTAGCTTGAGAAACTAAATAACGTGTGAAAATGATGATACTGTGTTAGATATAGTCTGAACAGAAAGGACGATTAGGAAGTAGTTCACACTAAAGATAAAGGTGTGATAGGTTAGCCATCGTCTGAAGAGAAAGGACGATTAGATTGAGAAACTAAATAACGTGTGAAAATGATGATACTGTGTTAGATATCGTCTGAAGAGAAAGGACGATTAGGAAGTAGTTCACACTGAAGATAAAGGTGTGATAGGTTGGCCATCGTCTGAAGAGAAAGGACGATTGGGAAGTAGTTCACACTGAAGAGAAAGGTGTGATAGGTTGGCCATCGTCTGAAGAGAAAGGATGATTAGATTGAGCAACTAAAAAACGTGTGAAAATGATGATACTGTGTTAGATATCGTCTGAAGAGAAAGGACGATTAGGAAGTAGTTCACACTGAAGAGAAAGGTGTGATAGGTTGGCCATCGTCTGAAGAGAAAGGGTGATTAGATTGAGCAACTAAAAAACGTGTGAAAATGATGATACTGTGTTAGATATCGTCTGAAGAGAAAGGACGATTAGATTGAGAAACTAAATAACGTGTGAAAATGATGAAACTGTGTTAGATATCGTCTGAAGAGAAAGGACGATTAGGAAGTAGTTCACACTAAAGATAAAGGTGTGATAGGTTAGCTATCATCTGAAGAGAAAGGACGATTAGATTGAGAAACTAAAAAACGTGTGAAAATGATGATACTGTGTTAGATATCGTCTGAAGAGAAAGGACGATTAGGAAGTAGTTCACACTGAAGAGAAAGGTGTGATAGGTTGGCCATCGTCTGAAGAGAAAGGATGATTAAATTGAGCAACTAAAAAACGTGTGAAAATGATGATACTGTGTTAGATATCGTCTGAAGAGAAAGGACGATTAGGAAGTAGTTCACACTAAAGATAAAGGTGTGATAGGTTAGCCATCGTCTGAAGAGAAAGGACGATTAGATTGAGAAGCTAAAAAGCGTGTGAAAATGATGATACTGTGTTAGATATCGTCTGAAGAGAAAGGACGATTAGGAAGTAGTTCACACTGAAGATAAAGGTGTGATAGGTTGGCCATCGTCTGAAGAGAAAGGACGATTGGGAAGTAGTTCACACTGAAGAGAAAGGTGTGATAGGTTGGCCATCGTCTGAAGAGAAAGGATGATTAGATTGAGCAACTAAAAAACGTGTGAAAATGATGATACTGTGTTAGATATCGTCTGAAGAGAAAGGACGATTAGATTGAGAAACTAAATAACGTGTGAAAAGGATGATACTGTGTTAGATATCGTCTGAAGAGAAAGGACAATTAGGAAGTAGTTCACACTGAAGAGAAAGGTGTGATAGGTTGGCCATCGTCTGAAGAGAAAGGATGATTAGATTGAGCAACTAAAAAACGTGTGAAAATGATGATACTGTGTTAGATATCGTCTGAAGAGAAGGGACGATTAGATTGAGAAACTAAATAACGTGTGAAAAGGATGATACTGTGTTAGATATCGTCTGAAGAGAAAGGACGATTAGGAAGTAGTTCACACTGAAGATAAAGGTGTGATAGGTTGGCCATCGTCTGAAGAGAAAGGACGATTAGGAAGTAGTTCGCACTGAAGAGAAAGGTGTGATAGGTTGGCCATCGTCTGAAGAGAAAGGGTGATTAGATTGAGCAACTAAAAAACGTGTGAAAATGATGATACTGTGTTAGATATCGTCTGAAGAGAAAGGACGATTAGGAAGTAGTTCACACTAAAGATAAAGGTGTGATAGGTTGGCCATCGTCTGAAGAGAAAGGACGATTGGGAAGTAGTTCACACTGAAGAGAAAGGTGTGATAGGTTGGCCATCGTCTGAAGAGAAAGGATGATTAGATTGAGCAACTAAAAAACGTGTGAAAATGATGATACTGTGTTAGATATCGTCTGAAGAGAAAGGACGATTAGATTGAGAAACTAAATAACGTGTGAAAATGATGATACTGTGTTAGATATCGTCTGAAGAGAAAGGACGATTAGGAAGTAGTTCACACTAAAGATAAAGGTGTGATAGGTTAGCTATCATCTGAAGAGAAAGGACGATTAGATTGAGAAACTAAAAAACGTGTGAAAATGATGATACTGTGTTAGATATAGTCTGAACAGAAAGGACGATTAGGAAGTAGTTCACACTAAAGATAAAGGTGTGATAGGTTAGCCATCTTCTGAAGAGAAAGGACGATTAGATTGAGAAACTAAATAACGTGTGAAAATGATGATACTGTGTTAGATATAGTCTGAACAGAAAGGACGATTAGGAAGTAGTTCACACTAAAGATAAAGGTGTGATAGGTTAGCCATCGTCTGAAGAGAAAGGACGATTAGATTGAGAAGCTAAAAAACGTGTGAAAATGATGATACTGTGTTAGATATCGTCTGAAGAGAAAGGACGATTAGGAAGTAGTTCACACTGAAGATAAAGGTGTGATAGGTTGGCCATCGTCTGAAGAGAAAGGACGATTGGGAAGTAGTTCACACTGAAGAGAAAGGTGTGATAGGTTGGCCATCGTCTGAAGAGAAAGGATGATTAGATTGAGCAACTAAAAAACGTGTGAAAATGATGATACTGTGTTAGATATCGTCTGAAGAGAAAGGACGATTAGATTGAGAAACTAAATAACGTGTGAAAAGGATGATACTGTGTTAGATATCGTCTGAAGAGAAAGGACGATTAGGAAGTAGTTCACACTGAAGAGAAAGGTGTGATAGGTTGGCCATCGTCTGAAGAGAAAGGATGATTAGATTGAGCAACTAAAAAACGTGTGAAAATGATGATACTGTGTTAGATATCGTCTGAAGAGAAAGGACGATTAGATTGAGAAACTAAATAACGTGTGAAAAGGATGATACTGTGTTAGATATCGTCTGAAGAGAAAGGACGATTAGGAAGTAGTTCACACTGAAGATAAAGGTGTGATAGGTTGGCCATCGTCTGAAGAGAAAGGACGATTGGGAAGTAGTTCACACTGAAGAGAAAGGTGTGATAGGTTGGCCATCGTCTGAAGAGAAAGGATGATTAGATTGAGCAACTAAAAAACGTGTGAAAATGATGATACTGTGTTAGATATCGTCTGAAGAGAAAGGACGATTAGATTGAGAAACTAAATAACGTGTGAAAAGGATGATACTGTGTTAGATATCGTCTGAAGAGAAAGGACGATTAGGAAGTAGTTCACACTGAAGAGAAAGGTGTGATAGGTTGGCCATCGTCTGAAGAGAAAGGATGATTAGATTGAGCAACTAAAAAACGTGTGAAAATGATGATACTGTGTTAGATATCGTCTGAAGAGAAGGGACGATTAGATTGAGAAACTAAATAACGTGTGAAAAGGATGATACTGTGTTAGATATCGTCTGAAGAGAAAGGACGATTAGGAAGTAGTTCACACTGAAGATAAAGGTGTGATAGGTTGTCCATCGTCTGAAGAGAAAGGACGATTAGGAAGTAGTTCACACTGAAGAGAAAGGTGTGATAGGTTGGCCATCGTCTGAAGAGAAAGGGTGATTAGATTGAGCAACTAAAAAACGTGTGAAAATGATGATACTGTGTTAGATATCGTCTGAAGAGAAAGGACGATTAGGAAGTAGTTCACACTAAAGATAAAGGTGTGATAGGTTGGCCATCGTCTGAAGAGAAAGGACGATTGGGAAGTAGTTCACACTGAAGAGAAAGGTGTGATAGGTTGGCCATCGTCTGAAGAGAAAGGATGATTAGATTGAGCAACTAAAAAACGTGTGAAAATGATGATACTGTGTTAGATATCGTCTGAAGAGAAAGGACGATTAGATTGAGAAACTAAATAACGTGTGAAAAGGATGATACTGTGTTAGATATCGTCTGAAGAGAAAGGACGATTAGGAAGTAGTTCACACTGAAGAGAAAGGTGTGATAGGTTGGCCATCGTCTGAAGAGAAAGGATGATTAGATTGAGCAACTAAAAAACGTGTGAAAATGATGATACTGTGTTAGATATCGTCTGAAGAGAAAGGACGATTAGATTGAGAAACTAAATAACGTGTGAAAAGGATGATACTGTGTTAGATATCGTCTGAAGAGAAAGGACGATTAGGAAGTAGTTCACACTGAAGATAAAGGTGTGATAGGTTGGCCATCGTCTGAAGAGAAAGGACGATTGGGAAGTAGTTCACACTGAAGAGAAAGGTGTGATAGGTTGGCCATCGTCTGAAGAGAAAGGATGATTAGATTGAGCAACTAAAAAACGTGTGAAAATGATGATACTGTGTTAGATATCGTCTGAAGAGAAAGGACGATTAGATTGAGAAACTAAATAACGTGTGAAAAGGATGATACTGTGTTAGATATCGTCTGAAGAGAAAGGACGATTAGGAAGTAGTTCACACTGAAGAGAAAGGTGTGATAGGTTGGCCATCGTCTGAAGAGAAAGGATGATTAGATTGAGCAACTAAAAAACGTGTGAAAATGATGATACTGTGTTAGATATCGTCTGAAGAGAAGGGACGATTAGATTGAGAAACTAAATAACGTGTGAAAAGGATGATACTGTGTTAGATATCGTCTGAAGAGAAAGGACGATTAGGAAGTAGTTCACACTGAAGATAAAGGTGTGATAGGTTGTCCATCGTCTGAAGAGAAAGGACGATTAGGAAGTAGTTCACACTGAAGAGAAAGGTGTGATAGGTTGGCCATCGTCTGAAGAGAAAGGATGATTAGATTGAGAAACTAAATAACGTGTGAAAAGGATGATACTGTGTTAGATATCGTCTGAAGAGAAAGGACGATTAGATTGAGAAACTAAATAACGTGTGAAAAGGATGATACTGTGTTAGATATCGTCTGAAGAGAAAGGACGATTAGGAAGTAGTTCACACTGAAGAGAAAGGTGTGATAGGTTGGCCATCGTCTGAAGAGAAAGGATGATTAGATTGAGCAACTAAAAAACGTGTGAAAATGATGATACTGTGTTAGATATCGTCTGAAGAGAAGGGACGATTAGATTGAGAAACTAAATAACGTGTGAAAAGGATGATACTGTGTTAGATATCGTCTGAAGAGAAAGGACGATTAGGAAGTAGTTCACACTGAAGATAAAGGTGTGATAGGTTGTCCATCGTCTGAAGAGAAAGGACGATTAGGAAGTAGTTCACACTGAAGAGAAAGGTGTGATAGGTTGGCCATCGTCTGAAGAGAAAGGGTGATTAGATTGAGCAACTAAAAAACGTGTGAAAATGATGATACTGTGTTAGATATCGTCTGAAGAGAAAGGACGATTAGGAAGTAGTTCACACTAAAGATAAAGGTGTGATAGGTTGGCCATCGTCTGAAGAGAAAGGACGATTGGGAAGTAGTTCACACTGAAGAGAAAGGTGTGATAGGTTGGCCATCGTCTGAAGAGAAAGGATGATTAGATTGAGCAACTAAAAAACGTGTGAAAATGATGATACTGTGTTAGATATCGTCTGAAGAGAAAGGACGATTAGATTGAGAAACTAAATAACGTGTGAAAAGGATGATACTGTGTTAGATATCGTCTGAAGAGAAAGGACGATTAGGAAGTAGTTCACACTGAAGAGAAAGGTGTGATAGGTTGGCCATCGTCTGAAGAGAAAGGATGATTAGATTGAGCAACTAAAAAACGTGTGAAAATGATGATACTGTGTTAGATATCGTCTGAAGAGAAGGGACGATTAGATTGAGAAACTAAATAACGTGTGAAAAGGATGATACTGTGTTAGATATCGTCTGAAGAGAAAGGACGATTAGGAAGTAGTTCACACTGAAGATAAAGGTGTGATAGGTTGGCCATCGTCTGAAGAGAAAGGACGATTAGGAAGTAGTTCACACTGAAGAGAAAGGTGTGATAGGTTGGCCATCGTCTGAAGAGAAAGGATGATTAGATTGAGCAACTAAAAAACGTGTGAAAATGATGATACTGTGTTAGATATCGTCTGAAGAGAAAGGACGATTAGGAAGTAGTTCACACTAAAGATAAAGGTGTGATAGGTTAGCCATCTTCTGAAGAGAAAGGACGATTAGATTGAGAAACTAAATAACGTGTGAAAATGATGATACTGTGTTAGATATCGTCTGAAGAGAAAGGACGATTAGGAAGTAGTTCACACTAAAGATAAAGGTGTGATAGGTTAGCCATCGTCTGAAGAGAAAGGACGATTAGATTGAGAAACTAAAAAACGTGTGAAAATGATGATACTGTGTTAGATATCGTCTGAAGAGAAAGGACGATTAGGAAGTAGTTCACACTGAAGATAAAGGTGTGATAGGTTGGCCATCGTCTGAAGAGAAAGGACGATTGGGAAGTAGTTCACACTGAAGAGAAAGGTGTGATAGGTTGGCCATCGTCTGAAGAGAAAGGATGATTAGATTGAGCAACTAAAAAACGTGTGAAAATGATGATACTGTGTTAGATATCGTCTGAAGAGAAAGGACGATTAGATTGAGAAACTAAATAACGTGTGAAAAGGATGATACTGTGTTAGATATCGTCTGAAGAGAAAGGACGATTAGGAAGTAGTTCACACTGAAGAGAAAGGTGTGATAGGTTGGCCATCGTCTGAAGAGAAAGGATGATTAGATTGAGCAACTAAAAAACGTGTGAAAATGATGATACTGTGTTAGATATCGTCTGAAGAGAAGGGACGATTAGATTGAGAAACTAAATAACGTGTGAAAAGGATGATACTGTGTTAGATATCGTCTGAAGAGAAAGGACGATTAGGAAGTAGTTCACACTGAAGATAAAGGTGTGATAGGTTGTCCATCGTCTGAAGAGAAAGGACGATTAGGAAGTAGTTCACACTGAAGAGAAAGGTGTGATAGGTTGGCCATCGTCTGAAGAGAAAGGGTGATTAGATTGAGCAACTAAAAAACGTGTGAAAATGATGATACTGTGTTAGATATCGTCTGAAGAGAAAGGACGATTAGGAAGTAGTTCACACTAAAGATAAAGGTGTGATAGGTTGGCCATCGTCTGAAGAGAAAGGACGATTGGGAAGTAGTTCACACTGAAGAGAAAGGTGTGATAGGTTGGCCATCGTCTGAAGAGAAAGGATGATTAGATTGAGCAACTAAAAAACGTGTGAAAATGATGATACTGTGTTAGATATCGTCTGAAGAGAAAGGACGATTAGATTGAGAAACTAAATAACGTGTGAAAAGGATGATACTGTGTTAGATATCGTCTGAAGAGAAAGGACGATTAGGAAGTAGTTCACACTGAAGAGAAAGGTGTGATAGGTTGGCCATCGTCTGAAGAGAAAGGATGATTAGATTGAGCAACTAAAAAACGTGTGAAAATGATGATACTGTGTTAGATATCGTCTGAAGAGAAGGGACGATTAGATTGAGAAACTAAATAACGTGTGAAAAGGATGATACTGTGTTAGATATCGTCTGAAGAGAAAGGACGATTAGGAAGTAGTTCACACTGAAGATAAAGGTGTGATAGGTTGGCCATCGTCTGAAGAGAAAGGACGATTAGGAAGTAGTTCACACTGAAGAGAAAGGTGTGATAGGTTGGCCATCGTCTGAAGAGAAAGGATGATTAGATTGAGCAACTAAAAAACGTGTGAAAATGATGATACTGTGTTAGATATCGTCTGAAGAGAAAGGACGATTAGGAAGTAGTTCACACTAAAGATAAAGGTGTGATAGGTTAGCCATCTTCTGAAGAGAAAGGACGATTAGATTGAGAAACTAAATAACGTGTGAAAATGATGATACTGTGTTAGATATCGTCTGAAGAGAAAGGACGATTAGGAAGTAGTTCACACTAAAGATAAAGGTGTGATAGGTTAGCCATCGTCTGAAGAGAAAGGACGATTAGATTGAGAAACTAAAAAACGTGTGAAAATGATGATACTGTGTTAGATATCGTCTGAAGAGAAAGGACGATTAGGAAGTAGTTCACACTGAAGAGAAAGGTGTGATAGGTTGGCCATCGTCTGAAGAGAAAGGGTGATTAGATTGAGCAACTAAAAAACGTGTGAAAATGGTGATACTGTGTTAGATATCGTCTGAAGAGAAAGGACGATTAGATTGAGAAACTAAATAACGTGTGAAAAGGATGATACTGTGTTAGATATCGTCTGAAGAGAAAGGACGATTAGGAAGTAGTTCACACTGAAGATAAAGGTGTGATAGGTTGGCCATCGTCTGAAGAGAAAGGACGATTAGGAAGTAGTTCACACTGAAGAGAAAGGTGTGATAGGTTGGCCATCGTCTGAAGAGAAAGGATGATTAGATTGAGCAACTAAAAAACGTGTGAAAATGATGATACTGTGTTAGATATCGTCTGAAGAGAAAGGACGATTAGGAAGTAGTTCACACTAAAGATAAAGGTGTGATAGGTTAGCCATCTTCTGAAGAGAAAGGACGATTAGATTGAGAAACTAAATAACGTGTGAAAATGATGATACTGTGTTAGATATCGTCTGAAGAGAAAGGACGATTAGGAAGTAGTTCACACTAAAGATAAAGGTGTGATAGGTTAGCCATCGTCTGAAGAGAAAGGACGATTAGATTGAGAAACTAAAAAACGTGTGAAAATGATGATACTGTGTTAGATATCGTCTGAAGAGAAAGGACGATTAGGAAGTAGTTCACACTGAAGAGAAAGGTGTGATAGGTTGGCCATCGTTTGAAGAGAAAGGGTGATTAGATTGAGCAACTAAAAAACGTGTGAAAATGATGATACTGTGTTAGATATCGTCTGAAGAGAAAGGACGATTAGATTGAGAAACTAAATAACGTGTGAAAATGATGATACTGTGTTAGATATCGTCTGAAGAGAAAGGACGATTAGGAAGTAGTTCACACTGAAGAGAAAGGTGTGATAGGTTGGCCATCGTCTGAAGAGAAAGGATGATTAGATTGAGCAACTAAAAAACGTGTGAAAATGATGATACTGTGTTAGATATCGTCTGAAGAGAAAGGACGATTAGGAAGTAGTTCACACTAAAGATAAAGGTGTGATAGGTTAGCCATCTTCTGAAGAGAAAGGACGATTAGATTGAGAAACTAAATAACGTGTGAAAATGATGATACTGTGTTAGATATCGTCTGAAGAGAAAGGACGATTAGGAAGTAGTTCACACTAAAGATAAAGGTGTGATAGGTTAGCCATCGTCTGAAGAGAAAGGACGATTAGATTGAGAAACTAAAAAACGTGTGAAAATGATGATACTGTGTTAGATATCGTCTGAAGAGAAAGGACGATTAGGAAGTAGTTCACACTGAAGAGAAAGGTGTGATAGGTTGGCCATCGTCTGAAGAGAAAGGACGATTAGGAAGTAGTTCACACTGAAGATAAAGGTGTGATAGGTTGGCCATCGTCTGAAGAGAAAGGACGATTAGGAAGTAGTTCACACTGAAGAGAAAGGTGTGATAGGTTGGCCATCGTCTGAAGAGAAAGGATGATTAGATTGAGCAACTAAAAAACGTGTGAAAATGATGATACTGTGTTAGATATCGTCTGAAGAGAAAGGACGATTAGGAAGTAGTTCACACTAAAGATAAAGGTGTGATAGGTTAGCCATCTTCTGAAGAGAAAGGACGATTAGATTGAGAAACTAAATAACGTGTGAAAATGATGATACTGTGTTAGATATCGTCTGAAGAGAAAGGACGATTAGGAAGTAGTTCACACTAAAGATAAAGGTGTGATAGGTTAGCCATCGTCTGAAGAGAAAGGACGATTAGATTGAGAAACTAAAAAACGTGTGAAAATGATGATACTGTGTTAGATATCGTCTGAAGAGAAAGGACGATTAGGAAGTAGTTCACACTGAAGAGAAAGGTGTGATAGGTTGGCCATCGTCTGAAGAGAAAGGGTGATTAGATTGAGCAACTAAAAAACGTGTGAAAATGATGATACTGTGTTAGATATCGTCTGAAGAGAAAGGACGATTAGATTGAGAAACTAAATAACGTGTGAAAATGATGATACTGTGTTAGATATCGTCTGAAGAGAAAGGACGATTAGGAAGTAGTTCACACTAAAGATAAAGGTGTGATAGGTTAGCCATCTTCTGAAGAGAAAGGACGATTAGATTGAGAAACTAAATAACGTGTGAAAATGATGATACTGTGTTAGATATCGTCTGAAGAGAAAGGACGATTAGGAAGTAGTTCACACTAAAGATAAAGGTGTGATAGGTTAGCTATCATCTGAAGAGAAAGGACGATTAGATTGAGAAACTAAAAAACGTGTGAAAATGATGATACTGTGTTAGATATCGTCTGAAGAGAAAGGACGATTAGGAAGTAGTTCACACTGAAGAGAAAGGTGTGATAGGTTGGCCATCGTCTGAAGAGAAAGGGTGATTAGATTGAGCAACTAAAAAACGTGTGAAAATGATGATACTGTGTTAGATATCGTCTGAAGAGAAAGGACGATTAGACTGAGAAACTAAATAACATGTGAAAATGATGATACTGTGTTAGATATCGTCTGAAGAGAAAGGACGATTAGGAAGTAGTTCACACTAAAGATAAAGGTGTGATAGGTTAGCCATCGTCTGAAGAGAAAGGACGATTAGATTGAGAAACTAAAAAAAGTGGAAATGATGATACTGTGTTAGATATCGTCTGAAGAGAAAGGACGATTAGGAAGTAGTTTACACTGAAGAGAAAGGTGTGATAGGTTAGCCATCATCTGAAGAGAAAGGACGATTAGATTGAGAAACTAAAAAACGTGTGAAAATGATGATACTGTGTTAGATATCGTCTGAAAAGAAAGGACGATTAGATTGAGAAACCAAATAACGTGTCAAAATGATGATACTGTGTTAGATATCGTCTGAAGAGAAAGGACGAT
The DNA here is from genome assembly GCA_036245805.1 of Pristionchus mayeri. Classification (NCBI taxonomy): domain Eukaryota; kingdom Metazoa; phylum Nematoda; class Chromadorea; order Rhabditida; family Neodiplogasteridae; genus Pristionchus; species Pristionchus mayeri. The sequence goes on along the minus strand of BTRK01000003.1, from coordinate 21,552,000 downwards.
TAGGAAGTAGTTCACACTGAAGATAAAGGTGTGATAGGTTGGCCATCGTCTGAAGAGAAAGAACGATTAGGAAGTAGTTCACACTGAAGAGAAAGGTGTGATAGGTTGGCCATCGTCTGAAGAGAAAGGACGATTAGATTGAGAAACTAAATAACGTGTGAAAATGATGATACTGTGTTAGATATCGTCTGAAGAGAAAGGACGATTAGGAAGTAGTTCACACTAAAGATAAAGGTGTGATAGGTTAGCCATCGTCTGAAGAGAAAGGACGATTAGATTGAGGAACTAAAAAACGTGTGAAAATGATGATAATGTGTTAGATATCGTCTGAAGAGAAAGGACGATTAGGAAGTAGTTCACACTGAAGAGAAAGGTGTGATAGGTTGGCCATCGTCTGAAGAGAAAGGGTGATTAGATTGAGCAACTAAAAAACGTGTGAAAATGATGATACTGTGTTAGATATCGTCTGAAGAGAAAGGACGATTAGATTGAGAAACTAAATAACGTGTGAAAATGATGATACTGTGTTAGATATCGTCTGAAGAGAAAGGACGATTAGGAAGTAGTTCACACTAAAGATAAAGGTGTGATAGGTTAGCCATCGTCTGAAGAGAAAGGACGATTAGATTGAGAAACTAAATAACGTGTGAAAATGATGATACTGTGTTAGATATCGTCTGAAGAGAAAGGACGATTAGGAAGTAGTTCACACTAAAGATAAAGGTGTGATAGGTTAGCCATCTTCTGAAGAGAAAGGACGATTAGATTGAGAAACTAAATAACGTGTGAAAATGATGATACTGTGTTAGATATCGTCTGAAGAGAAAGGACGATTAGGAAGTAGTTCACACTAAAGATAAAGGTGTGATAGGTTAGCTATCATCTGAAGAGAAAGGACGATTAGATTGAGAAACTAAAAAACGTGTGAAAATGATGATACTGTGTTAGATATCGTCTGAAGAGAAAGGACGATTAGGAAGTAGTTCACACTGAAGAGAAAGGTGTGATAGGTTAGCCATCATCTGAAGAGAAAGGACGATTAGATTGAGAAACTAAAAAACGTGTGAAAATGATGATACTGTGTTAGATATCGTCTGAAAAGAAAGGACGATTAGATTGAGAAACCAAATAACGTGTCAAAATGATGATACTGTGTTAGATATCGTCTGAAGAGAAAGGACGATTAGGAAGTAGTTCACACTGAAGATAAAGGTGTGATAGGTTGGCCATCGTCTGAAGAGAAAGAACGATTAGGAAGTAGTTCACACTGAAGAGAAAGGTGTGATAGGTTGGCCATCGTCTGAAGAGAAAGGACGATTAGATTGAGAAACTAAATAACGTGTGAAAATGATGATACTGTGTTAGATATCGTCTGAAGAGAAAGGACGATTAGGAAGTAGTTCACACTAAAGATAAAGGTGTGATAGGTTAGCCATCGTCTGAAGAGAAAGGACGATTAGATTGAGGAACTAAAAAACGTGTGAAAATGATGATAATGTGTTAGATATCGTCTGAAGAGAAAGGACGATTAGGAAGTAGTTCACACTGAAGAGAAAGGTGTGATAGGTTGGCCATCGTCTGAAGAGAAAGGGTGATTAGATTGAGCAACTAAAAAACGTGTGAAAATGATGATACTGTGTTAGATATCGTCTGAAGAGAAAGGACGATTAGACTGAGAAACTAAATAACATGTGAAAATGATGATACTGTGTTAGATATCGTCTGAAGAGAAAGGACGATTAGGAAGTAGTTCACACTAAAGATAAAGGTGTGATAGGTTAGCCATCTTCTGAAGAGAAAGGACGATTAGATTGAGAAACTAAATAACGTGTGAAAATGATGATACTGTGTTAGATATCGTCTGAAGAGAAAGGACGATTAGGAAGTAGTTCACACTAAAGATAAAGGTGTGATAGGTTAGCCATCGTCTGAAGAGAAAGGACGATTAGATTGAGAAACTAAAAAACGTGTGAAAATGATGATACTGTGTTAGATATCGTCTGAAGAGAAAGGACGATTAGGAAGTAGTTCACACTGAAGAGAAAGGTGTGATAGGTTGGCCATCGTCTGAAGAGAAAGGGTGATTAGATTGAGCAACTAAAAAACGTGTGAAAATGATGATACTGTGTTAGATATCGTCTGAAGAGAAAGGACGATTAGATTGAGAAACTAAATAACGTGTGAAAATGATGATACTGTGTTAGATATCGTCTGAAGAGAAAGGACGATTAGGAAGTAGTTCACACTAAAGATAAAGGTGTGATAGGTTAGCCATCTTCTGAAGAGAAAGGACGATTAGATTGAGAAACTAAATAACGTGTGAAAATGATGATACTGTGTTAGATATCGTCTGAAGAGAAAGGACGATTAGGAAGTAGTTCACACTAAAGATAAAGGTGTGATAGGTTAGCTATCATCTGAAGAGAAAGGACGATTAGATTGAGAAACTAAAAAACGTGTGAAAATGATGATACTGTGTTAGATATCGTCTGAAGAGAAAGGACGATTAGGAAGTAGTTCACACTGAAGAGAAAGGTGTGATAGGTTGGCCATCGTCTGAAGAGAAAGGGTGATTAGATTGAGCAACTAAAAAACGTGTGAAAATGATGATACTGTGTTAGATATCGTCTGAAGAGAAAGGACGATTAGACTGAGAAACTAAATAACATGTGAAAATGATGATACTGTGTTAGATATCGTCTGAAGAGAAAGGACGATTAGGAAGTAGTTCACACTAAAGATAAAGGTGTGATAGGTTAGCCATCGTCTGAAGAGAAAGGACGATTAGATTGAGAAACTAAAAAAAGTGGAAATGATGATACTGTGTTAGATATCGTCTGAAGAGAAAGGACGATTAGGAAGTAGTTTACACTGAAGAGAAAGGTGTGATAGGTTAGCCATCATCTGAAGAGAAAGGACGATTAGATTGAGAAACTAAAAAACGTGTGAAAATGATGATACTGTGTTAGATATCGTCTGAAAAGAAAGGACGATTAGATTGAGAAACCAAATAACGTGTCAAAATGATGATACTGTGTTAGATATCGTCTGAAGAGAAAGGACGATTAGGAAGTAGTTCACACTGAAGATAAAGGTGTGATAGGTTGGCCATCGTCTGAAGAGAAAGAACGATTAGGAAGTAGTTCACACTGAAGAGAAAGGTGTGATAGGTTGGCCATCGTCTGAAGAGAAAGGACGATTAGATTGAGAAACTAAATAACGTGTGAAAATGATGATACTGTGTTAGATATCGTCTGAAGAGAAAGGACGATTAGGAAGTAGTTCACACTAAAGATAAAGGTGTGATAGGTTAGCCATCGTCTGAAGAGAAAGGACGATTAGATTGAGGAACTAAAAAACGTGTGAAAATGATGATAATGTGTTAGATATCGTCTGAAGAGAAAGGACGATTAGGAAGTAGTTCACACTGAAGAGAAAGGTGTGATAGGTTGGCCATCGTCTGAAGAGAAAGGGTGATTAGATTGAGCAACTAAAAAACGTGTGAAAATGATGATACTGTGTTAGATATCGTCTGAAGAGAAAGGACGATTAGATTGAGAAACTAAATAACGTGTGAAAATGATGATACTGTGTTAGATATCGTCTGAAGAGAAAGGACGATTAGGAAGTAGTTCACACTAAAGATAAAGGTGTGATAGGTTAGCCATCGTCTGAAGAGAAAGGACGATTAGATTGAGAAACTAAATAACGTGTGAAAATGATGATACTGTGTTAGATATCGTCTGAAGAGAAAGGACGATTAGGAAGTAGTTCACACTAAAGATAAAGGTGTGATAGGTTAGCCATCTTCTGAAGAGAAAGGACGATTAGATTGAGAAACTAAATAACGTGTGAAAATGATGATACTGTGTTAGATATCGTCTGAAGAGAAAGGACGATTAGGAAGTAGTTCACACTAAAGATAAAGGTGTGATAGGTTAGCTATCATCTGAAGAGAAAGGACGATTAGATTGAGAAACTAAAAAACGTGTGAAAATGATGATACTGTGTTAGATATCGTCTGAAGAGAAAGGACGATTAGGAAGTAGTTCACACTGAAGAGAAAGGTGTGATAGGTTGGCCATCGTCTGAAGAGAAAGGGTGATTAGATTGAGCAACTAAAAAACGTGTGAAAATGATGATACTGTGTTAGATATCGTCTGAAGAGAAAGGACGATTAGACTGAGAAACTAAATAACATGTGAAAATGATGATACTGTGTTAGATATCGTCTGAAGAGAAAGGACGATTAGGAAGTAGTTCACACTAAAGATAAAGGTGTGATAGGTTAGCCATCGTCTGAAGAGAAAGGACGATTAGATTGAGAAACTAAAAAAAGTGGAAATGATGATACTGTGTTAGATATCGTCTGAAGAGAAAGGACGATTAGGAAGTAGTTTACACTGAAGAGAAAGGTGTGATAGGTTAGCCATCATCTGAAGAGAAAGGACGATTAGATTGAGAAACTAAAAAACGTGTGAAAATGATGATACTGTGTTAGATATCGTCTGAAAAGAAAGGACGATTAGATTGAGAAACCAAATAACGTGTCAAAATGATGATACTGTGTTAGATATCGTCTGAAGAGAAAGGACGATTAGGAAGTAGTTCACACTGAAGATAAAGGTGTGATAGGTTGGCCATCGTCTGAAGAGAAAGGACGATTAGGAAGTAGTTCACACTGAAGAGAAAGGTGTGATAGGTTGGCCATCGTCTGAAGAGAAAGGACGATTAGATTGAGAAACTAAATAACGTGTGAAAATGATGATACTGTGTTAGATATCGTCTGAAGAGAAAGGACGATTAGGAAGTAGTTCACACTAAAGATAAAGGTGTGATAGGTTAGCCATCGTCTGAAGAGAAAGGACGATTAGATTGAGGAACTAAAAAACGTGTGAAAATGATGATACTGTGTTAGATATCGTCTGAAGAGAAAGGACGATTAGGAAGTAGTTCACACTGAAGAGAAAGGTGTGATAGGTTGGCCATCGTCTGAAGAGAAAGGGTGATTAGATTGAGCAACTAAAAAACGTGTGAAAATGATGATACTGTGTTAGATATCGTCTGAAGAGAAAGGACGATTAGATTGAGAAACTAAATAACGTGTGAAAATGATGATACTGTGTTAGATATCGTCTGAAGAGAAAGGACGATTAGGAAGTAGTTCACACTAAAGATAAAGGTGTGATAGGTTAGCCATCGTCTGAAGAGAAAGGACGATTAGATTGAGAAACTAAATAACGTGTGAAAAGGATGATACTGTGTTAGATATCGTCTGAAGAGAAAGGACGATTAGGAAGTAGTTCACACTGAAGAGAAAGATGTGATAGGTTGGCCATCGTCTGAAGAGAAAGGATGATTATATTGAGCAACTAAAAAACGTGTGAAAATGATGATACTGTGTTAGATATCGTCTGAAGAGAAAGGACGATTAGATTGAGAAACTAAATAACGTGTGAAAATGATGATACTGTGTTAGATATCGTCTGAAGAGAAAGGACGATTAGGAAGTAGTTCACACTAAAGATAAAGGTGTGATAGGTTAGCCATCGTCTGAAGAGAAAGGATGATTAGATTGAGCAACTAAAAAACGTGTGAAAATGATGATACTGTGTTAGATATCGTCTGAAGAGAAAGGATGATTAGATTGAGAAACTAAATAACGTGTGAAAAGGATGATACTGTGTTAGATATCGTCTGAAGAGAAAGGACGATTAGGAAGTAGTTCACACTGAATAGAAAGGTGTGATAGGTTGGCCATCGTCTGAAGAGAAAGGATGATTAGATTGAGCAACTAAAAAACGTGTGAAAATGATGATACTGTGTTAGATATCGTCTGAAGAGAAAGGACGATTAGGAAGTAGTTCACACTAAAGATAAAGGTGTGATAGGTTAGCCATCTTCTGAAGAGAAAGGACGATTAGATTGAGAAACTAAATAACGTGTGAAAATGATGATACTGTGTTAGATATCGTCTGAAGAGAAAGGACGATTAGGAAGTAGTTCACACTAAAGATAAAGGTGTGATAGGTTAGCTATCATCTGAAGAGAAAGGACGATTAGATTGAGAAACTAAAAAACGTGTGAAAATGATGATACTGTGTTAGATATCGTCTGAAGAGAAAGGACGATTAGGAAGTAGTTCACACTGAAGAGAAAGGTGTGATAGGTTGGCCATCGTCTGAAGAGAAAGGGTGATTAGATTGAGCAACTAAAAAACGTGTGAAAATGATGATACTGTGTTAGATATCGTCTGAAGAGAAAGGACGATTAGATTGAGAAACTAAATAACATGTGAAAATGATGATATTGTGTTAGATATCGTCTGAAGAGAAAGGACGATTAGGAAGTAGTTCACACTAAAGATAAAGGTGTGATAGGTTAGCCATCGTCTGAAGAGAAAGGACGATTAGATTGAGAAACTAAAAAAAGTGGAAATGATGATACTGTGTTAGATATCGTCTGAAGAGAAAGGACGATTAGGAAGTAGTTTTCACTGAAGAGAAAGGTGTGATAGGTTAGCCATCATCTGAAGAGAAAGGACGATTAGATTGAGAAACTAAAAAACGTGTGAAAATGATGATACTGTGTTAGATATCGTCTGAAGAGAAAGGACGATTAGGAAGTAGTTCACACTGAAGAGAAAGGTGTGATAGGTTAGCCATCATCTGAAGAGAAAGGACGATTAGATTGAGAAACTAAAAAACGTGTGAAAATGATGATACTGTGTTAGATATCGTCTGAAGAGAAAGGACGATTAGGAAGTAGTTCACACTGAAGAGAAAGGTGTGATAGGTTAGCCATCGTCTGAAGAGAAAGGACGAGTAGAATGAGAAACCAAATAACGTGTCAAAATGATGATACTGTGTTAGATATCGTCTGAAGAGAAAGGACGATTAGGAAGTAGTTCACACTGAAGATAAAGGAGTGATAGGTTAGCCATCGTCTGAAGAGAAAGGACGATTAGAATGAGAAACTAAAAAAACGTGTGAAAATGATGATACTGTGTTAGATATCGTCTGAAGAGAAAGGACGATTAGATTGAGAAACCAAATAACGTGTGAAAATGATGATACTGTGTTAGATATCGTCTGAAGAGAAAGGACGATTAGATTGAGAAACCAAATAACGTGTCAAAATGATGATACTGTGTTAGATATCGTCTGAAGAGAAAGGACGATTAGGAAGTAGTTCACACTGAAGATAAAGGTGTGATAGGTTGGCCATCGTCTGAAGAGAAAGGACGATTAGGAAGTAGTTCACACTGAAGAGAAAGGTGTGATAGGTTGGCCATCGTCTGAAGAGAAAGGACGATTAGATTGAGAAACTAAATAACGTGTGAAAATGATGATACTGTGTTAGATATCGTCTGAAGAGAAAGGACGATTAGGAAGTAGTTCACACTAAAGATAAAGGTGTGATAGGTTAGCCATCGTCTGAAGAGAAAGGACGATTAGATTGAGGAACTAAAAAACGTGTGAAAATGATGATACTGTGTTAGATATCGTCTGAAGAGAAAGGACGATTAGGAAGTAGTTCACACTGAAGAGAAAGGTGTGATAGGTTGGCCATCGTCTGAAGAGAAAGGGTGATTAGATTGAGCAACTAAAAAACGTGTGAAAATGATGATACTGTGTTAGATATCGTCTGAAGAGAAAGGACGATTAGATTGAGAAACTAAATAACGTGTGAAAATGATGATACTGTGTTAGATATCGTCTGAAGAGAAAGGACGATTAGGAAGTAGTTCACACTAAAGATAAAGGTGTGATAGGTTAGCCATCGTCTGAAGAGAAAGGACGATTAGATTGAGAAACTAAATAACGTGTGAAAAGGATGATACTGTGTTAGATATCGTCTGAAGAGAAAGGACGATTAGGAAGTAGTTCACACTGAAGAGAAAGATGTGATAGGTTGGCCATCGTCTGAAGAGAAAGGATGATTATATTGAGCAACTAAAAAACGTGTGAAAATGATGATACTGTGTTAGATATCGTCTGAAGAGAAAGGACGATTAGATTGAGAAACTAAATAACGTGTGAAAATGATGATACTGTGTTAGATATCGTCTGAAGAGAAAGGACGATTAGGAAGTAGTTCACACTAAAGATAAAGGTGTGATAGGTTAGCCATCGTCTGAAGAGAAAGGATGATTAGATTGAGCAACTAAAAAACGTGTGAAAATGATGATACTGTGTTAGATATCGTCTGAAGAGAAAGGATGATTAGATTGAGAAACTAAATAACGTGTGAAAAGGATGATACTGTGTTAGATATCGTCTGAAGAGAAAGGACGATTAGGAAGTAGTTCACACTGAATAGAAAGGTGTGATAGGTTGGCCATCGTCTGAAGAGAAAGGATGATTAGATTGAGCAACTAAAAAACGTGTGAAAATGATGATACTGTGTTAGATATCGTCTGAAGAGAAAGGACGATTAGGAAGTAGTTCACACTAAAGATAAAGGTGTGATAGGTTAGCCATCGTCTGAAGAGAAAGGACGATTAGAATGAGAAACTAAAAAAACGTGTGAAAATGATGATACTGTGTTAGATATCGTCTGAAGAGAAAGGACGATTAGATTGAGAAACCAAATAACGTGTGAAAATGATGATACTGTGTTAGATATCGTCTGAAGAGAAAGGACGATTAGGAAGTAGTTCACACTGAAGAGAAAGGTGTGATAGGTTAGCCATCGTCTGAAGAGAAAGGACGATTAGATTGAGAAACTAAAAAACGTGTGAAAATGATGATACTGTGTTAGATATCGTCTGAAGAGAAAGGACGATTAGGAAGTAGTTTACACTGAAGAGAAAGGTGTGATAGGTTAGCCATCATCTGAAGTGAAAGGATGATTAGATTGAGAAACTAAAAAAACGTGTGAAAATGATGATACTGTGTTAGATATCGTCTGAAGAGAAAGGACGATTAGGAAGTAGTTCACACTAAAGATAAAGGTGTGATAGGTTAGCCATCGTCTGAAGAGAAAGGACGATTAGATTGAGAAACCAAATAACGTGTCAAAATGATGATACTGTGTTAGATATCGTCAGAAAAGAAAGGACGATTAGATTGAGAAACCAAATAACGTGTCAAAATGATGATACTGTGTTAGATATCGTCTGAAGAGAAAGGACGATTAGGAAGTAGTTCACACTGAAGATAAAGGTGTGATAGGTTGGCCATCGTCTGAAGAGAAAGGACGATTAGGAAGTAGTTCACACTGAAGAGAAAGGTGTGATAGGTTGGCCATCGTCTGAAGAGAAAGGACGATTAGATTGAGAAACTAAATAACGTGTGAAAATGATGATACTGTGTTAGATATCGTCTGAAGAGAAAGGACGATTAGGAAGTAGTTCACACTGAAGAGAAAGGTGTGATAGGTTGGCCATCGTCTGAAGAGAAAGGACGATTAGATTGAGAAACTAAATAACGTGTGAAAATGATGATACTGTGTTAGATATCGTCTGAAGAGAAAGGACGATTAGGAAGTAGTTCACACTAAAGATAAAGGTGTGATAGGTTAGCCATCGTCTGAAGAGAAAGGACGATTAGATTGAGGAACTAAAAAACGTGTGAAAATGATGATACTGTGTTAGATATCGTCTGAAGAGAAAGGACGATTAGGAAGTAGTTCACACTGAAGAGAAAGGTGTGATAGGTTGGCCATCGTCTGAAGAGAAAGGGTGATTAGATTGAGCAACTAAAAAACGTGTGAAAATGATGATACTGTGTTAGATATCGTCTGAAGAGAAAGGACGATTAGATTGAGAAACTAAATAACGTGTGAAAATGATGATACTGTGTTAGATATCGTCTGAAGAGAAAGGACGATTAGGAAGTAGTTCACACTAAAGATAAAGGTGTGATAGGTTAGCCATCGTCTGAAGAGAAAGGACGATTAGATTGAGAAACTAAATAACGTGTGAAAAGGATGATACTGTGTTAGATATCGTCTGAAGAGAAAGGACGATTAGGAAGTAGTTCACACTGAAGAGAAAGGTGTGATAGGTTGGCCATCGTCTGAAGAGAAAGGATGATTAGATTGAGCAACTAAAAAACGTGTGAAAATGATGATACTGTGTTAGATATCGTCTGAAGAGAAAGGACGATTAGATTGAGAAACTAAATAACGTGTGAAAAGGATGATACTGTGTTAGATATCGTCTGAAGAGAAAGGACGATTAGGAAGTAGTTCACACTGAATAGAAAGGTGTGATAGGTTGGCCATCGTCTGAAGAGAAAGGATGATTAGATTGAGCAACTAAAAAACGTGTGAAAATGATGATACTGTGTTAGATATCGTCTGAAGAGAAAGGACGATTAGGAAGTAGTTCACACTAAAGATAAAGGTGTGATAGGTTAGCCATCTTCTGAAGAGAAAGGACGATTAGATTGAGAAACTAAATAACGTGTGAAAATGATGATACTGTGTTAGATATCGTCTGAAGAGAAAGGACGATTAGGAAGTAGTTCACACTAAAGATAAAGGTGTGATAGGTTAGCTATCATCTGAAGAGAAAGGACGATTAGATTGAGAAACTAAAAAACGTGTGAAAATGATGATACTGTGTTAGATATCGTCTGAAGAGAAAGGACGATTAGGAAGTAGTTCACACTGAAGAGAAAGGTGTGATAGGTTGGCCATCGTCTGAAGAGAAAGGGTGATTAGATTGAGCAACTAAAAAACGTGTGAAAATGATGATACTGTGTTAGATATCGTCTGAAGAGAAAGGACGATTAGATTGAGAAACTAAATAACATGTGAAAATGATGATACTGTGTTAGATATCGTCTGAAGAGAAAGGACGATTAGGAAGTAGTTCACACTAAAGATAAAGGTGTGATAGGTTAGCCATCGTCTGAAGAGAAAGGACGATTAGATTGAGAAACTAAAAAAAGTGGAAATGATGATACTGTGTTAGATATCGTCTGAAGAGAAAGGACGATTAGGAAGTAGTTTTCACTGAAGAGAAAGGTGTGATAGGTTAGCCATCATCTGAAGAGAAAGGACGATTAGATTGAGAAACTAAAAAACGTGTGAAAATGATGATACTGTGTTAGATATCGTCTGAAGAGAAAGGACGATTAGGAAGTAGTTCACACTGAAGAGAAAGGTGTGATAGGTTAGCCATCGTCTGAAGAGAAAGGACGAGTAGAATGAGAAACCAAATAACGTGTCAAAATGATGATACTGTGTTAGATATCGTCTGAAGAGAAAGGACGATTAGGAAGTAGTTCACACTGAAGATAAAGGAGTGATAGGTTAGCCATCGTCTGAAGAGAAAGGACGATTAGAATGAGAAACTAAAAAAACGTGTGAAAATGATGATACTGTGTTAGATATCGTCTGAAGAGAAAGGACGATTAGATTGAGAAACCAAATAACGTGTGAAAATGATGATACTGTGTTAGATATCGTCTGAAGAGAAAGGACGATTAGGAAGTAGTTCACACTGAAGAGAAAGGTGTGATAGGTTAGCCATCGTCTGAAGAGAAAGGACGATTAGATTGAGAAACTAAAAAACGTGTGAAAATGATGATACTGTGTTAGATATCGTCTGAAGAGAAAGGACGATTAGGAAGTAGTTCACACTGAAGAGAAAGGTGTGATAGGTTGGCCATCGTCTGAAGAGAAAGGGTGATTAGATTGAGCAACTAAAAAACGTATGAAAATGATGATACTGTGTTAGATATCGTCTGAAGAGAAAGGACGATTAGATTGAGAAACTAAAAAAAGTGAAAATGATGATACTGTGTTAGATATCGTCTGAAGAGAAAGGACGATTAGGAAGTAGTTTACACTGAAGAGAAAGGTGTGATAGGTTAGCCATCATCTGAAGTGAAAGGATGATTAGATTGAGAAACTAAAAAAACGTGTGAAAATGATGATACTGTGTTAGATATCGTCTGAAGAGAAAGGACGATTAGGAAGTAGTTCACACTAAAGATAAAGGTGTGATAGGTTAGCCATCGTCTGAAGAGAAAGGACGATTAGATTGAGAAACTAAAAAAAGTGAAAATGATGATACTGTGTTAGATATCGTCTGAAGAGAAAGGACGATTAGGAAGTAGTTTACACTGAAGAGAAAGGTGTGATAGGTTAGCCATCATCTGAAGTGAAAGGATGATTAGATTGAGAAACTAAAAAAACGTGTGAAAATGATGATACTGTGTTAGATATCGTCTGAAGAGAAAGGACGATTAGGAAGTAGTTCACGCTAAAGATAAAGGTGTGATAGGTTAGCCATCATCTGAAGTGAAAGGATGATTAGATTGAGAAACTAAAAAAACGTGTGAAAATGATGATACTGTGTTAGATATCGTCTGAAGAGAAAGGACGATTAGGAAGTAGTTCACACTAAAGATAAAGGTGTGATAGGTTAGCCATCGTCTGAAGAGAAAGGACGATTAGATTGAGAAACTAAAAAAAGTGAAAATGATGATACTGTGTTAGATATAGTCTGAAGAGAAAGGACGATTAGGAAGTAGTTTACACTGAAGAGAAAGGTGTGATAGGTTAGCCATCATCTGAAGTGAAAGGATGATTAGATTGAGAAACTAAAAAAACCTGTGAAAATGATGATACTGTGTTAGATATCGTCTGAAGAGAAAGGACGATTAGGAAGTAGTTTACACTGAAGAGAAAGGTGTGATAGGTTAGCCATCATCTGAAGTGAAAGGATGATTAGATTGAGAAACTAAAAAAACGTGTGAAAATGATGATACTGTGTTAGATATCGTCTGAAGAGAAAGGACGATTAGATTGAGAAACTAAATAACGTGTGAAAATGATGATACTGTGTTAGATATCGTCTGAAGAGAAAGGACGATTAGGAAGTAGTTTACACTGAAGAGAAAGGTGTGATAGGTTAGCCATCATCTGAAGTGAAAGGATGATTAGATTGAGAAACTAAAAAAACGTGTGAAAATGATGATACTGTGTTAGATATCGTCTGAAGAGAAAGGACGATTAGGAAGTAGTTTACACTAAAGATAAAGGTGTGATAGGTTAGCCATCGTCTGAAGAGAAAGGACGATTAGATTGAGAAACTTAAAAAAGTGAAAATGATGATACTGTGTTAGATATCGTCTGAAGAGAAAGGACGATTAGGAAGTAGTTCACGCTAAAGATAACGGTGTGATAGGTTGGCCATCGTCTGAAGAGAAAGGGTGATTAGATTGAGCAACTGAAAAACGTGTGAAAATGATGATACTGTGTTAGATATCGTCTGAAGAGAAAGGACGATTAGATTGAGAAACTAAATAACGTGTGAAAATGATGATACTGTGTTAGATATCGTCTGAAGAGAAAGGACGATTAGGAAGTAGTTCACGCTAAAGATAAAGGTGTGATAGGTTAGCCATCGTCTGAAGAGAAAGGACGATTAGATTGAGAAACTAAAAAAAGTGAAAATGATGATACTGTGTTAGATATCGTCTGAAGAGAAAGGACGATTAGGAAGTAGTTCACACTGAAGAGAAAGGTTTGATAGGTTGGCCATCGTCTGAAGAGAAAGGGTGATTAGATTGAGCAACTGAAAAACGTGTGAAAATGATGATACTGTGTTAGATATCGTCTGAAGAGAAAGGACGATTAGATTGAGAAACTAAATAACGTGTGAAAATGATGATACTGTGTTAGATATCGTCTGAAGAGAAAGGACGATTAGGAAGTAGTTCACGCTAAAGATAAAGGTGTGATAGGTTAGCCATCGTCTGAAGAGAAAGGACGATTAGATTGAGAAACTAAAAAAAGTGAAAATGATGATACTGTGTTAGATATCGTCTGAAGAGAAAGGACGATTAGGAAGTAGTTTACACTGAAGAGAAAGGTGTGATAGGTTAGCCATCATCTGAAGTGAAAGGATGATTAGATTGAGAAACTAAAAAAAGTGTGAAAATGATGATACTGTGTTAGATATCGTCTGAAGAGAAAGGACGATTAGATTGAGAAACTAAATAACGTGTGAAAATGATGATACTGTGTTAGATATCGTCTGAAGAGAAAGGACGATTAGGAAGTAGTTCACGCTAAAGATAAAGGTGTGATAGGTTAGCCATCGTCTGAAGAGAAAGGACGATTAGATTGAGAAACTAAAAAAAGTGAAAATGATGATACTGTGTTAGATATCGTCTGAAGAGAAAGGACGATTAGGAAGTAGTTTACACTGAAGAGAAAGGTGTGATAGGTTAGCCATCATCTGAAGTGAAAGGATGATTAGATTGAGAAACTAAAAAAAGTGTGAAAATGATGATACTGTGTTAGATATCGTCTGAAGAGAAAGGACGATTAGGAAGTAGTTCACGCTAAAGATAAAGGTGTGATAGGTTAGCCATCGTCTGAAGAGAAAGGACGATTAGATTGAGAAACTAAAAAAAGTGAAAATGATGATACTGTGTTAGATATCGTCTGAAGAGAAAGGACGATTAGGAAGTAGTTTACACTGAAGAGAAAGGTGTGATAGGTTAGCCATCATCTGAAGTGAAAGGATGATTAGATTGAGCAACTAAAAAACGTGTGAAAATGATGATACTGTGTTAGATATCGTCTGAAGAGAAAGGATGATTAGATTGAGCAACTAAAAAACGTGTGATATGATGATACTGTGTTAGATATCGTCTGAAGAGAAAGGACGATTAGGAAGTAGTTCACACTGAAGAGAAAGGTGTGATAGGTTGGCCATCGTCTGAAGAGAAAGGGTGATTAGATTGAGCAACTGAAAAACGTGTGAAAATGATGATACTGTGTTAGATATCGTCTGAAGAGAAAGGACGATTAGATTGAGAAACTAAATAACGTGTGAAAATGATGATACTGTGTTAGATATCGTCTGAAGAGAAAGGACGATTAGATTGAGAAACTAAATAACGTGTGAAAATGATGATACTGTGTTAGATATCGTCTGAAGAGAAAGGACGATTAGGAAGTAGTTCACGCTAAAGATAAAGGTGTGATAGGTTAGCCATCGTCTGAAGAGAAAGGACGATTAGATTGAGAAACTAAAAAAGTGAAAATGATGATACTGTGTTAGATATCGTCTGAAGAGAAAGGACGATTAGATTGAGAAACTAAATAACGTGTGAAAATGATGATACTGTGTTAGATATCGTCTGAAGAGAAAGGACGATTAGGAAGTAGTTTACACTGAAGAGAAAGGTGTGATAGGTTAGCCATCATCTGAAGTGAAAGGATGATTAGATTGAGAAACTAAAAAAAGTGTGAAAATGATGATACTGTGTTAGATATCGTCTGAAGAGAAAGGACGATTAGGAAGTAGTTCACACTGAAGAGAAAGGTGTGATAGGTTAGCCATCGCCTGAAGAGAAAGGACGATTAGATTGAGAAACTAAAAAAACGTGTGAAAATGATGATACTGTGTTAGATATCGTCTGAAGAGAAAGGACGATTAGGAAGTAGTTCACACTGAAGAGAAAGGTGTGATAGGTTGGCCATCGTCTGAAGAGAAAGGGTGATTAGATTGAGCAACTGAAAAACGTGTGAAAATGATGATACTGTGTTAGATATCGTCTGAAGAGAAAGGATGATTAGATTGAGCAACTAAAAAACGTGTGAAAATGATGATACTGTGTTAGATATCGTCTGAAGAGAAAGGATGATTAGATTGAGCAACTAAAAAACGTGTGAAAATGATGATACTGTGTTAGATATCGTCTGAAGAGAAAGGATGATTAGATTGAGCAACTAAAAAACGTGTGATATGATGATACTGTGTTAGATATCGTCTGAAGAGCAAGGACGATTAGGAAGTAGTTCACACTGAAGAGAAAGGTGTGATAGGTTGGCCATCGTCTGAAGAGAAAGGGTGATTAGATTGAGCAACTGAAAAACGTGTGAAAATGATGATACTGTGTTAGATATCGTCTGAAGGGAAAGGACGATTAGATTGAGAAACTAAATAACGTGTGAAAATGATGATACTGTGTTAGATATCGTCTGAAGAGAAAGGACGATTAGGAAGTAGTTCACGCTAAAGATAAAGGTGTGATAGGTTAGCCATCGTCTGAAGAGAAAGGACGATTAGATTGAGAAACTAAAAAAAGTGAAAATGATGATACTGTGTTAGATATCGTCTGAAGAGAAAGGACGATTAGGAAGTAGTTCACACTGAAGAGAAAGGTGTGATAGGTTAGCCATCGCCTGAAGAGAAAGGACGATTAGATTGAGAAACTAAAAAAACGTGTGAAAATGATGATACTGTGTTAGATATCGTCTGAAGAGAAAGGACGATTAGATTGAGAAACTAAATAACGTGTGAAAATGATGATACTGTGTTAGATATCGTCTGAAGAGAAAGGACGATTAGGAAGTAGTTCACACTGAAGAGAAAGGTGTGATAGGTTGGCCATCGTCTGAAGAGAAAGGATGATTAGATTGAGCAACTAAAAAACGTGTGAAAATGATGATACTGTGTTAGATATCGTCTGAAGAGAAAGGATGATTAGATTGAGCAACTAAAAAACGTGTGAAAATGATGATACTGTGTTAGATATCGTCTGAAGAGAAAGGATGATTAGATTGAGCAACTAAAAAACGTGTGATATGATGATACTGTGTTAGATATCGTCTGAAGAGAAAGGACGATTAGGAAGTAGTTCACACTGAAGAGAAAGGTGTGATAGGTTAGCCATCGTCTGAAGAGAAAGGACGATTAGATTGAGAAACTAAAAAAACGTGTGAAAATGATGATACTGTGTTAGATATCGTCTGAAGAGAAAGGACGATTAGGAAGTAGTTCACACTGAAGAGAAAGGTGTGATAGGTTGGCCATCGTCTGAAGAGAAAGGGTGATTAGATTGAGCAACTGAAAAACGTGTGAAAATGATGATACTGTGTTAGATATCGTCTGAAGAGAAAGGATGATTAGATTGAGCAACTAAAAAACGTGTGAAAATGATGATACTGTGTTAGATATCGTCTGAAGAGAAAGGATGATTAGATTGAGCAACTAAAAAACGTGTGAAAATGATGATACTGTGTTAGATATCGTCTGAAGAGAAAGGATGATTAGATTGAGCAACTAAAAAACGTGTGATATGATGATACTGTGTTAGATATCGTCTGAAGAGAAAGGACGATTAGGAAGTAGTTCACACTGAAGAGAAAGGTGTGATAGGTTGGCCATCGTCTGAAGAGAAAGGGTGATTAGATTGAGCAACTGAAAAACGTGTGAAAATGATGATACTGTGTTAGATATCGTCTGAAGAGAAAGGACGATTAGATTGAGAAACTAAATAACGTGTGAAAATGATGATACTGTGTTAGATATCGTCTGAAGAGAAAGGACGATTAGGAAGTAGTTCACGCTAAAGATAAAGGTGTGATAGGTTAGCCATCGTCTGAAGAGAAAGGATGATTAGATTGAGCAACTAAAAAACGTGTGAAAATGATGATACTGTGTTAGATATCGTCTGAAGAGAAAGGATGATTAGATTGAGCAACTAAAAAACGTGTGAAAATGATGATACTGTGTTAGATATCGTCTGAAGAGAAAGGATGATTAGATTGAGCAACTAAAAAACGTGTGATATGATGATACTGTGTTAGATATCGTCTGAAGAGAAAGGACGATTAGGAAGTAGTTCACACTGAAGAGAAAGGTGTGATAGGTTAGCCATCGTCTGAAGAGAAAGGACGATTAGATTGAGAAACTAAAAAAAGTGAAAATGATGATACTGTGTTAGATATCGTCTGAAGAGAAAGGACGATTAGGAAGTAGTTCACACTGAAGAGAAAGGTGTGATAGGTTGGCCATCGTCTGAAGAGAAAGGGTGATTAGATTGAGCAACTGAAAAACGTGTGAAAATGATGATACTGTGTTAGATATCGTCTGAAGAGAAAGGACGATTAGATTGAGAAACTAAATAACGTGTGAAAATGATGATACTGTGGTAGATATCGTCTGAAGAGAAAGGACGATTAGGAAGTAGTTCACGCTAAAGATAAAGGTGTGATAGGTTAGCCATCGTCTGAAGAGAAAGGACGATTAGATTGAGAAACTAAAAAAAGTGAAAATGATGATACTGTGTTAGATATCGTCTGAAGAGAAAGGACGATTAGATTGAGAAACTAAATAACGTGTGAAAATGATGATACTGTGTTAGATATCGTCTGAAGAGAAAGGACGATTAGGAAGTAGTTTACACTGAAGAGAAAGGTGTGATAGGTTAGCCATCATCTGAAGTGAAAGGATGATTAGATTGAGAAACTAAAAAAAGTGTGAAAATGATGATACTGTGTTAGATATCGTCTGAAGAGAAAGGACGATTAGGAAGTAGTTCACACTGAAGAGAAAGGTGTGATAGGTTAGCCATCGCCTGAAGAGAAAGGACGATTAGATTGAGAAACTAAAAAAACGTGTGAAAATGATGATACTGTGTTAGATATCGTCTGAAGAGAAAGGACGATTAGGAAGTAGTTCACACTGAAGAGAAAGGTGTGATAGGTTGGCCATCGTCTGAAGAGAAAGGATGATTAGATTGAGCAACTAAAAAACGTGTGAAAATGATGATACTGTGTTAGATATCGTCTGAAGAGAAAGGATGATTAGATTGAGCAACTAAAAAACGTGTGAAAATGATGATACTGTGTTAGATATCGTCTGAAGAGAAAGGGTGATTAGATTGAGCAACTAAAAAACGTGTGAAAATGATGATACTGTGTTAGATATCGTCTGAAGAGAAAGGACGATTAGATTGAGAAACTAAAAAAAGTGAAAATGATGATACTGTGTTAGATATCGTCTGAAGAGAAAGGACGATTAGGAAGTAGTTTACACTGAAGAGAAAGGTGTGATAGGTTAGCCATCATCTGAAGTGAAAGGATGATTAGATTGAGAAACTAAAAAAACGTGTGAAAATGATGATACTGTGTTAGATATCGTCTGAAGAGAAAGGACGATTAGGAAGTAGTTCACACTGAAGAGAAAGGTGTGATAGGTTAGCCATCGTCTGAAGAGAAAGGACGATTAGATTGAGAAACTAAAAAACGTGTGAAAATGATGATACTGTGTTAGATATCGTCTGAAGAGAAACGACGATTAGGAAGTAGTTCACACTAAAGATAAAGGTGTGATAGGTTAGCCATCGTCTGAAGAGAAAGGACGATTAGATTGAGAAACTAAAAAAAGTGAAAATGATGATACTGTGTTAGATATCGTCTGAAGAGAAAGGACGATTAGGAAGTAGTTTACACTGAAGAGAAAGGTGTGATAGGTTAGCCATCATCTGAAGTGAAAGGACGATTAGATTGAGAAACTAAAAAAACGTGTGAAAATGATGATACTGTGTTAGATATCGTCTGAAGAGAAAGGACGATTAGGAAGTAGTTCACACTAAAGATAAAGGTGTGATAGGTTAGCCATCGTCTGAAGAGAAAGGACGATTAGATTGAGAAACTAAAAAAAGTGAAAATGATGATACTGTGTTAGATATCGTCTGAAGAGAAACGACGATTAGGAAGTAGTTTACACTGAAGAGAAAGGTGTGATAGGTTAGCCATCGTCTGAAGAGAAAGGACGATTAGATTGAGAAACTAAAAAACGTGCGAAAATGATGAGACTGTGTTAGATATCGTCTGAAGAGAAAGGACGATTAGGAAGTAGTTCACACTGAAGAGAAAGGTGTGATAGGTTGGCCATCGTCTGAAGAGAAAGGGTGATTAGATTGAGCAACTAAAAAACGTGTGAAAATGATGATACTGTGTTAGATATCGTCTGAAGAGAAAGGACGATTAGGAAGTAGTTCACACTGAAGAGAAAGGTGTGATAGGTTAGCCATCGTCTGAAGAGAAAGGACGATTAGATTGAGAAACTAAATAACGTGTGAAAATGATGATACTGTGTTAGATATCGTCTGAAGAGAAAGGACGATTAGGAAGTAGTTCACACTAAAGATAAAGGTGTGATAGGTTAGCCATCGTCTGAAGAGAAAGGACGATTAGATTGAGAAACTAAAAAAAGTGAAAATGATGATACTGTGTTAGATATCGTCTGAAGAGAAAGGACGATTAGGAAGTAGTTTACACTGAAGAGAAAGGTGTGATAGGTTAGCCATCATCTGAAGTGAAAGGATGATTAGATTGAGAAACTAAAAAAACGTGTGAAAATGATGATACTGTGTTAGATATCGTCTGAAGAGAAAGGACGATTAGGAAGTAGTTCACACTGAAGAGAAAGGTGTGATAGGTTAGCCATCGTCTGAAGAGAAAGGACGATTAGATTGAGAAACTAAGAAAACGTGTGAAAATGATGATACTGTGTTAGATATCGTCTGAAGAGAAAGGACGATTAGGAAGTAGTTCACACTGAAGAGAAAGGTGTGATAGGTTAGCCATCGTCTGAAGAGAAAGGACGATTAGATTGAGAAACTAAAAAACGTGTGAAAATGATGATACTGTGTTAGATATCGTCTGAAGAGAAAGGACGATTAGGAAGTAGTTCACACTGAAGAGAAAGGTGTGATAGGTTAGCCATCGTTTGAAGAGAAAGGATGATTAGATTGAGCAACTAAAAAACGTGTGAAAATATATTATATATTTTATCTACGCTCGGCGGCGCAACGAAAGACGAATAATTACTTACGTGTTATGATACAAGAGAGTTGACTCTCCTCACACTGAGGTCGAATACGATAGGAAGGGGGGAATGAGGGGGAAGGAGGTGCAATCGTAAAATGCGAAGATCCAATCGGCTGGTCTCATCTGTCTTCGTCTGTTCTGATGGGGAGTTTTATCGAGGAGGAGGCACTCGAGGTAGACCAGGTAGACTCTGCTCCGAGATCCAGCGTCAGGGGATCTCTAAAGGGGGGAGGGGGTGAGAATGAAGGAATGTGGTAAGGTAGTGGAAGGAGGGAATACTATTGGAAAATATATTTCCGAAAATCAAATTCTAGAGTTATCAATCTCTTCTTGAAGACAGGGATGCTGGGGGATGACAATACATGGGATGACAATACACGTTTAAAATCCTAGCAACTCTACGAGAAAAACAATGATATCGAGGTGTGGATTTGGTTTTCTCAATATAGATTCCAAAGTTGTTGGTCCTTTCTCTTAGGGGAGCAAACAGGAAAAATTTACTTCTATCGAGTATGGTGTCTCCATACATGATCCTACGGGCCAGGACTAGATCATAAGTGACTCTCCTCTCAAAAAGCGCTTGAAGACCGAGGAAGGACAGACGTTGAGAGTAGGAGGGAAGACCAAGAGGATATGATGGAGATGGAAAGCATCTATAGTATAGAATACGAGTGAATTTCTCTTGTATTTTCTCAAGCTTCTGACTCTGTTTCTTGATATGAGGGTTCCAGAAGGGGCAAGCGAATTCAATGTGAGGGAGAACATATGTTTTAAAGCATTTGATAAGGATAGTGGGATCATTAACGGATACAGCACGAAGCATAATATGCATGACAGTGGTGGCTTTTTTTACACGATCATCAATACTGGCAGAGTTATTTAGGGTGGGCAGTACTTGGACGCCGAGATCGCGTTGTTGAGGGACTTGCTCGAGGATAACATTATTAATGAGATAATGAGGAGCAAGAGAAGAACCTATGTGGAGATGTGTGCATTTAGATTCGGAGAGAGATAATTGATTGGATACAGTCCATGAATAGATAGCATCTAGGGCATACTGTAATTGGGCAGTGCGAGAGGCTTTATTTTTACTGGAATAGGAAACATAAATCTTAATGTCATCTGCATATGCTTTCACAAACACATCGGGGAAGGGAGCAATGACATATGTAATATCAGATATATAAAGAGAGAATAGAATAGGCCCTAGTACAGATCCTTGTGGTACGCCGGAGAGAACAGGGAAGGACTTAGATACGGTAGTACCTAACCTTACGGAGAAGTGCCTATCCGTTACAAAATCAGAGATCCAATTTAGAAGGTTACCATTAATACCATAATGCAAGCATTTAGAGAGAAGTTTAGGGAAAGGGACGGTGTCAAATGCACGAGAGAAGTCGAGGTAAATAACATCAGTTTGTTCTTTACGAGAATGAGCGAGAGTCCAGTCATTTTCACAGTCCACAAGGTTAGTAAGAACAGAGGCACCGGATCGAAAACCATGTTGGTAATTAGGGATGATATTGGAACGGTAAAGGTAAGGGGCAAGCTTATGTTTGACAAGGCGTTCCATTGTTTTAGAGGCAGGAGATAGTATGGCAATAGGGCGATAAGAATTGGGTGATTGGGGATTCTTATTTGGTTTGGGAATTGGGGTAATGAGTGAGAATTTCCATAATGATGGGACAGTGCCAGTTTCCATACTAATATTGAAGATATCACATAGGGGGAGGGAGAGGGCACGTGCACATTTACGAAATACAATCTGAGGAATGTTATCATGACCCGTAGAACATGATGGGGAGAGCTGCTTTAAAGCCTTATGCACGTCATGGGGGAAGAAAGATACATTTCTTAGATATGAATGAGAGGAGTGAGATGGAATGGAGGGTACTAATCCGTCATCAAGTGTGAAGTGAGAAGCAAAACGGGATGCGAGAGTATTTGCTATATCTAAGGTACTAGTTGCGATATTTCCAGAGGAATCAATAAGTTGTTTGGGGATGGATGGCTTCGGTTGGGTAAGGGTACGGATGTGACGGTAGAGATCTTTAGTGTTTTTTAGTTTTTTATGTTCGCAAAATTGGTTCCATTTTTTAATTTGGAATAATAGATCTCTACTGCACTTCTCGTATTGAGGGCGAATTGAGAGTAAATTATACTTTGTGAACAGAGAATTTCGGTGTTTAATTAGCTTTCGGATATGAGGGGGATAAGAATGGGTAGCAGGCTTAGGGCAGTGATACGGTACGAAAAGATCAATCGCGTGGTGGATTACAGAGACAAAGTTAGAATACATGTTCTCAGGGTCAGGAGCTTGTGAAAATGTTGTAAACCAGTCGAAGGTGAGAAGGAAGGACGAGAGGTGGTCATAGTTGGCGCGAGCGAAATCTCTAACTAACGATTGAGCGGGAGGGAGGCATCTTGAATCAATTGAGAAGGATATACCAAAATGATCGGATGTAGGAAAGGAGGGAATTACAGAGGGGTTGTGTACTATGGATGAATCACTAGCAAGTAGCCAATCAATGCATCGATCTATCCTAGTGGGACTACGGATTAGATGGCTGAGGTCGGAAGTAGAAACGAAGGAGTGAAGTGATTGTTCTGTGGCTGGAATGGTACTGGAAATGATGTCGCTATTGAAATCTCCTATGAATATGATTGGGTGGGGACTGGTGGTAAGAAGGTCTGAGAGACCATCAACGAGGTTTTCCGTCTGGGTCGTACTGTAGCTAGGAGGTCGGTACACAACACAAAGACGAATGAAAGAGGACGAGGAAGTGAGCAAATCAATGGAGAGGGATTCAAGACTACTATGGATGGAACCGAGGATAGAGTAGTGAAAATGGTCACGAAGTACAATAAGTGTACCGCCTCCACGGCCATTGGAGCGATCACGTTTAATAGCATGATATGGTAGATCAGCGATTATCAATGAGGTAGGAATACGAGAGGTCAGCCATGATTCGGTGATAAACACAATGTCTGGTTGTTCAACCTTTAGAATAGAGTGAAAAAATGGTAGCTTATTGACTAATGATCGGGCGTTGTAATAGAGACAAGAAATCTTTGGCAGAATATCAGAGGAAGGAGTGGAGGGGGAATCGTATTGAGAAACTAAGCTGGGATATACAGTTTGGGTCGAGGAAGGGGGAGTTATTGAAGAAAGCGAGGAGAGGATAGGGGGAGGTCTGCAGGGGGATTTTAGTTTCCCTTCATCTCCTTGCTAGCTGTCTTCGCCTTGAATGCCTGTACCTCTTCCTTCTTCATGAGAACTCCAGCGTAGATCACCAAAATGCCCTTACCTTCCTCAATCAACTTGCGCTTCTTCTCCCTCAACTCGTACTGCGTATGCCTCTCCTTCTCTGAGAGGGAGGGGCGAATTCGCAGTGAGGAGTACTCGCGCTGGTCCGTGATCTTCTTGCTGCGAGTGAGAAGGAGCTTCTGCGAGGAGGTGCGGGGAAGGAGGATCTTGAGAGGACGGGGTCGTCCCTCCCTCTTCTCTCCCATCCGGAAGACCGTGTCCGGACGGACTTCGATTCCGGTGAGATCGAGGAAGCGAGTGACGTGGGCGTAGTCGGCCTCGACTCTTTGACTGGGGAGGGAATGAGTCGACTCAGCCAAGTTCTCGACCACAATCGAGCGTGCCCTCTTCTCCGCCTCCACAGGACTCTCGGAGGGTTGTAGGTGCTTCTCGAGTGTATTTGACAGCACCTCAATACAAGCCTCGAGAGCCACGTAGAGGGGGTCAGAGGTACGCTCAGGCTCCGTGTCGAGGTATGCCCTCAGCTTGTCGGTGACGGCCTCCAGCTGGGTCTTGGCTGCAGCACGGAAATCCTCCTCCGACTGGGTGGCGCGGCGCTTGCGACCGTCGGAGTTGGGGAGGGGGAAAGGGGGGATGGGAGTGGAGAGGAGGGAGAGGATGGGGGTGGGGGTGGACATGGTACCGTGAGAGTGCACGTGAACTAGAGGGTGGAGAGCGAGAGAGTATAGGGGATGGAGAGGGGCGAGAGAAAACGAGAGGAAGAGGCGGGAAATAAGAGGTTACACAATAATGAGCTAATTATGAGGAATTAATGCATGAATTGGGGTAGAGTACAGTAAGTAGGGGGAGTCAGAAGCTTGAGCAAGGAAAAACGGAAAGAAATGAGGCTAATAAGCTGTAATTAGCGCTAAAAGATAGAGAGAAGAGAGCGCGCAGAGAAGAGAGAAAATGATGATACTGTGTTAGATATCGTCTGAAGAGAAAGGACGATTAGATTGAGAAACTAAATAACGTGTGAAAATGATGATACTGTGTTAGATATCGTCTGAAGAGAAAGGACGATTAGGAAGTAGTTCACACTAAAGATAAAGGTGTGATAGGTTAGCCATCGTCTGAAGAGAAAGGACGATTAGATTGAGAAACTAAAAAAAGTGAAAATGATGATACTGTGTTAGATATCGTCTGAAGAGAAACGACGATTAGGAAGTAGTTTACACTGAAGAGAAAGGTGTGATAGGTTAGCCATCGTCTGAAGAGAAAGGACGATTAGATTGAGAAACTAAAAAACGTTCGAAAATGATGATACTGTGTTAGATATCGTCTGAAGAGAAAGGACGATTAGGAAGTAGTTCACACTGAAGAGAAAGGTGTGATAGGTTGGCCATCGTCTGAAGAGAAAGGGTGATTAGATTGAGCAACTAAAAAACGTGTGAAAATGATGATACTGTGTTAGATATCGTCTGAAGAGAAAGGACGATTAGATTGAGAAACTAAATAACGTGTGAAAATGATGATACTGTGTTAGATATCGTCTGAAGAGAAAGGACGATTAGGAAGTAGTTCACACTAAAGATAAAGGTGTGATAGGTTAGCCATCGTCTGAAGAGAAAGGGTGATTAGATTGAGCAACTAAAAAACGTGTGAAAATGATGATACTGTGTTAGATATCGTCTGAAGAGAAAGGACGATTAGGAAGTAGTTCACACTGAAGAGAAAGGTGTGATAGGTTAGCCATCGTCTGAAGAGAAAGGGTGATTAGATTGAGCAACTAAAAAACGTGTGAAAATGATGATACTGTGTTAGATATCGTCTGAAGAGAAAGGACGATTAGATTGAGAAACTAAATAACGTGTGAAAATGATGATACTGTGTTAGATATCGTCTGAAGAGAAAGGACGATTAGGAAGTAGTTCACACTAAAGATAAAGGTGTGATAGGTTAGCCATCGTCTGAAGAGAAAGGACGATTAGATTGAGAAACTAAAAAAAGTGAAAATGATGATACTGTGTTAGATATCGTCTGAAGAGAAACGACGATTAGGAAGTAGTTTACACTGAAGAGAAAGGTGTGATAGGTTAGCCATCGTCTGAAGAGAAAGGACGATTAGATTGAGAAACTAAAAAACGTTCGAAAATGATGATACTGTGTTAGATATCGTCTGAAGAGAAAGGACGATTAGGAAGTAGTTCACACTGAAGAGAAAGGTGTGATAGGTTGGCCATCGTCTGAAGAGAAAGGGTGATTAGATTGAGCAACTAAAAAACGTGTGAAAATGATGATACTGTGTTAGATATCGTCTGAAGAGAAAGGACGATTAGATTGAGAAACTAAATAACGTGTGAAAATGATGATACTGTGTTAGATATCGTCTGAAGAGAAAGGACGATTAGGAAGTAGTTCACACTAAAGATAAAGGTGTGATAGGTTAGCCATCGTCTGAAGAGAAAGGGTGATTAGATTGAGCAACTAAAAAACGTGTGAAAATGATGATACTGTGTTAGATATCGTCTGAAGAGAAAGGACGATTAGGAAGTAGTTCACACTGAAGAGAAAGGTGTGATAGGTTAGCCATCGTCTGAAGAGAAAGGGTGATTAGATTGAGCAACTAAAAAACGTGTGAAAATGATGATACTGTGTTAGATATCGTCTGAAGAGAAAGGACGATTAGGAAGTAGTTCACACTAAAGATAAAGGTGTGATAGGTTAGCCATCGTCTGAAGAGAAAGGGTGATTAGATTGAGCAACTAAAAAACGTGTGAAAATGATGATACTGTGTTAGATATCGTCTGAAGTGAAAGGACGATTAGGAAGTAGTTCACACTGAAGAGAAAGGTGTGATAGGTTAGCCATCGTCTGAAGAGAAAGGGTGATTAGATTGAGCAACTAAAAAACGTGTGAAAATGATGATACTGTGTTAGATATCGTCTGAAGAGAAAGGACGATTAGATTGAGAAACTAAATAACGTGTGAAAATGATGATACTGTGTTAGATATCGTCTGAAGAGGAAGGACGATTAGGAAGTAGTTCACACTAAAGATAAAGGTGTGATAGGTTAGCCATCGTCTGAAGAGAAAGGGTGATTACATTGAGCAACTAAAAAACGTGTGAAAATGATGATACTGTGTTAGATATCGTCTGAAGTGAAAGGACGATTAGGAAGTAGTTCACACTGAAGAGAAAGGTGTGATAGGTTAGCCATCGTCTGAAGAGAAAGGGTGATTAGATTGAGCAACTAAAAAACGTGTGAAAATGATGATACTGTGTTAGATATCGTCTGAAGAGAAAGGACGATTAGGAAGTAGTTCACACTAAAGATAAAGGTGTGATAGGTTAGCCATCGTCTGAAGAGAAAGGGTGATTAGATTGAGCAACTAAAAAACGTGTGAAAATGATGATACTGTGTTAGATATCGTCTGAAGTGAAAGGACGATTAGGAAGTAGTTCACACTGAAGAGAAAGGTGTGATAGGTTAGCCATCGTCTGAAGAGAAAGGGTGATTAGATTGAGAAACTAAAAAAACGTGTGAAAATGATGATACTGTGTTAGATATCGTCTGAAGAGAAAGGACGATTAGGAAGTAGTTCACACTGAAGAGAAAGGTGTGATAGGTTAGCCATCGTCTGAAGAGAAAGGGTGATTAGATTGAGCAACTAAAAAACGTGTGAAAATGATGATACTGTGTTAGATATCGTCTGAAGAGAAAGGACGATTAGATTGAGAAACTAAATAACGTGTGAAAATGATGATACTGTGTTAGATATCGTCTGAAGAGGAAGGACGATTAGGAAGTAGTTCACACTAAAGATAAAGGTGTGATAGGTTAGCCATCGTCTGAAGAGAAAGGGTGATTACATTGAGCAACTAAAAAACGTGTGAAAATGATGATACTGTGTTAGATATCGTCTGAAGTGAAAGGATGATTAGATTGAGAAACTAAAAAAACGTGTGAAAATGATGATACTGTGTTAGATATCGTCTGAAGAGAAAGGACGATTAGGAAGTAGTTCACACTGAAGAGAAAGGTGTGATAGGTTAGCCATCGTCTGAAGAGAAAGGACGATTAGATTGAGAAACTAAAAAAACGTGTGAAAATGATGATACTGTGTTAGATATCGTCTGAAGAGAAAGGACGATTAGGAAGTAGTTCACACTGAAGAGAAAGGTGTGATAGGTTAACCATCGTCTGAAGAGAAAGGACGATTAGATTGAGAAACTAAAAAAACGTGTGAAAATGATGATACTGTGTTAGATATCGTCTGAAGAGAAAGGACGATTAGGAAGTAGTTCACACTGAAGAGAAAGGTGTGATAGGTTGGCCATCGTCTGAAGAGAAAGGATGATTAGATTGAGCAACTAAAAAAACGTGTGAAAATGATGATACTGTGTTAGATATCGTCTGAAGAGAAAGGATGATTAGATTGAGCAACTAAAAAACGTGTGAAAATGATGATACTGTGTTAGATATCGTCTGAAGAGAAAGGACGATTAGGAAGTAGTTCACACTAAAGATAAAGGTGTGATAGGTTAGCCATCGTCTGAAGAGAAAGGGTGATTAGATTGAGCAACTAAAAAACGTGTGAAAATGATGATACTGTGTTAGATATCGTCTGAAGAGAAAGGACGATTAGGAAGTAGTTCACACTGAAGAGAAAGGTGTGATAGGTTAGCCATCGTCTGAAGAGAAAGGGTGATTAGATTGAGCAACTAAAAAACGTGTGAAAATGATGATACTGTGTTAGATATCGTCTGAAGAGAAAGGACGATTAGATTGAGAAACTAAATAACGTGTGAAAATGATGATACTGTGTTAGATATCGTCTGAAGAGAAAGGACGATTAGGAAGTAGTTCACACTGAAGAGAAAGGTGTGATAGGTTAGCCATCGTCTGAAGAGAAAGGACGATTAGATTGAGAAACTAAAAAAACGTGTGAAAATGATGATACTGTGTTAGATATCGTCTGAAGAGAAAGGACGATTAGGAAGTAGTTCACACTGAAGAGAAAGGTGTGATAGGTTAACCATCGTCTGAAGAGAAAGGACGATTAGATTGAGAAACTAAAAAAACGTGTGAAAATGATGATACTGTGTTAGATATCGTCTGAAGAGAAAGGACGATTAGGAAGTAGTTCACACTGAAGAGAAAGGTGTGATAGGTTGGCCATCGTCTGAAGAGAAAGGATGATTAGATTGAGCAACTAAAAAAACGTGTGAAAATGATGATACTGTGTTAGATATCGTCTGAAGAGAAAGGATGATTAGATTGAGCAACTAAAAAACGTGTGAAAATGATGATACTGTGTTAGATATCGTCTGAAGAGAAAGGACGATTAGGAAGTAGTTCACACTAAAGATAAAGGTGTGATAGGTTAGCCATCGTCTGAAGAGAAAGGGTGATTAGATTGAGCAACTAAAAAACGTGTGAAAATGATGATACTGTGTTAGATATCGTCTGAAGTGAAAGGATGATTAGATTGAGAAACTAAAAAAACGTGTGAAAATGATGATACTGTGTTAGATATCGTCTGAAGAGAAAGGACGATTAGATTGAGAAACTAAAAAAACGTGTGAAAATGATGATACTGTGTTAGATATCTTCTGAAGAGAAAGGACGATTAGGAAGTAGTTCACACTGAAGAGAAAGGTGTGATAGGTTGGACATCGTCTGAAGAGAAAGGATGATTAGATTGAGCAACTAAAAAAACGTGTGAAAATGATGATACTGTGTTAGATATCGTCTGAAGAGAAAGGACGATTAGATTGAGCAACTAAAAAACGTGTGAAAATGATGATACTGTGTTAGATATCTTCTGAAGAGAAAGGACGATTAGATTGAGAAACTAAAAAAACGTGTGAAAATGATGATACTGTGTTAGATATCGTCTGAAGAGAAAGGACGATTAGATTGAGAAACTAAAAAAACGTGTGAAAATGATGATACTGTGTTAGATATCGTCTGAAGAGAAAGGACGATTAGGAAGTAGTTCACACTGAAGAGAAAGGTGTGATAGGTTAGCCATCGTCTGAAGAGAAAGGACGATTAGATTGAGAAACTTAAAAAACGTGTGAAAATGATGATACTGTGTTAGATATCTTCTGAAGAGAAAGGACGATTAGGAAGTAGTTCACACTGAAGAGAAAGGTGTGATAGGTTGGCCATCGTCTGAAGAGAAAGGATGATTAGATTGAGCAACTAAAAAAACGTGTGAAAATGATGATACTGTGTTAGATATCGTCTGAAGAGAAAGGATGATTAGATTGAGCAACTAAAAAACGTGTGAAAATGATGATACTGTGTTAGATATCTTCTGAAGAGAAAGGACGATTAGGAAGTAGTTCACACTGAAGAGAAAGGTGTGATAGGTTGGCCATCGTCTGAAGAGAAAGGACGATTAGATTGAGAAACTAAAAAAACGTGTGAAAATGATGATACTGTGTTAGATATCTTCTGAAGAGAAAGGACGATTAGGAAGTAGTTCACACTGAAGAGAAAGGTGTGATAGGTTAGCCATCGTCTGAAGAGAAAGGACGATTAGATTGAGAAACTAAAAAAACGTGTGAAAATGATGATACTGTGTTAGATATCGTCTGAAGAGAAAGGACGATTAGATTGAGAAACTAAAAAAACGTGTGAAAATGATGATACTGTGTTAGATATCGTCTGAAGAGAAAGGACGATTAGGAAGTAGTTCACACTGAAGAGAAAGGTGTGATAGGTTAGCCATCGTCTGAAGAGAAAGGACGATTAGATTGAGAAACTTAAAAAACGTGTGAAAATAATGATACTGTGTTAGATATCTTCTGAAGAGAAAGGACGATTAGGAAGTAGTTCACACTGAAGAGAAAGGTGTGATAGGTTGGCCATCGTCTGAAGAGAAAGGATGATTAGATTGAGCAACTAAAAAAACGTGTGAAAATGATGATACTGTGTTAGATATCGTCTGAAGAGAAAGGATGATTAGATTGAGCAACTAAAAAACGTGTGAAAATGATGATACTGTGTTAGATATCTTCTGAAGAGAAAGGACGATTAGGAAGTAGTTCACACTGAAGAGAAAGGTGTGATAGGTTGGCCATCGTCTGAAGAGAAAGGACGATTAGATTGAGAAACTAAAAAAACGTGTGAAAATGATGATACTGTGTTAGATATCTTCTGAAGAGAAAGGACGATTAGGAAGTAGTTCACACTGAAGAGAAAGGTGTGATAGGTTAGCCATCGTCTGAAGAGAAAGGACGATTAGATTGAGAAACTAAAAAAACGTGTGAAAATGATGATACTGTGTTAGATATCGTCTGAAGAGAAAGGACGATTAGATTGAGAAACTAAAAAAACGTGTGAAAATGATGATACTGTGTTAGATATCGTCTGAAGAGAAAGGACGATTAGGAAGTAGTTCACACTGAAGAGAAAGGTGTGATAGGTTAGCCATCGTCTGAAGAGAAAGGACGATTAGATTGAGAAACTAAAAAAACGTGTGAAAATGATGATACTGTGTTAGAAATCTTCTGAAGAGAAAGGACGATTAGGAAGTAGTTCACACTGAAGAGAAAGGTGTGATAGGTTGGCCATCGTCTGAAGAGAAAGGATGATTAGATTGAGCAACTAAAAAAACGTGTGAAAATGATGATACTGTGTTAGATATCGTCTGAAGAGAAAGGACGATTAGGAAGTAGTTCACACTGAAGAGAAAGGTGTGATAGGTTAGCCATCGTCTGAAGAGAAAGGATGATTAGATTGAGCAACTAAAAAAACGTGTGAAAATGATGATACTGTGTTAGATATCGTCTGAAGAGAAAGGATGATTAGATTGAGCAACTAAAAAACGTGTGAAAATGATGATACTGTGTTAGATATCTTCTGAAGAGAAAGGACGATTAGGAAGTAGTTCACACTGAAGAGAAAGGTGTGATAGGTTAGCCATCGTCTGAAGAGAAAGGACGATTAGATTGAGAAACTAAAAAAACGTGTGAAAATGATGATACTGTGTTAGATATCGTCTGAAGAGAAAGGACGATTAGATTGAGAAACTAAAAAAACGTGTGAAAATGATGATACTGTGTTAGATATCGTCTGAAGAGAAAGGACGATTAGGAAGTAGTTCACACTGAAGAGAAAGGTGTGATAGGTTAGCCATCGTCTGAAGAGAAAGGACGATTAGATTGAGAAACTTAAAAAACGTGTGAAAATGATGATACTGTGTTAGATATCTTCTGAAGAGAAAGGACGATTAGGAAGTAGTTCACACTGAAGAGAAAGGTGTGATAGGTTGGCCATCGTCTGAAGAGAAAGGATGATTAGATTGAGCAACTAAAAAAACGTGTGAAAATGATGATACTGTGTTAGATATCGTCTGAAGAGAAAGGACGATAAGAAGTAGTTCACACTGAAGAGAAAGGTGTGATAGGTTAGCCATCGTCTGAAGAGAAAGGACGATTAGATTGAGAAACTAAAAAAACGTGTGAAAATGATGATACTGTGTTAGATATCGTCTGAAGAGAAAGGACGATTAGGAAGTAGTTCACACTGAAGATAAAGGTGTGATAGGTTAGCCATCGTCTGAAGAGAAAGGACGATTAGATTGAGAAACTAAAAAAAAGTGTGAAAATGATGATACTGTGTTAGATATCGTCTGAAGAGAAAGGACGATTAGGAAGTAGTTCACACTGAAGAGAAAGGTGTGATAGGTTGGCCATCGTCTGAAGAGAAAGGATGATTAGATTGAGCAACTAAAAAAACGTGTGAAAATGATGATACTGTGTTAGATATCGTCTGAAGAGAAAGGACGATTAGATTGAGAAACTAAATAACGTGTGAAAATGATGATACTGTGTTAGATATCGTATGAAGAGAAAGGACGATTAGGAAGTAGTTCACACTGAAGAGAAAGGTGTAATAGGTTGGCCATCGTCTGAAGAGAAAGGATGATTAGATTGAGAAACTAAAAAAACGTGTGAAAATGATGATACTGTGTTAGATATCGTCTGAAGAGAAAGGACGATTAGGAAGTAGTTCACACTGAAGAGAAAGGTGTGATAGGTTAGCCATCGTCTGAAGAGAAAGGACGATTAGGTTGAGAAACTAAAAAAACGTGTGAAAATGATGATACTGTGTTAGATATCTTCTGAAGAGAAAGGACGATTAGGAAGTAGTTCACACTGAAGAGAAAGGTGTGATAGGTTGGCCATCGTCTGAAGAGAAAGGATGATTAGATTGAGCAACTAAAAAAACGTGTGAAAATGATGATACTGTGCTAGATATCTTCTGAAGAGAAAGGACGATTAGGAAGTAGTTCACACTGAAGAGAAAGGTGTGATAGGTTAGCCATCATCTGAAGTGAAAGGATGATTAGATTGAGAAACTAAAAAAAACGTGTGAAAATGATGATACTGTGTTAGATATCGTCTGAAGAGAAAGGACGATTAGGAAGTAGTTCACACTGAAGAGAAAGGTGTGATAGGTTAGCCATCGTCTGAAGAGAAAGGATGATTAGATTGAGAAACTAAAAAAACGTGTGAAAATGATGATACTGTGTTAGATATCGTCTGAAGAGAAAGGACGATTAGGAAGTAGTTCACACTGAAGAGAAAGGTGTGATAGGTTGGCCATCGTCTGAAGAGAAAGGATGATTAGATTGAGCAACTAAAAAAACGTGTGAAAATGATGATACTGTGTTAGATATCGTCTGAAGAGAAAGGATGATTAGATTGAGCAACTAAAAAACGTGTGAAAATGATGATACTGTGTTAGATATCGTCTGAAGAGAAAGGACGATTAGATTGAGAAACTAAATAACGTGTGAAAATGATGATACTGTGTTAGATATCGTCTGAAGAGAAAGGACGATTAGGAAGTAGTTCACACTGAAGAGAAAGGTGTGATAGGTTAGCCATCGTCTGAAGAGAAAGGGTGATTAGATTGAGCAACTAAAAAACGTGTGAAAATGATGATACTGTGTTAGATATCGTCTGAAGAGAAAGGACGATTAGATTGAGAAACTAAATAACGTGTGAAAAGGATGATACTGTGTTAGATATCGTCTGAAGAGAAAGGACGATTAGGAAGTAGTTCACACTGAAGATAAAGGTGTGATAGGTTAGCCATCGTCTGAAGAGAAAGGATGATTAGGAAGTAGTTTACACTGAAGAGAAAGGTGTGATAGGTTAGCCATCATCTGAAGTGAACGGATGATTAGATTGAGAAACTAAAAAACGTGTGAAAATGATGATACTGTGTTAGATATCGTCTGAAGAGAAAGGACGATTAGGAAGTAGTTTACACTGAAGAGAAAGGTGTGATAGGTTAGCCATCATCTGAAGTGAAAGGATGATTAGATTGAGAAACTAAAAAAAACGTGTGAAAATGATGATACTGTGTTAGATATCGTCTGAAGAGAAAGGACGATTAGATTGAGAAACTAAATAACGTGTGAAAATGATGATACTGTGTTAGATATCGTATGAAGAGAAAGGACGATTAGGAAGTAGTTCACACTGAAGAGAAAGGTGTAATAGGTTGGCCATCGTCTGAAGAGAAAGGATGATTAGATTGAGAAACTAAAAAAACGTGTGAAAATGATGATACTGTGTTAGATATCGTCTGAAGAGAAAGGACGATTAGGAAGTAGTTCACACTGAAGAGAAAGGTGTGATAGGTTAGCCATCGTCTGAAGAGAAAGGACGATTAGGTTGAGAAACTAAAAAAACGTGTGAAAATGATGATACTGTGTTAGATATCTTCTGAAGAGAAAGGACGATTAGGAAGTAGTTCACACTGAAGAGAAAGGTGTGATAGGTTGGCCATCGTCTGAAGAGAAAGGATGATTAGATTGAGCAACTAAAAAAACGTGTGAAAATGATGATACTGTGTTAGATATCTTCTGAAGAGAAAGGACGATTAGGAAGTAGTTCACACTGAAGAGAAAGGTGTGATAGGTTAGCCATCATCTGAAGTGAAAGGATGATTAGATTGAGAAACTAAAAAAAACGTGTGAAAATGATGATACTGTGTTAGATATCGTCTGAAGAGAAAGGACGATTAGGAAGTAGTTCACACTGAAGAGAAAGGTGTGATAGGTTAGCCATCGTCTGAAGAGAAAGGATGATTAGATTGAGAAACTAAAAAAACGTGTGAAAATGATGATACTGTGTTAGATATCGTCTGAAGAGAAAGGACGATTAGGAAGTAGTTCACACTGAAGAGAAAGGTGTGATAGGTTGGCCATCGTCTGAAGAGAAAGGATGATTAGATTGAGCAACTAAAAAAACGTGTGAAAATGATGATACTGTGTTAGATATCGTCTGAAGAGAAAGGATGATTAGATTGAGCAACTAAAAAACGTGTGAAAATGATGATACTGTGTTAGATATCGTCTGAAGAGAAAGGACGATTAGATTGAGAAACTAAATAACGTGTGAAAATGATGATACTGTGTTAGATATCGTCTGAAGAGAAAGGACGATTAGGAAGTAGTTCACACTGAAGAGAAAGGTGTGATAGGTTAGCCATCGTCTGAAGAGAAAGGACGATTAGATTGAGAAACTAAAAAACGTGTGAAAATGATGATACTGTGTTAGATATCGTCTGAAGAGAAAGGACGATTAGGAAGTAGTTCACACTGAAGAGAAAGGTGTGATAGGTTGGCCATCGTCTGAAGAGAAAGGGTGATTAGATTGAGCAACTAAAAAACGTGTGAAAATGATGATACTGTGTTAGATATCGTCTGAAGAGAAAGGACGATTAGATTGAGAAACTAAATAACGTGTGAAAAGGATGATACTGTGTTAGATATCGTCTGAAGAGAAAGGACGATTAGGAAGTAGTTCACACTGAAGATAAAGGTGTGATAGGTTAGCCATCGTCTGAAGAGAAAGGATGATTAGGAAGTAGTTTACACTGAAGAGAAAGGTGTGATAGGTTAGCCATCATCTGAAGTGAACGGATGATTAGATTGAGAAACTAAAAAACGTGTGAAAATGATGATACTGTGTTAGATATCGTCTGAAGAGAAAGGACGATTAGGAAGTAGTTTACACTGAAGAGAAATGTGTGATAGGTTAGCCATCATCTGAAGTGAACGGATGATTAGATTGAGAAACTAAAAAACGTGTGAAAATGATGATACTGTGTTAGATATCGTCTGAAGAGAAAGGACGATTAGGAAGTAGTTTACACTGAAGAGAAAGGTGTGATAGGTTAGCCATCATCTGAAGTGAACGGATGATTAGATTGAGAAACTAAAAAACGTGTGAAAATGATGATACTGTGTTAGATATCGTCTGAAGAGAAAGGACGATTAGGAAGTAGTTTACACTGAAGAGAAATGTGTGATAGGTTAGCCATCATCTGAAGTGAAAGGATGATTAGATTGAGCAACTAAAAAAAACGTGTGAAAATGATGATACTGTGTTAGATATCGTCTGAAGAGAAAGGACGATTAGGAAGTAGTTTACACTGAAGAGAAAGGTGTGATAGGTTAGCCATCATCTGAAGTGAAAGGATGATTAGATTGAGAAACTAAAAAAAACGTGTGAAAATGATGATACTGTGTTAGATATCGTCTGAAGAGAAAGGACGATTAGGAAGTAGTTTACACTGAAGAGAAAGGTGTGATAGGTTAGCCATCATCTGAAGTGAAAGGATGATTAGATTGAGCAACTAAAAAACGTGTGAAAATGATGATACTGTGTTAGCCATCGTCTGAAGAGAAAGGACGATTAGATTGAGAAACTAAAAAAAGTGAAAATGATGATACTGTGTTAGATATCGTCTGAAGAGAAAGGACGATTAGGAAGTAGTTTACACTGAAGAGAAAGGTGTGATAGGTTAGCCAACATCTGAAGTGAAAGGATGATTAGATTGAGAAACTAAAAAAAACGTGTGAAAATGATGATACTGTGTTAGATATCGTCTGAAGAGAAAGGATGATTAGATTGAGCAACTAAAAAACGTGTGAAAATGATGATACTGTGTTAGCCATCGTCTGAAGAGAAAGGACGATTAGATTGAGAAACTAAAAAAAGTGAAAATGATGATACTGTGTTAGATATCGTCTGAAGAGAAAGGACGATTAGGAAGTAGTTTACACTGAAGAGAAAGGTGTGATAGGTTAGCCATCATCTGAAGTGAAAGGATGATTAGATTGAGAAACTAAAAAAAACGTGTGAAAATGATGATACTGTGTTAGATATCGTCTGAAGAGAAAGGATGATTAGATTGAGCAACTAAAAAACGTGTGAAAATGATGATACTGTGTTAGCCATCGTCTGAAGAGAAAGGACGATTAGATTGAGAAACTAAAAAAAGTGAAAATGATGATACTGTGTTAGATATCGTCTGAAGAGAAAGGACGATTAGGAAGTAGTTTACACTGAAGAGAAAGGTGTGATAGGTTAGCCATCATCTGAAGTGAAAGGATGATTAGATTGAGAAACTAAAAAAAACGTGTGAAAATGATGATACTGTGTTAGATATCGTCTGAAGAGAAAGGATGATTAGATTGAGCAACTAAAAAACGTGTGAAAATGATGATACTGTGTTAGCCATCGTCTGAAGAGAAAGGACGATTAGATTGAGAAACTAAAAAAAGTGAAAATGATGATACTGTGTTAGATATCGTCTGAAGAGAAAGGACGATTAGGAAGTAGTTTACACTGAAGAGAAAGGTGTGATAGGTTAGCCATCATCTGA
The DNA here is from genome assembly GCA_036245805.1 of Pristionchus mayeri. Lineage (NCBI taxonomy): Eukaryota > Metazoa > Nematoda > Chromadorea > Rhabditida > Neodiplogasteridae > Pristionchus > Pristionchus mayeri. The sequence continues at coordinate 21,514,449 of BTRK01000003.1, read as the reverse complement.
AGTGAAAGGATGATTAGATTGAGAAACTAAAAAAAACGTGTGAAAATGATGATACTGTGTTAGATATCGTCTGAAGAGAAAGGACGATTAAGAAGTAGTTCACACTGAAGAGAAAGGTGTGATAGGTTAGCCATCGTCTGAAGAGAAAGGATGATTAGAATGAGCAACTAAAAAAACGTGTGAAAATGATGATACTGTGTTAGATATCGTCTGAAGAGAAAGGATGATTAGATTGAGCAACTAAAAAACGTGTGAAAATGATGATACTGTGTTAGATATCGTCTGAAGAGAAAGGACGATTAGATTGAGAAACTAAATAACGTGTGAAAATGATGATACTGTGTTAGATATCGTCTGAAGAGAAAGGACGATTAGGAAGTAGTTTACACTGAAGAGAAAGGTGTGATAGGTTAGCCATCATCTGAAGTGAAAGGATGATTAGATTGAGAAACTAAAAAAAACGTGTGAAAATGATGATACTGTGTTAGATATCGTCTGAAGAGAAAGGACGATTAAGAAGTAGTTCACACTGAAGAGAAAGGTGTGATAGGTTAGCCATCGTCTGAAGAGAAAGGACGATTAGATTGAGAAACTAAAAAAATGTGTGAAAATGATGATACTGTGTTAGATATCGTCTGAAGAGAAAGGACGATTAGGAAGTAGTTCACACTGAAGAGAAAGGTGTGATAGGTTGGCCATCGTCTGAAGAGAAAGGACGATTAGATTGAGAAACTAAAAAAAAGTGTGAAAATGATGATACTGTGTTAGATATCGTCTGAAGAGAAAGGACGATTAGGAAGTAGTTCACACTGAAGAGAAAGGTGTGATAGGTTGGCCATCGTCTGAAGAGAAAGGATGATTAGATTGAGCAACTAAAAAAACGTGTGAAAATGATGATACTGTGTTAGATATCGTCTGAAGAGAAAGGATGATTAGATTGAGCAACTAAAAAACGTGTGAAAATGATGATACTGTGTTAGATATCGTCTGAAGAGAAAGGACGATTAGATTGAGAAACTAAATAACGTGTGAAAATGATGATACTGTGTTAGATATCGTATGAAGAGAAAGGACGATTAGGAAGTAGTTCACACTGAAGAGAAAGGTGTGATAGGTTGGCCATCGTCTGAAGAGAAAGGATGATTAGATTGAGAAACTAAAAAAACGTGTGAAAATGATGATACTGTGTTAGATATCGTCTGAAGAGAAAGGACGATTAGGAAGTAGTTCACACTGAAGAGAAAGGTGTGATAGGTTAGCCATCGTCTGAAGAGAAAGGACGATTAGGTTGAGAAACTAAAAAAACGTGTGAAAATGATGATACTGTGTTAGATATCTTCTGAAGAGAAAGGACGATTAGGAAGTAGTTCACACTGAAGAGAAAGGTGTGATAGGTTGGCCATCGTCTGAAGAGAAAGGATGATTAGATTGAGCAACTAAAAAAAACGTGTGAAAATGATGATACTGTGTTAGATATCGTCTGAAGAGAAAGGACGATTAGGAAGTAGTTCACACTGAAGAGAAAGGTGTGATAGGTTAGCCATCGTCTGAAGAGAAAGGACGATTAGATTGAGAAACTAAAAAAACGTGTGAAAATGATGATACTGTGTTAGATATCGTCTGAAGAGAAAGGACGATTAGGAAGTAGTTCACACTGAAGAGAAAGGTGTGATAGGTTGGCCATCGTCTGAAGAGAAAGGATGATTAGATTGAGCAACTAAAAAAACGTGTGAAAATGATGATACTGTGTTAGATATCGTCTGAAGAGAAAGGATGATTAGATTGAGCAACTAAAAAACGTGTGAAAATGATGATACTGTGTTAGATATCGTCTGAAGAGAAAGGACGATTAGATTGAGAAACTAAATAACGTGTGAAAATGATGATACTGTGTTAGATATCGTATGAAGAGAAAGGACGATTAGGAAGTAGTTCACACTGAAGAGAAAGGTGTGATAGGTTGGCCATCGTCTGAAGAGAAAGGATGATTAGATTGAGAAACTAAAAAAACGTGTGAAAATGATGATACTGTGTTAGATATCGTCTGAAGAGAAAGGACGATTAGGAAGTAGTTCACACTGAAGAGAAAGGTGTGATAGGTTAGCCATCGTCTGAAGAGAAAGGACGATTAGGTTGAGAAACTAAAAAAACGTGTGAAAATGATGATACTGTGTTAGATATCTTCTGAAGAGAAAGGACGATTAGGAAGTAGTTCACACTGAAGAGAAAGGTGTGATAGGTTGGCCATCGTCTGAAGAGAAAGGATGATTAGATTGAGCAACTAAAAAAAACGTGTGAAAATGATGATACTGTGTTAGATATCGTCTGAAGAGAAAGGACGATTAGGAAGTAGTTCACACTGAAGAGAAAGGTGTGATAGGTTAGCCATCGTCTGAAGAGAAAGGACGATTAGATTGAGAAACTAAAAAAACGTGTGAAAATGATGATACTGTGTTAGATATCGTCTGAAGAGAAAGGACGATTAGGAAGTAGTTCACACTGAAGAGAAAGGTGTGATAGGTTGGCCATCGTCTGAAGAGAAAGGATGATTAGATTGAGCAACTAAAAAAACGTGTGAAAATGATGATACTGTGTTAGATATCGTCTGAAGAGAAAGGATGATTAGATTGAGCAACTAAAAAACGTGTGAAAATGATGATACTGTGTTAGATATCGTCTGAAGAGAAAGGACGATTAGGAAGTAGTTCACACTGAAGAGAAAGGTGTGATAGGTTAGCCATCGTCTGAAGAGAAAGGACGATTAGATTGAGAAACTAAAAAACGTGTGAAAATGATGATACTGTGTTAGATATCGTCTGAAGAGAAAGGACGATTAGGAAGTAGTTCACACTGAAGAGAAAGGTGTGATAGGTTGGCCATCGTCTGAAGAGAAAGGGTGATTAGATTGAGCAACTAAAAAACGTGTGAAAATGATGATACTGTGTTAGATATCGTCTGAAGAGAAAGGACGATTAGATTGAGAAACTAAATAACGTGTGAAAAGGATGATACTGTGTTAGATATCGTCTGAAGAGAAAGGACGATTAGGAAGTAGTTCACACTGAAGATAAAGGTGTGATAGGTTAGCCATCGTCTGAAGAGAAAGGATGATTAGGAAGTAGTTTACACTGAAGAGAAAGGTGTGATAGGTTAGCCATCATCTGAAGTGAACGGATGATTAGATTGAGAAACTAAAAAACGTGTGAAAATGATGATACTGTGTTAGATATCGTCTGAAGAGAAAGGACGATTAGGAAGTAGTTTACACTGAAGAGAAAGGTGTGATAGGTTAGCCATCATCTGAAGTGAAAGGATGATTAGATTGAGAAACTAAAAAAAAGTGTGAAAATGATGATACTGTGTTAGATATCGTCTGAAGAGAAAGGACGATTAGGAAGTAGTTTACACTGAAGAGAAAGGTGTGATAGGTTAGCCATCATCTGAAGTGAAAGGATGATTAGATTGAGCAACTAAAAAACGTGTGAAAATGATGATACTGTGTTAGCCATCGTCTGAAGAGAAAGGACGATTAGATTGAGAAACTAAAAAACGTGTGAAAATGATGATACTGTGTTAGATATCGTCTGAAGAGAAAGGACGATTAGGAAGTAGTTTACACTGAAGAGAAAGGTGTGATAGGTTAGCCATCATCTGAAGTGAACGGATGATTAGATTGAGAAACTAAAAAACGTGTGAAAATGATGATACTGTGTTAGATATCGTCTGAAGAGAAAGGACGATTAGGAAGTAGTTTACACTGAAGAGAAAGGTGTGATAGGTTAGCCATCATCTGAAGTGAAAGGATGATTAGATTGAGAAACTAAAAAAAACGTGTGAAAATGATGATACTGTGTTAGATATCGTCTGAAGAGAAAGGACGATTAGGAAGTAGTTTACACTGAAGAGAAAGGTGTGATAGGTTAGCCATCATCTGAAGTGAAAGGATGATTAGATTGAGCAACTAAAAAACGTGTGAAAATGATGATACTGTGTTAGCCATCGTCTGAAGAGAAAGGACGATTAGATTGAGAAACTTAAAAAAGTGAAAATGATGATACTGTGTTAGATATCGTCTGAAGAGAAAGGACGATTAGGAAGTAGTTTACACTGAAGAGAAAGGTGTGATAGGTTAGCCATCATCTGAAGTGAAAGGATGATTAGATTGAGAAACTAAAAAAAACGTGTGAAAATGATGATACTGTGTTAGATATCGTCTGAAGAGAAAGGATGATTAGATTGAGCAACTAAAAAACGTGTGAAAATGATGATACTGTGTTAGCCATCGTCTGAAGAGAAAGGACGATTAGATTGAGAAACTAAAAAAAGTGAAAATGATGATACTGTGTTAGATATTTTCTGAAGAGAAAGGACGATTAGGAAGTAGTTTACACTGAAGAGAAAGGTGTGATAGGTTAGCCATCATCTGAAGTGAAAGGATGATTAGATTGAGAAACTAAAAAAAACATGTGAAAATGATGATACTGTGTTAGATATCGTCTGAAGAGAAAGGATGATTAGATTGAGCAACTAAAAAACGTGTGAAAATGATGATACTGTGTTAGCCATCGTCTGAAGAGAAAGGACGATTAGATTGAGAAACTAAAAAAAGTGAAAATGATGATACTGTGTTAGATATCGTCTGAAGAGAAAGGACGATTAGGAAGTAGTTTACACTGAAGAGAAAGGTGTGATAGGTTAGCCATCATCTGAAGTGAAAGGATGATTAGATTGAGAAACTAAAAAAAACGTGTGAAAATGATGATACTGTGTTAGATATCGTCTGAAGAGAAAGGACGATTAAGAAGTAGTTCACACTGAAGAGAAAGGTGTGATAGGTTAGCCATCGTCTGAAGAGAAAGGATGATTAGAATGAGCAACTAAAAAAACGTGTGAAAATGATGATACTGTGTTAGATATCGTCTGAAGAGAAAGGATGATTAGATTGAGCAACTAAAAAACGTGTGAAAATGATGATACTGTGTTAGATATCGTCTGAAGAGAAAGGACGATTAGATTGAGAAACTAAATAACGTGTGAAAATGATGATACTGTGTTAGATATCGTCTGAAGAGAAAGGACGATTAGGAAGTAGTTTACACTGAAGAGAAAGGTGTGATAGGTTAGCCATCATCTGAAGTGAAAGGATGATTAGATTGAGAAACTAAAAAAAACGTGTGAAAATGATGATACTGTGTTAGATATCGTCTGAAGAGAAAGGACGATTAAGAAGTAGTTCACACTGAAGAGAAAGGTGTGATAGGTTAGCCATCGTCTGAAGAGAAAGGACGATTAGATTGAGAAACTAAAAAAATGTGTGAAAATGATGATACTGTGTTAGATATCGTCTGAAGAGAAAGGACGAGTAGGAAGTAGTTCACACTGAAGAGAAAGGTGTGATAGGTTGGCCATCGTCTGAAGAGAAAGGACGATTAGATTGAGAAACTAAAAAAAGTGAAAATGATGATACTGTGTTAGATATCGTCTGAAGAGAAAGGACGATTAGGAAGTAGTTCACACTGAAGAGAAAGGTGTGATAGGTTGGCCATCGTCTGAAGAGAAAGGATGATTAGATTGAGAAACTAAAAAACGTGTGAAAATGATGATACTGTGTTAGATATCGTCTGAAGAGAAAGGACGATTAGATTGAGAAACTAAAAAACGTGTGAAAATGATGATACTGTGTTAGATATCGTCTGAAGAGAAAGGACGATTAGGAAGTAGTTCACACTGAAGAGAAAGGTGTGATAGGTTGGCCATCGTCTGAAGAGAAAGGGTGATTAGATTGAGCAACCAAAAAACGTGTGAAAATGATGATACTGTGTTAGATATCGTCTGAAGAGAAAGGACGATTAGGAAGTAGTTTACACTGAAGAGAAAGGTGTGATAGGTTAGCCATCATCTGAAGTGAAAGGATGATTAGATTGAGAAACTAAAAAAAAGTGTGAAAATGATGATACTGTGTTAGATATCGTCTGAAGAGAAAGGACGATTAAGAAGTAGTTCACACTGAAGAGAAAGGTGTGATAGGTTAGCCATCGTCTGAAGAGAAAGGATGATTAGATTGAGAAACTAAAAAAACGTGTGAAAATGATGATACTGTGTTAGATATCGTCTGAAGAGAAAGGATGATTAGATTGAGCAACTAAAAAACGTGTGAAAATGATGATACTGTGTTAGATATCGTCTGAAGAGAAAGGACGATTAGATTGAGAAACTAAATAACGTGTGAAAATGATGATACTGTGTTAGATATCGTCTGAAGAGAAAGGACGATTAGGAAGTAGTTTACACTGAAGAGAAAGGTGTGATAGGTTAGCCATCATCTGAAGTGAAAGGATGATTAGATTGAGAAACTAAAAAAAACGTGTGAAAATGATGATACTGTGTTAGATATCGTCTGAAGAGAAAGGACGATTAAGAAGTAGTTCACACTGAAGAGAAAGGTGTGATAGGTTAGCCATCGTCTGAAGAGAAAGGACGATTAGATTGAGAAACTAAAAAAAAGTGTGAAAATGATGATACTGTGTTAGATATCGTCTGAAGAGAAAGGACGATTAGGAAGTAGTTCACACTGAAGAGAAAGGTGTGATAGGTTGGCCATCGTCTGAAGAGAAAGGATGATTAGATTGAGCAACTAAAAAATGTGTGAAAATGATGATACTGTGTTGGATATCGTCTGAAGAGAAAAGATGATTAGATTGAGCAACTAAAAAACGTGTGAAAATGATGATACTGTGTTAGATATCGTCTGAAGAGAAAGGACGATTAGATTGAGAAACTAAATAACGTGTGAAAATGATGATACTGTGTTAGATATCGTCTGAAGAGAAAGGACGATTAGGAAGTAGTTGACACTGAAGATAAAGGTGTGATAGGTTAGCCATCGTCTGAAGAGAAAGGACGATTAGATTGAGAAACTAAATAACGTGTGAAAATGATGATACTGTGTTTCTCTTCAGTGTGAACTACTTCTTAAAGGGATACGGTGGCCCGAAATATTACATTTTTATTTTTCATGGCCTTTGTTTATTGAAATATACAATTAAAACTAAATTATTACGAAAAAAATAAAAATAAAAATAAAAATATGCCAGGGGTGAAATTAGGCTTCGAAAATTGCATTAATTTGAACGGGAGCGTGTTCCATGGCATACTGTGGGAGAGGTTTCGACATCGACAAGTTGGCACTTTGCCAAGTGGCGCCACTGGCATTGACTTTACTGACGTTTTGCTGTCGTTTAACCTTTTCTTGCTTGTCAATTTTTATTATAATGTGTTGTATAACGATCTAGACATCTTTCCCGCAATGAATTGAAGTAGTAGTGGGTCTTTTAAGCCTGCTATGCAATGCCAAACCTCTAATTGCACTGACGAGTTAACTTCTCTAGTTGCGGTGACTTCGCTTTCGCGTAACTTGCGTATAATCTGCATTTTAAATACTGATAACTCGCCCCGAGATTCTGCCACTGCTTATTCAGGGTGAATCAAACGTGCCCTCCGCGTAGAATTGTTCGTTGTTAGCATGTTACACGTTTTACTGCCTTGTTGTTTCGATTTATTGCACTGAGCTCTTTTCCTCATTGTTGGTTTCCCTAAATATATCGCAGTTTTGTGATGTTTCTATTGTCATGATCGACATTCGATCATTTGTCCCATTTGAGCGGAATACAATCGGTCGTCTGCGAAGTAACTGAGCCCACTCCTGCACGAGGAATTACAAAGTAAGTGGTTTTACTTGCTTATTTAATCCCAGAGTTGAAGAAAAAGATTGCATTAATTACTTCAGCAATACGTAATCGCTGTCGTCAAGGCTCTCAAGTCGTTCGAGAACACCATCGATTGGGCCGACCTCATCTCTGCGCTGGGCAAGCTCGCCAAGGTTTGATCTAATTTCAGTAATATCGATTTTCTCTACCGATCGATCCTGCTAAACTTTCATTGGTTAGGGTATGGACTATCAGCCTGTTATGGCGCTGGAACACTCGCGATAATACATGATGTTATGTTTGTCGATGTTCCGCGTCGGGCTTTGGAGCTAGCGCGATCAATAAACCTTGTTCCAGGTGTTCTCCCAACACGCCAAGTACGGTGACATCCCGAAGGCGGTTACGGTAGCCAAACGACTCTCGCAGTGCCTCCATCCCGCCCTGCCCATGGGTGAGCGATCGATTGCTAACGGGATGCTGTATTCGTAGATATCGATTAGTTGAAATCTGTGGGGGGGGGTGCACTAGTTGTCGAAGAAGTAGTATGATTGAAAATAGTATTGATTGGTGAACAATAATTCAAATACCGCTGTCAATATCTCAAGTTATATTCGAATGTATAGATTAATGCAAACAGCGACAAATATTATCGATTGAATCTAGCGAATCGATTACCGTACCGCTTCATCGCAGGAGTCCATCAGAAGGCACTGGAGACCTACAAGCAGATATTCGACATTCTCGGCCAGGAGGCACTCCCGAAGCAGTTGTATCTCTTCGCCGTCGACCTCTTCCCCCTCATGGACCACTGCACCACCAAGGTGAGATCAATATCTAGAACGATACGGTAGTCGCGTTTATCGATTAGTCAGAGCAAGCGCATGATCAGGGATAAAATTCTTAATGTATAATATTTATTGCACTGCCTGGTTGATTATCGTTGATCTAAAAAATGTTACTGCATTCGTATTTCTTGTGAGACACTAAACGCGCAGGCGTGTTCGCGAGCAAATTTTTGCTGAACAATCAACCCCAATCTCACAGGTACTCGGTTCTCCCTCCGTTCGACTTCCCGCTCTGATCTACGTGAATACGAAATTCGACAAGTTAAAATCGATCGATGAACAGTTGAGGATTATCGGAGACAACATACATCACATGGTGAGGAGGGAGTGAGGTGGTGTATGAGTGTATTGTATGATTTGCCGGTGACGAATCTAACTACCAAAACCACGAGTAATTAGTAACAATGCTAAAGTATTGTAGCTGAAGATTAGTTGAGACATGAATTTAACAAGTTTACAACGCTGCCAATTACCAACTCCTTCCCAGGTATCAGCCCTGTGCGCAGCGGGTGAGGAAATGGGCTCGCCGCTCGTCCAGAGGAATCTCCTTGATCTACTCTGCGCGGCCTCAGCAGCAGCTATCTGCAGGAGAATGAGAACAAGGAGGAAGACGAGGAGAGGAGGGTAAGTCATTTATTGGTATTTGAGAGTCCACGTCTTCTTGATAACTTCGCACGGCAATTGGTTTAGAAGCACATATGAAACCTCAATATCCAGGGAGAGAATTTGTGAAAATTATTTTCAGATTCGCCGTCGTGAGAAAGTGGCGAAGATTCTGAATGTACTCATGCAAGCGATGGATATCACATAGGGGGAGGGAGAGGGCACGTGCACATTTACGAAATACAATCTGAGGAATGTTATCATGACCCGTAGAACATGATGGGGAGAGCTGCTTTAAAGCCTTATGCACGTCATGGGGGAAGAAAGATACATTTCTTAGATATGAATGAGAGGAGTGAGATGGAATGGAGGGTACTAATCCGTCATCAAGTGTGAAGTGAGAAGCAAAACGGGATGCGAGAGTATTTGCTATATCTAAGGTACTAGTTGCGATATTTCCAGAGGAATCAATAAGTTGTTTGGGGATGGATGGCTTCGGTTGGGTAAGGGTACGGATGTGACGGTAGAGATCTTTAGTGTTTTTTAGTTTTTTATGTTCGCAAAATTGGTTCCATTTTTTAATTTGGAATAATAGATCTCTACTGCACTTCTCGTATTGAGGGCGAATTGAGAGTAAATTATACTTTGTGAACAGAGAATTTCGGTGTTTAATTAGCTTTCGGATATGAGGGGGATAAGAATGGGTAGCAGGCTTAGGGCAGTGATACGGTACGAAAAGATCAATCGCGTGGTGGATTACAGAGACAAAGTTAGAATACATGTTCTCAGGGTCAGGAGCTTGTGAAAATGTTGTAAACCAGTCGAAGGTGAGAAGGAAGGACGAGAGGTGGTCATAGTTGGCGCGAGCGAAATCTCTAACTAACGATTGAGCGGGAGGGAGGCATCTTGAATCAATTGAGAAGGATATACCAAAATGATCGGATGTAGGAAAGGAGGGAATTACAGAGGGGTTGTGTACTATGGATGAATCACTAGCAAGTAGCCAATCAATGCATCGATCTATCCTAGTGGGACTACGGATTAGATGGCTGAGGTCGGAAGTAGAAACGAAGGAGTGAAGTGATTGTTCTGTGGCTGGAATGGTACTGGAAATGATGTCGCTATTGAAATCTCCTATGAATATGATTGGGTGGGGACTGGTGGTAAGAAGGTCTGAGAGACCATCAACGAGGTTTTCCGTCTGGGTCGTACTGTAGCTAGGAGGTCGGTACACAACACAAAGACGAATGAAAGAGGACGAGGAAGTGAGCAAATCAATGGAGAGGGATTCAAGACTACTATGGATGGAACCGAGGATAGAGTAGTGAAAATGGTCACGAAGTACAATAAGTGTACCGCCTCCACGGCCATTGGAGCGATCACGTTTAATAGCATGATATGGTAGATCAGCGATTATCAATGAGGTAGGAATACGAGAGGTCAGCCATGATTCGGTGATAAACACAATGTCTGGTTGTTCAACCTTTAGAATAGAGTGAAAAAATGGTAGCTTATTGACTAATGATCGGGCGTTGTAATAGAGACAAGAAATCTTTGGCAGAATATCAGAGGAAGGAGTGGAGGGGGAATCGTATTGAGAAACTAAGCTGGGATATACAGTTTGGGTCGAGGAAGGGGGAGTTATTGAAGAAAGCGAGGAGAGGATAGGGGGAGGTCTGCAGGGGGATTTTAGTTTCCCTTCATCTCCTTGCTAGCTGTCTTCGCCTTGAATGCCTGTACCTCTTCCTTCTTCATGAGAACTCCAGCGTAGATCACCAAAATGCCCTTACCTTCCTCAATCAACTTGCGCTTCTTCTCCCTCAACTCGTACTGCGTATGCCTCTCCTTCTCTGAGAGGGAGGGGCGAATTCGCAGTGAGGAGTACTCGCGCTGGTCCGTGATCTTCTTGCTGCGAGTGAGAAGGAGCTTCTGCGAGGAGGTGCGGGGAAGGAGGATCTTGAGAGGACGGGGTCGTCCCTCCCTCTTCTCTCCCATCCGGAAGACCGTGTCCGGACGGACTTCGATTCCGGTGAGATCGAGGAAGCGAGTGACGTGGGCGTAGTCGGCCTCGACTCTTTGACTGGGGAGGGAATGAGTCGACTCAGCCAAGTTCTCGACCACAATCGAGCGTGCCCTCTTCTCCGCCTCCACAGGACTCTCGGAGGGTTGTAGGTGCTTCTCGAGTGTATTTGACAGCACCTCAATACAAGCCTCGAGAGCCACGTAGAGGGGGTCAGAGGTACGCTCAGGCTCCGTGTCGAGGTATGCCCTCAGCTTGTCGGTGACGGCCTCCAGCTGGGTCTTGGCTGCAGCACGGAAATCCTCCTCCGACTGGGTGGCGCGGCGCTTGCGACCGTCGGAGTTGGGGAGGGGGAAAGGGGGGATGGGAGTGGAGAGGAGGGAGAGGATGGGGGTGGGGGTGGACATGGTACCGTGAGAGTGCACGTGAACTAGAGGGTGGAGAGCGAGAGAGTATAGGGGATGGAGAGGGGCGAGAGAAAACGAGAGGAAGAGGCGGGAAATAAGAGGTTACACAATTATGAGCTAATTATGAGGAATTAATGCATGAATTGGGGTAGAGTACAGTAAGTAGGGGGAGTCAGAAGCTTGAGCAAGGAAAAACGGAAAGAAATGAGGCTAATAAGCTGTAATTAGCGCTAAAAGATAGAGAGAAGAGAGCGCGCAGAGAAGAGAGAAAATGATGATACTGTGTTAGATATCGTCTGAAGAGAAAGGACGATTAGATTGAGAAACTAAAAAACGTGTGATATGATGATACTGTGTTAGATATCGTCTGAAGAGAAAGGACGATTAGGAAGTAGTTCACACTGAAGAGAAAGGTGTGATAAGTTAGCCATCGTCTGAAGAGAAAGGACGATTAGATTGAGAAACTAAAAAAGTGTGATATGATGATACTGTGTTAGATATCGTCTGAAGAGAAAGGACGATTAGGAAGTAGTTTACACTGAAGAGAAAGGTGTGATAGGTTAGCCATCATCTGAAGTGAAAGGATGATTAGATTGAGAAACTAAAAAAACGTGTGAAAATGATGATACTGTGTTAGATATCGTCTGAAGAGAAAGGACGATTAGGAAGTAGTTCACACTGAAGAGAAAGGTGTGATAGGTTAGCCATCGTCTGAAGAGAAAGGACGATTAGATTGAGAAACTAAGAAAACGTGTGAAAATGATGATACTGTGTTAGATATCGTCTGAAGAGAAAGGACGATTAGATTGAGAAACTAAATAACGTGTGAAAATGATGATACTGTGTTAGATATCGTCTGAAGAGAAAGGACGATTAGGAAGTAGTTCACACTAAAGATAAAGGTGTGATAGGTTAGCCATCGTCTGAAGAGAAAGGACGATTAGATTGAGAAACTAAAAAAAGTGAAAATGATGATACTGTGTTAGATATCGTCTGAAGAGAAACGACGATTAGGAAGTAGTTTACACTGAAGAGAAAGGTGTGATAGGTTAGCCATCGTCTGAAGAGAAAGGACGATTAGATTGAGAAACTAAAAAACGTTCGAAAATGATGATACTGTGTTAGATATCGTCTGAAGAGAAAGGACGATTAGGAAGTAGTTCACACTGAAGAGAAAGGTGTGATAGGTTGGCCATCGTCTGAAGAGAAAGGGTGATTAGATTGAGCAACTAAAAAACGTGTGAAAATGATGATACTGTGTTAGATATCGTCTGAAGAGAAAGGACGATTAGATTGAGAAACTAAATAACGTGTGAAAATGATGATACTGTGTTAGATATCGTCTGAAGAGAAAGGACGATTAGGAAGTAGTTCACACTAAAGATAAAGGTGTGATAGGTTAGCCATCGTCTGAAGAGAAAGGGTGATTAGATTGAGCAACTAAAAAAACGTGTGAAAATGATGATACTGTGTTAGATATCGTCTGAAGAGAAAGGACGATTAGGAAGTAGTTCACACTGAAGAGAAAGGTGTGATAGGTTAGCCATCGTCTGAAGAGAAAGGGTGATTAGATTGAGCAACTAAAAAACGTGTGAAAATGATGATACTGTGTTAGATATCGTCTGAAGAGAAAGGACGATTAGGAAGTAGTTCACACTAAAGATAAAGGTGTGATAGGTTAGCCATCGTCTGAAGAGAAAGGGTGATTAGATTGAGCAACTAAAAAACGTGTGAAAATGATGATACTGTGTTAGATATCGTCTGAAGTGAAAGGACGATTAGGAAGTAGTTCACACTGAAGAGAAAGGTGTGATAGGTTAGCCATCGTCTGAAGAGAAAGGGTGATTAGATTGAGAAACTAAAAAAAGTGTGAAAATGATGATACTGTGTTAAATATCGTCTGAAGAGAAAGGACGATTAGGAAGTAGTTCACACTGAAGAGAAAGGTGTGATAGGTTAGCCATCGTCTGAAGAGAAAGGGTGATTAGATTGAGCAACTAAAAAACGTGTGAAAATGATGATACTGTGTTAGATATCGTCTGAAGAGAAAGGACGATTAGATTGAGAAACTAAATAACGTGTGAAAATGATGATACTGTGTTAGATATCGTCTGAAGAGGAAGGACGATTAGGAAGTAGTTCACACTAAAGATAAAGGTGTGATAGGTTAGCCATCGTCTGAAGAGAAAGGGTGATTACATTGAGCAACTAAAAAACGTGTGAAAATGATGATACTGTGTTAGATATCGTCTGAAGTGAAAGGACGATTAGGAAGTAGTTCACACTGAAGAGAAAGGTGTGATAGGTTAGCCATCGTCTGAAGAGAAAGGGTGATTAGATTGAGAAACTAAAAAAACGTGTGAAAATGATGATACTGTGTTAGATATCGTCTGAAGAGAAAGGACGATTAGGAAGTAGTTCACACTGAAGAGAAAGGTGTGATAGGTTAGCCATCGTCTGAAGAGAAAGGGTGATTAGATTGAGCAACTAAAAAACGTGTGAAAATGATGATACTGTGTTAGATATCGTCTGAAGAGAAAGGACGATTAGGAAGTAGTTCACACTAAAGATAAAGGTGTGATAGGTTAGCCATCGTCTGAAGAGAAAGGGTGATTAGATTGAGCAACTAAAAAACGTGTGAAAATGATGATACTGTGTTAGATATCGTCTGAAGTGAAAGGACGATTAGGAAGTAGTTCACACTGAAGAGAAAGGTGTGATAGGTTAGCCATCGTCTGAAGAGAAAGGGTGATTAGATTGAGAAACTAAAAAAACGTGTGAAAATGATGATACTGTGTTAGATATCGTCTGAAGAGAAAGGACGATTAGGAAGTAGTTCACACTGAAGAGAAAGGTGTGATAGGTTAGCCATCGTCTGAAGAGAAAGGGTGATTAGATTGAGCAACTAAAAAACGTGTGAAAATGATGATACTGTGTTAGATATCGTCTGAAGAGAAAGGACGATTAGATTGAGAAACTAAATAACGTGTGAAAATGATGATACTGTGTTAGATATCGTCTGAAGAGGAAGGACGATTAGGAAGTAGTTCACACTAAAGATAAAGGTGTGATAGGTTAGCCATCGTCTGAAGAGAAAGGGTGATTACATTGAGCAACTAAAAAACGTGTGAAAATGATGATACTGTGTTAGATATCGTCTGAAGTGAAAGGATGATTAGATTGAGAAACTAAAAAAACGTGTGAAAATGATGATACTGTGTTAGATATCGTCTGAAGAGAAAGGACGATTAGGAAGTAGTTCACACTGAAGAGAAAGGTGTGATAGGTTAGCCATCGTCTGAAGAGAAAGGACGATTAGATTGAGAAACTAAAAAAACGTGTGAAAATGATGATACTGTGTTAGATATCGTCTGAAGAGAAAGGACGATTAGGAAGTAGTTCACACTGAAGAGAAAGGTGTGATAGGTTAACCATCGTCTGAAGAGAAAGGACGATTAGATTGAGAAACTAAAAAAACGTGTGAAAATGATGATACTGTGTTAGATATCGTCTGAAGAGAAAGGACGATTAGGAAGTAGTTCACACTAAAGATAAAGGTGTGATAGGTTAGCCATCGTCTGAAGAGAAAGGGTGATTAGATTGAGCAACTAAAAAACGTGTGAAAATGATGATACTGTGTTAGATATCGTCTGAAGAGAAAGGACGATTAGGAAGTAGTTCACACTGAAGAGAAAGGTGTGATAGGTTAGCCATCGTCTGAAGAGAAAGGGTGATTAGATTGAGCAACTAAAAAACGTGTGAAAATGATGATACTGTGTTAGATATCGTCTGAAGAGAAAGGACGATTAGATTGAGAAACTAAATAACGTGTGAAAATGATGATACTGTGTTAGATATCGTCTGAAGAGAAAGGACGATTAGGAAGTAGTTCACACTGAAGAGAAAGGTGTGATAGGTTAACCATCGTCTGAAGAGAAAGGACGATTAGATTGAGAAACTAAAAAAACGTGTGAAAATGATGATACTGTGTTAGATATCGTCTGAAGAGAAAGGACGATTAGGAAGTAGTTCACACTGAAGAGAAAGGTGTGATAGGTTGGCCATCGTCTGAAGAGAAAGGATGATTAGATTGAGCAACTAAAAAAACGTGTGAAAATGATGATACTGTGTTAGATATCGTCTGAAGAGAAAGGATGATTAGATTGAGCAACTAAAAAACGTGTGAAAATGATGATACTGTGTTAGATATCGTCTGAAGAGAAAGGACGATTAGGAAGTAGTTCACACTAAAGATAAAGGTGTGATAGGTTAGCCATCGTCTGAAGAGAAAGGGTGATTAGATTGAGCAACTAAAAAACGTGTGAAAATGATGATACTGTGTTAGATATCGTCTGAAGTGAAAGGATGATTAGATTGAGAAACTAAAAAAACGTGTGAAAATGATGATACTGTGTTAGATATCGTCTGAAGAGAAAGGACGATTAGGAAGTAGTTCACACTGAAGAGAAAGGTGTGATAGGTTAGCCATCGTCTGAAGAGAAAGGGTGATTAGATTGAGCAACTAAAAAACGTGTGAAAATGATGATACTGTGTTAGATATCGTCTGAAGAGAAAGGACGATTAGGAAGTAGTTCACACTAAAGATAAAGGTGTGATAGGTTAGCCATCGTCTGAAGAGAAAGGGTGATTAGATTGAGCAACTAAAAAACGTGTGAAAATGATGATACTGTGTTAGATATCGTCTGAAGTGAAAGGACGATTAGGAAGTAGTTCACACTGAAGAGAAAGGTGTGATAGGTTAGCCATCGTCTGAAGAGAAAGGGTGATTAGATTGAGAAACTAAAAAAACGTGTGAAAATGATGATACTGTGTTAGATATCGTCTGAAGAGAAAGGACGATTAGGAAGTAGTTCACACTGAAGAGAAAGGTGTGATAGGTTAGCCATCGTCTGAAGAGAAAGGGTGATTAGATTGAGCAACTAAAAAACGTGTGAAAATGATGATACTGTGTTAGATATCGTCTGAAGAGAAAGGACGATTAGATTGAGAAACTAAATAACGTGTGAAAATGATGATACTGTGTTAGATATCGTCTGAAGAGGAAGGACGATTAGGAAGTAGTTCACACTAAAGATAAAGGTGTGATAGGTTAGCCATCGTCTGAAGAGAAAGGGTGATTACATTGAGCAACTAAAAAACGTGTGAAAATGATGATACTGTGTTAGATATCGTCTGAAGTGAAAGGATGATTAGATTGAGAAACTAAAAAAACGTGTGAAAATGATGATACTGTGTTAGATATCGTCTGAAGAGAAAGGACGATTAGGAAGTAGTTCACACTGAAGAGAAAGGTGTGATAGGTTAGCCATCGTCTGAAGAGAAAGGACGATTAGATTGAGAAACTAAAAAAACGTGTGAAAATGATGATACTGTGTTAGATATCGTCTGAAGAGAAAGGACGATTAGGAAGTAGTTCACACTGAAGAGAAAGGTGTGATAGGTTAACCATCGTCTGAAGAGAAAGGACGATTAGATTGAGAAACTAAAAAAACGTGTGAAAATGATGATACTGTGTTAGATATCGTCTGAAGAGAAAGGACGATTAGGAAGTAGTTCACACTGAAGAGAAAGGTGTGATAGGTTGGCCATCGTCTGAAGAGAAAGGATGATTAGATTGAGCAACTAAAAAAACGTGTGAAAATGATGATACTGTGTTAGATATCGTCTGAAGAGAAAGGATGATTAGATTGAGCAACTAAAAAACGTGTGAAAATGATGATACTGTGTTAGATATCGTCTGAAGAGAAAGGACGATTAGGAAGTAGTTCACACTAAAGATAAAGGTGTGATAGGTTAGCCATCGTCTGAAGAGAAAGGGTGATTAGATTGAGCAACTAAAAAACGTGTGAAAATGATGATACTGTGTTAGATATCGTCTGAAGAGAAAGGACGATTAGGAAGTAGTTCACACTGAAGAGAAAGGTGTGATAGGTTAGCCATCGTCTGAAGAGAAAGGGTGATTAGATTGAGCAACTAAAAAACGTGTGAAAATGATGATACTGTGTTAGATATCGTCTGAAGAGAAAGGACGATTAGGAAGTAGTTCACACTAAAGATAAAGGTGTGATAGGTTAGCCATCGTCTGAAGAGAAAGGGTGATTAGATTGAGCAACTAAAAAACGTGTGAAAATGATGATACTGTGTTAGATATCGTCTGAAGTGAAAGGACGATTAGGAAGTAGTTCACACTGAAGAGAAAGGTGTGATAGGTTAGCCATCGTCTGAAGAGAAAGGGTGATTAGATTGAGAAACTAAAAAAACGTGTGAAAATGATGATACTGTGTTAGATATCGTCTGAAGAGAAAGGACGATTAGGAAGTAGTTCACACTGAAGAGAAAGGTGTGATAGGTTAGCCATCGTCTGAAGAGAAAGGGTGATTAGATTGAGCAACTAAAAAACGTGTGAAAATGATGATACTGTGTTAGATATCGTCTGAAGAGAAAGGACGATTAGATTGAGAAACTAAATAACGTGTGAAAATGATGATACTGTGTTAGATATCGTCTGAAGAGGAAGGACGATTAGGAAGTAGTTCACACTAAAGATAAAGGTGTGATAGGTTAGCCATCGTCTGAAGAGAAAGGGTGATTACATTGAGCAACTAAAAAACGTGTGAAAATGATGATACTGTGTTAGATATCGTCTGAAGTGAAAGGATGATTAGATTGAGAAACTAAAAAAACGTGTGAAAATGATGATACTGTGTTAGATATCGTCTGAAGAGAAAGGACGATTAGGAAGTAGTTCACACTGAAGAGAAAGGTGTGATAGGTTAGCCATCGTCTGAAGAGAAAGGACGATTAGATTGAGAAACTAAAAAAACGTGTGAAAATGATGATACTGTGTTAGATATCGTCTGAAGAGAAAGGACGATTAGGAAGTAGTTCACACTGAAGAGAAAGGTGTGATAGGTTAACCATCGTCTGAAGAGAAAGGACGATTAGATTGAGAAACTAAAAAAACGTGTGAAAATGATGATACTGTGTTAGATATCGTCTGAAGAGAAAGGACGATTAGGAAGTAGTTCACACTGAAGAGAAAGGTGTGATAGGTTGGCCATCGTCTGAAGAGAAAGGATGATTAGATTGAGCAACTAAAAAAACGTGTGAAAATGATGATACTGTGTTAGATATCGTCTGAAGAGAAAGGATGATTAGATTGAGCAACTAAAAAACGTGTGAAAATGATGATACTGTGTTAGATATCGTCTGAAGAGAAAGGACGATTAGGAAGTAGTTCACACTAAAGATAAAGGTGTGATAGGTTAGCCATCGTCTGAAGAGAAAGGGTGATTAGATTGAGCAACTAAAAAACGTGTGAAAATGATGATACTGTGTTAGATATCGTCTGAAGAGAAAGGACGATTAGGAAGTAGTTCACACTGAAGAGAAAGGTGTGATAGGTTAGCCATCGTCTGAAGAGAAAGGGTGATTAGATTGAGCAACTAAAAAACGTGTGAAAATGATGATACTGTGTTAGATATCGTCTGAAGAGAAAGGACGATTAGATTGAGAAACTAAATAACGTGTGAAAATGATGATACTGTGTTAGATATCGTCTGAAGAGAAAGGACGATTAGGAAGTAGTTCACACTGAAGAGAAAGGTGTGATAGGTTAACCATCGTCTGAAGAGAAAGGACGATTAGATTGAGAAACTAAAAAAACGTGTGAAAATGATGATACTGTGTTAGATATCGTCTGAAGAGAAAGGACGATTAGGAAGTAGTTCACACTGAAGAGAAAGGTGTGATAGGTTGGCCATCGTCTGAAGAGAAAGGATGATTAGATTGAGCAACTAAAAAAACGTGTGAAAATGATGATACTGTGTTAGATATCGTCTGAAGAGAAAGGATGATTAGATTGAGCAACTAAAAAACGTGTGAAAATGATGATACTGTGTTAGATATCGTCTGAAGAGAAAGGACGATTAGGAAGTAGTTCACACTAAAGATAAAGGTGTGATAGGTTAGCCATCGTCTGAAGAGAAAGGGTGATTAGATTGAGCAACTAAAAAACGTGTGAAAATGATGATACTGTGTTAGATATCGTCTGAAGTGAAAGGATGATTAGATTGAGAAACTAAAAAAACGTGTGAAAATGATGATACTGTGTTAGATATCGTCTGAAGAGAAAGGACGATTAGGAAGTAGTTCACACTGAAGAGAAAGGTGTGATAGGTTAGCCATCGTCTGAAGAGAAAGGACGATTAGATTGAGAAACTAAAAAAACGTGTGAAAATGATGATACTGTGTTAGATATCGTCTGAAGAGAAAGGACGATTAGATTGAGAAACTAAAAAAACGTGTGAAAATGATGATACTGTGTTAGATATCTTCTGAAGAGAAAGGACGATTAGGAAGTAGTTCACACTGAAGAGAAAGGTGTGATAGGTTGGACATCGTCTGAAGAGAAAGGATGATTAGATTGAGCAACTAAAAAAACGTGTGAAAATGATGATACTGTGTTAGATATCGTCTGAAGAGAAAGGATGATTAGATTGAGCAACTAAAAAACGTGTGAAAATGATGATACTGTGTTAGATATCTTCTGAAGAGAAAGGACGATTAGGAAGTAGTTCACACTGAAGAGAAAGGTGTGATAGGTTGGCCATCGTCTGAAGAGAAAGGACGATTAGATTGAGAAACTAAAAAAACGTGTGAAAATGATGATACTGTGTTAGATATCTTCTGAAGAGAAAGGACGATTAGGAAGTAGTTCACACTGAACAGAAAGGTGTGATAGGTTAGCCATCGTCTGAAGAGAAAGGACGATTAGATTGAGAAACTAAAAAAACGTGTGAAAATGATGATACTGTGTTAGATATCGTCTGAAGAGAAAGGACGATTAGATTGAGAAACTAAAAAAACGTGTGAAAATGATGATACTGTGTTAGATATCGTCTGAAGAGAAAGGACGATTAGGAAGTAGTTCACACTGAAGAGAAAGGTGTGATAGGTTAGCCATCGTCTGAAGAGAAAGGACGATTAGATTGAGAAACTTAAAAAACGTGTGAAAATGATGATACTGTGTTAGATATCTTCTGAAGAGAAAGGACGATTAGGAAGTAGTTCACACTGAAGAGAAAGGTGTGATAGGTTGGCCATCGTCTGAAGAGAAAGGATGATTAGATTGAGCAACTAAAAAAACGTGTGAAAATGATGATACTGTGTTAGATATCGTCTGAAGAGAAAGGATGATTAGATTGAGCAACTAAAAAACGTGTGAAAATGATGATACTGTGTTAGATATCTTCTGAAGAGAAAGGACGATTAGGAAGTAGTTCACACTGAAGAGAAAGGTGTGATAGGTTGGCCATCGTCTGAAGAGAAAGGACGATTAGATTGAGAAACTAAAAAAACGTGTGAAAATGATGATACTGTGTTAGATATCTTCTGAAGAGAAAGGACGATTAGGAAGTAGTTCACACTGAAGAGAAAGGTGTGATAGGTTAGCCATCGTCTGAAGAGAAAGGACGATTAGATTGAGAAACTAAAAAAACGTGTGAAAATGATGATACTGTGTTAGATATCGTCTGAAGAGAAAGGACGATTAGATTGAGAAACTAAAAAAACGTGTGAAAATGATGATACTGTGTTAGATATCGTCTGAAGAGAAAGGACGATTAGGAAGTAGTTCACACTGAAGAGAAAGGTGTGATAGGTTGGCCATCGTCTGAAGAGAAAGGATGATTAGATTGAGCAACTAAAAAAACGTGTGAAAATGATGATACTGTGTTAGATATCGTCTGAAGAGAAAGGACGATTAGGAAGTAGTTCACACTGAAGAGAAAGGTGTGATAGGTTAGCCATCGTCTGAAGAGAAAGGACGATTAGATTGAGAAACTAAAAAAAAGTGTGAAAATGATGATACTGTGTTAGATATCGTCTGAAGAGAAAGGACGATTAGGAAGTAGTTCACACTAAAGATAAAGGTGTGATAGGTTAGCCATCGTCTGAAGAGAAAGGACGATTAGATTGAGAAACTAAAAAAACGTGTGAAAATGATGATACTGTGTTAGATATCGTCTGAAGAGAAAGGACGATTAGGAAGTAGTTCACACTGAAGATAAAGGTGTGATAGGTTAGCCATCGTCTGAAGAGAAAGGATGATTAGATTGAGAAACTAAAAAAACGTGTGAAAATGATGATACTGTGTTAGATATCGTCTGAAGAGAAAGGACGATTAGGAAGTAGTTCACACTGAAGAGAAAGGTGTGAGAGGTTAGCCATCGTCTGAAGAGAAAGGACGATTAGATTGAGAAACTAAAAAAAAGTGTGAAAATGATGATACTGTGTTAGATATCGTCTGAAGAGAAAGGACGATTAGGAAGTAGTTCACACTGAAGAGAAAGGTGTGATAGGTTGGCCATCGTCTGAAGAGAAAGGATGATTAGATTGAGCAACTAAAAAAACGTGTGAAAATGATGATACTGTGTTAGATATCGTCTGAAGAGAAAGGACGATTAGATTGAGAAACTAAATAACGTGTGAAAATGATGATACTGTGTTAGATATCGTATGAAGAGAAAGGACGATTAGGAAGTAGTTCACACTGAAGAGAAAGGTGTAATAGGTTGGCCATCGTCTGAAGAGAAAGGATGATTAGATTGAGAAACTAAAAAAACGTGTGAAAATGATGATACTGTGTTAGATATCGTCTGAAGAGAAAGGACGATTAGGAAGTAGTTCACACTGAAGAGAAAGGTGTGATAGGTTAGCCATCGTCTGAAGAGAAAGGACGATTAGGTTGAGAAACTAAAAAAACGTGTGAAAATGATGATACTGTGTTAGATATCTTCTGAAGAGAAAGGACGATTAGGAAGTAGTTCACACTGAAGAGAAAGGTGTGATAGGTTGGCCATCGTCTGAAGAGAAAGGATGATTAGATTGAGCAACTAAAAAAACGTGTGAAAATGATGATACTGTGTTAGATATCGTCTGAAGAGAAAGGACGATTAGGAAGTAGTTCACACTGAAGAGAAAGGTGTGATAGGTTGGCCATCGTCTGAAGAGAAAGGATGATTAGATTGAGCAACTAAAAAAACGTGTGAAAATGATGATACTGTGTTAGATATCGTCTGAAGAGAAAGGACGATTAGGAAGTAGTTCACACTGAAGAGAAAGGTGTGATAGGTTAGCCATCGTCTGAAGAGAAAGGACGATTAGATTGAGAAACTAAAAAAAAGTGTGAAAATGATGATACTGTGTTAGATATCGTCTGAAGAGAAAGGACGATTAGGAAGTAGTTCACACTAAAGATAAAGGTGTGATAGGTTAGCCATCGTCTGAAGAGAAAGGACGATTAGATTGAGAAACTAAAAAAACGTGTGAAAATGATGATACTGTGTTAGATATCGTCTGAAGAGAAAGGACGATTAGGAAGTAGTTCACACTGAAGATAAAGGTGTGATAGGTTAGCCATCGTCTGAAGAGAAAGGATGATTAGATTGAGAAACTAAAAAAACGTGTGAAAATGATGATACTGTGTTAGATATCGTCTGAAGAGAAAGGACGATTAGGAAGTAGTTCACACTGAAGAGAAAGGTGTGAGAGGTTAGCCATCGTCTGAAGAGAAAGGACGATTAGATTGAGAAACTAAAAAAAAGTGTGAAAATGATGATACTGTGTTAGATATCGTCTGAAGAGAAAGGACGATTAGGAAGTAGTTCACACTGAAGAGAAAGGTGTGATAGGTTGGCCATCGTCTGAAGAGAAAGGATGATTAGATTGAGCAACTAAAAAAACGTGTGAAAATGATGATACTGTGTTAGATATCGTCTGAAGAGAAAGGACGATTAGATTGAGAAACTAAATAACGTGTGAAAATGATGATACTGTGTTAGATATCGTATGAAGAGAAAGGACGATTAGGAAGTAGTTCACACTGAAGAGAAAGGTGTAATAGGTTGGCCATCGTCTGAAGAGAAAGGATGATTAGATTGAGAAACTAAAAAAACGTGTGAAAATGATGATACTGTGTTAGATATCGTCTGAAGAGAAAGGACGATTAGGAAGTAGTTCACACTGAAGAGAAAGGTGTGATAGGTTAGCCATCGTCTGAAGAGAAAGGACGATTAGGTTGAGAAACTAAAAAAACGTGTGAAAATGATGATACTGTGTTAGATATCTTCTGAAGAGAAAGGACGATTAGGAAGTAGTTCACACTGAAGAGAAAGGTGTGATAGGTTGGCCATCGTCTGAAGAGAAAGGATGATTAGATTGAGCAACTAAAAAAACGTGTGAAAATGATGATACTGTGTTAGATATCTTCTGAAGAGAAAGGACGATTAGGAAGTAGTTCACACTGAAGAGAAAGGTGTGATAGGTTAGCCATCATCTGAAGTGAAAGGATGATTAGATTGAGAAACTAAAAAAAACGTGTGAAAATGATGATACTGTGTTAGATATCGTCTGAAGAGAAAGGACGATTAGGAAGTAGTTCACACTGAAGAGAAAGGTGTGATAGGTTAGCCATCGTCTGAAGAGAAAGGACGATTAGATTGAGAAACTAAAAAAACGTGTGAAAATGATGATACTGTGTTAGATATCGTCTGAAGAGAAAGGACGATTAGGAAGTAGTTCACACTGAAGAGAAAGGTGTGATAGGTTGGCCATCGTCTGAAGAGAAAGGATGATTAGATTGAGCAACTAAAAAAACGTGTGAAAATGATGATACTGTGTTAGATATCGTCTGAAGAGAAAGGATGATTAGATTGAGCAACTAAAAAACGTGTGAAAATGATGATACTGTGTTAGATATCGTCTGAAGAGAAAGGACGATTAGATTGAGAAACTAAATAACGTGTGAAAATGATGATACTGTGTTAGATATCGTCTGAAGAGAAAGGACGATTAGGAAGTAGTTCACACTGAAGAGAAAGGTGTGATAGGTTAGCCATCGTCTGAAGAGAAAGGACGATTAGATTGAGAAACTAAAAAACGTGTGAAAATGATGATACTGTGTTAGATATCGTCTGAAGAGAAAGGACGATTAGGAAGTAGTTCACACTGAAGAGAAAGGTGTGATAGGTTGGCCATCGTCTGAAGAGAAAGGGTGATTAGATTGAGCAACTAAAAAACGTGTGAAAATGATGATACTGTGTTAGATATCGTCTGAAGAGAAAGGACGATTAGATTGAGAAACTAAATAACGTGTGAAAAGGATGATACTGTGTTAGATATCGTCTGAAGAGAAAGGACGATTAGGAAGTAGTTCACACTGAAGATAAAGGTGTGATAGGTTAGCCATCGTCTGAAGAGAAAGGATGATTAGGAAGTAGTTTACACTGAAGAGAAAGGTGTGATAGGTTAGCCATCATCTGAAGTGAACGGATGATTAGATTGAGAAACTAAAAAACGTGTGAAAATGATGATACTGTGTTAGATATCGTCTGAAGAGAAAGGACGATTAGGAAGTAGTTTACACTGAAGAGAAAGGTGTGATAGGTTAGCCATCATCTGAAGTGAACGGATGATTAGATTGAGAAACTAAAAAACGTGTGAAAATGATGATACTGTGTTAGATATCGTCTGAAGAGAAAGGACGATTAGGAAGTAGTTTACACTGAAGAGAAATGTGTGATAGGTTAGCCATCATCTGAAGTGAAAGGATGATTAGATTGAGCAACTAAAAAAAACGTGTGAAAATGATGATACTGTGTTAGATATCGTCTGAAGAGAAAGGACGATTAGGAAGTAGTTTACACTGAAGAGAAAGGTGTGATAGGTTAGCCATCATCTGAAGTGAAAGGATGATTAGATTGAGAAACTAAAAAAAACGTGTGAAAATGATGATACTGTGTTAGATATCGTCTGAAGAGAAAGGACGATTAGGAAGTAGTTTACACTGAAGAGAAAGGTGTGATAGGTTAGCCATCATCTGAAGTGAAAGGATGATTAGATTGAGCAACTAAAAAACGTGTGAAAATGATGATACTGTGTTAGCCATCGTCTGAAGAGAAAGGACGATTAGATTGAGAAACTAAAAAAAGTGAAAATGATGATACTGTGTTAGATATCGTCTGAAGAGAAAGGACGATTAGGAAGTAGTTTACACTGAAGAGAAAGGTGTGATAGGTTAGCCATCATCTGAAGTGAAAGGATGATTAGATTGAGAAACTAAAAAAAACGTGTGAAAATGATGATACTGTGTTAGATATCGTCTGAAGAGAAAGGATGATTAGATTGAGCAACTAAAAAACGTGTGAAAATGATGATACTGTGTTAGCCATCGTCTGAAGAGAAAGGACGATTAGATTGAGAAACTAAATAACGTGTGAAAATTATGATACTGTGTTAGATATCGTCTGAGGAGGAAGGACGATTAGGAAGTAGTTCACACTGAAGAGAAAGGTGTGATAGGTTAGCCATCGTCTGAAGAGAAAGGATGATTAGATTGAGAAACTAAAAAAAACGTGTGAAAATGATGATACTGTGTTAGATATCGTCTGAAGAGAAAGGACGATTAAGAAGTAGTTCACACTGAAGAGAAAGGTGTGATAGGTTAGCCATCGTCTGAAGAGAAAGGACGATTAGATTGAGAAACTAAAAAAAAGTGTGAAAATGATGATACTGTGTTAGATATCGTCTGAAGAGAAAGGACGATTAGGAAGTAGTTCACACTGAAGAGAAAGGTGTGATAGGTTGGCCATCGTCTGAAGAGAAAGGATGATTAGATTGAGCAACTAAAAAATGTGTGAAAATGATGATACTGTGTTGGATATCGTCTGAAGAGAAAAGATGATTAGATTGAGCAACTAAAAAACGTGTGAAAATGATGATACTGTGTTAGATATCGTCTGAAGAGAAAGGACGATTAGATTGAGAAACTAAATAACGTGTGAAAATGATGATACTGTGTTAGATATCGTCTGAAGAGAAAGGACGATTAGGAAGTAGTTCACACTAAAGAGAAAGGTGTGATAGGTTAGTCATCGTCTGAAGAGAAAGGACGATTAGATTGAGAAACTAAATAACGTGTGAAAATGATGATACTGTGTTTCTCTTCAGTGTGAACTACTTCTTAAAGGGATACGGTGGCCCGAAATATTACATTTTTATTTTTCATGGCCTTTGTTTATTGAAATATACAATTAAAACTAAATTATTACGAAAAAAATAAAAATAAAAATAAAAATATGCCAGGGGTGAAATTAGGCTTCGAAAATTGCATTAATTTGAACGGGAGCGTGTTCCATGGCATACTGTGGGAGAGGTTTCGACATCGACAAGTTGGCACTTTGCCAAGTGGCGCCACTGGCATTGACTTTACTGACGTTTTGCTGTCGTTTAACCTTTTCTTGCTTGTCAATTTTTATTATAATGTGTTGTATAACGATCTAGACATCTTTCCCGCAATGAATTGAAGTAGTAGTGGGTCTTTTAAGCCTGCTATGCGATGCCAAACCTCTAATTGCACTGACGAGTTAACTTCTCTAGTTGCGGTGACTTCGCTTTCGCGTAACTTGCGTATAATCTGCATTTTAAATACTGATAACTCGCCCCGAGATTCTGCCACTGCTTATTCAGGGTGAATCAAACGTGCCCTCCGCGTAGAATTGTTCGTTGTTAGCATGTTACACGTTTTACTGCCTTGTTGTTTCGATTTATTGCACTGAGCTCTTTTCCTCATTGTTGGTTTCCCTAAATATATCGCAGTTTTGTGATGTTTCTATTGTCATGATCGACATTCGATCATTTGTCCCATTTCAGCGGAATACAATCGGTCGTCTGCGAAGTAACTGAGCCCACTCCTGCACGAGGAATTACAAAGTAAGTGGTTTTACTTGCTTATTTAATCCCAGAGTTGAAGAAAAAGATTGCATTAATTACTTCAGCAATACGTAATCGCTGTCGTCAAGGCTCTCAAGTCGTTCGAGAACACCATCGATTGGGCCGACCTCATCTCTGCGCTGGGCAAGCTCGCCAAGGTTTGATCTAATTTCAGTAATATCGATTTTCTCTACCGATCGATCCTGCTAAACTTTCATTGGTTAGGGTATGGACTATCAGCCTGTTATGGCGCTGGAACACTCGCGATAATACATGATGTTATGTTTGTCGATGTTCCGCGTCGGGCTTTGGAGCTAGCGCGATCAATAAACCTTGTTCCAGGTGTTCTCCCAACACGCCAAGTACGGTGACATCCCGAAGGCGGTTACGGTAGCCAAACGACTCTCGCAGTGCCTCCATCCCGCCCTGCCCATGGGTGAGCGATCGATTGCTAACGGGATGCTGTATTCGTAGATATCGATTAGTTGAAATCTGTGGGGGGGGGGTGCACTAGTTGTCGAAGAAGTAGTATGATTGAAAATAGTATTGATTGGTGAACAATAATTCAAATACCGCTGTCAATATCTCAAGTTATATTCGAATGTATAGATTAATGCAAACAGCGACAAATATTATCGATTGAATCTAGCGAATCGATTACCGTACCGCTTCATCGCAGGAGTCCATCAGAAGGCACTGGAGACCTACAAGCAGATATTCGACATTCTCGGCCAGGAGGCACTCCCGAAGCAGTTGTA
This sequence comes from Pristionchus mayeri, assembly GCA_036245805.1. NCBI lineage: Eukaryota > Metazoa > Nematoda > Chromadorea > Rhabditida > Neodiplogasteridae > Pristionchus > Pristionchus mayeri. Next base: position 21,486,318 of record BTRK01000003.1, on the reverse strand, counting down.
TCTCTTCGCCGTCGACCTCTTCCCCCTCATGGACCACTGCACCACCAAGGTGAGATCAATATCTAGAACGATACGGTAGTCGCGTTTATCGATTAGTCAGAGCAAGCGCATGATCAGGGATAAAATTCTTAATGTATAATATTTATTGCACTGCCTGGTTGATTATCGTTGATCTAAAAAATGTTACTGCATTCGTATTTCTTGTGAGACACTAAACGCGCAGGCGTGTTCGCGAGCAAATTTTTGCTGAACAATCAACCCCAATCTCACAGGTACTCGGTTCTCCCTCCGTTCGACTTCCCGCTCTGATCTACGTGAATACGAAATTCGACAAGTTAAAATCGATCGATGAACAGTTGAGGATTATCGGAGACAACATACATCACATGGTGAGGAGGGAGTGAGGTGGTGTATGAGTGTATTGTATGATTTGCCGATGACGAATCTAACTACCAAAACCACGAGTAATTAGTAACAATGCTAAAGTATTGTAGCTGAAGATTAGTTGAGACATGAATTTAACAAGTTTACAACGCTGCCAATTACCAACTCCTTCCCAGGTATCAGCCCTGTGCGCAGCGGGTGAGGAAATGGGCTCGCCGCTCGTCCAGAGGAATCTCCTTGATCTACTCTGCGCGGCCTCAGCAGCAGCTATCTGCAGGAGAATGAGAACAAGGAGGAAGACGAGGAGAGGAGGGTAAGTCATTTATTGGTATTTGAGAGTCCACGTCTTCTTGATAACTTCGCACGGCAATTGGTTTAGAAGCACATATGAAACCTCAATATCCAGGGAGAGAATTTGTGAAAATTATTTTCAGATTCGCCGTCGTGAGAAAGTGGCGAAGATTCTGAATGTACTCATGCAAGCGATGGACGAAGATGGATCAGCTGCCTTCCTCTGGTCATATCTGGCTGGTCATACTACTATGAATGGTGAGGATACGGTAGAATTGATTCTTTTAGCCAGTCGAGAAAGGAACTATTGTTTTGCATCGTAGATTCTGTGATTTGAATCCTTACTGCAACCCGGATCTCACAGGTTGCTCAACTCTCTCAATGGTTCTTCGTCTGAGAGGAAGAAGAAAAGCTTGCTGTTGGAAGTTCCGTTGATGGGAGTGAACGAAGCAGAGGAGGAGATGATGGCATATGCAAATGTGAGTTTCCAATTATCGATAATATCCTAACTCGTTAAATATTTTAAAAATATATTAATTGGAAAAAAAGTTTTTTAAATACCGGGTTACGTTGAAATTTTATGATTTGTTGCGCTTGGTTTTGATGTTTCCAAAAAAAAATGGATGTTCCTTATCCGATTAAGGTTTCAGAACTCGCTTATTTTTAGTTCTAGCTCAGGCGTCTAACGAAGTATCCGATCATGAGGAATCAAACATACCCATAGGTGGGCACCAGCGAAGCCAGCTGTGAAACACCCCTTTTCGGATTGGACACCCCTGGTTTTTGGAAAATGTTGTCACAAAAACGATCATTTGCGATCACCCCCCCCCCCCTTTGACCCTAAACACCCCCGGTTTTCGATTTCCAGCTTCAACCCCCGCCCACCTATGAACATACCAAAAAAGCCCTCTCGTTTTCAGGTGGTATCTTACTCACTCTCCCTCTCTCAATCTGGTTCTACTTCTTCTGGAAGAATCAAACATCTACCGGAGCTTCTCAAGCGAATTCTGAGATGCGCCAATGCAATGAACATCATCGAGAAGAGGGACAAGGTAAGCGGTTATAGATTTTGAACTATGGGGTTGGAGGTTTCATTAAGATCACATCAGCGCCGGTACTATTTGTCTTCGCTAACGTCTCAGAAACATTTCCATTAATTTCCAGATGGTGTTGTCCACTGTGAAGATGGCCTCGGGTCTGCTGGCGGAGGTTTTGAGAGCCGGAGGATCACTCGAGGCGCAGCGTTCGTGTTTAATTTTTTTTGTTTTTCCCTGAACCAGGCGTTCTGATCTCTAATCCATTCTATTTCATTTTTCTGTACAAATCAATCTATTACTATGAGCTTCTACTTAGTTTCTTCGCGTGGTTTATGATTTGATCTTTGGTCTTTCCCATCTCCCTCCCTCTTCTAGAGTCCTCTGAGGGTTGCGCAGCAGCCACTCCCGAGTCGCCGAACAAGGCATTCCTGGCGAGTCTCGTCGATAAGCAAGGTTTGTGTGGAGGGGTTCTTGCTGTTATCCCGTCTGATCTGTGTTTCAAAGCCAGAACTGTCATTGTCTTTCTTACTTGCTGTTGGTGGGAGGTTTTGTTGAATACGGTAATGCATGGAGTACTGTAGCTCAATTATCGACCGTTGCAGAGCAGGCAATGATGGAGGCTTGTCTTGAGGAGTGCCAGCGACTGATGACAACCATCTGCCGATACTACCGTGACCACAGGGGTACGGTATTTTTATATTAATTTTTTTAGAGTTTAATATCTAGCTGGTTAATCTGGTGTTGAAGCGTTGCCTTAAAATGAGAAGCTTCATTGTGAGCCGATGTGTCACACGACTTTCTGTGCTAAAAACCCAATCCCATTTCACATTGATTCAATAGTTGAAATTGTTGCCGGTCAATCTGATGTTGCAACTTTTCTCGAAAAGGAAACAGTGTACCTTGAACCGATCTTCCTCTCCTTATTTCTCTAAACCACCAATTTGTAGTCGTCTCCCGTTGGCCTCTTCTTCGTGCGATGAAAGCATTGCTGTTGCAGTTTGCCGACTTTGAAACAAGTAGTTTTTTGAAACAAGATTAGGAAAGTATAATCGCTTGGAGACTTTGCGAAGCGTTAAAGGATCACAGTGAAGCACGAGTCAACCATGCGCGTGAATACTAACTCTCGTTTTTAAGATTAAAATACATTAATCTTATTCAGTCTGCGGGTGCTCGTCTGGTGCTTCTCCTCCACTCGAGAAATGCCGCCGAACCGAGTAGCGTGGTGGAGAATATCATGATGAAGGCACTGACGACGGATGACTCGGTCAGAGATCATAGATCTATTGTTATTGTATCGTTCTCTTTTTTATTGATAGTTACCACAAAAAAAAGATAGTATTGCTATTGATGATGCGAATCTCATTCAATCTTATGAACAACGTGTAACCCGAACTCTACCAGTTGTTTCACTAAACATGCTGGAAGCTTTTGTGTTCTAATTGATAGTCAATTTCCATCAGGTGCTCGCAACGGAGGCAGCGCGTACATTCCATCGTATCTGGACGCTCACTCGCAGTGACGAAGAGGGAATGCTCGCGGAGAATGCGCAGCCTAAGCCATTCAATAGGTACGCAAGAATTCCATCGTAGTATCTCCTCTTTTGGCAAGTGAACGACCTGTTTTGTCTTTGTAGTATAAAGCATTGCTTATTTTCCAAATAAAAATCATATTTTTTCCAGAATACTCATGTTCCTGTTGGGCGTGCTGGCGGATGACTCGCTGTCGGCTGAGAAGGTGAGAGATTACGGTAATCATTAACTCTCAGGTTGTTCTCAGGTCTCAATATTGCCATCTTCTTTTTGCGATATTCTGTGATAGATAATGTGATAATAGTGATAATGTGATAGAGATTCGCAATGTTTTGTATGTTTTTATCCATTAATGTGTTCTTAAAAAAACGTTCAGTCTAATTAAGGTCAACTACTCTACACCAACTCGGGCGACAATGCAGAATGAACGAAGTAAGTGATGTAACAAGTGATAGTCTCCGGGAAAAAACAATTAAATTGAGCTCTTTCTAACAATATTAACTGGCCTATGCATGATCCTAACCCTACCCTCTGTCCCCTCTATGCTTCTCTCTTCACTCGTCCTCTCTTGGGTGGTTCGTAGGTCGTGTCGCCGCCATCGGATCCCTCATCTTCTCCATCCCCTCCATCCTCCTGCCCTCTCTTCGCCTTCCTCTTCCTTTCCTGCTTCTCACGAGGATCCTCTTCATCTTCTTCTTCCGAAGTCTCCAGTCCAACTGCCTCTCGTCCCTTCCCACTGGATGCTCCTCCCACCCTGCCGCGGCCTCGGCCAAGTCCTCGTCCTCTTCCTCTTCCTCGTCCACTCCCCACAACTATCCCCACCTTCTCCTCTCCCTCACTCCAGTCTGATCCAGAGGAAGGCACCGACTCCTCTTCCACTCCTCCAAGTCCCTCCTCCACCGTCTCTTCTTCTCCTCGGGACTCGCCCATCTCCACTCCGTCTTCATGCTCTGCATCGTCCTCGGAGAGAGCAGTTGGATTGGCGTCGAAATCGATATCCTCTTCGTATCCCACTCCATACTCGATGGATACTTCGCTCTCCTCGCCCTCGACATCTCCGTCCGATTCTTCATCCTGCTCGATGATCGCTGCCATGTATCGATTCGAGTCCGGGATTCCGACCTTCTCCATGAATGCCTTCTCTCTGATCTTCCGGATGACTCCCTCCACCTCACTCCACACCTGGTAAAATAATAATTTAGTTTTCTGGGGCTTCGCTATGTCATTATTGATTGATTTGATGTCCATTCCTACTAACTGTTCAATGCACTAACTTCATCCCTCCACTCATGGGGCACTTCGTCCTTCTTCCTCTTCACACATTTTGCCTCTCTCCCCTTCGCATTTGTCTGGTAGGATGACTTCTCTGTTCGCACACCGACAACCTCCGCCATCGCAAGTGTGTTATGGTGCATCACGGCAAGTTTCACCTTCTCGTCGTATGCCACTTGCGAGCTAAATGGATGAATTGGTAGCGGGAGATTTGAAGTTTCAATGAGGTTCTATCAGGTTGAGTCATAAGTTTTTTCCAATTTTTACTTTTAAATGTTTCGCATATTCTGGTCTTTGGTTCTAGTTGATTATCATTTTGATATTTACATATTATTAATGCATGGATGCTCTCTTTAGCGCACTTTAGTCCAGGCCTCTTGAGAGGGCCTAGTGTTCATAGAACGCACGGCACAATTCGAACATATGATTATAAGTGTGAACTATACCCCTACCTTATCCTACGGATCTGTACTGATAGGATTTTAAGAGCGCTTTTTAGGTGACTTTGAATTGCACCTCCAAAATTGGAAAAAACTTATGACTAATATATTGGTTGGATGTGTTTATTCACTAACCTTGCAATGGTCTTTGGTGCGTACAGATTGAGAACGCTGTTGAAGTTCTCGCAAGGTGAGGTATTCATTTTTGGAGCTGCTCGGAGGAAGCTCTTGGTGAAGGACGGCTTGAGAAGAGCATGCTTGAGAAGTGCGAATTCATTGCTCTTCCTGTCAATCTTGTGACTCTTCGACTCTTCGGACAGATCATGATGGAGACATCCAGAGATTCTCTTCATGTATTCCAGCCCAGTGTTTCTGTCATCCGGGAACTTTTCATGCATTGCATAGCAGTGGTCCACGATCTTGCGCCGCCAGTATTCGAGGTTAGGACATTCTTTCCTCTTCGCTAACTGAATGCATTCAATGCACCGTTCGATATTAATTCTGCTTAGTATTTTGTGATATAATGTAAACCGAATGCCTCTCGTAACACCTTGTTGAGTCCTTTTACCAGGTGCCAAAAGTCACAATGGTGGACAATTTGAGAGAATCGAGGATGATCTTCCATCATCTTCTTTATCTTTCCATCGTTGTCAGATACGAGCGAAGTGATCTAAAGAATGAGTCACGTTACAGTTAGGAATGGCTCCTCAGTAAATGACTACATTTAGATTGCTATATCATAACTCCGATCCGATCGGCGATAGCCATTTCTTGCATAGTTATCTCGAGTTCCAATAGAAACTAGTAGGGTAATGCGGTGGATAGTGTGGATATCTAACCGTGAACTGTTTTGCCTGCAGTTCCAAGAGTCCGATCCGCACTCCTTCCTTCTCCATGCGACCACTAATGCCTTCTGTAATAAATGAGTGTGCACATTACTCACATCAACTAACGCTACCGATCCCCCGCATGTCTTTATGCATGTTCTTCACATTGAATATGATGTTGGTGTGGATGTCGATGAATGGTACAGTCCCATTGGGAGCAGTATGACCCATGTGCGAATACCTTCCATCGACTGCCACTCCGACTCCTGCCTGAAACGTTTACAAGTTGTGATACTGAGGAGAATGCCATACCGTACTAAAATTTAATCTCTCAAATTAGATTTATTTGCCAATAAGAAGAGAAGGATGTGTTGGCAAAACGATATGTCTAACTGATTTCAGGAGACTATCGGGGGGATGACGGAAGCAGAGGAAGAAGGACTCTTCGGGAGTAAAATAGGTCGGTTCAATTTTGCATTGTTCCCCACAGAGTAAACATGAGTCATGGTAAATTCGATAGGTAAGTCATGGTAGGCCAAGACTAAGTACCGTACCTAATCGATAGTACAGTAACCCCAGATACCATACATCCCTACCGTAACCTCCCCAACCTACCGTAACCCCGGCAATCACGAATTAACTTTATTTTTAGAAAGTCGAGATACCGTACCTAATCGATAGTACAGTAACCCCAGATACCATACATCTCTACCGTAACCTCCCCCAACCTACCGTAACCCCGGCAATCTCGAATTAACTTTATTTTTAGAAAGTCGAGATACCGTACCTAATCGATAGTACAGTAACCCCAGATACCATACATCTCTACCGTAACCTCCCCCAACCTACCGTAACCCCGGCAATCACGAATTAACTTTATTTTTAGAAAGTCAAGATACCGTACCTAATCGATAGTACAGTAACCCCAGATACCATACATCTCTGCCTCAGATGCCCACCCGGCCACTCCTTTGGAATCTGTTCTTTCTACCGTGTCTCTCAAATATATTTGAAGTATACATAATGCCTCTATACATTTCAGTGTCGGGCGTCGCGGAATCTCCTTAAAAAGTCAAGATCGAAGTTGGAGGGGTTCCAAAGGTGGGGGAAACCAGGGGTTGTTGGGTAGATTTGGTATCCCCTTATTGGGACATTGAGGGTGGGCGGCGCAAGCTGCCTGGATGAGAAGAGCAGGAAGCTGGATCAGGTGAGACAAGAGTGAGAGTGCCCACAATGATTAGAAAGATTATAATTTTCATAGTGTGAGGAATAACGACTAACTGGGTTGGCTCCTCTCACAGTCGCTTCTGCTTGTGCCATGCGTCGTGCGAATACTACACCCACGGCGGGCATAACTATCTCTTTCAATTCTTTTCGCATGGTTCGGTAGCAAGGAAGGGCGAGCCGCATTGCTTTTCCAGCCTCCAGTAGTCTCTGAATGCCGTTCCTGGGTTATTGCACATTGCGATCGTTCATACTAAGTAGTTCTACTTTCCAATAGATTTATATAGACTAACCGGGAGTGAAACTGCAGTGGTGTGCACTGCTGTTGTCAACTTAATGTTTCCTTCGAAGTAGCCTTCGATCACCGGTTGAGAAGACCACTTGACTATCCTTTCACACACGTTACAAAACCATTCCAGGCACAGAGCTGATCCTACGGTGTGCGACTTGAAGGAGTCGTCCTTTATCTCCTTCATGCCACACTCGTGGCAGCGAGAGAAGAGGGATAGGAGGCAGTCCATCTTGACTAGAACGTAGTCGGTGCGTAGTTTAGTGGTGGGTGGGTCACATAGGACACCAGTTTCTGACGTCACTTCGGATAGCATCGTTTGTTGAGATTGGACGTAGGACTAAATTGATATGCCAATATATGAAGTATTATTTTCTCGTTATTGTCCTAGCAATAAATGATACTAGTGCATTTCAATTATTGTTTCGTTTATGGATTTCATTTGAATAAAGCTAATAGCAATTAGTAAGGAGGCTTTCGTCGTTTCTCTAATTGATTTTTCTTTCTGTTTTTTTCTCTATTGTTTTTGAATTTCGAGATTCTTTGAATAAATATATTGTTGTACGTACTTGAGACCTAGTGTGTTGTGGAGTCGGCATGTGGAACGGCAGGTCGGACATTGAATCGGCTATGTCATCTACCATATCGATTGGCTCGTGCACTAAGGGCTCGAACTGTAATAGTAAATATCCGTTTAGATGTATCCTCGCCCCAACGGGCCTATATTTTCTCTGATTGCCTCCCAGAGCGTACTATGATATAATTCTAGTCTTTCGGAAATAAAGAATTCGACTCTTGAACCTCGTCGTGATCTGCTCTCTGAAGACGAGGAGGGCTTTCTGTCTGCTCACGATGCTAAACACACGATTTAGGGGGAAAAGTGGTGTATACTATTCGTGTTAAAATGGACATGTTTGCATGTACTATTGCCTCCTCTGGGCCTGTATTGTATTACCTCTCCAGGGCATACTATTGCATAATTATAGCGGATATCGGAAATATAGAAATACGTCCTTGCCTGGTCTTGATCTTGGTCCACCCTCTGAAGACGTTGTGGACCTTCCCCCCTTCTCCCTTCCCGATGCTAAACTAGCGGAGTAAGGCAATCGACAAATACTTGATGATACAATTGAAAATCTTTACAGCATTGCTCAGTACAACCCACAGGCAACAATGACAATAACGCAAGTAAGGTCAACTCACATCATCAGGCAACGAGTTTTTCTTGTCGATCGAGTCCTTAAAGTGGTTGTGACAGAGTCTAGCCCGCTTGCCTTGTGCTTGAACGCTCGCAACTTTCTCCTCCAATGCTAAGAACTCGTCGTGGATGAGGTTGAAGCGGAGAAGCCATTCCCTTCTCAGCTCGGGAGTGGACGGAATGACGCGAGTATCGCTCGAGTGCAGTGGACAGGCGATGCACGTATATGTCGCCATAAACTAACTAAACTGATAGCAACTTGAAGCAATAAACACGGAATGAGAACGAAAATGAGGACATGCAATGACATAAAGTAACTGGTTTAACACCGTTATTAGCCGTAATATGTTTAATCCTGCGTTCACCAATACAAATCAGAACACCGAAAAGGGAATACAACGTAAATTACTGAAAAAAAGCAAAACAATATAAAGAAATATCCCAATTAAACCGAAGGACCTTGGCATGGCCTGGCATAGGCAAAAATCAATTGGGAAAAATACCGTATTTTTTTCCAAATTCGCTCTAATACAGTAATTGTCCCATGTTTCCTAATTCACTCTCCCCAATAAATACCATTCTCCGGCTTTGCCCATTTTCTCGTTTAAACAATTTTTTTAAATTATTTTGAAACATTCCATTAATATGAGGGGACGAAGCCTCGCAAATTAAGACAAACTTGTTTTTCGATTTCCGGATCCCTTTAATCGTCCTTTCTCTTCAGACGATATCTAACACAGTATCATCATTTTCACACGTTTTTTTTAGTTTCTCAATCTAATCGTCCTTTCTCTTCAGACGATGGCTAACCTATCACACCTTTATCTTTAGTGTGAACTACTTCCTAATCGTCCTTTCTCTTCAGACGATATCTAACACAGTATCATCATTTTCACACGTTTTTTTTAGTTTCTCAATCTAATCGTCCTTTCTCTTCAGACGATGGCTAACCTATCACACCTTTATCTTTAGTGTGAACTACTTCCTAATCGTCCTTTCTCTTCAGACGATATCTAACACAGTATCATCATTTTCACACGTTTTTTAGTTGCTCAATCTAATCACCCTTTCTCTTCAGACGATATCTAACACAGTATCATCATTTTCACACGTTTTTTTTAGTTTCTCAATCTAATCGTCCTTTCTCTTCAGACGATGGCTAACCTATCACACCTTTATCTTTAGTGTGAACTACTTCCTAATCGTCCTTTCTCTTCAGACGATATCTAACACAGTATCATCATTTTCACACGTTTTTTAGTTGCTCAATCTAATCACCCTTTCTCTTCAGACGATATCTAACACAGTATCATCATTTTCACTTTTTTTAGTTTCTCAATCTAATCGTCCTTTCTCTTCAGACGATGGCTAACCTATCACACCTTTCTCTTCAGTGTGAACTACTTCCTAATCGTCCTTTCTCTTCAGACGATATCTAACACAGTATCATCATTTTCACTTTTTTAAGTTTCTCAATCTAATCGTCCTTTCTCTTCAGACGATGGCTAACCTATCACACCTTTATCTTCAGTGTCAACTACTTCCTAATCGTCCTTTCTCTTCAGACGATATCTAACACAGTATCATCTTTTTCACACGTTATTTAGTTTCTCAATCTAATCGTCCTTTCTCTTCAGACGATATCTAACACAGTATCATCATTTTCACACGTTATTTAGTTTCTCAATCTAATCGTCCTTTCTCTTCAGACGATATCTAACACAGTATCATCATTTTCACACGTTTTTTAGTTGCTCAATCTAATCATCCTTTCTCTTCAGACGATGGCCAACCTATCACACCTTTCTCTTCTGTGTGAACTACTTCCTAATCGTCCTTTCTCTTCAGACGATATCTAACACAGTATCATCATTTTCACACTTTTTTTTAGTTTCTCAATCTAATCGTCCTTTCTCTTCAGACGATGGCCAACCTATCACATCTTTCTCTTCTGTGTGAACTACTTCCTAATCGTCCTTTCTCTTCAGACGATATCTAACACAGTATCATCATTTTCACACGTTTTTTTAGTTTCTCAATCTAATCATCCTTTCACTTCAGATGATGGCTAACCTATCACACCTTTCTCTTCAGTGTAAACTACTTCCTAATCGTCCTTTCTCTTCAGACGATATCTAACACAGTATCATCATTTTCACTTTTTTTAGTTTCTCACTCTAATCGTCCTTTCTCTTCAGACGATGGCTAACCTATCACACCTTTATCTTCAGTGTGAACTACTTCCTAATCGTCCTTTCTCTTCAGACGATATCTAACACAGTATCATCATTTTCACTTTTTTTAGTTTCTCAATCTAATCGTCCTTTCACTTCAGATGATGGCTAACCTATCACACCTTTCTCTTCAGTGTGAACTACTTCCTAATCGTCCTTTCTCTTCAGACGATATCTAACACAGTATCATCATTTTCACACGTTATTTAGTTTCTCAATCTAATCGTCCTTTCTCTTCAGACGATATCTAACACAGTATCATCATTTTCACACGTTTTTTAGTTGCTCAATCTAATCATCCTTTCTCTTCAGACGATATCTAACACAGTATCATCATTTTCACACGTTTTTTAGTTGCTCAATCTAATCGTCCTTTCACTTCAGATGATGGCTAACCTATCACACCTTTCTCTTCAGTGTGAACTACTTCCTAATCGTCCTTTCTCTTCAGACGATATCTAACACAGTATCATCATTTTCACACGTTATTTAGTTTCTCAATCTAATCGTCCTTTCTCTTCAGACGATATCTAACACAGTATCATCATTTTCACACGTTTTTTAGTTGCTCAATCTAATCATCCTTTCTCTTCAGACGATATCTAACACAGTATCATCATTTTCACACGTTTTTTAGTTGCTCAATCTAATCATCCTTTCTCTTCAGACGATATCTAACACAGTATCATCATTTTCACTTTTTTTAGTTGCTCAATCTAATCATCCTTTCTCTTCAGACGATATCTAACACAGTATCATCATTTTCACACGTTATTTAGTTTCTCAATCTAATCGTCCTTTCTCTTCAGACGATATCTAACACAGTATCATCATTTTCACACGTTTTTTAGTTGCTCAATCTAATCATCCTTTCTCTTCAGACGATATCTAACACAGTATCATCATTTTCACACGTTTTTTAGTTGCTCAATCTAATCATCCTTTCTCTTCAGACGATATCTAACACAGTATCATCATTTTCACACGTTATTTAGTTTCTCAATCTAATCGTCCTTTCTCTTCAGACGATATCTAACACAGTATCATCATTTTCACTTTTTTTTTGTTTCTCAATCTAATCGTCCTTTCTCTTCAGACGATGGCTAACCTATCACACCTTTATCTTCAGTGTCAACTACTTCCTAATCGTCCTTTCTCTTCAGACGATATCTAACACAGTATCATCATTTTCACACGTTATTTAGTTTCTCAATCTAATCGTCCTTTCTCTTCAGACGATATCTAACACAGTATCATCATTTTCACTTTTTTTAGTTTCTCAATCTAATCGTCCTTTCACTTCAGATGATGGCTAACCTATCACACCTTTCTCTTCAGTGTGAACTACTTCCTAATCGTCCTTTCTCTTCAGACGATATCTAACACAGTATCATCATTTTCACACGTTATTTAGTTTCTCAATCTAATCGTCCTTTCTCTTCAGACGATATCAAACACAGTATCATCATTTTCACACGTTTTTTAGTTGCTCAATCTAATCATCCTTTCTCTTCAGACGATATCTAACACAGTATCATCATTTTCACACGTTTTTTAGTTGCTCAATCTAATCATCCTTTCTCTTCAGACGATATCTAACACAGTATCATCATTTTCACTTTTTTTAGTTGCTCAATCTAATCATCCTTTCTCTTCAGACGATATCTAACACAGTATCATCATTTTCACACGTTATTTAGTTTCTCAATCTAATCGTCCTTTCTCTTCAGACGATATCTAACACAGTATCATCATTTTCACTTTTTTTAGTTTCTCAATCTAATCGTCCTTTCTCTTCAGACGATGGCTAACCTATCACACCTTTATCTTCAGTGTCAACTACTTCCTAATCGTCCTTTCTCTTCAGACGATATCTAACACAGTATCATCATTTTCACACGTTATTTAGTTTCTCAATCTAATCGTCCTTTCTCTTCAGACGATATCTAACACAGTATCATCATTTTCACACGTTTTTTTTAGTTTCTCAATCTAATCATCCTTTCACTTCAGATGATGGCTAACCTATCACACCTTTCTCTTCAGTGTAAACTACTTCCTAATCGTCCTTTCTCTTCAGACGATATCTAACACAGTATCATCATTTTCACACGTTATTTAGTTTCTCAATCTAATCGTCCTTTCTCTTCAGACGATATCTAACACAGTATCATCATTTTCACACGTTTTTTAGTTGCTCAATCTAATCATCCTTTCTCTTCAGACGATATCTAACACAGTATCATCATTTTCACACGTTTTTTTAGTTGCTCAATCTAATCATCCTTTCTCTTCAGACGATGGCTAACCTATCACACCTTTCTCTTCAGTGTGAACTACTTCCTAATCGTCCTTTCTCTTCAGACGATATCTAACACAGTATCATCATTTTCACACGTTATTTAGTTTCTCAATCTAATCGTCCTTTCTCTTCAGACGATATCTAACACAGTATCATCATTTTCACACGTTTTTTAGTTGCTCAATCTAATCATCCTTTCTCTTCAGACGATATCTAACACAGTATCATCATTTTCACACGTTTTTTAGTTGCTCAATCTAATCATCCTTTCTCTTCAGACGATATCTAACACAGTATCATCATTTTCACTTTTTTTAGTTTCTCAATCTAATCGTCCTTTCTCTTCAGACGATGGCTAACCTATCACACCTTTATCTTCAGTGTCAACTACTTCCTAATCGTCCTTTCTCTTCAGACGATATCTAACACAGTATCATCATTTTCACACGTTATTTAGTTTCTCAATCTAATCGTCCTTTCTCTTCAGACGATATCTAACACAGTATCATCATTTTCACACGTTTTTTTTAGTTTCTCAATCTAATCATCCTTTCACTTCAGATGATGGCTAACCTATCACACCTTTCTCTTCAGTGTAAACTACTTCCTAATCGTCCTTTCTCTTCAGACGATATCTAACACAGTATCATCATTTTCACACGTTATTTAGTTTCTCAATCTAATCGTCCTTTCTCTTCAGACGATATCTAACACAGTATCATCATTTTCACACGTTATTTAGTTTCTCAATCTAATCGTCCTTTCTCTTCAGACGATATCTAACACAGTATCATCATTTTCACACGTTTTTTAGTTGCTCAATCTAATCATCCTTTCTCTTCAGACGATATCTAACACAGTATCATCATTTTCACACGTTTTTTTAGTTGCTCAATCTAATCATCCTTTCTCTTCAGACGATGGCTAACCTATCACACCTTTCTCTTCAGTGTGAACTACTTCCTAATCGTCCTTTCTCTTCAGACGATATCTAACACAGTATCATCATTTTCACACGTTATTTAGTTTCTCAATCTAATCGTCCTTTCTCTTCAGACGATATCTAACACAGTATCATCATTTTCACACGTTTTTTAGTTGCTCAATCTAATCATCCTTTCTCTTCAGACGATATCTAACACAGTATCATCATTTTCACACGTTTTTTAGTTGCTCAATCTAATCATCCTTTCTCTTCAGACGATATCTAACACAGTATCATCATTTTCACTTTTTTTAGTTTCTCAATCTAATCGTCCTTTCTCTTCAGACGATGGCTAACCTATCACACCTTTATCTTCAGTGTCAACTACTTCCTAATCGTCCTTTCTCTTCAGACGATATCTAACACAGTATCATCATTTTCACACGTTATTTAGTTTCTCAATCTAATCGTCCTTTCTCTTCAGACGATATCTAACACAGTATCATCATTTTCACACGTTTTTTTTAGTTTCTCAATCTAATCATCCTTTCACTTCAGATGATGGCTAACCTATCACACCTTTCTCTTCAGTGTAAACTACTTCCTAATCGTCCTTTCTCTTCAGACGATATCTAACACAGTATCATCATTTTCACACGTTATTTAGTTTCTCAATCTAATCGTCCTTTCTCTTCAGACGATATCTAACACAGTATCATCATTTTCACACGTTTTTTAGTTGCTCAATCTAATCATCCTTTCTCTTCAGACGATATCTAACACAGTATCATCATTTTCACACGTTTTTTTAGTTGCTCAATCTAATCATCCTTTCTCTTCAGACGATGGCTAACCTATCACACCTTTCTCTTCAGTGTGAACTACTTCCTAATCGTCCTTTCTCTTCAGACGATATCTAACACAGTATCATCATTTTCACACGTTATTTAGTTTCTCAATCTAATCGTCCTTTCTCTTCAGACGATATCTAACACAGTATCATCATTTTCACACGTTTTTTAGTTGCTCAATCTAATCATCCTTTCTCTTCAGACGATATCTAACACAGTATCATCATTTTCACACGTTTTTTAGTTGCTCAATCTAATCATCCTTTCTCTTCAGACGATATCTAACACAGTATCATCATTTTCACTTTTTTTAGTTTCTCAATCTAATCGTCCTTTCTCTTCAGACGATGGCTAACCTATCACACCTTTATCTTCAGTGTCAACTACTTCCTAATCGTCCTTTCTCTTCAGACGATATCTAACACAGTATCATCATTTTCACACGTTATTTAGTTTCTCAATCTAATCGTCCTTTCACTTCAGACGATATCTAACACAGTATCATCATTTTCACACGTTTTTTTTAGTTTCTCAATCTAATCATCCTTTCACTTCAGATGATGGCTAACCTATCACACCTTTCTCTTCAGTGTAAACTACTTCCTAATCGTCCTTTCTCTTCAGACGATATCTAACACAGTATCATCATTTTCACACGTTATTTAGTTTCTCAATCTAATCGTCCTTTCTCTTCAGACGATATCTAACACAGTATCATCATTTTCACACGTTTTTTAGTTGCTCAATCTAATCATCCTTTCTCTTCAGACGATATCTAACACAGTATCATCATTTTCACACGTTTTTTTAGTTGCTCAATCTAATCATCCTTTCTCTTCAGACGATGGCTAACCTATCACACCTTTCTCTTCAGTGTGAACTACTTCCTAATCGTCCTTTCTCTTCAGACGATATCTAACACAGTATCATCATTTTCACACGTTATTTAGTTTCTCAATCTAATCGTCCTTTCTCTTCAGACGATATCTAACACAGTATCATCATTTTCACACGTTTTTTAGTTGCTCAATCTAATCATCCTTTCTCTTCAGACGATATCTAACACAGTATCATCATTTTCACACGTTTTTTAGTTGCTCAATCTAATCATCCTTTCTCTTCAGACGATATCTAACACAGTATCATCATTTTCACTTTTTTTAGTTGCTCAATCTAATCATCCTTTCTCTTCAGACGATATCTAACACAGTATCATCATTTTCACACGTTATTTAGTTTCTCAATCTAATCGTCCTTTCTCTTCAGACGATATCTAACACAGTATCATCATTTTCACTTTTTTTAGTTTCTCAATCTAATCGTCCTTTCTCTTCAGACGATGGCTAACCTATCACACCTTTATCTTCAGTGTCAACTACTTCCTAATCGTCCTTTCTCTTCAGACGATATCTAACACAGTATCATCATTTTCACACGTTATTTAGTTTCTCAATCTAATCGTCCTTTCTCTTCAGACGATATCTAACACAGTATCATCATTTTCACACGTTTTTTAGTTGCTCAATCTAATCATCCTTTCTCTTCAGACGATATCCAACACAGTATCATCATTTTCACACATTTTTTAGTTGCTCAATCTAATCATCCTTTCTCTTCAGACGATGGCCAACCTATCACACCTTTCTCTTCAGTGTGAACTACTTCCTAATCGTCCTTTCTCTTCAGACGATATCTAACACAGTATCATCATTTTCACACTTTTTTTTAGTTTCTCAATCTAATCGTCCTTTCTCTTCAGACGATGGCTAACCTATCACACCTTTCTCTTCAGTGTGAACTACTTCTTAATCATCCTTTCTCTTCAGACGATATCTAACACAGTATCATCATTTTCACACGTTTTTTTTAGTTTCTCAATCTAATCATCCTTTCACTTCAGATGATGGCTAACCTATCACACCTTTCTCTTCAGTGTAAACTACTTCCTAATCGTCCTTTCTCTTCAGACGATATCTAACACAGTATCATCATTTTCACACGTTATTTAGTTTCTCAATCTAATCGTCCTTTCTCTTCAGACGATATCTAACACAGTATCATCATTTTCACACGTTTTTTAGTTGCTCAATCTAATCATCCTTTCTCTTCAGACGATATCTAACACAGTATCATCATTTTCACACGTTTTTTTAGTTGCTCAATCTAATCATCCTTTCTCTTCAGACGATGGCTAACCTATCACACCTTTCTCTTCAGTGTGAACTACTTCTTAATCATCCTTTCTCTTCAGACGATATCTAACACAGTATCATCATTTTCACACGTTTTTTTTAGTTTCTCAATCTAATCATCCTTTCACTTCAGATGATGGCTAACCTATCACACCTTTCTCTTCAGTGTAAACTACTTCCTAATCGTCCTTTCTCTTCAGACGATATCTAACACAGTATCATCATTTTCACTTTTTTTAGTTTCTCAATCTAATCGTCCTTTCTCTTCAGACGATGGCTAACCTATCGCACCTTTATCTTTAGTGTGAACTACTTCCTAATCGTCCTTTCTCTTCAGACGATATCTAACACAGTATCATCATTTTCACACGTTTTTTAGTTGCTCAATCTAATCACCCTTTCTCTTCAGACGATGGCCAACCTATCACACCTTTCTCTTCAGTGTGAACTACTTCCTAATCGTCCTTTCTCTTCAGACGATATCTATCACAGTATCATCATTTTCACACGTTTTTTAGTTTCTCAATCTAATCGTCCTTTCTCTTCAGACGATATCTAGCACAGTATCATCATTTTCACACGTTTTTTAGTTTCTCAATCTAATCATCCTTTCTCTTCAGACGATGGCCAACCTATCACACCTTTCTCTTCAGTGTGAACTACTTCCTAATCGTCCTTTCTCTTCAGACGATATCTATCACAGTATCATCATTTTCACACGTTTTTTAGTTTCTCAATCTAATCGTCCTTTCTCTTCAGACGATATCTAGCACAGTATCATCATTTTCACACGTTTTTTAGTTTCTCAATCTAATCATCCTTTCTCTTCAGACGATGGCCAACCTATCACACCTTTCTCTTCACTGTGAACTACTTCCTAATCGTCCTTTCTCTTCAGACGATATCTAACACAGTATCATCATTTTCACACGTTTTTTAGTTTCTCAATCTAATCGTCCTTTCTCTTCAGACGATGGCTAACCTATCACACCTTTATCTTCAGTGTCAACTACTTCCTAATCGTCCTTTCTCTTCAGACGATATCTAACACAGTATCATCATTTTCACACGTTATTTAGTTTCTCAATCTAATCGTCCTTTCTCTTCAGACGATATCTAACACAGTATCATCATTTTCACACGTTTTTTTTAGTTTCTCAATCTAATCATCCTTTCACTTCAGATGATGGCTAACCTATCACACCTTTCTCTTCAGTGTAAACTACTTCCTAATCGTCCTTTCTCTTCAGACGATATCTAACACAGTATCATCATTTTCACACGTTATTTAGTTTCTCAATCTAATCGTCCTTTCTCTTCAGACGATATCTAACACAGTATCATCATTTTCACACGTTTTTTAGTTGCTCAATCTAATCATCCTTTCTCTTCAGACGATATCTAACACAGTATCATCATTTTCACACGTTTTTTTAGTTGCTCAATCTAATCATCCTTTCTCTTCAGACGATGGCTAACCTATCACACCTTTCTCTTCAGTGTGAACTACTTCCTAATCGTCCTTTCTCTTCAGACGATATCTAACACAGTATCATCATTTTCACACGTTATTTAGTTTCTCAATCTAATCGTCCTTTCTCTTCAGACGATATCTAACACAGTATCATCATTTTCACACGTTTTTTAGTTGCTCAATCTAATCATCCTTTCTCTTCAGACGATATCTAACACAGTATCATCATTTTCACACGTTTTTTAGTTGCTCAATCTAATCATCCTTTCTCTTCAGACGATATCTAACACAGTATCATCATTTTCACTTTTTTTAGTTTCTCAATCTAATCGTCCTTTCTCTTCAGACGATGGCTAACCTATCACACCTTTATCTTCAGTGTCAACTACTTCCTAATCGTCCTTTCTCTTCAGACGATATCTAACACAGTATCATCATTTTCACACGTTATTTAGTTTCTCAATCTAATCGTCCTTTCTCTTCAGACGATATCTAACACAGTATCATCATTTTCACACGTTTTTTTTAGTTTCTCAATCTAATCATCCTTTCACTTCAGATGATGGCTAACCTATCACACCTTTCTCTTCAGTGTAAACTACTTCCTAATCGTCCTTTCTCTTCAGACGATATCTAACACAGTATCATCATTTTCACACGTTATTTAGTTTCTCAATCTAATCGTCCTTTCTCTTCAGACGATATCTAACACAGTATCATCATTTTCACACGTTTTTTAGTTGCTCAATCTAATCATCCTTTCTCTTCAGACGATATCTAACACAGTATCATCATTTTCACACGTTTTTTTAGTTGCTCAATCTAATCATCCTTTCTCTTCAGACGATGGCTAACCTATCACACCTTTCTCTTCAGTGTGAACTACTTCCTAATCGTCCTTTCTCTTCAGACGATATCTAACACAGTATCATCATTTTCACACGTTATTTAGTTTCTCAATCTAATCGTCCTTTCTCTTCAGACGATATCTAACACAGTATCATCATTTTCACACGTTTTTTAGTTGCTCAATCTAATCATCCTTTCTCTTCAGACGATATCTAACACAGTATCATCATTTTCACACGTTTTTTAGTTGCTCAATCTAATCATCCTTTCTCTTCAGACGATATCTAACACAGTATCATCATTTTCACTTTTTTTAGTTTCTCAATCTAATCGTCCTTTCTCTTCAGACGATGGCTAACCTATCACACCTTTATCTTCAGTGTCAACTACTTCCTAATCGTCCTTTCTCTTCAGACGATATCTAACACAGTATCATCATTTTCACACGTTATTTAGTTTCTCAATCTAATCGTCCTTTCACTTCAGACGATATCTAACACAGTATCATCATTTTCACACGTTTTTTTTAGTTTCTCAATCTAATCATCCTTTCACTTCAGATGATGGCTAACCTATCACACCTTTCTCTTCAGTGTAAACTACTTCCTAATCGTCCTTTCTCTTCAGACGATATCTAACACAGTATCATCATTTTCACACGTTATTTAGTTTCTCAATCTAATCGTCCTTTCTCTTCAGACGATATCTAACACAGTATCATCATTTTCACACGTTTTTTAGTTGCTCAATCTAATCATCCTTTCTCTTCAGACGATATCTAACACAGTATCATCATTTTCACACGTTTTTTTAGTTGCTCAATCTAATCATCCTTTCTCTTCAGACGATGGCTAACCTATCACACCTTTCTCTTCAGTGTGAACTACTTCCTAATCGTCCTTTCTCTTCAGACGATATCTAACACAGTATCATCATTTTCACACGTTATTTAGTTTCTCAATCTAATCGTCCTTTCTCTTCAGACGATATCTAACACAGTATCATCATTTTCACACGTTTTTTAGTTGCTCAATCTAATCATCCTTTCTCTTCAGACGATATCTAACACAGTATCATCATTTTCACACGTTTTTTAGTTGCTCAATCTAATCATCCTTTCTCTTCAGACGATATCTAACACAGTATCATCATTTTCACTTTTTTTAGTTGCTCAATCTAATCATCCTTTCTCTTCAGACGATATCTAACACAGTATCATCATTTTCACACGTTATTTAGTTTCTCAATCTAATCGTCCTTTCTCTTCAGACGATATCTAACACAGTATCATCATTTTCACTTTTTTTAGTTTCTCAATCTAATCGTCCTTTCTCTTCAGACGATGGCTAACCTATCACACCTTTATCTTCAGTGTCAACTACTTCCTAATCGTCCTTT
This sequence comes from Pristionchus mayeri, assembly GCA_036245805.1. Classification (NCBI taxonomy): domain Eukaryota; kingdom Metazoa; phylum Nematoda; class Chromadorea; order Rhabditida; family Neodiplogasteridae; genus Pristionchus; species Pristionchus mayeri. The sequence goes on along the minus strand of BTRK01000003.1, from coordinate 21,465,602 downwards.
CTCTTCAGACGATATCTAACACAGTATCATCATTTTCACACGTTATTTAGTTTCTCAATCTAATCGTCCTTTCTCTTCAGACGATATCTAACACAGTATCATCATTTTCACACGTTTTTTAGTTGCTCAATCTAATCATCCTTTCTCTTCAGACGATATCCAACACAGTATCATCATTTTCACACATTTTTTAGTTGCTCAATCTAATCATCCTTTCTCTTCAGACGATGGCCAACCTATCACACCTTTCTCTTCAGTGTGAACTACTTCCTAATCGTCCTTTCTCTTCAGACGATATCTAACACAGTATCATCATTTTCACACTTTTTTTTAGTTTCTCAATCTAATCGTCCTTTCTCTTCAGACGATGGCTAACCTATCACACCTTTCTCTTCAGTGTGAACTACTTCTTAATCATCCTTTCTCTTCAGACGATATCTAACACAGTATCATCATTTTCACACGTTTTTTTTAGTTTCTCAATCTAATCATCCTTTCACTTCAGATGATGGCTAACCTATCACACCTTTCTCTTCAGTGTAAACTACTTCCTAATCGTCCTTTCTCTTCAGACGATATCTAACACAGTATCATCATTTTCACACGTTATTTAGTTTCTCAATCTAATCGTCCTTTCTCTTCAGACGATATCTAACACAGTATCATCATTTTCACACGTTTTTTAGTTGCTCAATCTAATCATCCTTTCTCTTCAGACGATATCTAACACAGTATCATCATTTTCACACGTTTTTTTAGTTGCTCAATCTAATCATCCTTTCTCTTCAGACGATGGCTAACCTATCACACCTTTCTCTTCAGTGTGAACTACTTCTTAATCATCCTTTCTCTTCAGACGATATCTAACACAGTATCATCATTTTCACACGTTTTTTTTAGTTTCTCAATCTAATCATCCTTTCTCTTCAGACGATATCTAACACAGTATCATCATTTTCACTTTTTTTAGTTGCTCAATCTAATCGTCCTTTCACTTCAGACGATATCTAACACAGTATCATCATTTTCACACGTTTTTTTTAGTTTCTCAATCTAATCATCCTTTCACTTCAGATGATGGCTAACCTATCACACCTTTCTCTTCAGTGTAAACTACTTCCTAATCGTCCTTTCTCTTCAGACGATATCTAACACAGTATCATCATTTTCACACGTTATTTAGTTTCTCAATCTAATCGTCCTTTCTCTTCAGACGATATCTAACACAGTATCATCATTTTCACACGTTTTTTAGTTGCTCAATCTAATCATCCTTTCTCTTCAGACGATATCTAACACAGTATCATCATTTTCACACGTTTTTTTAGTTGCTCAATCTAATCATCCTTTCTCTTCAGACGATGGCTAACCTATCACACCTTTCTCTTCAGTGTGAACTACTTCCTAATCGTCCTTTCTCTTCAGACGATATCTAACACAGTATCATCATTTTCACACGTTATTTAGTTTCTCAATCTAATCGTCCTTTCTCTTCAGACGATATCTAACACAGTATCATCATTTTCACACGTTTTTTAGTTGCTCAATCTAATCATCCTTTCTCTTCAGACGATATCTAACACAGTATCATCATTTTCACACGTTTTTTAGTTGCTCAATCTAATCATCCTTTCTCTTCAGACGATATCTAACACAGTATCATCATTTTCACTTTTTTTAGTTGCTCAATCTAATCATCCTTTCTCTTCAGACGATATCTAACACAGTATCATCATTTTCACACGTTATTTAGTTTCTCAATCTAATCGTCCTTTCTCTTCAGACGATATCTAACACAGTATCATCATTTTCACTTTTTTTAGTTTCTCAATCTAATCGTCCTTTCTCTTCAGACGATGGCTAACCTATCACACCTTTATCTTCAGTGTCAACTACTTCCTAATCGTCCTTTCTCTTCAGACGATATCTAACACAGTATCATCATTTTCACACGTTATTTAGTTTCTCAATCTAATCGTCCTTTCTCTTCAGACGATATCTAACACAGTATCATCATTTTCACACGTTTTTTAGTTGCTCAATCTAATCATCCTTTCTCTTCAGACGATATCCAACACAGTATCATCATTTTCACACATTTTTTAGTTGCTCAATCTAATCATCCTTTCTCTTCAGACGATGGCCAACCTATCACACCTTTCTCTTCAGTGTGAACTACTTCCTAATCGTCCTTTCTCTTCAGACGATATCTAACACAGTATCATCATTTTCACACTTTTTTTTAGTTTCTCAATCTAATCGTCCTTTCTCTTCAGACGATGGCTAACCTATCACACCTTTCTCTTCAGTGTGAACTACTTCTTAATCATCCTTTCTCTTCAGACGATATCTAACACAGTATCATCATTTTCACACGTTTTTTTTAGTTTCTCAATCTAATCATCCTTTCACTTCAGATGATGGCTAACCTATCACACCTTTCTCTTCAGTGTAAACTACTTCCTAATCGTCCTTTCTCTTCAGACGATATCTAACACAGTATCATCATTTTCACACGTTATTTAGTTTCTCAATCTAATCGTCCTTTCTCTTCAGACGATATCTAACACAGTATCATCATTTTCACACGTTTTTTAGTTGCTCAATCTAATCATCCTTTCTCTTCAGACGATATCTAACACAGTATCATCATTTTCACACGTTTTTTTAGTTGCTCAATCTAATCATCCTTTCTCTTCAGACGATGGCTAACCTATCACACCTTTCTCTTCAGTGTGAACTACTTCTTAATCATCCTTTCTCTTCAGACGATATCTAACACAGTATCATCATTTTCACACGTTTTTTTTAGTTTCTCAATCTAATCATCCTTTCACTTCAGATGATGGCTAACCTATCACACCTTTCTCTTCAGTGTAAACTACTTCCTAATCGTCCTTTCTCTTCAGACGATATCTAACACAGTATCATCATTTTCACTTTTTTTAGTTTCTCAATCTAATCGTCCTTTCTCTTCAGACGATGGCTAACCTATCGCACCTTTATCTTTAGTGTGAACTACTTCCTAATCGTCCTTTCTCTTCAGACGATATCTAACACAGTATCATCATTTTCACACGTTTTTTAGTTGCTCAATCTAATCACCCTTTCTCTTCAGACGATGGCCAACCTATCACACCTTTCTCTTCAGTGTGAACTACTTCCTAATCGTCCTTTCTCTTCAGACGATATCTATCACAGTATCATCATTTTCACACGTTTTTTAGTTTCTCAATCTAATCGTCCTTTCTCTTCAGACGATATCTAGCACAGTATCATCATTTTCACACGTTTTTTAGTTTCTCAATCTAATCATCCTTTCTCTTCAGACGATGGCCAACCTATCACACCTTTCTCTTCAGTGTGAACTACTTCCTAATCGTCCTTTCTCTTCAGACGATATCTAACACAGTATCATCATTTTCACACGTTTTTTAGTTGCTCAATCTAATCACCCTTTCTCTTCAGACGATGGCCAACCTATCACACCTTTCTCTTCACTGTGAACTACTTCCTAATCGTCCTTTCTCTTCAGACGATATCTAACACAGTATCATCATTTTCACACGTTTTTTAGTTTCTCAATCTAATCGTCCTTTCTCTTCAGACGATATCTAACACAGTATCATCATTTTCACACGTTTTTTAGTTTCTCAATCTAATCATCCTTTCACTTCAGATGATGGCTAACCTATCACACCTTTCTCTTCAGTGTAAACTACTTCCTAATCGTCCTTTCTCTTCAGACGATATCTAACACAGTATCATCATTTTCACTTTTTTAGTTTCTCAATCTAATCATCCTTTCTCTTCAGACGATGGCTAACCTATCACACCTTTATCTTCAGTGTGAACTACTTCCTAATCGTCCTTTCTCTTCAGACGATATCTAACACAGTATCATCCTTTTCACACGTTATTTAGTTTCTCAATCTAATCGTCCTTTCTCTTCAGACGATATCTAACACAGTATCATCATTTTCACACGTTTTTTAGTTGCTCAATCTAATCACCCTTTCTCTTCAGACGATGGCCAACCTATCACACCTTTCTCTTCAGTGTGAACTACTTCCTAATCGTCCTTTCTCTTCAGACGATATCTAACACAGTATCATCATTTTCACACGTTTTTTAGTTTCTCAATCTAATCGTCCTTTCTCTTCAGACGATGGCTAACCTATCACACCTTTCTCTTCAGTGTGAACTACTTCCTAATCGTCCTTTCTCTTCAGACGATATCTAACGCAGTATCATCATTTTCACACGTTTTTTTAGTTTCTCAATCTAATCGTCCTTTCTCTTCAGACGATATCTAACGCAGTATCATCATTTTCACACGTTTTTTTAGTTTCTCAATCTAATCGTCCTTTCTCTTCAGACGATATCTAACACAGTATCATCATTTTCACACGTTTTTTAGGTTCTCAATCTAATCATCCTTTCTGTTCAGACGATGGCTAACCTATCACACCTTTCTCTTCAGTGTGAACTATTTCCTAATCGTCCTTTCTCTTCAGACGATATCTAACGCAGTATCATCATTTTCACACGTTTTTTTAGGTTCTCAATTTAATCATCCTTTCTCTTCAGACGATGACTAACCTATCACACCTTTCTCTTTAGTGTGAACTACTTCCTAATCGTCCTTTCTCTTCAGACGATATCCAACGCAGTAACATCATTTTCACACGTTTTTTTAGTTTCTCAATCTGATCGTCCGTTCCCTTCAGACGATATCTAACACAGTATCATCATTTTTACACGTTTTTTAGTTGCTCAATCTAATCATCCTTTCTCTTCAGACGATATCTAACACAGTATCATCATTTTCACACGTTTTTTAGGTTCTCAATCTAATCATCCTTTCTCTTCAGACGATGGCTAACCTATCACACCTTTCTCTTCAGTGTGAACTACTTCCTAATCGTCCTTTCTCTTCAGACGATATCTAACGCAGTATCATCATTTTCACACGTTTTTTAGTTGCTCAATCTAATCATCCTTTCTCTTCAGACGATATCTAACACAGTATCATCATTTTCACACGTTTTTTTAGTTGCTCAATCTAATCGTCCTTTCTCTTCAGACGATGGCTAACCTATCACACCTTTCTCTTCAGTGTGAACTACTTCCTAATCGTCCTTTCTCTTCAGACGATATCTAATACAGTATCATCATTTTCACACGTTTTTTTTAGTTTCTCAATCTAATCATCCTTTCACTTCAGATGATGGCTAACCTATCACACCTTTCTCTTCAGTGTGAACTACTTCCTAATCGTCCTTTCTCTTCAGACGATATCTAACACAGTATCATCATTTTCACACGTTTTTTTAGTTTCTCAATCTAATCGTCCTTTCTCTTCAGACGATGGCTAACCTATCACACCTTTCTCTTCAGTGTGAACTACTTCCTAATCGTCCTTTCTCTTCAGACGATATCTAATACAGTATCATCATTTTCACACGTTTTTTTTAGTTTCTCAATCTAATCATCCTTTCACTTCAGATGATGGCTAACCTATCACACCTTTCTCTTCAGTGTGAACTACTTCCTAATCGTCCTTTCTCTTCAGAAGATATCTAACACAGTATCATCATTTTCACACGTTTTTTTAGTTGCTCAATCTAATCATCCTTTCTCTTCAGACGATGGCCAACCTATCACACCTTTCTCTTCAGTGTGAACTACTTCCTAATCGTCCTTTCTCTTCAGAAGATATCTAACACAGTATCATCATTTTCACACGTTTTTTTAGTTTCTCAATCTAATCGTCCTTTCTCTTCAGACGATGGCTAACCTATCACACCTTTCTCTTCAGTGTGAACTACTTCCTAATCGTCCTTTCTCTTCAGAAGATATCTAACACAGTATCATCATTTTCACACGTTTTTTAGTTTCTCAATCTAATCGTCCTTTCTCTTCAGACGATGGCTAACCTATCACACCTTTCTCTTCAGTGTGAACTACTTCCTAATCGTCCTTTCTCTTCAGACGATATCTAACACAGTATCATCATTTTCACACGTTTTTTAGTTGCTCAATCTAATCATCCTTTCTCTTCAGACGATGGCCAACCTATCACACCTTTCTCTTCAGTGTGAACTACTTCCTAATCGTCCTTCCTCCTCAGACGATATCTAACACAGTATCATAATTTTCACACGTTATTTAGTTTCTCAATCTAATCGTCCTTTCTCTTCAGACGATATCTAACGCAGTATCATCATTTTCACACGTTTTTTTAGTTTCTCAATCTAATCGTCCTTTCTCTTCAGACGATATCTAACGCAGTATCATCATTTTCACACGTTTTTTTAGTTTCTCAATCTAATCGTCCTTTCTCTTCAGACGATATCTAACACAGTATCATCATTTTCACACGTTTTTTAGGTTCTCAATCTAATCGTCCTTTCTCTTCAGACGATATCTAACACAGTATCATAATTTTCACACGTTATTTAGGTTCTCAATCTAATCATCCTTTCTCTTCAGACGATGACTAACCTATCACACCTTTCTCTTTAGGGTGAACTACTTCCTAATCGTCCTTTCTCTTCAGACGATATCTAACACAGTATCATCATTTTCACACTTTTTTTAGTTTCTCAATCTAATCGTCCTTTCTCTTCAGACGATGGCTAACCTATCACACCTTTCTCTTCAGTGTGAACTACTTCCTAATCGTCCTTTCTCTTCAGACGATATCTAACACAGTATCATAATTTTCACACGTTATTTAGTTTCTCAATCTAATCGTCCTTTCTCTTCAGACGATATCTAACACAGTATCATCATTTTCACACGTTTTTTAGGTTCTCAATCTAATCATCCTTTCTCTTCAGACGATGACTAACCTATCACACCTTTCTCTTTAGTGTGAACTACTTCCTAATCGTCCTTTCTCTTCAGACGATATCTAACGCAGTATCATCATTTTCACACGTTTTTTTAGTTTCTCAATCTAATCGTCCTTTCTCTTCAGACGATATCTAACGCAGTATCATCATTTTCACACGTTTTTTTAGTTTCTCAATCTAATCGTCCTTTCTCTTCAGACGATATCTAACACAGTATCATCATTTTCACACGTTTTTTAGGTTCTCAATCTAATCATCCTTTCTGTTCAGACGATGGCTAACCTATCACACCTTTCTCTTCAGTGTGAACTATTTCCTAATCGTCCTTTCTCTTCAGACGATATCTAACACAGTATCATCATTTTCACACGTTTTTTTAGTTTCTCAATCTAATCGTCCTTTCTCTTCAGACGATGGCTAACCTATCACACCTTTCTCTTCAGTGTGAACTACTTCCTAATCGTCCTTTCTCTTCAGACGATATCTAATACAGTATCATCATTTTCACACGTTTTTTTTAGTTTCTCAATCTAATCATCCTTTCACTTCAGATGATGGCTAACCTATCACACCTTTCTCTTCAGTGTGAACTACTTCCTAATCGTCCTTTCTCTTCAGAAGATATCTAACACAGTATCATCATTTTCACACGTTTTTTTAGTTGCTCAATCTAATCATCCTTTCTCTTCAGACGATGGCCAACCTATCACACCTTTCTCTTCAGTGTGAACTACTTCCTAATCGTCCTTTCTCTTCAGACGATATCTAATACAGTATCATCATTTTCACACGTTTTTTTTAGTTTCTCAATCTAATCATCCTTTCACTTCAGATGATGGCTAACCTATCACACCTTTCTCTTCAGTGTGAACTACTTCCTAATCGTCCTTTCTCTTCAGAAGATATCTAACACAGTATCATCATTTTCACACGTTTTTTTAGTTGCTCAATCTAATCATCCTTTCTCTTCAGACGATGGCCAACCTATCACACCTTTCTCTTCAGTGTGAACTACTTCCTAATCGTCCTTTCTCTTCAGACGATATCTAACGCAGTATCATCATTTTCACACGTTTTTTTAGTTTCTCAATCTAATCGTCCTTTCTCTTCAGACGATATCTAACACAGTATCATCATTTTCACACGTTTTTTAGGTTCTCAATCTAATCATCCTTTCTGTTCAGACGATGGCTAACCTATCACACCTTTCTCTTCAGTGTGAACTATTTCCTAATCGTCCTTTCTCTTCAGACGATATCTAACGCAGTATCATCATTTTCACACGTTTTTTTAGGTTCTCAATTTAATCATCCTTTCTCTTCAGACGATGACTAACCTATCACACCTTTCTCTTTAGTGTGAACTACTTCCTAATCGTCCTTTCTCTTCAGACGATATCCAACGCAGTAACATCATTTTCACACGTTTTTTTAGTTTCTCAATCTGATCGTCCTTTCCCTTCAGACGATATCTAACACAGTATCATCATTTTCACACGTTTTTTTAGTTTCTCAATCTAATCGTCCTTTCTCTTCAGACGATATCTAACACAGTATCATCATTTTCACACGTTTTTTAGGTTCTCAATCTAATCATCCTTTCTGTTCAGACGATGGCTAACCTATCACACCTTTCTCTTCAGTGTGAACTATTTCCTAATCGTCCTTTCTCTTCAGACGATATCTAACACAGTATCATCATTTTCACACGTTTTTTTAGTTTCTCAATCTAATCGTCCTTTCTCTTCAGACGATGGCTAACCTATCACACCTTTCTCTTCAGTGTGAACTACTTCCTAATCGTCCTTTCTCTTCAGACGATATCTAATACAGTATCATCATTTTCACACGTTTTTTTTAGTTTCTCAATCTAATCATCCTTTCACTTCAGATGATGGCTAACCTATCACACCTTTCTCTTCAGTGTGAACTACTTCCTAATCGTCCTTTCTCTTCAGAAGATATCTAACACAGTATCATCATTTTCACACGTTTTTTTAGTTGCTCAATCTAATCATCCTTTCTCTTCAGACGATGGCCAACCTATCACACCTTTCTCTTCAGTGTGAACTACTTCCTAATCGTCCTTTCTCTTCAGACGATATCTAATACAGTATCATCATTTTCACACGTTTTTTTTAGTTTCTCAATCTAATCATCCTTTCACTTCAGATGATGGCTAACCTATCACACCTTTCTCTTCAGTGTGAACTACTTCCTAATCGTCCTTTCTCTTCAGAAGATATCTAACACAGTATCATCATTTTCACACGTTTTTTTAGTTGCTCAATCTAATCATCCTTTCTCTTCAGACGATGGCCAACCTATCACACCTTTCTCTTCAGTGTGAACTACTTCCTAATCGTCCTTTCTCTTCAGACGATATCTAACGCAGTATCATCATTTTCACACGTTTTTTTAGTTTCTCAATCTAATCGTCCTTTCTCTTCAGACGATATCTAACACAGTATCATCATTTTCACACGTTTTTTAGGTTCTCAATCTAATCATCCTTTCTGTTCAGACGATGGCTAACCTATCACACCTTTCTCTTCAGTGTGAACTATTTCCTAATCGTCCTTTCTCTTCAGACGATATCTAACGCAGTATCATCATTTTCACACGTTTTTTTAGGTTCTCAATTTAATCATCCTTTCTCTTCAGACGATGACTAACCTATCACACCTTTCTCTTTAGTGTGAACTACTTCCTAATCGTCCTTTCTCTTCAGACGATATCCAACGCAGTAACATCATTTTCACACGTTTTTTTAGTTTCTCAATCTGATCGTCCTTTCCCTTCAGACGATATCTAACACAGTATCATCATTTTCACACGTTTTTTAGTTGCTCAATCTAATCATCCTTTCTCTTCAGACGATATCTAACACAGTATCATCATTTTCACACGTTTTTTAGGTTCTCAATCTAATCATCCTTTCTCTTCAGACGATGGCTAACCTATCACACCTTTCTCTTCAGTGTGAACTACTTCCTAATCGTCCTTTCTCTTCAGACGATATCTAACGCAGTATCATCATTTTCACACGTTTTTTAGTTGCTCAATCTAATCATCCTTTCTCTTCAGACGATATCTAACACAGTATCATCATTTTCACACGTTTTTTTAGTTGCTCAATCTAATCGTCCTTTCTCTTCAGACGATGGCTAACCTATCACACCTTTCTCTTCAGTGTGAACTACTTCCTAATCGTCCTTTCTCTTCAGACGATATCTAATACAGTATCATCATTTTCACACGTTTTTTTAGGTTCTCAATTTAATCATCCTTTCTCTTCAGACGATGACTAACCTATCACACCTTTCTCTTTAGTGTGAACTACTTCCTAATCGTCCTTTCTCTTCAGACGATATCCAACGCAGTAACATCATTTTCACACGTTTTTTTAGTTTCTCAATCTGATCGTCCTTTCCCTTCAGACGATATCTAACACAGTATCATCATTTTCACACGTTTTTTAGTTGCTCAATCTAATCATCCTTTCTCTTCAGACGATATCTAACACAGTATCATCATTTTCACACGTTTTTTAGGTTCTCAATCTAATCATCCTTTCTCTTCAGACGATGGCTAACCTATCACACCTTTCTCTTCAGTGTGAACTACTTCCTAATCGTCCTTTCTCTTCAGACGATATCTAACGCAGTATCATCATTTTCACACGTTTTTTAGTTGCTCAATCTAATCATCCTTTCTCTTCAGACGATATCTAACACAGTATCATCATTTTCACACGTTTTTTTAGTTGCTCAATCTAATCGTCCTTTCTCTTCAGACGATGGCTAACCTATCACACCTTTCTCTTCAGTGTGAACTACTTCCTAATCGTCCTTTCTCTTCAGACGATATCTAATACAGTATCATCATTTTCACACGTTTTTTTTAGTTTCTCAATCTAATCATCCTTTCACTTCAGATGATGGCTAACCTATCACACCTTTCTCTTCAGTGTGAACTACTTCCTAATCGTCCTTTCTCTTCAGACGATATCTAACACAGTATCATCATTTTCACACGTTTTTTTAGTTTCTCAATCTAATCGTCCTTTCTCTTCAGACGATGGCTAACCTATCACACCTTTCTCTTCAGTGTGAACTACTTCCTAATCGTCCTTTCTCTTCAGACGATATCTAATACAGTATCATCATTTTCACACTTTTTTTTAGTTTCTCAATCTAATCATCCTTTCACTTCAGATGATGGCTAACCTATCACACCTTTCTCTTCAGTGTGAACTACTTCCTAATCGTCCTTTCTCTTCAGAAGATATCTAACACAGTATCATCATTTTCACACGTTTTTTTAGTTTCTCAATCTAATCGTCCTTTCTCTTCAGACGATGGCTAACCTATCACACCTTTCTCTTCAGTGTGAACTACTTCCTAATCGTCCTTTCTCTTCAGAAGATATCTAACACAGTATCATCATTTTCACACGTTTTTTTAGTTGCTCAATCTAATCATCCTTTCTCTTCAGACGATGGCCAACCTATCACACCTTTCTCTTCAGTGTGAACTACTTCCTAATCGTCCTTTCTCTTCAGACGATATCTAACACAGTATCATCATTTTCACACGTTTTTTTAGTTTCTCAATCTAATCGTCCTTTCTCTTCAGACGATGGCCAACCTATGACACCTTTCTCTTCAGTGTGAACTACTTCCTAATCGTCCTTTCTCTTCAGACGATATCTAACACAGTATCATCATTTTCACACGTTTTTTAGTTTCTCAATCTAATCGTCCTTTCTCTTCAGACGATGGCTAACCTATCACACCTTTATCTTCAGTGTGAACTACTTCCTAATCGTCCTTTCTCTTCAGACGATATCTAACACAGTATCATCATTTTCACACGTTTTTTTAGTTGCTCAATCTAATCATCCTTTCTCTTCAGACGATGGCCAACCTATCACACCTTTCTCTTCAGTGTGAACTACTTCCTAATCGTCCTTTCTCTTCAGACGATATCTAACACAGTATCATCATTTTCACACGTTTTTTTAGTTTCTCAATCTAATCGTCCTTTCTCTTCAGACGATGGCCAACCTATGACACCTTTCTCTTCAGTGTGAACTACTTCCTAATCGTCCTTTCTCTTCAGACGATATCTAACACAGTATCATCATTTTCACACGTTTTTTAGTTTCTCAATCTAATCGTCCTTTCTCTTCAGACGATGGCTAACCTATCACACCTTTCTCTTCAGTGTGAACTACTTCCTAATCGTCCTTTCTCTTCAGACGATATCTAACACAGTATCATCATTTTCACACGTTTTTTAGTTGCTCAATCTAATCATCCTTTCTCTTCAGACGATGGCCAACCTATCACACCTTTCTCTTCAGTGTGAACTACTTCCTAATCGTCCTTCCTCCTCAGACGATATCTAACACAGTATCATAATTTTCACACGTTATTTAGTTTCTCAATCTAATCGTCCTTTCTCTTCAGACGATATCTAACGCAGTATCATCATTTTCACACGTTTTTTTAGTTTCTCAATCTAATCGTCCTTTCTCTTCAGACGATATCTAACGCAGTATCATCATTTTCACACGTTTTTTTAGTTTCTCAATCTAATCGTCCTTTCTCTTCAGACGATATCTAACACAGTATCATCATTTTCACACGTTTTTTAGGTTCTCAATCTAATCGTCCTTTCTCTTCAGACGATATCTAACACAGTATCATAATTTTCACACGTTATTTAGGTTCTCAATCTAATCATCCTTTCTCTTCAGACGATGACTAACCTATCACACCTTTCTCTTTAGGGTGAACTACTTCCTAATCGTCCTTTCTCTTCAGACGATATCTAACACAGTATCATCATTTTCACACTTTTTTTAGTTTCTCAATCTAATCGTCCTTTCTCTTCAGACGATGGCTAACCTATCACACCTTTCTCTTCAGTGTGAACTACTTCCTAATCGTCCTTTCTCTTCAGACGATATCTAACACAGTATCATAATTTTCACACGTTATTTAGTTTCTCAATCTAATCGTCCTTTCTCTTCAGACGATATCTAACACAGTATCATCATTTTCACACGTTTTTTAGGTTCTCAATCTAATCATCCTTTCTCTTCAGACGATGACTAACCTATCACACCTTTCTCTTTAGTGTGAACTACTTCCTAATCGTCCTTTCTCTTCAGACGATATCTAACACAGTATCATCATTTTCACACTTTTTTTAGTTTCTCAATCTAATCGTCCTTTCTCTTCAGACGATATCTAACACAGTATCATCATTTTCACACGTTTTTTAGGTTCTCAATCTAATCATCCTTTCTCTTCAGACGATGACTAACCTATCACACCTTTCTCTTCAGTGTGAACTACTTCCTAATCGTCCTTCCTCCTCAGACGATATCTAACACAGTATCATAATTTTCACACGTTATTTAGTTTCTCAATCTAATCGTCCTTTCTCTTCAGACGATATCTAACGCAGTATCATCATTTTCACACGTTTTTTTAGTTTCTCAATCTAATCGTCCTTTCTCTTCAGACGATATCTAACACAGTATCATCATTTTCACACGTTTTTTAGGTTCTCAATCTAATCATCCTTTCTCTTCAGACGATGACTAACCTATCACACCTTTCTCTTTAGTGTGAACTACTTCCTAATCGTCCTTTCTCTTCAGACGATATCCAACGCAGTATCATCATTTTCACACGTTTTTTTAGTTTCTCAATCTAATCGTCCTTTCCCTTCAGACGATATCTAACACAGTATCATCATTTTCACACGTTTTTTAGTTGCTCAATCTAATCATCCTTTCTCTTCAGACGATATCTAACACAGTATCATCATTTTCACACGTTTTTTAGGTTCTCAATCTAATCATCCTTTCTCTTCAGACGATGACTAACCTATCACACCTTTCTCTTCAGTGTGAACTACTTCCTAATCGTCCTTTCTCTTCAGACGATATCTAACGCAGTATCATCATTTTCACACGTTTTTTTAGGTTCTCAATCTAATCATCCTTTCTCTTCAGACGATGACTAACCTATCACACCTTTCTCTTTAGTGTGAACTACTTCCTAATCGTCCTTTCTCTTCAGACGATATCCAACGCAGTAACATCATTTTCACACGTTTTTTTAGTTTCTCAATCTAATCGTCCTTTCCCTTCAGACGATATCTAACACAGTATCATCATTTTCACACGTTTTTTAGTTGCTCAATCTAATCATCCTTTCTCTTCAGACGATATCTAACACAGTATCATCATTTTCACACGTTTTTTAGGTTCTCAATCTAATCATCCTTTCTCTTCAGACGATGGCTAACCTATCACACCTTTCTCTTCAGTGTGAACTACTTCCTAATCGTCCTTTCTCTTCAGACGATATCTAACGCAGTATCATCATTTTCACACGTTTTTTAGTTGCTCAATCTAATCATCCTTTCTCTTCAGACGATATCTAACACAGTATCATCATTTTCACACGTTTTTTTAGTTGCTCAATCTAATCGTCCTTTCTCTTCAGACGATGGCTAACCTATCACACCTTTCTCTTCAGTGTGAACTACTTCCTAATCGTCCTTTCTCTTCAGACGATATCTAATACAGTATCATCATTTTCACACGTTTTTTTTAGTTTCTCAATCTAATCATCCTTTCACTTCAGATGATGGCTAACCTATCACACCTTTCTCTTCAGTGTGAACTACTTCCTAATCGTCCTTTCTCTTCAGACGATATCTAACACAGTATCATCATTTTCACACGTTTTTTTAGTTTCTCAATCTAATCGTCCTTTCTCTTCAGACGATGGCTAACCTATCACACCTTTCTCTTCAGTGTGAACTACTTCCTAATCGTCCTTTCTCTTCAGACGATATCTAATACAGTATCATCATTTTCACACGTTTTTTTTAGTTTCTCAATCTAATCATCCTTTCACTTCAGATGATGGCTAACCTATCACACCTTTCTCTTCAGTGTGAACTACTTCCTAATCGTCCTTTCTCTTCAGAAGATATCTAACACAGTATCATCATTTCACACGTTTTTTTAGTTGCTCAATCTAATCATCCTTTCTCTTCAGACGATGGCCAACCTATCACACCTTTCTCTTCAGTGTGAACTACTTCCTAATCGTCCTTTCTCTTCAGAAGATATCTAACACAGTATCATCATTTTCACACGTTTTTTTAGTTTCTCAATCTAATCGTCCTTTCTCTTCAGACGATGGCTAACCTATCACACCTTTCTCTTCAGTGTGAACTACTTCCTAATCGTCCTTTCTCTTCAGAAGATATCTAACACAGTATCATCATTTTCACACGTTTTTTTAGTTGCTCAATCTAATCATCCTTTCTCTTCAGACGATGGCCAACCTATCACACCTTTCTCTTCAGTGTGAACTACTTCCTAATCGTCCTTTCTCTTCAGACGATATCTAACACAGTATCATCATTTTCACACGTTTTTTTAGTTTCTCAATCTAATCGTCCTTTCTCTTCAGACGATGGCCAACCTATGACACCTTTCTCTTCAGTGTGAACTACTTCCTAATCGTCCTTTCTCTTCAGAAGATATCTAACACAGTATCATCATTTTCACACGTTTTTTTAGTTGCTCAATCTAATCATCCTTTCTCTTCAGACGATGGCCAACCTATCACACCTTTCTCTTCAGTGTGAACTACTTCCTAATCGTCCTTTCTCTTCAGACGATATCTAACACAGTATCATCATTTTCACACGTTTTTTTAGTTTCTCAATCTAATCGTCCTTTCTCTTCAGACGATGGCCAACCTATGACACCTTTCTCTTCAGTGTGAACTACTTCCTAATCGTCCTTTCTCTTCAGACGATATCTAACACAGTATCATCATTTTCACACGTTTTTTAGTTTCTCAATCTAATCGTCCTTTCTCTTCAGACGATGGCTAACCTATCACACCTTTCTCTTCAGTGTGAACTACTTCCTAATCGTCCTTTCTCTTCAGACGATATCTAACACAGTATCATCATTTTCACACGTTTTTTAGTTGCTCAATCTAATCATCCTTTCTCTTCAGACGATGGCCAACCTATCACACCTTTCTCTTCAGTGTGAACTACTTCCTAATCGTCCTTTCTCTTCAGACGATATCTAACACAGTATCATCATTTTCACACGTTATTTAGTTTCTCAATCTAATCGTCCTTTCTCTTCAGACGATATCTAACACAGTATCATCATTTTCACACGTTTTTTAGTTGCTCAATCTAATCATCCTTTCTCTTCAGACGATATCTAACACAGTATCATCATTTTCACACGTTTTTTTAGTTGCTCAATCTAATCATCCTTTCTCTTCAGACGATGGCCAACCTATCACACCTTTCTCTTCAGTGTGAACTACTTCCTAATCGTCCTTTCTCTTCAGACGATATCTAACACAGTATCATCATTTTCACACGTTTTTTTAGTTTCTCAATCTAATCGTCCTTTCTCTTCAGACGATGGCTAACCTATCACACCTTTCTCTTCAGTGTGAACTACTTCCTAATCGTCCTTTCTCTTCAGACGATATCTAACACAGTATCATCATTTTCACACGTTTTTTTAGTTTCTCAATCTAATCGTCCTTTCTCTTCAGACGATGGCTAACCTATCACACCTTTCTCTTCAGTGTGAACTACTTCCTAATCGTCCTTTCTCTTCAGACGATATCTAACACAGTATCATCATTTTCACACGTTTTTTTAGTTTCTCAATCTAATCGTCCTTTCTCTTCAGACGATGGCTAACCTATCACACCTTTCTCTTCAGTGTGAACTACTTCCTAATCGTCCTTTCTCTTCAGACGATATCTAACACAGTATCATCATTTTCACACGTTTTTTTAGTTTCTCAATCTAATCGTCCTTTCTCTTCAGACGATGGCTAACCTATCACACCTTTCTCTTCAGTGTGAACTACTTCCTAATCGTCCTTTCTCTTCAGACGATATCTAACACAGTATCATCATTTTCACACGTTTTTTTAGTTTCTCAATCTAATCGTCCTTTCTCTTCAGACGATGGCTAACCTATCACACCTTTATCTTTAGTGTGAACTACTTCCTAATCGTCCTTTGTCTTCAGACGATGGCTAACCTATCACACCTTTATCTTCAGTGTGAACTACTTCCTAATCGTAGTTTCTCTTCAGACGATGGCTAACCTATCACACCTTTCTCTTCAGTGTGAACTACTTCCTAATCGTCCTTTCTCTTCAGACGATATCTAACACAGTATCATCATTTTCACACGTTTTTTTAGTTTCTCAATCTAATCATCCTTTCACTTCAGATGATGGCTAACCTATCACACCTTTCTCTTCAGTGTAAACTACTTCCTAATCGTCCTTTCTCTTCAGACGATATCTAACACAGTATCATCATTTTCACACGTTATTTAGTTTCTCAATCTAATCGTCCTTTCTCTTCAGACGATATCTAACACAGTATCATCATTTTCACACGTTTTTTAGTTGCTCAATCTAATCATCCTTTCTCTTCAGACGATATCTAACACAGTATCATCATTTTCACACGTTTTTTAGTTGCTCAATCTAATCATCCTTTCTCTTCAGACGATATCTAACACAGTATCATCATTTTCACACGTTTTTTAGTTGCTCAATCTAATCATCCTTTCTCTTCAGACGATATCTAACACAGTATCATCATTTTCACTTTTTTTAGTTTCTCAATCTAATCGTCCTTTCTCTTCAGACGATGGCTAACCTATCACACCTTTATCTTCAGTGTGAACTACTTCCTAATCGTCCTTTCTCTTCAGACGTTATCTAACACAGTATCATCATTTTCACACGTTATTTAGTTTCTCAATCTAATCGTCCTTTCTCTTCAGACGATATCTAACACAGTATCATCATTTTCACACGTTTTTTAGTTGCTCAATCTAATCATCCTTTCTCTTCAGACGATATCTAACACAGTATCATCATTTTCACACGTTTTTTAGTTGCTCAATCTAATCATCCTTTCTCTTCAGACGATATCTAACACAGTATCATCATTTTCACTTTTTTTAGTTGCTCAATCTAATCATCCTTTCTCTTCAGACGATATCTAACACAGTATCATCGTCTGAAGAGAAAGGACGATTAGGAAGTAGTTCACACAGAAGAGAAAGATGTGATAGGTTGGCCATCGTCTGAAGAGAAAGGACGATTAGATTGAGAAACTAAAAAAAAGTGTGAAAATGATGATACTGTGTTAGATATCGTCTGAAGAGAAAGGACGATTAGGAAGTAGTTCACACAGAAGAGAAAGGTGTGATAGGTTGGCCATCGTCTGAAGAGAAAGGATGATTAGATTGAGCAACTAAAAAACGTGTGAAAATGATGATACTGTGTTAGATATCGTCTGAAGAGAAAGGATGATTAGATTGAGCAACTAAAAAACGTGTGAAAATGATGATACTGTGTTAGATATCGTCTGAAGAGAAAGGACGATTAGATTGAGAAACTAAATAACGTGTGAAAAAGATGATACTGTGTTAGATATCGTCTGAAGAGAAAGGACGATTAGGAAGTAGTTGACACTGAAGATAAAGGTGTGATAGGTTAGCCATCGTCTGAAGAGAAAGGACGATTAAGAAGTAGTTCACACTGAAGAGAAAGGTGTGATAGGTTGGCCATCGTCTGAAGAGAAAGGATGATTAGATTGAGCAACTAAAAAACGTGTGAAAATGATGATACTGTGTTAGATATCGTCTGAAGAGAAAGGACGATTAGATTGAGAAACTAAATAACGTGTTAAAATGATGATACTGTGTTAGATATCGTCTGAAGAGAAAGGACGATTAGGAAGTAGTTCACACTGAAGATAAAGGTGTGATAGGTTAGCCATCGTCTGAAGAGAAAGGACGATTAGATTGAGAAACTAAAAAAAGTGAAAATGATGATACTGTGTTAGATATCGTCTGAAGAGAAAGGACGATTAGGAAGTAGTTTACACTGAAGAGAAAGGTGTGATAGGTTAGCCATCATCTGAAGTGAAAGGACGATTAGATTGAGCAACTAAAAAACGTGTGAAAATGATGATACTGTGTTAGATATCGTCTGAAGAGAAAGGATGATTAGATTGAGCAACTAAAAAACGTGTGAAAATGATGATACTGTGTTAGATATCGTCTGAAGAGAAAGGACGATTAGATTGAGAAACTAAATAACGTGTGAAAAAGATGATACTGTGTTAGATATCGTCTGAAGAGAAAGGACGATTAGATTGAGAAACTAAATAACGTGTGAAAATGATGATACTGTGTTAGATATCGTCTGAAGAGAAAGGATGATTAGATTGAGCAACTAAAAAACGTGTGAAAATGATGATACTGTGTTAGATATCGTCTGAAGAGAAAGGACGATTAGATTGAGAAACTAAATAACGTGTGAAAAAGATGATACTGTGTTAGATATCGTCTGAAGAGAAAGGACGATTAGATTGAGAAACTAAATAACGTGTGAAAATGATGATACTGTGTTAGATATCGTCTGAAGAGAAAGGATGATTAGATTGAGCAACTAAAAAACGTGTGAAAATGATGATACTGTGTTAGATATCGTCTGAAGAGAAAGGATGATTAGATTGAGCAACTAAAAAACGTGTGAAAATGATGATACTGTGTTAGATATCGTCTGAAGAGAAAGGACGATTAGATTGAGAAACTAAATAACGTGTGAAAATGATGATACTGTGTTAGATATCGTCTGAAGAGAAAGGACGATTAGGAAGTAGTTCACACTGAAGATAAAGGTGTGATAGGTTAGCCATCGTCTGAAGAGAAAGGACGATTAGATTGAGAAACTAAAAAAAGTGAAAATGATGATACTGTGTTAGATATCGTCTGAAGAGAAAGGACGATTAGGAAGTAGTTTACACTGAAGAGAAAGGTGTGATAGGTTAGCCATCATCTGAAGTGAAAGGACGATTAGATTGAGCAACTAAAAAACGTGTGAAAATGATGATACTGTGTTAGATATCGTCTGAAGAGAAAGGATGATTAGATTGAGCAACTAAAAAACGTGTGAAAATGATGATACTGTGTTAGATATCGTCTGAAGAGAAAGGACGATTAGATTGAGAAACTAAATAACGTGTGAAAAAGATGATACTGTGTTAGATATCGTCTGAAGAGAAAGGACGATTAGATTGAGAAACTAAATAACGTGTGAAAATGATGATACTGTGTTAGATATCGTCTGAAGAGAAAGGATGATTAGATTGAGCAACTAAAAAACGTGTGAAAATGATGATACTGTGTTAGATATCGTCTGAAGAGAAAGGACGATTAGATTGAGAAACTAAATAACGTGTGAAAAAGATGATACTGTGTTAGATATCGTCTGAAGAGAAAGGACGATTAGATTGAGAAACTAAATAACGTGTGAAAATGATGATACTGTGTTAGATATCGTCTGAAGAGAAAGGATGATTAGATTGAGCAACTAAAAAACGTGTGAAAATGATGATACTGTGTTAGATATCGTCTGAAGAGAAAGGATGATTAGATTGAGCAACTAAAAAACGTGTGAAAATGATGATACTGTGTTAGATATCGTCTGAAGAGAAAGGACGATTAGATTGAGAAACTAAATAACGTGTGAAAATGATGATACTGTGTTAGATATCGTCTGAAGAGAAAGGACGATTAGGAAGTAGTTCACACTGAAGATAAAGGTGTGATAGGTTAGCCATCGTCTGAAGAGAAAGGACGATTAGATTGAGCAACTAAAAAACGTGTGAAAATGATGATACTGTGTTAGATATCGTCTGAAGAGAAAGGACGATTAGATTGAGAAACTAAATAACGTGTGAAAAAGATGATACTGTGTTAGATATCGTCTGAAGAGAAAGGACGATTAGATTGAGAAACTAAATAACGTGTGAAAATGATGATACTGTGTTAGATATCGTCTGAAGAGAAAGGATGATTAGATTGAGCAACTAAAAAACGTGTGAAAATGATGATACTGTGTTAGATATCGTCTGAAGAGAAAGGATGATTAGATTGAGCAACTAAAAAACGTGTGAAAATGATGATACTGTGTTAGATATCGTCTGAAGAGAAAGGACGATTAGATTGAGAAACTAAATAACGTGTGAAAATGATGATACTGTGTTAGATATCGTCTGAAGAGAAAGGACGATTAGGAAGTAGTTCACACTGAAGATAAAGGTGTGATAGGTTAGCCATCGTCTGAAGAGAAAGGACGATTAGATTGAGCAACTAAAAAACGTGTGAAAATGATGATACTGTGTTAGATATCGTCTGAAGAGAAAGGACGATTAGATTGAGAAACTAAATAACGTGTGAAAATGATGATACTGTGTTAGATATCGTCTGAAGAGAAAGGACGATTAGGAAGTAGTTTACACTGAAGAGAAAGGTGTGATAGGTTAGCCATCATCTGAAGTGAAAGGATGATTAGATTGAGAAACTAAAAAAACGTGTGAAAATGATGATACTGTGTTAGATATCGTCTGAAGAGAAAGGACGATTAGGAAGTAGTTCAGACTGAAGAGAAAGGTGTGATAGGTTAGCCATCGTCTGAAGAGAAAGGACGATTAGGAAGTAGTTCACACTGAAGATAAAGGTGTGATAGGTTAGCCATCGTCTGAAGACAAAGGACGATTAGGAAGTAGTCTTTAGTCTCAAGTAGTCTCAAGTAGGAAGTAGTCTCAGTCTAGTCTTTGTCTCCGTCGCGAGCGGTCGTCTCCCCCCTCGCTCCCGGATTAGGGAAATTGCCTTCCCTCTCCTCTCGCCTCGACTTCCTCCCCTTTCTCGCCGTCGCTGATCTACCTGGTCTTCGCTAGTCGGCACGTGGGAAGCCGACGGAGGTGGTCTAATCTCACTCGACCAGGTGGGACACTTTTCAACGCTTTCTCCCCTGCGCGATGTCGGGAACCAGGGCCCCTCTCAAGGCCCCTCTCCCTGCTGCCGCCAAACCCAATTCGGTGCGAGTCGCCTCCCAGGAAAGCGTGGACGCGCTTTCTTGCAAAGTAGACGCTGTCATGGCCATGCTCTCTGATGTACGCGCCCTTCTCCAGACCCTCTCTCTCGCCAATCCTCCCCCTGCCCCCACCTCACTCGCCCCCACTCTCGACGTGGCACGCGTTGTGTACGAGTCGTGCTCTCGTGTAATCTCTGACAGGGCGGAGTACGAGGATAAAGAAACAAGGGCAGTCGTCATTGGACACAAGGAGAACCTGAAGGAGGGAGCAGCTGCCGACGAGAAGCTCATCGCTGACCTCGTCCAGTACTCGGGCAGTGATGCGGTGAAGAAGGCGTGGGATGAGAAGAAGATTTCTCATCACCGCCATCCTCCTGATCGTCCTCCCGGTACTCGCCCTCTCAAGATAAGCTGCCCGGACAAGACTACTCGTGATGCCCTCCTCTCTGGAATTCGTGGAAAGCCAGGCCGTCCCTCTCCCTTCAAGGACTCTCTTGCCTTTATCAGGAAGGACCTGACTCCCACTCAGCTGTCCTTGGAGAAAGAAGCGCGCGCTGAGGCCATGCGACGCAATCTTGAAGCTCGCATGATTGTGTGCGGAGTGCGCGACTTCACTCTGATCAATTACCGTACCCCTCGCCCGCTCCCTCCCCGTTACGGACTCTCTCGCACTAGTAAGACCTCTTCTGCCGATCTCCCTTATCCAGGACACTCCGGAACTCCCTCTTCTGCTCCCTCTGCTGCCTCCATTCCCTCGACTCCCGATCCGGCTGCAATCGCGCCTTCCCGCACTGACCACGTGACAACGAGGAGAGGATAGGACAGTGGCAGCAAGGGTACCATACTTCCACTCTTGTCTCCCCTCCCCTCACTCTCTAGTCATTCCCTCGTTAGGTCAACACACAATCGATCGATATTAAGTACACGTCACTCTAGAAACTCTCCTGTCTCCGTATTCTATGCTAATGCTCGTTCCATTCGATGTAAATCCCCTCAGCTTTCATTCTTGATCGCTTCTCATGAGTACCGCATCATTTGCATATCTGAGACTTGGTTAGATAATAGTGATAGCGACTCTCTCCTTGTTGGCGGTTTTCCTGATTTTTTGCCTTTTCGATGCGATCGCGTTACTTCTGCTGATTACGGTAGGGGTGGTGGCGTCGCGTGTCTAGTTCATAATTCTTTGAATCCCATACTTATTTCTACCTTTTCTTCACCACTTGTCGAGTCGTGTGTAGTTGATATTCATTTAGATTACTCCCCGTCTCTCCCTTATAGGAAAATTAGATTTTTTACTATTTATAGATCTCCTTCCGCCCCTAATGACTCTCTTATTCAACTTCTTTTGAATTTAGAAACTCATATTTCGGTTGATTTTCCTTGTATTTTAATTGGTGATTTTAATTTTCCTAATGTTGATTGGCCCTCTCTTTCTTCTCCAAACCAAAATGACCTACTAGATTTCGTGTCAGACCATCACTTTAATCAGTTTGTCTCTTTCCCTAGTAGGCTCAATAGCTATTTAGATCTATTATTTTGTAATGAGAATATTATATGTAATGTGTCTCCTGCCACTGCACTTAGTGACCATCTCAGTGTGACATTTGACCTTCGCATTCCCCGTCCTCCTCAGAATGTTTGTGCTCCATCCCGTAACTATAGATTAGCTGATTGGATCTCGATTAATGACTGTATACACTTTCATGACTGGACCCACGCTTTGAGCAATCGTGATACCCACCAATCTTATACATATTTTGTTGCCTTTCTAAATAACGTTTTAGACACATTTGTTCCTCTCTCTAAACCTTCCCCTTTCTCTAGATATCCACGAACTTTAAAAATTATTTACGGGAAATGTAAGACATTAACTAGAGTTGCTCCAAACAGTCGTGCATGTGCTATTATGACCCAGCGTTTTAATTTTGCCCTAAATAGATTTCATTGCTCCCTTGAAAATCGTATTGTTATGTCCTCCAATCCTAAGCTTTTCTATAATTATTGCAAGGAGAAATTGAGTACTCCCAAGACCACTCCTTCTGGAATCGTTGATTCTGATGGTTCCGTACTGACATCTAATGACCTGAAGTGTGTAGCTTTTGAAAAATTCTTTTCTTCTGTCTTTAGCCCTCCCCAATCGTCCCCACTCCCTCTCCCTTCCCCTTCTTTCATTTTCGATCTCCCTTCAATTTCTTACGTGGATGTTATCTGTGCACTTAGTAAGCTTGCCCCCAAAGTGAATGTTACTCCCGACACTATTCCCAGTATAGTTCTTTCGAGGTGTAGATTATCTGTTGTATCTCCTCTCCTTACTATTTTTAACAAGTCTCTGCTTACCTCCCAAGTGCCATTTCAATGGCGTCAAGCTTTAGTTAAACCTATTCCAAAAAAATCTAGTAACTCTATAACAGATTTTCGTCCTATTTCACTTACTTCATCTGTGTGTAAAGTTTTTGAGAAGATTATCATAGGTAAAATTACGGCGTTTCTTGACCAGAACAACTTATTTGACCCTCACCAATCTGGTTTCAGAGGAATTGTAGATCAACTTCCACTAATCTTGCTGAGACTTATGCACATTATCTCCGCATCTCTAAGCATGGCTCTCCTTTTGACACAATTTACATAGATTTCAGAAAAGCTTTTGATTCTATTGATCATAGATTATTGTTACATAAATTGTCCGAGTTAGGCATCTCTAATCACATTGTATCATGGTTCCATTCATATCTCTCTGGTCGTACGCAATCCGTATTTATTGACACTTCATTTTCCCCACCATCCCCGGTCATATCTGGCGTGCCACAGGGATCTTGTCTCGGGCCTCTCCTCTTCATCATATTTATCAATGATATCTGTGTAAAATTCCCGGCCTCCATTTATTATTCTGTGTATGCAGACGACCTCAAGTTGTTCGCTGAAGCCCCTCTGTTCTCAGATGACTTGCAATCCGCTCTAGATATTGTTTCTAACTGGTCCTCGCAGTGGAATCTTGGCGTTTCTGAAACTAAATGTCACATTGTTCACTATGGCCGACATAATCCCCGTAAACTATTCACCATTAACGGTGTTATCTTAAACGAGCCTAGCAATGACCCAAGTAAATGTATCATTAAAGATCTAGGAGTGCATTTCTCCCCTTCTCTTTCTTTCTCATCCCATATTAGTAAAATTATTTCTAAAACCCGTACCAAATCTAATCTAATTTTTAAATCCTTTCGTAGCAATTCTATTGAGTTATATCTCAAATCGTATAATACTTTCATCCTCCCAAATCTCGAATATTGCTCCATTATCTGGAATCCTATACATAGTGTAGCATTGACTAAAGAGCTTGAAAGAGTTCAGCGTGACTATACCCGCAGAATGTATGTACGCTGTTCCCTCCCTCCTATATCATATAAGCATCGGCTCCATGAGCTTAATCTAATGACTTTAGAACGCCGTAGGTTCATAATTGATATATTATTCCTCCATTCGATTATCCACAGCCGTTATTCTCTTGATATTTCTTCTCTACTTACACGCGCGCCACTCACTCGCCCCCTCAGAAATGCACACCCACTTCGTATATCTTTACCTTTCATACCAAATAATTCTTGTTCCACTCTTGTATCTAGAACCATGTCCATTTGGAATGCTCTTCCCATAGAATATGTTAGTTCTTCGCATAGTGTATTTTCTAGTTATATCCGTTCACAACCCCCCACTTTTTATCCCCCGTCTATTATTGCCACTCGGCTTGATCTTTGATCCCGTCCCCTCCCCTACCCTTGCTGCCTAGCAACCTTCAACCGATTCGATCCAATCGACGGACATCCGTTTCTTGTATACCCTCTCGTTATTTCTTGAACTCCCACCTAACGGAATAAACGAATGAATGAATGAATGAATGAATGAAGTAGTTCACACTAAAGATAAAGGTGTGATAGGTTAGCCATCGTCTGAAGAGAAAGGACGATTAGATTGAGAAACTAAAAAAACGTGTGAAAATGATGATACTGTGTTAGATATCGTCTGAAGAGAAAGGACGATTAGGAAGTAGTTCACACTGAAGATAAAGGTGTGATAGGTTAGCCATCGTCTGAAGAGAAAGGATGATTAGATTGAGAAACTAAAAAAACGTGTGAAAATGATGATACTGTGTTAGATATCGTCTGAAGAGAAAGGACGATTAGGAAGTAGTTCACACTGAAGAGAAAGGTGTGATAGGTTAGCCATCGTCTGAAGAGAAAGGACGATTAGATTGAGAAACTAAAAAAACGTGTGAAAATGATGATACTGTGTTAGATATCGTCTGAAGAGAAAGGACGATTAGGAAGTAGTTCACACTGAAGAGAAAGGTGTGATAGGTTGGCCATCGTCTGAAGAGAAAGGATGATTAGATTGAGCAACTAAAAAAACGTGTGAAAATGATGATACTGTGTTAGATATCGTCTGAAGAGAAAGGATGATTAGATTGAGCAACTAAAAAACGTGTGAAAATGATGATACTGTGTTAGATATCGTCTGAAGAGAAAGGACGATTAGATTGAGAAACTAAATAACGTGTGAAAATGATGATACTGTGTTAGATATCGTCTGAAGAGAAAGGACGATTAGGAAGTAGTTCACACTGAAGAGAAAGGTGTGATAGGTTAGCCATCGTCTGAAGAGAAAGGACGATTAGATTGAGAAACTAAAAAACGTGTGAAAATGATGATACTGTGTTAGATATCGTCTGAAGAGAAAGGACGATTAGGAAGTAGTTCACACTGAAGAGAAAGGTGTGATAGGTTAGCCATCGTCTGAAGAGAAAGGACGATTAGATTGAGAAACTAAAAAAACGTGTGAAAATGATGATACTGTGTTAGATATCGTCTGAAGAGAAAGGACGATTAGGAAGTAGTTCACACTGAAGAGAAAGGTGTGATAGGTTGGCCATCGTCTGAAGAGAAAGGATGATTAGATTGAGCAACTAAAAAAACGTGTGAAAATGATGATACTGTGTTAGATATCGTCTGAAGAGAAAGGATGATTAGATAGAGCAACTAAAAAACGTGTGAAAATGATGATACTGTGTTAGATATCGTCTGAAGAGAAAGGACGATTAGATTGAGAAACTAAATAACGTGTGAAAATGATGATACTGTGTTAGATATCGTCTGAAGAGAAAGGACGATTAGGAAGTAGTTCACACTGAAGAGAAAGGTGTGATAGGTTAGCTATCGTCTGAAGAGAAAGGACGATTAGATTGAGAAACTAAAAAACGTGTGAAAATGATGATACTGTGTTAGATATCGTCTGAAGAGAAAGGACGATTAGGAAGTAGTTCACACTGAAGAGAAAGGTGTGATAGGTTGGCCATCGTCTGAAGAGAAAGGATGATTAGATTGAGAAACTAAATAACGTGTGAAAATGATGATACTGTGTTAGATATCGTCTGAAGAGAAAGGACGATTAGGAAGTAGTTCACACTGAAGAGAAAGGTGTGATAGGTTAGCCATCGTCTGAAGAGAAAGGACGATTAGATTGAGAAACTAAAAAACGTGTGAAAATGATGATACTGTGTTAGATATCGTCTGAAGAGAAAGGACGATTAGGAAGTAGTTCACACTGAAGAGAAAGGTGTGATAGGTTAGCCATCGTCTGAAGAGAAAGGACGATTAGATTGAGAAACTAAAAAAACGTGTGAAAATGATGATACTGTGTTAGATATCGTCTGAAGAGAAAGGACGATTAGGAAGTAGTTCACACTGAAGAGAAAGGTGTGATAGGTTGGCCATCGTCTGAAGAGAAAGGATGATTAGATTGAGCAACTAAAAAAACGTGTGAAAATGATGATACTGTGTTAGATATCGTCTGAAGAGAAAGGATGATTAGATTGAGCAACTAAAAAACGTGTGAAAATGATGATACTGTGTTAGATATCGTCTGAAGAGAAAGGACGATTAGATTGAGAAACTAAATAACGTGTGAAAATGATGATACTGTGTTAGATATCGTCTGAAGAGAAAGGACGATTAGGAAGTAGTTCACACTGAAGAGAAAGGTGTGATAGGTTGGCCATCGTCTGAAGAGAAAGGATGATTAGATTGAGCAACTAAAAAAACGTGTGAAAATGATGATACTGTGTTAGATATCGTCTGAAGAGAAAGGACGATTAGGAAGTAGTTCACACTGAAGAGAAAGGTGTGATAGGTTAGCCATCGTCTGAAGAGAAAGGACGATTAGATTGAGAAACTAAAAAAACGTGTGAAAATGATGATACTGTGTTAGATATCGTCTGAAGAGAAAGGACGATTAGATTGAGAAACTAAAAAAACGTGTGAAAATGATGATACTGTGTTAGACATCGTCTGAAGAGAAAGGACGATTAGGAAGTAGTTCACACTGAAGAGAAAGGTGTGATAGGTTAGCCATCGTCTGAAGAGAAATGACGATTAGATTGAGAAACTAAAAAAATGTGTGAAAATGATGATACTGTGTTAGATATCTTCTGAAGAGAAAGGACGATTAGGAAGTAGTTCACACTGAAGAGAAAGGTGTGATAGGTTGGCCATCGTCTGAAGAGAAAGGATGATTAGATTGAGCAACTAAAAAAACGTGTGAAAATGATGATACTGTGTTAGATATCTTCTGAAGAGAAAGGACGATTAGGAAGTAGTTCACACTGAAGAGAAAGGTGTGATAGGTTAGCCATCATCTGAAGTGAAAGGATGATTAGATTGAGAAACTAAAAAAAAGTGTGAAAATGATGATACTGTGTTAGATATCGTCTGAAGAGAAAGGACGATTAGGAAGTAGTTCACACTGAAGAGAAAGGTGTGATAGGTTAGCCATCGTCTGAAGAGAAATGACGATTAGATTGAGAAACTAAAAAAATGTGTGAAAATGATGATACTGTGTTAGATATCTTCTGAAGAGAAAGGACGATTAGGAAGTAGTTCACACTGAAGAGAAAGGTGTGATAGGTTGGCCATCGTCTGAAGAGAAAGGATGATTAGATTGAGCAACTAAAAAAACGTGTGAAAATGATGATACTGTGTTAGATATCTTCTGAAGAGAAAGGACGATTAGGAAGTAGTTCACACTGAAGAGAAAGGTGTGATAGGTTAGCCATCATCTGAAGTGAAAGGATGATTAGATTGAGAAACTAAAAAAAAGTGTGAAAATGATGATACTGTGTTAGATATCGTCTGAAGAGAAAGGACGATTAGGAAGTAGTTCACACTGAAGAGAAAGGTGTGATAGGTTAGCCATCGTCTGAAGAGAAAGGACGATTAGATTGAGAAACTAAAAAAACGTGTGAAAATGATGATACTGTGTTAGATATCGTCTGAAGAGAAAGGACGATTAGGAAGTAGTTCACACTGAAGAGAAAGGTGTGATAGGTTAGCCATCGTCTGAAGAGAAAGGACGATTAGATTGAGAAACTAAAAAAACGTGTGAAAATGATGATACTGTGTTAGATATCGTCTGAAGAGAAAGGACGATTAGGAAGTAGTTCACACTGAAGAGAGAGGTGTGATAGGTTGGCCATCGTCTGAAGAGAAAGGGTGATTAGATTGAGCAACTAAAAAACGTGTGAAAATGATGATACTGTGTTAGATATCGTCTGAAGAGAAAGGACGATTAGATTGAGAAACTAAATAACGTGTGAAAAGGATGATACTGTGTTAGATATCGTCTGAAGAGAAAGGACGATTAGGAAGTAGTTCACACTGAAGATAAAGGTGTGATAGGTTAGCCATCGTCTGAAGAGAAAGGATGATTAGATTGAGAAACTAAAAAAACGTGTGAAAATGATGATACTGTGTTAGATATCGTCTGAAGAGAAAGGACGATTAGGAAGTAGTTCACACTGAAGAGAAAGGTGTGATAGGTTAGCCATCGTCTGAAGAGAAAGGACGATTAGATTGAGAAACTAAAAAAACGTGTGAAAATGATGATACTGTGTTAGATATCGTCTGAAGAGAAAGGACGATTAGGAAGTAGTTCACACTGAAGAGAAAGGTGTGATAGGTTGGCCATCGTCTGAAGAGAAAGGATGATTAGATTGAGCAACTAAAAAAACGTGTGAAAATGATGATACTGTGTTAGATATCGTCTGAAGAGAAAGGATGATTAGATTGAGCAACTAAAAAACGTGTGAAAATGATGATACTGTGTTAGATATCGTCTGAAGAGAAAGGACGATTAGATTGAGAAACTAAATAACGTGTGAAAATGATGATACTGTGTTAGATATCGTCTGAAGAGAAAGGACGATTAGGAAGTAGTTCACACTGAAGAGAAAGGTGTGATAGGTTAGCCATCGTCTGAAGAGAAAGGACGATTAGATTGAGAAACTAAAAAACGTGTGAAAATGATGATACTGTGTTAGATATCGTCTGAAGAGAAAGGACGATTAGGAAGTAGTTCACACTGAAGAGAGAGGTGTGATAGGTTGGCCATCGTCTGAAGAGAAAGGGTGATTAGATTGAGCAACTAAAAAACGTGTGAAAATGATGATACTGTGTTAGATATCGTCTGAAGAGAAAGGACGATTAGATTGAGAAACTAAATAACGTGTGAAAAGGATGATACTGTGTTAGATATCGTCTGAAGAGAAAGGACGATTAGGAAGTAGTTCACACTGAAGATAAAGGTGTGATAGGTTAGCCATCGTCTGAAGAGAAAGGATGATTAGATTGAGAAACTAAAAAAACGTGTGAAAATGATGATACTGTGTTAGATATCGTCTGAAGAGAAAGGACGATTAGGAAGTAGTTCACACTGAAGAGAAAGGTGTGATAGGTTAGCCATCGTCTGAAGAGAAAGGACGATTAGGAAGTAGTTCACACTGAAGAGAAAGGTGTGATAGGTTGGCCATCGTCTGAAGAGAAAGGATGATTAGATTGAGCAACTAAAAAAACGTGTGAAAATGATGATACTGTGTTAGATATCGTCTGAAGAGAAAGGATGATTAGATTGAGCAACTAAAAAACGTGTGAAAATGATGATACTGTGTTAGATATCGTCTGAAGAGAAAGGACGATTAGATTGAGAAACTAAATAACGTGTGAAAATGATGATACTGTGTTAGATATCGTCTGAAGAGAAAGGACGATTAGGAAGTAGTTCACACTGAAGAGAAAGGTGTGATAGGTTAGCCATCATCTGAAGTGAAAGGATGATTAGATTGAGAAACTAAAAAAAAGTGTGAAAATGATGATACTGTGTTAGATATCGTCTGAAGAGAAAGGACGATTAGGAAGTAGTTCACACTGAAGAGAAAGGTGTGATAGGTTAGCCATCGTCTGAAGAGAAATGACGATTAGATTGAGAAACTAAAAAAATGTGTGAAAATGATGATACTGTGTTAGATATCTTCTGAA
Organism: Pristionchus mayeri; assembly: GCA_036245805.1. Classification (NCBI taxonomy): domain Eukaryota; kingdom Metazoa; phylum Nematoda; class Chromadorea; order Rhabditida; family Neodiplogasteridae; genus Pristionchus; species Pristionchus mayeri. The sequence continues at coordinate 21,434,387 of BTRK01000003.1, read as the reverse complement.
GAGAAAGGACGATTAGGAAGTAGTTCACACTGAAGAGAAAGGTGTGATAGGTTGGCCATCGTCTGAAGAGAAAGGATGATTAGATTGAGCAACTAAAAAAACGTGTGAAAATGATGATACTGTGTTAGATATCTTCTGAAGAGAAAGGACGATTAGGAAGTAGTTCACACTGAAGAGAAAGGTGTGATAGGTTAGCCATCATCTGAAGTGAAAGGATGATTAGATTGAGAAACTAAAAAAAAGTGTGAAAATGATGATACTGTGTTAGATATCGTCTGAAGAGAAAGGACGATTAGGAAGTAGTTCACACTGAAGAGAAAGGTGTGATAGGTTAGCCATCGTCTGAAGAGAAAGGACGATTAGATTGAGAAACTAAAAAAACGTGTGAAAATGATGATACTGTGTTAGATATCGTCTGAAGAGAAAGGACGATTAGGAAGTAGTTCACACTGAAGAGAAAGGTGTGATAGGTTAGCCATCGTCTGAAGAGAAAGGACGATTAGATTGAGAAACTAAAAAAACGTGTGAAAATGATGATACTGTGTTAGATATCGTCTGAAGAGAAAGGACGATTAGGAAGTAGTTCACACTGAAGAGAGAGGTGTGATAGGTTGGCCATCGTCTGAAGAGAAAGGGTGATTAGATTGAGCAACTAAAAAACGTGTGAAAATGATGATACTGTGTTAGATATCGTCTGAAGAGAAAGGACGATTAGGAAGTAGTTCACACTGAAGAGAAAGGTGTGATAGGTTAGCCATCGTCTGAAGAGAAAGGACGATTAGATTGAGAAACTAAAAAAACGTGTGAAAATGATGATACTGTGTTAGATATCGTCTGAAGAGAAAGGACGATTAGGAAGTAGTTCACACTGAAGAGAAAGGTGTGATAGGTTAGCCATCGTCTGAAGAGAAAGGACGATTAGATTGAGAAACTAAAAAAACGTGTGAAAATGATGATACTGTGTTAGATATCGTCTGAAGAGAAAGGACGATTAGGAAGTAGTTCACACTGAAGAGAGAGGTGTGATAGGTTGGCCATCGTCTGAAGAGAAAGGATGATTAGATTGAGCAACTAAAAAAACGTGTGAAAATGATGATACTGTGTTAGATATCTTCTGAAGAGAAAGGACGATTAGGAAGTAGTTCACACTGAAGAGAAAGGTGTGATAGGTTAGCCATCATCTGAAGTGAAAGGATGATTAGATTGAGAAACTAAAAAAAAGTGTGAAAATGATGATACTGTGTTAGATATCGTCTGAAGAGAAAGGACGATTAGGAAGTAGTTCACACTGAAGAGAAAGGTGTGATAGGTTAGCCATCGTCTGAAGAGAAATGACGATTAGATTGAGAAACTAAAAAAATGTGTGAAAATGATGATACTGTGTTAGATATCTTCTGAAGAGAAAGGACGATTAGGAAGTAGTTCACACTGAAGAGAAAGGTGTGATAGGTTGGCCATCGTCTGAAGAGAAAGGATGATTAGATTGAGCAACTAAAAAAACGTGTGAAAATGATGATACTGTGTTAGATATCTTCTGAAGAGAAAGGACGATTAGGAAGTAGTTCACACTGAAGAGAAAGGTGTGATAGGTTAGCCATCATCTGAAGTGAAAGGATGATTAGATTGAGAAACTAAAAAAAAGTGTGAAAATGATGATACTGTGTTAGATATCGTCTGAAGAGAAAGGACGATTAGGAAGTAGTTCACACTGAAGAGAAAGGTGTGATAGGTTAGCCATCGTCTGAAGAGAAAGGACGATTAGATTGAGAAACTAAAAAAACGTGTGAAAATGATGATACTGTGTTAGATATCGTCTGAAGAGAAAGGACGATTAGGAAGTAGTTCACACTGAAGAGAAAGGTGTGATAGGTTAGCCATCGTCTGAAGAGAAAGGACGATTAGATTGAGAAACTAAAAAAACGTGTGAAAATGATGATACTGTGTTAGATATCGTCTGAAGAGAAAGGACGATTAGGAAGTAGTTCACACTGAAGAGAGAGGTGTGATAGGTTGGCCATCGTCTGAAGAGAAAGGGTGATTAGATTGAGCAACTAAAAAACGTGTGAAAATGATGATACTGTGTTAGATATCGTCTGAAGAGAAAGGACGATTAGATTGAGAAACTAAATAACGTGTGAAAAGGATGATACTGTGTTAGATATCGTCTGAAGAGAAAGGACGATTAGGAAGTAGTTCACACTGAAGATAAAGGTGTGATAGGTTAGCCATCGTCTGAAGAGAAAGGATGATTAGATTGAGAAACTAAAAAAACGTGTGAAAATGATGATACTGTGTTAGATATCGTCTGAAGAGAAAGGACGATTAGGAAGTAGTTCACACTGAAGAGAAAGGTGTGATAGGTTAGCCATCGTCTGAAGAGAAAGGACGATTAGATTGAGAAACTAAAAAAACGTGTGAAAATGATGATACTGTGTTAGATATCGTCTGAAGAGAAAGGACGATTAGGAAGTAGTTCACACTGAAGAGAAAGGTGTGATAGGTTGGCCATCGTCTGAAGAGAAAGGATGATTAGATTGAGCAACTAAAAAAACGTGTGAAAATGATGATACTGTGTTAGATATCGTCTGAAGAGAAAGGATGATTAGATTGAGCAACTAAAAAACGTGTGAAAATGATGATACTGTGTTAGATATCGTCTGAAGAGAAAGGACGATTAGATTGAGAAACTAAATAACGTGTGAAAATGATGATACTGTGTTAGATATCGTCTGAAGAGAAAGGACGATTAGGAAGTAGTTCACACTGAAGAGAAAGGTGTGATAGGTTAGCCATCGTCTGAAGAGAAAGGACGATTAGATTGAGAAACTAAAAAACGTGTGAAAATGATGATACTGTGTTAGATATCGTCTGAAGAGAAAGGACGATTAGGAAGTAGTTCACACTGAAGAGAGAGGTGTGATAGGTTGGCCATCGTCTGAAGAGAAAGGGTGATTAGATTGAGCAACTAAAAAACGTGTGAAAATGATGATACTGTGTTAGATATCGTCTGAAGAGAAAGGACGATTAGATTGAGAAACTAAATAACGTGTGAAAAGGATGATACTGTGTTAGATATCGTCTGAAGAGAAAGGACGATTAGGAAGTAGTTCACACTGAAGATAAAGGTGTGATAGGTTAGCCATCGTCTGAAGAGAAAGGATGATTAGATTGAGAAACTAAAAAAACGTGTGAAAATGATGATACTGTGTTAGATATCGTCTGAAGAGAAAGGACGATTAGGAAGTAGTTCACACTGAAGAGAAAGGTGTGATAGGTTAGCCATCGTCTGAAGAGAAAGGACGATTAGATTGAGAAACTAAAAAAACGTGTGAAAATGATGATACTGTGTTAGATATCGTCTGAAGAGAAAGGACGATTAGGAAGTAGTTCACACTGAAGAGAAAGGTGTGATAGGTTGGCCATCGTCTGAAGAGAAAGGATGATTAGATTGAGCAACTAAAAAAACGTGTGAAAATGATGATACTGTGTTAGATATCGTCTGAAGAGAAAGGATGATTAGATTGAGCAACTAAAAAACGTGTGAAAATGATGATACTGTGTTAGATATCGTCTGAAGAGAAAGGACGATTAGATTGAGAAACTAAATAACGTGTGAAAATGATGATACTGTGTTAGATATCGTCTGAAGAGAAAGGACGATTAGGAAGTAGTTCACACTGAAGAGAAAGGTGTGATAGGTTAGCCATCGTCTGAAGAGAAAGGACGATTAGATTGAGAAACTAAAAAAACGTGTGAAAATGATGATACTGTGTTAGATATCGTCTGAAGAGAAAGGACGATTAGGAAGTAGTTCACACTGAAGAGAAAGGTGTGATAGGTTGGCCATCGTCTGAAGAGAAAGGATGATTAGATTGAGCAACTAAAAAAACGTGTGAAAATGATGATACTGTGTTAGATATCGTCTGAAGAGAAAGGATGATTAGATTGAGCAACTAAAAAACGTGTGAAAATGATGATACTGTGTTAGATATCGTCTGAAGAGAAAGGACGATTAGATTGAGAAACTAAATAACGTGTGAAAATGATGATACTGTGTTAGATATCGTCTGAAGAGAAAGGACGATTAGGAAGTAGTTCACACTGAAGAGAAAGGTGTGATAGGTTAGCCATCGTCTGAAGAGAAAGGACGATTAGATTGAGAAACTAAAAAACGTGTGAAAATGATGATACTGTGTTAGATATCGTCTGAAGAGAAAGGACGATTAGGAAGTAGTTCACACTGAAGAGAGAGGTGTGATAGGTTGGCCATCGTCTGAAGAGAAAGGGTGATTAGATTGAGCAACTAAAAAACGTGTGAAAATGATGATACTGTGTTAGATATCGTCTGAAGAGAAAGGACGATTAGATTGAGAAACTAAATAACGTGTGAAAAGGATGATACTGTGTTAGATATCGTCTGAAGAGAAAGGACGATTAGGAAGTAGTTCACACTGAAGATAAAGGTGTGATAGGTTAGCCATCGTCTGAAGAGAAAGGATGATTAGATTGAGAAACTAAAAAAACGTGTGAAAATGATGATACTGTGTTAGATATCGTCTGAAGAGAAAGGACGATTAGGAAGTAGTTCACACTGAAGAGAAAGGTGTGATAGGTTAGCCATCGTCTGAAGAGAAAGGACGATTAGATTGAGAAACTAAAAAAACGTGTGAAAATGATGATACTGTGTTAGATATCGTCTGAAGAGAAAGGACGATTAGGAAGTAGTTCACACTGAAGAGAAAGGTGTGATAGGTTGGCCATCGTCTGAAGAGAAAGGATGATTAGATTGAGCAACTAAAAAAACGTGTGAAAATGATGATACTGTGTTAGATATCGTCTGAAGAGAAAGGATGATTAGATTGAGCAACTAAAAAACGTGTGAAAATGATGATACTGTGTTAGATATCGTCTGAAGAGAAAGGACGATTAGATTGAGAAACTAAATAACGTGTGAAAATGATGATACTGTGTTAGATATCGTCTGAAGAGAAAGGACGATTAGGAAGTAGTTCACACTGAAGAGAAAGGTGTGATAGGTTAGCCATCGTCTGAAGAGAAAGGACGATTAGATTGAGAAACTAAAAAACGTGTGAAAATGATGATACTGTGTTAGATATCGTCTGAAGAGAAAGGACGATTAGGAAGTAGTTCACACTGAAGAGAGAGGTGTGATAGGTTGGCCATCGTCTGAAGAGAAAGGGTGATTAGATTGAGCAACTAAAAAACGTGTGAAAATGATGATACTGTGTTAGATATCGTCTGAAGAGAAAGGACGATTAGATTGAGAAACTAAATAACGTGTGAAAAGGATGATACTGTGTTAGATATCGTCTGAAGAGAAAGGACGATTAGGAAGTAGTTCACACTGAAGATAAAGGTGTGATAGGTTAGCCATCGTCTGAAGAGAAAGGATGATTAGATTGAGAAACTAAAAAAGTGAAAATGATGATACTGTGTTAGATATCATCTGAAGAGAAAGGACGATTAGGAAGTAGTTTACACTGAAGAGAAAGGTGTGATAGGTTATCCATCATCTGAAGTGAAAGGATGATTAGATTGAGAAACTAAAAAACGTGTGAAAATGATGATACTGTGTTAGATATCGTCTGAAGAGAAAGGACGATTAGATTGAGAAACTAAAAAACGTGTGAAAATGATGATACTGTGTTAGATATCGTCTGAAGAGAAAGGACGATTAGGAAGTAGTTCACACTGAAGATAAAGGTGTGATAGGTTAGCCATCGTCTGAAGAGAAAGGATGATTAGATTGAGAAACTAAAAAAGTGAAAATGATGATACTGTGTTAGATATCATCTGAAGAGAAAGGACGATTAGGAAGTAGTTTACACTGAAGAGAAAGGTGTGATAGGTTAGCCATCATCTGAAGTGAAAGGATGATTAGATTGAGAAACTAAAAAACGTGTGAAAATGATGATACTGTGTTAGATATCGTCTGAAGAGAAAGGACGATTAGATTGAGAAACTAAAAAACGTGTGAAAATGATGATACTGTGTTAGATATCGTCTGAAGAGAAAGGACGATTAGGAAGTAGTTCACAGTGAAGAGAAAGGTGTGATAGGTTGGCCATCGTCTGAAGAGAAAGGGTGATTAGATTGAGCAACTAAAAAACGTGTGAAAATGATGATACTGTGTTAGATATCGTCTGAAGAGAAAGGACGATTAGGAAGTAGTTCACACTGAAGAGAAAGGTGTGATAGGTTGGCCATCGTCTGAAGAGAAAGGATGATTAGATTGAGAAACTAAAAAACGTGTGAAAATGATGATACTGTGTTAGATATCGTCTGAAGAGAAAGGACGATTAGATTGAGAAACTAAAAAACGTGTGAAAATGATGATACTGTGTTAGATATCGTCTGAAGAGAAAGGACGATTAGGAAGTAGTTCACACTGAAGAGAAAGGTGTGATAGGTTGGCCATCGTCTGAAGAGAAAGGGTGATTAGATTGAGCAACTAAAAAACGTGTGAAAATGATGATACTGTGTTAGATATCGTCTGAAGAGAAAGGACGATTAGGAAGTAGTTCACACTAAAGATAAAGGTGTGATAGGTTAGCCATCGTCTGAAGAGAAAGGACGATTAGATTGAGAAACTAAAAAAAGTGAAAATGATGATACTGTGTTAGATATCGTCTGAAGAGAAAGGACGATTAGGAAATAGTTTACACTGAAGAGAAAGGTGTGATAGGTTAGCCATCATCTGAAGTGAAAGGATGATTAGATTGAGAAACTAAAAAAAACGTGTGAAAATGATGATACTGTGTTAGATATCGCCTGAAGAGAAAGGATGATTAGATTGAGCAACTAAAAAAAGTGTGAAAATGATGATACTGTGTTAGATATCGTCTGAAGAGAAAGGATGATTAGATTGAGCAACTAAAAAACGTGTGAAAATGATGATACTGTGTTAGATATCGTCTGAAGAGAAAGGACGATTAGATTGAGAAACTAAATAACGTGTGAAAATGATGATACTGTGTTAGATATCGTCTGAAGAGAAAGGACGATTAGGAAGTAGTTTACACTGAAGAGAAAGGTGTGATAGGTTAGCCATCATCTGAAGTGAAAGGATGATTAGATTGAGAAACTAAAAAAAACGTGTGAAAATGATGATACTGTGTTAGATATCGTCTGAAGAGAAAGGATGATTAAGAAGTAGTTCACACTGAAGAGAAAGGTGTGATAGGTTAGCCATCGTCTGAAGAGAAAGGACGATTAGATTGAGAAACTAAAAAAAAGTGTGAAAATGATGATACTGTGTTAGATATCGTCTGAAGAGAAAGGACGATTAGGAAGTAGTTTACACTGAAGAGAAAGGTGTGATAGGTTGGCCATCGTCTGAAGAGAAAGGATGATTAGATTGAGCAACTAAAAAATGTGTGAAAATGATGATACTGTGTTAGATATCGTCTGAAGAGAAAGGATGATTAGATTGAGCAACTAAAAAACGTGTGAAAATGATGATACTGTGTTAGATATCGTCTGAAGAGAAAGGACGATTAGATTGAGAAACTAAATAACGTGTGAAAATGATGATACTGTGTTAGATATCGTCTGAAGAGAAAGGATGATTAGATTGAGCAACTAAAAAACGTGTGAAAATGATGATACTGTGTTAGATATCGTCTGAAGAGAAAGGACGATTAGATTGAGAAACTGAATAACGTGTGAAAATGATGATACTGTGTTAGATATCGTCTGAAGAGAAAGGATGATTAGATTGAGCAACTAAAAAACGTGTGAAAATGATGATACTGTGTTAGATATCGTCTGAAGAGAAAGGACGATTAGATTGAGAAACTAAATAACGTGTGAAAATGATGATACTGTGTTAGATATCGTCTGAAGAGAAAGGATGATTAGATTGAGCAACTAAAAAACGTGTGAAAATGATGATACTGTGTTAGATATCGTCTGAAGAGAAAGGACGATTAGATTGAGAAACTAAATAACGTGTGAAAATGATGATACTGTGTTAGATATCGTCTGAAGTGAAAGGATGATTAGATTGAGAAACTAAAAAAAACGTGTGAAAATGATGATACTGTGTTAGATATCGTCTGAAGAGAAAGGATGATTAAGAAGTAGTGCACACTGAAGAGAAAGGTGTGATAGGTTAGCCATCGTCTGAAGAGAAAGGACGATTAGATTGAGAAACTAAAAAAAAGTGTGAAAATGATGATACTGTGTTAGATATCGTCTGAAGAGAAAGGACGATTAGGAAGTAGTTCACACTGAAGAGAAAGGTGTGATAGGTTGGCCATCGTCTGAAGAGAAAGGATGATTAGATTGAGCAACTAAAAAATGTGTGAAAATGATGATACTGTGTTGGATATCGTCTGAAGAGAAAGGATGATTAGATTGAGCAACTAAAAAACGTGTGAAAATGATGATACTGTGTTAGATATCGTCTGAAGAGAAAGGACGATTAGATTGAGAAACTAAATAACGTGTGAAAATGATGATACTGTGTTAGATATCGTCTGAAGAGAAAGGACGATTAGGAAGTAGTTGACACTGAAGATAAAGGTGTGATAGGTTAGCCATCGTCTGAAGAGAAAGGACGATTAGATTGAGAAACTAAAAAAAGTGAAAATGATGATACTGTGTTAGATATCGTCTGAAGAGAAAGGACGATTAGATTGAGAAACTAAATAACGTGTGAAAATGATGATACTGTGTTAGATATCGTCTGAAGAGAAAGGATGATTAGATTGAGCAACTAAAAAAAGTGAAAATGATGATACTGTGTTAGATATCGTCTGAAGAGAAAGGATGATTAGATTGAGCAACTAAAAAACGTGTGAAAATGATGATACTGTGTTAGATATCGTCTGAAGAGAAAGGATGATTAGATTGAGCAACTAAAAAACGTGTGAAAATGATGATACTGTGTTAGATATCGTCTGAAGAGAAAGGATGATTAGATTGAGCAACTAAAAAACGTGTGAAAATGATGATACTGTGTTAGATATCGTCTGAAGAGAAAGGACGATTAGATTGAGAAACTAAATAACGTGTGAAAATGATGATACTGTGTTAGATATCGTCTGAAGAGAAAGGACGATTAGGAAGTAGTTTACACTGAAGAGAAAGGTGTGATAGGTTAGCCATCATCTGAAGTGAAAGGATGATTAGATTGAGAAACTAAAAAAAACGTGTGAAAATGATGATACTGTGTTAGATATCGTCTGAAGAGAAAGGATGATTAAGAAGTAGTTCACACTGAAGAGAAAGGTGTGATAGGTTAGCCATCGTCTGAAGAGAAAGGACGATTAGATTGAGAAACTAAAAAAAAGTGTGAAAATGATGATACTGTGTTAGATATCGTCTGAAGAGAAAGGACGATTAGGAAGTAGTTTACACTGAAGAGAAAGGTGTGATAGGTTGGCCATCGTCTGAAGAGAAAGGATGATTAGATTGAGCAACTAAAAAATGTGTGAAAATGATGATACTGTGTTAGATATCGTCTGAAGAGAAAGGACGATTAGATTGAGCAACTAAAAAACGTGTGAAAATGATGATACTGTGTTAGATATCGTCTGAAGAGAAAGGACGATTAGATTGAGAAACTAAATAACGTGTGAAAATGATGATACTGTGTTAGATATCGTCTGAAGAGAAAGGATGATTAGATTGAGCAACTAAAAAACGTGTGAAAATGATGATACTGTGTTAGATATCGTCTGAAGAGAAAGGACGATTAGATTGAGAAACTGAATAACGTGTGAAAATGATGATACTGTGTTAGATATCGTCTGAAGAGAAAGGATGATTAGATTGAGCAACTAAAAAACGTGTGAAAATGATGATACTGTGTTAGATATCGTCTGAAGAGAAAGGATGATTAGATTGAGCAACTAAAAAACGTGTGAAAATGATGATACTGTGTTAGATATCGTCTGAAGAGAAAGGATGATTAGATTGAGCAACTAAAAAAAGTGAAAATGATGATACTGTGTTGGATATCGTCTGAAGAGAAAGGATGATTAGATTGAGCAACTAAAAAATGTGTGAAAATGATGATACTGTGTTGGATATCGTCTGAAGAGAAAGGATGATTAGATTGAGCAACTAAAAAACGTGTGAAAATGATGATACTGTGTTAGATATCGTCTGAAGAGAAAGGACGATTAGATTGAGAAACTAAATAACGTGTGAAAATGATGATACTGTGTTAGATATCGTCTGAAGAGAAAGGACGATTAGGAAGTAGTTGACACTGAAGATAAAGGTGTGATAGGTTAGCCATCGTCTGAAGAGAAAGGACGATTAGATTGAGAAACTAAAAAAAGTGAAAATGATGATACTGTGTTAGATATCGTCTGAAGAGAAAGGACGATTAGATTGAGAAACTAAATAACGTGTGAAAATGATGATACTGTGTTAGATATCGTCTGAAGAGAAAGGATGATTAGATTGAGCAACTAAAAAAAGTGAAAATGATGATACTGTGTTAGATATCGTCTGAAGAGAAAGGATGATTAGATTGAGCAACTAAAAAACGTGTGAAAATGATGATACTGTGTTAGATATCGTCTGAAGAGAAAGGACGATTAGATTGAGCAACTAAAAAACGTGTGAAAATGATGATACTGTGTTAGATATCGTCTGAAGAGAAAGGACGATTAGATTGAGAAACTAAATAACGTGTGAAAATGATGATACTGTGTTAGATATCGTCTGAAGAGAAAGGACGATTAGATTGAGCAACTAAAAAACGTGTGAAAATGATGATACTGTGTTAGATATCGTCTGAAGAGAAAGGACGATTAGATTGAGAAACTAAATAACGTGTGAAAATGATGATACTGTGTTAGATATCGTCTGAAGAGAAAGGACGATTAGGAAGTAGTTCACACTGAAGAGAAAGGTGTGATAGGTTAGCCATCATCTGAAGTGAAAGGATGATTAGATTGAGAAACTAAAAAAAACGTGTGAAAATGATGATACTGTGTTAGATATCGTCTGAAGAGAAAGGATGATTAAGAAGTAGTTTACACTGAAGAGAAAGGTGTGATAGGTTAGCCATCATCTGAAGTGAAAGGATGATTAGATTGAGAAACTAAAAAAAACGTGTGAAAATGATGATACTGTGTTAGATATCGTCTGAAGAGAAAGGACGATTAGGAAGTAGTTCACACTGAAGAGAAAGGTGTGATAGGTTGGCCATCGTCTGAAGAGAAAGGATGATTAGATTGAGCAACTAAAAAATGTGTGAAAATGATGATACTGTGTTGGATATCGTCTGAAGAGAAAGGATGATTAGATTGAGCAACTAAAAAACGTGTGAAAATGATGATACTGTGTTAGATATCGTCTGAAGAGAAAGGACGATTAGATTGAGAAACTAAATAACGTGTGAAAATGATGATACTGTGTTAGATATCGTCTGAAGAGAAAGGACGATTAGGAAGTAGTTGACACTGAAGATAAAGGTGTGATAGGTTAGCCATCGTCTGAAGAGAAAGGACGATTAGATTGAGAAACTAAAAAAAGTGAAAATGATGATACTGTGTTAGATATCGTCTGAAGAGAAAGGACGATTAGATTGAGAAACTAAATAACGTGTGAAAATGATGATACTGTGTTATATATCGTCTGAAGAGAAAGGATGATTAGATTGAGCAACTAAAAAAAGTGAAAATGATGATACTGTGTTAGATATCGTCTGAAGAGAAAGGATGATTAGATTGAGCAACTAAAAAACGTGTGAAAATGATGATACTGTGTTAGATATCGTCTGAAGAGAAAGGATGATTAGATTGAGCAACTAAAAAACGTGTGAAAATGATGATACTGTGTTAGATATCGTCTGAAGAGAAAGGACGATTAGATTGAGCAACTAAAAAACGTGTGAAAATGATGATACTGTGTTAGATATCGTCTGAAGAGAAAGGACGATTAGATTGAGAAACTAAAAAAAGTGAAAATGATGATACTGTGTTGGATATCGTCTGAAGAGAAAGGACGATTAGATTGAGAAACTAAATAACGTGTGAAAATGATGATACTGTGTTAGATATCGTCTGAAGAGAAAGGACGATTAGATTGAGCAACTAAAAAACGTGTGAAAATGATGATACTGTGTTAGATATCGTCTGAAGAGAAAGGACGATTAGATTGAGAAACTAAAAAAAGTGAAAATGATGATACTGTGTTGGATATCGTCTGAAGAGAAAGGACGATTAGATTGAGAAACTAAATAACGTGTGAAAATGATGATACTGTGTTAGATATCGTCTGAAGAGAAAGGATGATTAGATTGAGCAACTAAAAAAAGTGAAAATGATGATACTGTGTTAGATATCGTCTGAAGAGAAAGGATGATTAGATTGAGCAACTAAAAAACGTGTGAAAATGATGATACTGTGTTAGATATCGTCTGAAGAGAAAGGATGATTAGATTGAGCAACTAAAAAACGTGTGAAAATGATGATACTGTGTTAGATATCGTCTGAAGAGAAAGGACGATTAGATTGAGCAACTAAAAAACGTGTGAAAATGATGATACTGTGTTAGATATCGTCTGAAGAGAAAGGACGATTAGATTGAGAAACTAAATAACGTGTGAAAATGATGATACTGTGTTAGATATCGTCTGAAGAGAAAGGACGATTAGGAAGTAGTTTACACTGAAGAGAAAGGTGTGATAGGTTAGCCATCATCTGAAGTGAAAGGATGATTAGATTGAGAAACTAAAAAAAACGTGTGAAAATGATGATACTGTGTTAGATATCGTCTGAAGAGAAAGGATGATTAAGAAGTAGTTCACACTGAAGAGAAAGGTGTGATAGGTTAGCCATCGTCTGAAGAGAAAGGACGATTAGATTGAGAAACTAAAAAAAAGTGTGAAAATGATGATACTGTGTTAGATATCGTCTGAAGAGAAAGGACGATTAGGAAGTAGTTCACACTGAAGAGAAAGGTGTGATAGGTTGGCCATCGTCTGAAGAGAAAGGATGATTAGATTGAGCAACTAAAAAATGTGTGAAAATGATGATACTGTGTTGGATATCGTCTGAAGAGAAAGGATGATTAGATTGAGCAACTAAAAAACGTGTGAAAATGATGATACTGTGTTAGATATCGTCTGAAGAGAAAGGACGATTAGATTGAGAAACTAAATAACGTGTGAAAATGATGATACTGTGTTAGATATCGTCTGAAGAGAAAGGACGATTAGATTGAGAAACTAAATAACGTGTGAAAATGATGATACTGTGTTAGATATCGTCTGAAGAGAAAGGATGATTAAGAAGTAGTTCACACTGAAGAGAAAGGTGTGATAGGTTAGCCATCGTCTGAAGAGAAAGGACGATTAGATTGAGAAACTAAAAAAACGTGTGAAAATGATGATACTGTGTTAGATATCGTCTGAAGAGAAAGGACGATTAGATTGAGAAACTAAATAACGTGTGAAAATGATGATACTGTGTTAGATATCGTCTGAAGAGAAAGGACGATTAGGAAGTAGTTGACACTGAAGATAAAGGTGTGATAGGTTAGCCATCGTCTGAAGAGAAAGGACGATTAGATTGAGAAACTTAAAAAAGTGAAAATGATGATACTGTGTTAGATATCGTCTGAAGAGAAAGGACGATTAGATTGAGAAACTAAATAACGTGTGAAAATGATGATACTGTGTTAGATATCGTCTGAAGAGAAAGGATGATTAGATTGAGCAACTAAAAAAAGTGAAAATGATGATACTGTGTTAGATATCGTCTGAAGAGAAAGGATGATTAGATTGAGCAACTAAAAAACGTGTGAAAATGATGATACTGTGTTAGATATCGTCTGAAGAGAAAGGATGATTAGGAAGTAGTTCACACTGAAGAGAAAGGTGTGATAGGTTGGCCATCGTCTGAAGAGAAAGGATGATTAGATTGAGCAACTAAAAAATGTGTGAAAATGATGATACTGTGTTGGATATCGTCTGAAGAGAAAGGATGATTAGATTGAGCAACTAAAAAACGTGTGAAAATGATGATACTGTGTTAGATATCGTCTGAAGAGAAAGGACGATTAGATTGAGAAACTAAATAACGTGTGAAAATGATGATACTGTGTTAGATATCGTCTGAAGAGAAAGGACGATTAGGAAGTAGTTCACACTGAAGAGAAAGGTGTGATAGGTTGGCCATCGTCTGAAGAGAAAGGATGATTAGATTGAGCAACTAAAAAATGTGTGAAAATGATGATACTGTGTTGGATATCGTCTGAAGAGAAAGGATGATTAGATTGAGCAACTAAAAAACGTGTGAAAATGATGATACTGTGTTAGATATCGTCTGAAGAGAAAGGACGATTAGATTGAGAAACTAAATAACGTGTGAAAATGATGATACTGTGTTAGATATCGTCTGAAGAGAAAGGACGATTAGATTGAGAAACTAAATAACGTGTGAAAATGATGATACTGTGTTAGATATCGTCTGAAGAGAAAGGATGATTAAGAAGTAGTTCACACTGAAGAGAAAGGTGTGATAGGTTAGCCATCGTCTGAAGAGAAAGGACGATTAGATTGAGAAACTAAAAAAACGTGTGAAAATGATGATACTGTGTTAGATATCGTCTGAAGAGAAAGGACGATTAGATTGAGAAACTAAATAACGTGTGAAAATGATGATACTGTGTTAGATATCGTCTGAAGAGAAAGGACGATTAGGAAGTAGTTGACACTGAAGATAAAGGTGTGATAGGTTAGCCATCGTCTGAAGAGAAAGGACGATTAGATTGAGAAACTTAAAAAAGTGAAAATGATGATACTGTGTTAGATATCGTCTGAAGAGAAAGGACGATTAGATTGAGAAACTAAATAACGTGTGAAAATGATGATACTGTGTTAGATATCGTCTGAAGAGAAAGGATGATTAGATTGAGCAACTAAAAAAAGTGAAAATGATGATACTGTGTTAGATATCGTCTGAAGAGAAAGGATGATTAGATTGAGCAACTAAAAAACGTGTGAAAATGATGATACTGTGTTAGATATCGTCTGAAGAGAAAGGATGATTAGATTGAGCAACTAAAAAACGTGTGAAAATGATGATACTGTGTTAGATATCGTCTGAAGAGAAAGGACGATTAGATTGAGCAACTAAAAAACGTGTGAAAATGATGATACTGTGTTAGATATCGTCTGAAGAGAAAGGACGATTAGATTGAGAAACTAAATAACGTGTGAAAATGATGATACTGTGTTAGATATCGTCTGAAGAGAAAGGACGATTAGGAAGTAGTTGACACTGAAGATAAAGGTGTGATAGGTTAGCCATCGTCTGAAGAGAAAGGACGATTAGATTGAGAAACTAAAAAAAGTGAAAATGATGATACTGTGTTAGATATCGTCTGAAGAGAAAGGACGATTAGATTGAGAAACTAAATAACGTGTGAAAATGATGATACTGTGTTAGATATCGTCTGAAGAGAAAGGACGATTAGATTGAGCAACTAAAAAACGTGTGAAAATGATGATACTGTGTTAGATATCGTCTGAAGAGAAAGGACGATTAGATTGAGAAACTAAATAACGTGTGAAAATGATGATACTGTGTTAGATATCGTCTGAAGAGAAAGGACGATTAGGAAGTAGTTGACACTGAAGATAAAGGTGTGATAGGTTAGCCATCGTCTGAAGAGAAAGGACGATTAGATTGAGAAACTAAAAAAAGTGAAAATGATGATACTGTGTTAGATATCGTCTGAAGAGAAAGGACGATTAGATTGAGAAACTAAATAACGTGTGAAAATGATGATACTGTGTTAGATATCGTCTGAAGAGAAAGGACGATTAGATTGAGAAACTAAAAAAAGTGAAAATGATGATACTGTGTTAGATATCGTCTGAAGAGAAAGGACGATTAGGAAGTAGTTTACACTGAAGAGAAAGGTGTGATAGGTTAGCCATCATCTGAAGTGAAAGGATGATTAGATTGAGAAACTAAAAAAACGTGTGAAAATGATGATACTGTGTTAGATATCGTCTGAAGAGAAAGGACGATTAGATTGAGCAACTAAAAAACGTGTGAAAATGATGATACTGTGTTAGATATCGTCTGAAGAGAAAGGACGATTAGATTGAGAAACTAAATAACGTGTGAAAATGATGATACTGTGTTAGATATCGTCTGAAGAGAAAGGACGATTAGGAAGTAGTTGACACTGAAGATAAAGGTGTGATAGGTTAGCCATCGTCTGAAGAGAAAGGACGATTAGATTGAGAAACTAAAAAAAGTGAAAATGATGATACTGTGTTAGATATCGTCTGAAGAGAAAGGACGATTAGATTGAGAAACTAAATAACGTGTGAAAATGATGATACTGTGTTAGATATCGTCTGAAGAGAAAGGATGATTAGATTGAGCAACTAAAAAAAGTGAAAATGATGATACTGTGTTAGATATCGTCTGAAGAGAAAGGATGATTAGATTGAGCAACTAAAAAACGTGTGAAAATGATGATACTGTGTTAGATATCGTCTGAAGAGAAAGGATGATTAGATTGAGCAACTAAAAAACGTGTGAAAATGATGATACTGTGTTAGATAACGTCTGAAGAGAAAGGACGATTAGGAAGTAGTTCACACTGAAGATAAAGGTGTGATAGGTTAGCCATCGTCTGAAGAGAAAGGACGATTAGATTGAGAAACTAAAAAAAGTGAAAATGATGATACTGTGTTAGATATCGTCTGAAGAGAAAGGACGATTAGGAAGTAGTTCACACAGAAGAGAAAGATGTGATAGGTTGGCCATCGTCTGAAGAGAAAGGACGATTAGATTGAGAAACTAAAAAAAAGTGTGAAAATGATGATACTGTGTTAGATATCGTCTGAAGAGAAAGGACGATTAGGAAGTAGTTCACACAGAAGAGAAAGGTGTGATAGGTTGGCCATCGTCTGAAGAGAAAGGATGATTAGATTGAGCAACTAAAAAACGTGTGAAAATGATGATACTGTGTTAGATATCGTCTGAAGAGAAAGGATGATTAGATTGAGCAACTAAAAAACGTGTGAAAATGATGATACTGTGTTAGATATCGTCTGAAGAGAAAGGACGATTAGATTGAGAAACTAAATAACGTGTGAAAAAGATGATACTGTGTTAGATATCGTCTGAAGAGAAAGGACGATTAGGAAGTAGTTGACACTGAAGATAAAGGTGTGATAGGTTAGCCATCGTCTGAAGAGAAAGGACGATTAGATTGAGAAACTAAAAAAAGTGAAAATGATGATACTGTGTTAGATATCGTCTGAAGAGAAAGGACGATTAGATTGAGAAACTAAATAACGTGTGAAAATGATGATACTGTGTTAGATATCGTCTGAAGAGAAAGGACGATTAGGAAGTAGTTTACACTGAAGAGAAAGGTGTGATAGGTTGGCCATCGTCTGAAGAGAAAGGATGATTAGATTGAGCAACTAAAAAACGTGTGAAAATGATGATACTGTGTTAGATATCGTCTGAAGAGAAAGGACGATTAGATTGAGAAACTAAATAACGTGTGAAAATGATGATACTGTGTTAGATATCGTCTGAAGAGAAAGGACGATTAGGAAGTAGTTCACACTGAATAGAAAGGTGTGATAGGTTAGCCATCGTCTGAAGAGAAAGGACGATTAGATTGAGAAACTAAAAAAAGTGAAAATGATGATACTGTGTTAGATATCGTCTGAAGAGAAAGGACGATTAGGAAGTAGTTTACACTGAAGAGAAAGGTGTGATAGGTTAGCCATCATCTGAAGTGAAAGGATGATTAGATTGAGAAACTAAAAAAACGTGTGAAAATGATGATACTGTGTTAGATATCGTCTGAAGAGAAAGGACGATTAGGAAGTAGTTCACACTGAAGAGAAAGGTGTGATAGGTTAGCCATCGTCTGAAGAGAAAGGACGATTAGGAAGTAGTTTACACTGAAGAGAAAGGTGTGATAGGTTAGCCATCATCTGAAGTGAAAGGATGATTAGATTGAGCAACTAAAAAACGTGTGAAAATGATGATACTGTGTTAGATATCGTCTGAAGAGAAAGGACGATTAGATTGAGCAACTAAAAAACGTGTGAAAATGATGATACTGTGTTAGATATCGTCTGAAGAGAAAGGACGATTAGATTGAGAAACTAAAAAAAGTGAAAATGATGATACTGTGTTGGATATCGTCTGAAGAGAAAGGACGATTAGATTGAGAAACTAAATAACGTGTGAAAATGATAATACTGTGTTAGATATCGTCTGAAGAGAAAGGATGATTAGATTGAGCAACTAAAAAAAGTGAAAATGATGATACTGTGTTAGATATCGTCTGAAGAGAAAGGATGATTAGATTGAGCAACTAAAAAACGTGTGAAAATGATGATACTGTGTTAGATATCGTCTGAAGAGAAAGGATGATTAGATTGAGCAACTAAAAAACGTGTGAAAATGATGATACTGTGTTAGATATCGTCTGAAGAGAAAGGACGATTAGATTGAGCAACTAAAAAACGTGTGAAAATGATGATACTGTGTTAGATATCGTCTGAAGAGAAAGGACGATTAGATTGAGAAACTAAATAACGTGTGAAAATGATGATACTGTGTTAGATATCGTCTGAAGAGAAAGGACGATTAGGAAGTAGTTTACACTGAAGAGAAAGGTGTGATAGGTTGGCCATCGTCTGAAGAGAAAGGATGATTAGATTGAGCAACTAAAAAACGTGTGAAAATGATGATACTGTGTTAGATATCGTCTGAAGAGAAAGGACGATTAGATTGAGAAACTAAATAACGTGTGAAAATGATGATACTGTGTTAGATATCGTCTGAAGAGAAAGGACGATTAGGAAGTAGTTCACACTGAATAGAAAGGTGTGATAGGTTAGCCATCGTCTGAAGAGAAAGGACGATTAGATTGAGAAACTAAAAAAAGTGAAAATGATGATACTGTGTTAGATATCGTCTGAAGAGAAAGGACGATTAGGAAGTAGTTTACACTGAAGAGAAAGGTGTGATAGGTTAGCCATCATCTGAAGTGAAAGGATGATTAGATTGAGAAACTAAAAAAACGTGTGAAAATGATGATACTGTGTTAGATATCGTCTGAAGAGAAAGGACGATTAGGAAGTAGTTCACACTGAAGAGAAAGGTGTGATAGGTTAGCCATCGTCTGAAGAGAAAGGACGATTAGGAAGTAGTTTACACTGAAGAGAAAGGTGTGATAGGTTAGCCATCATCTGAAGTGAAAGGATGATTAGATTGAGCAACTAAAAAACGTGTGAAAATGATGATACTGTGTTAGATATCGTCTGAAGAGAAAGGACGATTAGATTGAGCAACTAAAAAACGTGTGAAAATGATGATACTGTGTTAGATATCGTCTGAAGAGAAAGGACGATTAGATTGAGAAACTAAAAAAAGTGAAAATGATGATACTGTGTTGGATATCGTCTGAAGAGAAAGGACGATTAGATTGAGAAACTAAATAACGTGTGAAAATGATAATACTGTGTTAGATATCGTCTGAAGAGAAAGGATGATTAGATTGAGCAACTAAAAAAAGTGAAAATGATGATACTGTGTTAGATATCGTCTGAAGAGAAAGGATGATTAGATTGAGCAACTAAAAAACGTGTGAAAATGATGATACTGTGTTAGATATCGTCTGAAGAGAAAGGATGATTAGATTGAGCAACTAAAAAACGTGTGAAAATGATGATACTGTGTTAGATATCGTCTGAAGAGAAAGGACGATTAGATTGAGCAACTAAAAAACGTGTGAAAATGATGATACTGTGTTAGATATCGTCTGAAGAGAAAGGACGATTAGATTGAGAAACTAAATAACGTGTGAAAATGATGATACTGTGTTAGATATCGTCTGAAGAGAAAGGACGATTAGGAAGTAGTTTACACTGAAGAGAAAGGTGTGATAGGTTAGCCATCATCTGAAGTGAAAGGATGATTAGATTGAGCAACTAAAAAATGTGTGAAAATGATGATACTGTGTTAGATATCGTCTGAAGAGAAAGGACGATTAGATTGAGAAACTAAAAAAAACGTGTGAAAATGATGATACTGTGTTAGATATCGTCTGAAGAGAAAGGACGATTAGATTGAGCAACTAAAAAACGTGTGAAAATGATGATACTGTGTTAGATATCGTCTGAAGAGAAAGGACGATTAGATTGAGAAACTAAAAAAAACGTGTGAAAATGATGATACTGTGTTAGATATCGTCTGAAGAGAAAGGATGATTAAGAAGTAGTTCACACTGAAGAGAAAGGTGTGATAGGTTAGCCATCGTCTGAAGAGAAAGGACGATTAGATTGAGAAACTAAAAAAAAGTGTGAAAATGATGATACTGTGTTAGATATCGTCTGAAGAGAAAGGATGATTAAGAAGTAGTTCACACTGAAGAGAAAGGTGTGATAGGTTAGCCATCGTCTGAAGAGAAAGGACGATTAGATTGAGAAACTAAAAAAAAGTGTGAAAATGATGATACTGTGTTAGATATCGTCTGAAGAGAAAGGACGATTAGGAAGTAGTTCACACTGAAGAGAAAGGTGTGATAGGTTGGCCATCGTCTGAAGAGAAAGGATGATTAGATTGAGCAACTAAAAAATGTGTGAAAATGATGATACTGTGTTGGATATCGTCTGAAGAGAAAGGATGATTAGATTGAGCAACTAAAAAACGTGTGAAAATGATGATACTGTGTTAGATATCGTCTGAAGAGAAAGGACGATTAGATTGAGAAACTAAATAACGTGTGAAAATGATGATACTGTGTTAGATATCGTCTGAAGAGAAAGGACGATTAGGAAGTAGTTGACACTGAAGATAAAGGTGTGATAGGTTAGCCATCGTCTGAAGAGAAAGGACGATTAGATTGAGAAACTAAAAAAAGTGAAAATGATGATACTGTGTTAGATATCGTCTGAAGAGAAAGGACGATTAGATTGAGAAACTAAATAACGTGTGAAAATGATGATACTGTGTTAGATATCGTCTGAAGAGAAAGGATGATTAGATTGAGCAACTAAAAAAAGTGAAAATGATGATACTGTGTTAGATATCGTCTGAAGAGAAAGGATGATTAGATTGAGCAACTAAAAAACGTGTGAAAATGATGATACTGTGTTAGATATCGTCTGAAGAGAAAGGATGATTAGATTGAGCAACTAAAAAACGTGTGAAAATGATGATACTGTGTTAGATATCGTCTGAAGAGAAAGGACGATTAGATTGAGCAACTAAAAAACGTGTGAAAATGATGATACTGTGTTAGATATCGTCTGAAGAGAAAGGACGATTAGGAAGTAGTTTACACTGAAGAGAAAGGTGTGATAGGTTAGCCATCATCTGAAGTGAAAGGATGATTAGATTGAGAAACTAAAAAAAAGTGTGAAAATGATGATACTGTGTTAGATATCGTCTGAAGAGAAAGGATGATTAAGAAGTAGTTCACACTGAAGAGAAAGGTGTGATAGGTTAGCCATCGTCTGAAGAGAAAGGACGATTAGATTGAGAAACTAAAAAAAAGTGTGAAAATGATGATACTGTGTTAGATATCGTCTGAAGAGAAAGGACGATTAGGAAGTAGTTCACACTGAAGAGAAAGGTGTGATAGGTTGGCCATCGTCTGAAGAGAAAGGATGATTAGATTGAGCAACTAAAAAATGTGTGAAAATGATGATACTGTGTTGGATATCGTCTGAAGAGAAAGGATGATTAGATTGAGCAACTAAAAAACGTGTGAAAATGATGATACTGTGTTAGATATCGTCTGAAGAGAAAGGACGATTAGGAAGTAGTTGACACTGAAGATAAAGGTGTGATAGGTTAGCCATCGTCTGAAGAGAAAGGACGATTAGATTGAGAAACTAAAAAAAGTGAAAATGATGATACTGTGTTAGATATCGTCTGAAGAGAAAGGACGATTAGATTGAGAAACTAAATAACGTGTGAAAATGATGATACTGTGTTAGATATCGTCTGAAGAGAAAGGATGATTAGATTGAGCAACTAAAAAAAGTGAAAATGATGATACTGTGTTAGATATCGTCTGAAGAGAAAGGATGATTAGATTGAGCAACTAAAAAAAGTGAAAATGATGATACTGTGTTAGATATCGTCTGAAGAGAAAGGACGATTAGATTGAGCAACTAAAAAACGTGTGAAAATGATGATACTGTGTTAGATATCGTCTGAAGAGAAAGGACGATTAGATTGAGAAACTAAATAACGTGTGAAAATGATGATACTGTGTTAGATATCGTCTGAAGAGAAAGGACGATTAGGAAGTAGTTGACACTGAAGATAAAGGTGTGATAGGTTAGCCATCGTCTGAAGAGAAAGGACGATTAGATTGAGAAACTAAAAAAAGTGAAAATGATGATACTGTGTTAGATATCGTCTGAAGAGAAAGGACGATTAGATTGAGAAACTAAATAACGTGTGAAAATGATGATACTGTGTTAGATATCGTCTGAAGAGAAAGGATGATTAGATTGAGCAACTAAAAAAAGTGAAAATGATGATACTGTGTTAGATATCGTCTGAAGAGAAAGGATGATTAGATTGAGAAACTAAATAACGTGTGAAAAAGATGATACTGTGTTAGATATCGTCTGAAGAGAAAGGACGATTAGGAAGTAGTTGACACTGAAGATAAAGGTGTGATAGGTTAGCCATCGTCTGAAGAGAAAGGACGATTAGATTGAGAAACTAAAAAAAGTGAAAATGATGATACTGTGTTAGATATCGTCTGAAGAGAAAGGACGATTAGATTGAGAAACTAAATAACGTGTGAAAATGATGATACTGTGTTAGATATCGTCTGAAGAGAAAGGACGATTAGGAAGTAGTTTACACTGAAGAGAAAGGTGTGATAGGTTGGCCATCGTCTGAAGAGAAAGGATGATTAGATTGAGCAACTAAAAAACGTGTGAAAATGATGATACTGTGTTAGATATCGTCTGAAGAGAAAGGACGATTAGATTGAGAAACTAAATAACGTGTGAAAATGATGATACTGTGTTAGATATCGTCTGAAGAGAAAGGACGATTAGGAAGTAGTTCACACTGAAGAGAAAGGTGTGATAGGTTAGCCATCGTCTGAAGAGAAAGGACGATTAGATTGAGAAACTAAAAAAAGTGAAAATGATGATACTGTGTTAGATATCGTCTGAAGAGAAAGGACGATTAGGAAGTAGTTTACACTGAAGAGAAAGGTGTGATAGGTTAGCCATCATCTGAAGTGAAAGGATGATTAGATTGAGAAACTAAAAAAACGTGTGAAAATGATGATACTGTGTTAGATATCGTCTGAAGAGAAAGGACGATTAGGAAGTAGTTCACACTGAAGAGAAAGGTGTGATAGGTTAGCCATCGTCTGAAGAGAAAGGACGATTAGGAAGTAGTTTACACTGAAGAGAAAGGTGTGATAGGTTAGCCATCATCTGAAGTGAAAGGATGATTAGATTGAGAAACTAAAAAAAGTGAAAATGATGATACTGTGTTAGATATCGTCTGAAGAGAAAGGACGATTAGGAAGTAGTTCACACTGAAGAGAAAGGTGTGATAGGTTAGCCATCGTCTGAAGAGAAAGGACGATTAGGAAGTAGTTCACACTGAAGATAAAGGTGTGATAGGTTAGCCATCGTCTGAAGACAAAGGACGATTAGATTGAGAAACTAAAAAAAGTGAAAATGATGATACTGTGTTAGATATCGTCTGAAGAGAAAGGACGATTAGGAAGTAGTTTACACTGAAGAGAAAGGTGTGATAGGTTAGCCATCGTCTGAAGAGAAAGGACGATTAGATTGAGCAACTAAAAAAAGAGAAAATGATGATACTGTGTTAGATATCGTCTGAAGAGAAAGGACGATTAGATTGAGAAACTAAATAACGTGTGAAAATGATGATACTGTGTTAGATATCGTCTGAAGAGAAAGGACGATTAGGAAGTAGTTCACACTGAAGAGAAAGGTGTGATAGGTTAGCCATCATCTGAAGTGAAAGGATGATTAGATTGAGAAACTAAAAAAAAGTGTGAAAATGATGATACTGTGTTAGATATCGTCTGAAGAGAAAGGACGATTAAGAAGTAGTTCACACTGAAGAGAAAGGTGTGATAGGTTGGCCATCGTCTGAAGAGAAAGGATGATTAGATTGAGCAACTAAAAAACGTGTGAAAATGATGATACTGTGTTAGATATCGTCTGAAGAGAAAGGATGATTAGATTGAGCAACTAAAAAACGTGTGAAAATGATGATACTGTGTTAGATATCGTCTGAAGAGAAAGGACGATTAGATTGAGAAACTAAATAACGTGTGAAAATGATGATACTGTGTTAGATATCGTCTGAAGAGAAAGGATGATTAGATTGAGCAACTAAAAAAAGTGAAAATGATGATACTGTGTTAGATATCGTCTGAAGAGAAAGGATGATTAGATTGAGCAACTAAAAAAAGTGAAAATGATGATACTGTGTTAGATATCGTCTGAAGAGAAAGGACGATTAGATTGAGCAACTAAAAAACGTGTGAAAATGATGATACTGTGTTAGATATCGTCTGAAGAGAAAGGACGATTAGATTGAGAAACTAAATAACGTGTGAAAATGATGATACTGTGTTAGATATCGTCTGAAGAGAAAGGACGATTAGGAAGTAGTTGACACTGAAGATAAAGGTGTGATAGGTTAGCCATCGTCTGAAGAGAAAGGACGATTAGATTGAGAAACTAAAAAAAGTGAAAATGATGATACTGTGTTAGATATCGTCTGAAGAGAAAGGACGATTAGATTGAGAAACTAAATAACGTGTGAAAATGATGATACTGTGTTAGATATCGTCTGAAGAGAAAGGATGATTAGATTGAGCAACTAAAAAAAGTGAAAATGATGATACTGTGTTAGATATCGTCTGAAGAGAAAGGATGATTAGATTGAGAAACTAAATAACGTGTGAAAATGATGATACTGTGTTAGATATCGTCTGAAGAGAAAGGACGATTAGGAAGTAGTTTACACTGAAGAGAAAGGTGTGATAGGTTGGCCATCGTCTGAAGAGAAAGGATGATTAGATTGAGCAACTAAAAAACGTGTGAAAATGATGATACTGTGTTAGATATCGTCTGAAGAGAAAGGACGATTAGATTGAGAAACTAAATAACGTGTGAAAATGATGATACTGTGTTAGATATCGTCTGAAGAGAAAGGACGATTAGGAAGTAGTTCACACTGAAGAGAAAGGTGTGATAGGTTAGCCATCGTCTGAAGAGAAAGGACGATTAGATTGAGAAACTAAAAAAAGTGAAAATGATGATACTGTGTTAGATATCGTCTGAAGAGAAAGGACGATTAGGAAGTAGTTTACACTGAAGAGAAAGGTGTGATAGGTTAGCCATCATCTGAAGTGAAAGGATGATTAGATTGAGAAACTAAAAAAACGTGTGAAAATGATGATACTGTGTTAGATATCGTCTGAAGAGAAAGGACGATTAGGAAGTAGTTCACACTGAAGAGAAAGGTGTGATAGGTTAGCCATCATCTGAAGTGAAAGGATGATTAGATTGAGAAACTAAAAAAAGTGAAAATGATGATACTGTGTTAGATATCGTCTGAAGAGAAAGGACGATTAGGAAGTAGTTCACACTGAAGAGAAAGGTGTGATAGGTTAGCCATCGTCTGAAGAGAAAGGACGATTAGGAAGTAGTTCACACTGAAGATAAAGGTGTGATAGGTTGGCCATCGTCTGAAGAGAAAGGACGATTAGATTGAGCAACTAAAAAAAGAGAAAATGATGATACTGTGTTAGATATCGTCTGAAGAGAAAGGACGATTAGATTGAGAAACTAAATAACGTGTGAAAATGATGATACTGTGTTAGATATCGTCTGAAGAGAAAGGACGATTAGGAAGTAGTTCACACTGAAGAGAAAGGTGTGATAGGTTAGCCATCATCTGAAGTGAAAGGATGATTAGATTGAGAAACTAAAAAAAAGTGTGAAAATGATGATACTGTGTTAGATATCGTCTGAAGAGAAAGGACGATTAAGAAGTAGTTCACACTGAAGAGAAAGGTGTGATAGGTTGGCCATCGTCTGAAGAGAAAGGATGATTAGATTGAGCAACTAAAAAACGTGTGAAAATGATGATACTGTGTTAGATATCGTCTGAAGAGAAAGGATGATTAGATTGAGCAACTAAAAAACGTGTGAAAATGATGATACTGTGTTAGATATCGTCTGAAGAGAAAGGACGATTAGATTGAGAAACTAAATAACGTGTGAAAATGATGATACTGTGTTAGATATCGTCTGAAGAGAAAGGATGATTAGATTGAGCAACTAAAAAACGTGTGAAAATGATGATACTGTGTTAGATATCGTCTGAAGAGAAAGGACGATTAGGAAGTAGTTCACACTGAAGATAAAGGTGTGATAGGTTAGCCATCATCTGAAGTGAAAGGATGATTAGATTGAGAAACTAAAAAAAGTGAAAATGATGATACTGTGTTAGATATCGTCTGAAGAGAAAGGGCGATTAGGAAGTAGTTTACACTGAAGAGAAAGGTGTGATAGGTTAGCCATCATCTGAAGTGAAAGGATGATTAGATTGAGAAACTAAAAAAACGTGTGAAAATGATGATACTGTGTTAGATATCGTCTGAAGAGAAAGGACGATTAGGAAGTAGTTCACACTGAAGAGAAAGGTGTGATAGGTTAGCCATCGTCTGAAGAGAAAGGACGATTAGGAAGTAGTTCACACTGAAGATAAAGGTGTGATAGGTTAGCCATCGTCTGAAGACAAAGGACGATTAGGAAGTAGTTCACACTAAAGATAAAGGTGTGATAGGTTAGCCATCGTCTGAAGAGAAAGGACGATTAGATTGAGAAACTAAAAAAAGTGAAAATGATGATACTGTGTTAGATATCGTCTGAAGAGAAAGGACGATTAGGAAGTAGTTTACACTGAAGAGAAAGGTGTGATAGGTTAGCCATCGTCTGAAGAGAAAGGACGATTAGATTGAGAAACTAAAAAACGTGTGAAAATGATGATACTGTGTTAGATATCGTCTGAAGAGAAAGGACGATTAGGAAGTAGTTCACACTGAAGAGAAAGGTGTGATAGGTTGGCCATCGTCTGAAGAGAAAGGATGATTAGATTGAGCAACTAAAAAACGTGTGAAAATGATGATACTGTGTTAGATATCGTCTGAAGAGAAAGGATGATTAGATTGAGCAACTAAAAAACGTGTGAAAATGATGATACTGTGTTAGATATCGTCTGAAGAGAAAGGACGATTAGGAAGTAGTTCACACTGAAGATAAAGGTGTGATAGGTTAGCCATCGTCTGAAGAGAAAGGACGATTAGATTGAGAAACTAAAAAAAGTGAAAATGATGATACTGTGTTATATATCGTCTGAAGAGAAAGGACGATTAGGAAGTAGTTTACACTGAAGAGAAAGGTGTGATAGGTTAGCCATCATCTGAAGTGAAAGGATGATTAGATTGAGAAACTAAAAAAACGTGTGAAAATGATGATACTGTGTTAGATATCGTCTGAAGAGAAAGGACGATTAGGAAGTAGTTCACACTGAAGAGAAAGGTGTGATAGGTTAGCCATCGTCTGAAGAGAAAGGACGATTAGGAAGTAGTTCACACTGAAGAGAAAGGTGTGATAGGTTAGCCATCGTCTGAAGAGAAAGGACGATTAGGAAGTAGTTCACACTGAAGAGAAAGGTGTGATAGGTTAGCCATCGTCTGAAGACAAAGGACGATTAGGAAGTAGTTCACACTGAAGATAAAGGTGTGATAGGTTAGCCATCGTCTGAAGAGAAAGGACGATTAGGAAGTAGTTCACACTGAAGATAAAGGTGTGATAGGTTAGCCATCGTCTGAAGAGAAAGGACGATTAGATTGAGAAACTAAAAAAAGTGAAAATGATGATACTGTGTTAGATATCGTCTGAAGAGAAAGGACGATTAGGAAGTAGTTTACACTGAAGAGAAAGGTGTGATAGGTTAGCCATCGTCTGAAGAGAAAGGACGATTAGATTGAGAAACTAAAAAACGTGTGAAAATGATGATACTGTGTTAGATATCGTCTGAAGAGAAAGGACGATTAGGAAGTAGTTCACACTGAAGAGAAAGGTGTGATAGGTTGGCCATCGTCTGAAGAGAAAGGATGATTAGATTGAGCAACTAAAAAACGTGTGAAAATGATGATACTGTGTTAGATATCGTCTGAAGAGAAAGGATGATTAGATTGAGCAACTAAAAAACGTGTGAAAATGATGATACTGTGTTAGATATCGTCTGAAGAGAAAGGACGATTAGGAAGTAGTTCACACTGAAGAGAAAGGTGTGATAGGTTAGCCATCGTCTGAAGAGAAAGGACGATTAGGAAGTAGTTCACACTGAAGAGAAAGGTGTGATAGGTTGGCCATCGTCTGAAGAGAAAGGATGATTAGATTGAGCAACTAAAAAACGTGTGAAAATGATGATACTGTGTTAGATATCGTCTGAAGAGAAAGGATGATTAGATTGAGCAACTAAAAAACGTGTGAAAATGATGATACTGTGTTAGATATCGTCTGAAGAGAAAGGACGATTAGGAAGTAGTTCACACTGAAGATAAAGGTGTGATAGGTTAGCCATCGTCTGAAGAGAAAGGACGATTAGATTGAGAAACTAAAAAAAGTGAAAATGATGATACTGTGTTATATATCGTCTGAAGAGAAAGGACGATTAGGAAGTAGTTTACACTGAAGAGAAAGGTGTGATAGGTTAGCCATCATCTGAAGTGAAAGGATGATTAGATTGAGAAACTAAAAAAACGTGTGAAAATGATGATACTGTGTTAGATATCGTCTGAAGAGAAAGGACGATTAGGAAGTAGTTCACACTGAAGAGAAAGGTGTGATAGGTTAGCCATCGTCTGAAGAGAAAGGACGATTAGGAAGTAGTTCACACTGAAGAGAAAGGTGTGATAGGTTAGCCATCGTCTGAAGAGAAAGGACGATTAGGAAGTAGTTCACACTGAAGAGAAAGGTGTGATAGGTTAGCCATCGTCTGAAGACAAAGGACGATTAGGAAGTAGTTCACACTGAAGATAAAGGTGTGATAGGTTAGCCATCGTCTGAAGAGAAAGGACGATTAGGAAGTAGTTCACACTGAAGATAAAGGTGTGATAGGTTAGCCATCGTCTGAAGAGAAAGGACGATTAGATTGAGAAACTAAAAAAAGTGAAAATGATGATACTGTGTTAGATATCGTCTGAAGAGAAAGGACGATTAGGAAGTAGTTTACACTGAAGAGAAAGGTGTGATAGGTTAGCCATCGTCTGAAGAGAAAGGACGATTAGATTGAGAAACTAAAAAACGTGTGAAAATGATGATACTGTGTTAGATATCGTCTGAAGAGAAAGGACGATTAGGAAGTAGTTCACACTGAAGAGAAAGGTGTGATAGGTTGGCCATCGTCTGAAGAGAAAGGATGATTAGATTGAGCAACTAAAAAACGTGTGAAAATGATGATACTGTGTTAGATATCGTCTGAAGAGAAAGGATGATTAGATTGAGCAACTAAAAAACGTGTGAAAATGATGATACTGTGTTAGATATCGTCTGAAGAGAAAGGACGATTAGGAAGTAGTTCACACTGAAGAGAAAGGTGTGATAGGTTAGCCATCGTCTGAAGAGAAAGGGTGATTAGATTGAGAAACTAAAAAAACGTGTGAAAATGATGATACTGTGTTAGATATCGTCTGAAGAGAAAGGACGATTAGGAAGTAGTTCACACTGAAGAGAAAGGTGTGATAGGTTAGCCATCATCTGAAGTGAAAGGATGATTAGATTGAGAAACTAAAAAAACGTGTGAAAATGATGATACTGTGTTAGATATCGTCTGAAGAGAAAGGACGATTAGGAAGTAGTTCACACTGAAGAGAAAGGTGTGATAGGTTAGCCATCGTCTGAAGAGAAAGGACGATTAGGAAGTAGTTCACACTGAAGAGAAAGGTGTGATAGGTTAGCCATCGTCTGAAGACAAAGGACGATTAGGAAGTAGTTCACACTGAAGATAAAGGTGTGATAGGTTAGCCATCGTCTGAAGAGAAAGGACGATTAGGAAGTAGTTCACACTGAAGATAAAGGTGTGATAGGTTAGCCATCGTCTGAAGAGAAAGGACGATTAGATTGAGAAACTAAAAAAAGTGAAAATGATGATACTGTGTTAGATATCGTCTGAAGAGAAAGGACGATTAGGAAGTAGTTTACACTGAAGAGAAAGGTGTGATAGGTTAGCCATCATCTGAAGTGAAAGGATGATTAGATTGAGAAACTAAAAAAACGTGTGAAAATGATGATACTGTGTTAGATATCGTCTGAAGAGAAAGGACGATTAGGAAGTAGTTCACACTGAAGAGAAAGGTGTGATAGGTTAGCCATCGTCTGAAGAGAAAGGACGATTAGGAAGTAGTTCACACTGAAGATAAAGGTGTGATAGGTTAGCCATCGTCTGAAGACAAAGGACGATTAGGAAGTAGTTCACACTAAAGATAAAGGTGTGATAGGTTAGCCATCGTCTGAAGAGAAAGGACGATTAGATTGAGAAACTAAAAAAAGTGAAAATGATGATACTGTGTTAGATATCGTCTGAAGAGAAAGGACGATTAGGAAGTAGTTTACACTGAAGAGAAAGGTGTGATAGGTTAGCCATCGTCTGAAGAGAAAGGACGATTAGATTGAGAAACTAAAAAACGTGTGAAAATGATGATACTGTGTTAGATATCGTCTGAAGAGAAAGGACGATTAGGAAGTAGTTCACACTGAAGAGAAAGGTGTGATAGGTTGGCCATCGTCTGAAGAGAAAGGATGATTAGATTGAGCAACTAAAAAACGTGTGAAAATGATGATACTGTGTTAGATATCGTCTGAAGAGAAAGGATGATTAGATTGAGCAACTAAAAAACGTGTGAAAATGATGATGCTGTGTTAGATATCGTCTGAAGAGAAAGGACGATTAGGAAGTAGTTCACACTGAAGATAAAGGTGTGATAGGTTAGCCATCGTCTGAAGAGAAAGGACGATTAGATTGAGAAACTAAAAAAAGTGAAAATGATGATACTGTGTTAGATATCGTCTGAAGAGAAAGGACGATTAGGAAGTAGTTTACACTGAAGAGAAAGGTGTGATAGGTTAGCCATCATCTGAAGTGAAAGGATGATTAGATTGAGAAACTAAAAAAACGTGTGAAAATGATGATACTGTGTTAGATATCGTCTGAAGAGAAAGGACGATTAGGAAGTAGTTGACACTGAAGATAAAGGTGTGATAGGTTGGCCATCGTCTGAAGACAAAGGACGATTAGGAAGTAGTTCACACTAAAGATAAAGGTGTGATAGGTTAGCCATCGTTTGAAGACAAAGGACGATTAGGAAGTAGTTCACACTAAAGATAAAGGTGTGATAGGTTGGCCATCGTCTGAAGACAAAGGACGATTAGGAAGTAGTTCACACTAAAGATAAAGGTGTGATAGGTTAGCCATCGTTTGAAGAGACAGGACGATTAGATTGAGAAACTAAAAAAAGTGAAAATGATGATACTGTGTTAGATATCGTCTGAAGAGAAAGGACGATTAGGAAGTAGTTTACACTGAAGAGAAAGGTGTGATAGGTTAGCCATCGTCTGAAGAGAAAGGACGATTAGATTGAGAAACTAAATAACGTGTGAAAATGATGATACTGTGTTAGATATCGTCTGAAGAGAAAGGACGATTAGATTGAGAAACTAAATAACGTGTGAAAATGATGATACTGTGTTAGATATCGTCTGAAGAGAAAGGACGATTAGGAAGTAGTTCACACTGAAGATAAAGGTGTGATAGGTTAGCCATCGTCTGAAGAGAAAGGATGATTAGAATGAGCAACTAAAAAACGTGTGAAAATGATGATACTGTGTTAGATATCGTCTGAAGAGAAAGGACGATTAGATTGAGAAACTAAATAACGTGTGAAAATGATGATACTGTGTTAGATATCGTCTGAAGAGAAAGGACGATTAGGAAGTAGTTTACACTGAAGAGAAAGGTGTGATAGGTTAGCCATCATCTGAAGTGAAAGGATGATTAGATTGAGAAACTAAAAAAAACGTGTGAAAATGATGATACTGTGTTAGATATCGTCTGAAGAGAAAGGACGATTAGGAAGTAGTTCACACTGAAGAGAAAGGTGTGATAGGTTAGCCATCGTCTGAAGAGAAAGGACGATTAGGAAGTAGTTCACACTGAAGAGAAAGGTGTGATAGGTTAGCCATCGTCTGAAGACAAAGGACGATTAGATTGAGAAACTAAAAAAAGTGAAAATGATGATACTGTGTTAGATATCGTCTGAAGAGAAAGGACGATTAGGAAGTAGTTCACACTGAAGAGAAAGGTGTGATAGGTTAGCCATCGTCTGAAGAGAAAGGACGATTAGGAAGTAGTTCACACTGAAGATAAAGGTGTGATAGGTTAGCCATCGTCTGAAGAGAAAGGACGATTAGATTGAGAAACTAAAAAAAGTGAAAATGATGATACTGTGTTAGATATCGTCTGAAGAGAAAGGACGATTAGGAAGTAGTTCACACTGAAGAGAAAGGTGTGATAGGTTAGCCATCATCTGAAGTGAAAGGATGATTAGATTGAGAAACTAAAAAAACGTGTGAAAATGATGATACTGTGTTAGATATCGTCTGAAGAGAAAGGACGATTAGGAAGTAGTTGACACTGAAGATAAAGGTGTGATAGGTTGGCCATCGTCTGAAGACAAAGGACGATTAGGAAGTAGTTCACACTAAAGATAAAGGTGTGATAGGTTAGCCATCGTCTGAAGAGAAAGGACGATTAGATTGAGAAACTAAAAAAAGTGAAAATGATGATACTGTGTTAGATATCGTCTGAAGAGAAAGGACGATTAGGAAGTAGTTTACACTGAAGAGAAAGGTGTGATAGGTTAGCCATCGTCTGAAGAGAAAGGACGATTAGATTGAGAAACTAAAAAACGTGTGAAAATGATGATACTGTGTTAGATATCGTCTGAAGAGAAAGGACGATTAGGAAGTAGTTCACACTGAAGAGAAAGGTGTGATAGGTTGGCCATCGTCTGAAGAGAAAGGATGATTAGATTGAGCAACTAAAAAACGTGTGAAAATGATGATACTGTGTTAGATATCGTCTGAAGAGAAAGGACGATTAGATTGAGAAACTAAATAACGTGTGAAAATGATGATACTGTGTTAGATATCGTCTGAAGAGAAAGGACGATTAGGAAGTAGTTCACACTGAAGATAAAGGTGTGATAGGTTAGCCATCGTCTGAAGAGAAAGGATGATTAGAATGAGCAACTAAAAAACGTGTGAAAATGATGATACTGTGTTAGATATCGTCTGAAGAGAAAGGACGATTAGGAAGTAGTTTACACTGAAGAGAAAGGTGTGATAGGTTAGCCATCATCTGAAGTGAAAGGATGATTAGATTGAGAAACTAAAAAAACGTGTGAAAATGATGATACTGTGTTAGATATCGTCTGAAGAGAAAGGACGATTAGGAAGTAGTTCACACTGAAGAGAAAGGTGTGATAGGTTAGCCATCGTCTGAAGAGAAAGGACTATTAGGAAGTAGTTCACACTGAAGAGAAAGGTGTGATAGGTTAGCCATCGTCTGAAGACAAAGGACGATTAGATTGAGAAACTTAAAAAAGTGAAAATGATGATACTGTGTTAGATATCGTCTGAAGAGAAAGGACGATTAGGAAGTAGTTCACACTGAAGAGAAAGGTGTGATAGGTTAGCCATCGTCTGAAGAGAAAGGACGATTAGGAAGTAGTTCACACTGAAGATAAAGGTGTGATAGGTTAGCCATCGTCTGAAGAGAAATGACGATTAGATTGAGAAACTAAAAAAAGTGAAAATGATGATACTGTGTTAGATATCGTCTGAAGAGAAAGGACGATTAGGAAGTAGTTCACACTGAAGAGAAAGGTGTGATAGGTTAGCCATCATCTGAAGTGAAAGGATTATTAGATTGAGAAACTAAAAAAACGTGTGAAAATGAAGATACTGTGTTAGATATCGTCTGAAGAGAAAGGACGATTAGGAAGTAGCCCACACTGAAGAGAAAGGTGTGATAGGTTAGCCATCGTCTGAAGAGAAAGGCCAATGGATTGAGAAACTAAAAAACGTGTGAAAATGATGATACTGTGTTAGATATCGTCTGAAGAGAAAGGACGATTAGGAAGTAGTTCACACTGAAGAGAAAGGTGTGATAGGTTAGCCATCATCTGAAGAGAAAGGATGATTAGATTGACCAACTAAAAAACGTGTGAAAATGATGATACTGTGTTAGATATCGTCTGAAGAGAAAGGATGATTAGATTGAGCAACTGAAAAACGTGTGAAAATGATGATACTGTGTTAGATATCGTCTGAAGAGAAAGGATGATTAGATTGAGCAACTAAAAAACGTGTGAAAATGATGATACTGTGTTAGATATCGTCTGAAGAGAAAGGACGATTAGGAAGTAGCCCACACTGAAGAGAAAGGTGTTATAGGTTAGCCATCGTCTGAAGAGAAAGGACGATTAGATTGAGAAACTAAAAAACGTGTGAAAATGATGATACTGTGTTAGATATCGTCTGAAGAGAAAGGACGATTAGGAAGTAGTTCACACTGAAGAGAAAGGTGTGATAGGTTAGCCATCGTCTGAAGAGAAAGGACGATTAGATTGAGAAACTAAAAAACGTGTGAAAATGATGATACTGTGTTAGATATCGTCTGAAGAGAAAGGACGATTAGGAAGTAGTTCACACTGAAGAGAAAGGTGTTATAGGTTAGCCATCGTCTGAAGAGAAAGGACGATTAGATTGAGAAACTAAAAAACGTGTGAAAATGATGATACTGTGTTAGATATCGTCTGAAGAGAAAGGACGATTAGGAAGTAGTTCACACTGAAGAGAAAGGTGTGATAGGTTGGCCATCGTCTGAAGAGAAAGTACGATTAGATTGAGAAACTAAAAAACGTGTGAAAATGATGATACTGTGTTAGATATCGTCTGAAGAGAAAGGACGATTAGGAAGTAGTTCACACTGAAGAGAAAGGTGTGATAGGTTGGCCATCGTCTGAAGAGAAAGTACGATTAGATTGAGAAACTAAAAAACGTGTGAAAATGATGATACTGTGTTAGATATCGTCTGAAGAGAAAGGACGATTAGGAAGTAGCCCACACTGAAGAGAAAGGTGTGATAGGTTGGCCATCGTCTGAAGAGAAAGTACGATTAGATTGAGAAACTAAAAAACGTGTGAAAATGATGATACTGTGTTAGATATCGTCTGAAGAAAAAGGATGATTAGATTGAGCAACTAAAAAACGTGTGAAAATGATGATACTGTGTTAGATATCGTCTGAAGAGAAAGGACGATTAGATTGAGAAACTAAATAACGTGTGAAAATGATGATACTGTGTTAGATATCGTCTGAAGAGAAAGGACGATTAGGAAGTAGTTGACACTGAAGATAAAGGTGTGATAGGTTAGCCATCATCTGAGGTGAAAGGATGATTAGATTGAGAAACTAAAAAAAGTGAAAATGATGATACTGTGTTAGATATCGTCTGAAGAGAAAGGACGATTAGGAAGTAGTTCACACTGAAGAGAAAGGTGTGATAGGTTAGCCATCATCTGAAGTGAAAGGATTATTAGATTGAGAAACTAAAAAAACGTGTGAAAATGAAGATACTGTGTTAGATATCGTCTGAAGAGAAAGGACGATTAGGAAGTAGCCCACACTGAAGAGAAAGGTGTGATAGGTTAGCCATCGTCTGAAGAGAAAGGACGATGAGATTGAGAAACTAAAAAACGTGTGAAAATGATGATACTGTGTTAGATATCGTCTGAAGAGAAAGGATGATTAGATTGAGCAACTAAAAAACGTGTGAAAATGATGATACTGTGTTAGATATCGTCTGAAGAGAAAGGACGATTAGATTGAGAAACTAAATAACGTGTGAAAATGATGATACTGTGTTAGATATCGTCTGAAGAGAAAGGACGATTAGGAAGTAGTTCACACTGAAGAGAAAGGTGTGATAGGTTGGCCATCGTCTGAAGAGAAAGTACGATTAGATTGAGAAACTAAAAAACGTGTGAAAATGATGATACTGTGTTAGATATCGTCTGAAGAGAAAGGACGATTAGGAAGTAGCCCACACTGAAGAGAAAGGTGTGATAGGTTGGCCATCGTCTGAAGAGAAAGTACGATTAGATTGAGAAACTAAAAAACGTGTGAAAATGATGATACTGTGTTAGATATCGTCTGAAGAAAAAGGATGATTAGATTGAGCAACTAAAAAACGTGTGAAAATGATGATACTGTGTTAGATATCGTCTGAAGAGAAAGGATGATTAGATTGAGCAACTAAAAAACGTGTGAAAATGATGATACTGTGTTAGATATCGTCTGAAGAGAAAGGACGATTAGGAAGTAGTTGACACTGAAGATAAAGGTGTGATAGGTTAGCCATCATCTGAGGTGAAAGGATGATTAGATTGAGAAACTAAAAAAAGTGAAAATGATGATACTGTGTTAGATATCGTCTGAAGAGAAAGGACGATTAGGAAGTAGTTCACACTGAAGAGAAAGGTGTGATAGGTTAGCCATCATCTGAAGTGAAAGGATTATTAGATTGAGAAACTAAAAAAACGTGTGAAAATGAAGATACTGTGTTAGATATCGTCTGAAGAGAAAGGACGATTAGGAAGTAGCCCACACTGAAGAGAAAGGTGTGATAGGTTAGCCATCGTCTGAAGAGAATGGACGATGAGATTGAGAAACTAAAAAACGTGTGAAAATGATGATACTGTGTTAGATATCGTCTGAAGAGAAAGGACGATTAGGAAGTAGTTCACACTGAAGAGAAAGGTGTGATAGGTTAGCCATCATCTGAAGAGAAAGGATGATTAGATTGACCAACTAAAAAACGTGTGAAAATGATGATACTGTGTTAGATATCGTCTGAAGAGAAAGGATGATTAGATTGAGCAACTGAAAAACGTGTGAAAATGATGATACTGTGTTAGATATCGTCTGAAGAGAAAGGACGATTAGGAAGTAGCCCACACTGAAGAGAAAGGTGTGATAGGTTAGCCATCGTCTGAAGAGAAAGGACGATTAGATTGAGAAACTAAAAAACGTGTGAAAATGATGATACTGTGTTAGATATCGTCTGAAGAGAAAGGACGATTAGGAAGTAGTTCACACTGAAGAGAAAGGTGTGATAGGTTGGCCATCGTCTGAAGAGAAAGTACGATTAGATTGAGAAACTAAAAAACGTGTGAAAATGATGATACTGTGTTAGATATCGTCTGAAGAGAAAGGACGATTAGGAAGTAGCCCACACTGAAGAGAAAGGTGTGATAGGTTGGCCATCGTCTGAAGAGAAAGTACGATTAGATTGAGAAACTAAAAAACGTGTGAAAATGATGATACTGTGTTAGATATCGTCTGAAGAAAAAGGATGATTAGATTGAGCAACTAAAAAACGTGTGAAAATGATGATACTGTGTTAGATATCGTCTGAAGAGAAAGGATGATTAGATTGAGCAACTAAAAAACGTGTGAAAATGATGATACTGTGTTAGATATCGTCTGAAGAGAAAGGACGATTAGATTGAGAAACTAAATAACGTGTGAAAATGATGATACTGTGTTAGATATCGTCTGAAGAGAAAGGACGATTAGGAAGTAGTTGACACTGAAGATAAAGGTGTGATAGGTTGGCCATCGTCTGAAGAGAAAGTACGATTAGATTGAGAAACTAAAAAACGTGTGAAAATGATGATACTGTGTTAGATATCGTCTGAAGAGAAAGGACGATTAGGAAGTAGCCCACACTGAAGAGAAAGGTGTGATAGGTTGGCCATCGTCTGAAGAGAAAGTACGATTAGATTGAGAAACTAAAAAACGTGTGAAAATGATGATACTGTGTTAGATATCGTCTGAAGAAAAAGGATGATTAGATTGAGCAACTAAAAAACGTGTGAAAATGATGATACTGTGTTAGATATCGTCTGAAGAGAAAGGACGATTAGATTGAGAAACTAAATAACGTGTGAAAATGATGATACTGTGTTAGATATCGTCTGAAGAGAAAGGACGATTAGGAAGTAGTTGACACTGAAGATAAAGGTGTGATAGGTTAGCCATCATCTGAGGTGAAAGGATGATTAGATTGAGAAACTAAAAAAAGTGAAAATGATGATACTGTGTTAGATATCGTCTGAAGAGAAAGGACGATTAGGAAGTAGTTTACACTGAAGAGAAAGGTGTGATAGGTTAGCCATCATCTGAAGTGAAAGGATGATTAGATTGAGAAACTAAAAAAACGTGTGAAAATGATGATACTGTGTTAGATATCGTCTGAAGAGAAAGGACGATTAGGAAGTAGTTGACACTGAAGATAAAGGTGTGATAGGTTGGCCATCGTCTGAAGACAAAGGACGATTAGGAAGTAGTTCACACTAAAGATAAAGGTGTGATAGGTTAGCCATCGTTTGAAGACAAAGGACGATTAGGAAGTAGTTCACACTAAAGATAAAGGTGTGATAGGTTGGCCATCGTCTGAAGACAAAGGACGATTAGGAAGTAGTTCACACTAAAGATAAAGGTGTGATAGGTTAGCCATCGTTTGAAGAGACAGGACGATTAGATTGAGAAACTAAAAAAAGTGAAAATGATGATACTGTGTTAGATATCGTCTGAAGAGAAAGGACGATTAGGAAGTAGTTTACACTGAAGAGAAAGGTGTGATAGGTTAGCCATCGTCTGAAGAGAAAGGACGATTAGATTGAGAAACTAAATAACGTGTGAAAATGATGATACTGTGTTAGATATCGTCTGAAGAGAAAGGACGATTAGATTGAGAAACTAAATAACGTGTGAAAATGATGATACTGTGTTAGATATCGTCTGAAGAGAAAGGACGATTAGGAAGTAGTTCACACTGAAGATAAAGGTGTGATAGGTTAGCCATCGTCTGAAGAGAAAGGATGATTAGAATGAGCAACTAAAAAACGTGTGAAAATGATGATACTGTGTTAGATATCGTCTGAAGAGAAAGGACGATTAGATTGAGAAACTAAATAACGTGTGAAAATGATGATACTGTGTTAGATATCGTCTGAAGAGAAAGGACGATTAGGAAGTAGTTTACACTGAAGAGAAAGGTGTGATAGGTTAGCCATCATCTGAAGTGAAAGGATGATTAGATTGAGAAACTAAAAAAAACGTGTGAAAATGATGATACTGTGTTAGATATCGTCTGAAGAGAAAGGACGATTAGGAAGTAGTTCACACTGAAGAGAAAGGTGTGATAGGTTAGCCATCGTCTGAAGAGAAAGGACGATTAGGAAGTAGTTCACACTGAAGAGAAAGGTGTGATAGGTTAGCCATCGTCTGAAGACAAAGGACGATTAGATTGAGAAACTAAAAAAAGTGAAAATGATGATACTGTGTTAGATATCGTCTGAAGAGAAAGGACGATTAGGAAGTAGTTCACACTGAAGAGAAAGGTGTGATAGGTTAGCCATCGTCTGAAGAGAAAGGACGATTAGGAAGTAGTTCACACTGAAGATAAAGGTGTGATAGGTTAGCCATCGTCTGAAGAGAAAGGACGATTAGATTGAGAAACTAAAAAAAGTGAAAATGATGATACTGTGTTAGATATCGTCTGAAGAGAAAGGACGATTAGGAAGTAGTTCACACTGAAGAGAAAGGTGTGATAGGTTAGCCATCATCTGAAGTGAAAGGATGATTAGATTGAGAAACTAAAAAAACGTGTGAAAATGATGATACTGTGTTAGATATCGTCTGAAGAGAAAGGACGATTAGGAAGTAGTTGACACTGAAGATAAAGGTGTGATAGGTTGGCCATCGTCTGAAGACAAAGGACGATTAGGAAGTAGTTCACACTAAAGATAAAGGTGTGATAGGTTAGCCATCGTCTGAAGAGAAAGGACGATTAGATTGAGAAACTAAAAAAAGTGAAAATGATGATACTGTGTTAGATATCGTCTGAAGAGAAAGGACGATTAGGAAGTAGTTTACACTGAAGAGAAAGGTGTGATAGGTTAGCCATCGTCTGAAGAGAAAGGACGATTAGATTGAGAAACTAAAAAACGTGTGAAAATGATGATACTGTGTTAGATATCGTCTGAAGAGAAAGGACGATTAGGAAGTAGTTCACACTGAAGAGAAAGGTGTGATAGGTTGGCCATCGTCTGAAGAGAAAGGATGATTAGATTGAGCAACTAAAAAACGTGTGAAAATGATGATACTGTGTTAGATATCGTCTGAAGAGAAAGGACGATTAGATTGAGAAACTAAATAACGTGTGAAAATGATGATACTGTGTTAGATATCGTCTGAAGAGAAAGGACGATTAGGAAGTAGT
Organism: Pristionchus mayeri; assembly: GCA_036245805.1. Lineage (NCBI taxonomy): Eukaryota > Metazoa > Nematoda > Chromadorea > Rhabditida > Neodiplogasteridae > Pristionchus > Pristionchus mayeri. The sequence continues at coordinate 21,393,894 of BTRK01000003.1, read as the reverse complement.
TCACACTGAAGATAAAGGTGTGATAGGTTAGCCATCGTCTGAAGAGAAAGGATGATTAGAATGAGCAACTAAAAAACGTGTGAAAATGATGATACTGTGTTAGATATCGTCTGAAGAGAAAGGACGATTAGGAAGTAGTTTACACTGAAGAGAAAGGTGTGATAGGTTAGCCATCATCTGAAGTGAAAGGATGATTAGATTGAGAAACTAAAAAAACGTGTGAAAATGATGATACTGTGTTAGATATCGTCTGAAGAGAAAGGACGATTAGGAAGTAGTTCACACTGAAGAGAAAGGTGTGATAGGTTAGCCATCGTCTGAAGAGAAAGGACTATTAGGAAGTAGTTCACACTGAAGAGAAAGGTGTGATAGGTTAGCCATCGTCTGAAGACAAAGGACGATTAGATTGAGAAACTTAAAAAAGTGAAAATGATGATACTGTGTTAGATATCGTCTGAAGAGAAAGGACGATTAGGAAGTAGTTCACACTGAAGAGAAAGGTGTGATAGGTTAGCCATCGTCTGAAGAGAAAGGACGATTAGGAAGTAGTTCACACTGAAGATAAAGGTGTGATAGGTTAGCCATCGTCTGAAGAGAAAGGACGATTAGATTGAGAAACTAAAAAAAGTGAAAATGATGATACTGTGTTAGATATCGTCTGAAGAGAAAGGACGATTAGGAAGTAGTTCACACTGAAGAGAAAGGTGTGATAGGTTAGCCATCATCTGAAGTGAAAGGATTATTAGATTGAGAAACTAAAAAAACGTGTGAAAATGAAGATACTGTGTTAGATATCGTCTGAAGAGAAAGGACGATTAGGAAGTAGCCCACACTGAAGAGAAAGGTGTGATAGGTTAGCCATCGTCTGAAGAGAAAGGCCAATGGATTGAGAAACTAAAAAACGTGTGAAAATGATGATACTGTGTTAGATATCGTCTGAAGAGAAAGGACGATTAGGAAGTAGTTCACACTGAAGAGAAAGGTGTGATAGGTTAGCCATCATCTGAAGAGAAAGGATGATTAGATTGACCAACTAAAAAACGTGTGAAAATGATGATACTGTGTTAGATATCGTCTGAAGAGAAAGGATGATTAGATTGAGCAACTGAAAAACGTGTGAAAATGATGATACTGTGTTAGATATCGTCTGAAGAGAAAGGATGATTAGATTGAGCAACTAAAAAACGTGTGAAAATGATGATACTGTGTTAGATATCGTCTGAAGAGAAAGGACGATTAGGAAGTAGCCCACACTGAAGAGAAAGGTGTTATAGGTTAGCCATCGTCTGAAGAGAAAGGACGATTAGATTGAGAAACTAAAAAACGTGTGAAAATGATGATACTGTGTTAGATATCGTCTGAAGAGAAAGGACGATTAGGAAGTAGTTCACACTGAAGAGAAAGGTGTGATAGGTTAGCCATCGTCTGAAGAGAAAGGACGATTAGATTGAGAAACTAAAAAACGTGTGAAAATGATGATACTGTGTTAGATATCGTCTGAAGAGAAAGGACGATTAGGAAGTAGTTCACACTGAAGAGAAAGGTGTTATAGGTTAGCCATCGTCTGAAGAGAAAGGACGATTAGATTGAGAAACTAAAAAACGTGTGAAAATGATGATACTGTGTTAGATATCGTCTGAAGAGAAAGGACGATTAGGAAGTAGTTCACACTGAAGAGAAAGGTGTGATAGGTTGGCCATCGTCTGAAGAGAAAGTACGATTAGATTGAGAAACTAAAAAACGTGTGAAAATGATGATACTGTGTTAGATATCGTCTGAAGAGAAAGGACGATTAGGAAGTAGTTCACACTGAAGAGAAAGGTGTGATAGGTTGGCCATCGTCTGAAGAGAAAGTACGATTAGATTGAGAAACTAAAAAACGTGTGAAAATGATGATACTGTGTTAGATATCGTCTGAAGAGAAAGGACGATTAGGAAGTAGCCCACACTGAAGAGAAAGGTGTGATAGGTTGGCCATCGTCTGAAGAGAAAGTACGATTAGATTGAGAAACTAAAAAACGTGTGAAAATGATGATACTGTGTTAGATATCGTCTGAAGAAAAAGGATGATTAGATTGAGCAACTAAAAAACGTGTGAAAATGATGATACTGTGTTAGATATCGTCTGAAGAGAAAGGACGATTAGATTGAGAAACTAAATAACGTGTGAAAATGATGATACTGTGTTAGATATCGTCTGAAGAGAAAGGACGATTAGGAAGTAGTTGACACTGAAGATAAAGGTGTGATAGGTTAGCCATCATCTGAGGTGAAAGGATGATTAGATTGAGAAACTAAAAAAAGTGAAAATGATGATACTGTGTTAGATATCGTCTGAAGAGAAAGGACGATTAGGAAGTAGTTCACACTGAAGAGAAAGGTGTGATAGGTTAGCCATCATCTGAAGTGAAAGGATTATTAGATTGAGAAACTAAAAAAACGTGTGAAAATGAAGATACTGTGTTAGATATCGTCTGAAGAGAAAGGACGATTAGGAAGTAGCCCACACTGAAGAGAAAGGTGTGATAGGTTGGCCATCGTCTGAAGAGAAAGTACGATTAGATTGAGAAACTAAAAAACGTGTGAAAATGATGATACTGTGTTAGATATCGTCTGAAGAAAAAGGATGATTAGATTGAGCAACTAAAAAACGTGTGAAAATGATGATACTGTGTTAGATATCGTCTGAAGAGAAAGGATGATTAGATTGAGCAACTAAAAAACGTGTGAAAATGATGATACTGTGTTAGATATCGTCTGAAGAGAAAGGACGATTAGGAAGTAGTTGACACTGAAGATAAAGGTGTGATAGGTTAGCCATCATCTGAGGTGAAAGGATGATTAGATTGAGAAACTAAAAAAAGTGAAAATGATGATACTGTGTTAGATATCGTCTGAAGAGAAAGGACGATTAGGAAGTAGTTCACACTGAAGAGAAAGGTGTGATAGGTTAGCCATCATCTGAAGTGAAAGGATTATTAGATTGAGAAACTAAAAAAACGTGTGAAAATGAAGATACTGTGTTAGATATCGTCTGAAGAGAAAGGACGATTAGGAAGTAGCCCACACTGAAGAGAAAGGTGTGATAGGTTAGCCATCGTCTGAAGAGAATGGACGATGAGATTGAGAAACTAAAAAACGTGTGAAAATGATGATACTGTGTTAGATATCGTCTGAAGAGAAAGGACGATTAGGAAGTAGTTCACACTGAAGAGAAAGGTGTGATAGGTTAGCCATCATCTGAAGAGAAAGGATGATTAGATTGACCAACTAAAAAACGTGTGAAAATGATGATACTGTGTTAGATATCGTCTGAAGAGAAAGGATGATTAGATTGAGCAACTGAAAAACGTGTGAAAATGATGATACTGTGTTAGATATCGTCTGAAGAGAAAGGACGATTAGGAAGTAGCCCACACTGAAGAGAAAGGTGTGATAGGTTAGCCATCGTCTGAAGAGAAAGGACGATTAGATTGAGAAACTAAAAAACGTGTGAAAATGATGATACTGTGTTAGATATCGTCTGAAGAGAAAGGACGATTAGGAAGTAGTTCACACTGAAGAGAAAGGTGTGATAGGTTGGCCATCGTCTGAAGAGAAAGTACGATTAGATTGAGAAACTAAAAAACGTGTGAAAATGATGATACTGTGTTAGATATCGTCTGAAGAGAAAGGACGATTAGGAAGTAGCCCACACTGAAGAGAAAGGTGTGATAGGTTGGCCATCGTCTGAAGAGAAAGTACGATTAGATTGAGAAACTAAAAAACGTGTGAAAATGATGATACTGTGTTAGATATCGTCTGAAGAAAAAGGATGATTAGATTGAGCAACTAAAAAACGTGTGAAAATGATGATACTGTGTTAGATATCGTCTGAAGAGAAAGGATGATTAGATTGAGCAACTAAAAAACGTGTGAAAATGATGATACTGTGTTAGATATCGTCTGAAGAGAAAGGACGATTAGATTGAGAAACTAAATAACGTGTGAAAATGATGATACTGTGTTAGATATCGTCTGAAGAGAAAGGACGATTAGGAAGTAGTTGACACTGAAGATAAAGGTGTGATAGGTTGGCCATCGTCTGAAGAGAAAGTACGATTAGATTGAGAAACTAAAAAACGTGTGAAAATGATGATACTGTGTTAGATATCGTCTGAAGAGAAAGGACGATTAGGAAGTAGCCCACACTGAAGAGAAAGGTGTGATAGGTTGGCCATCGTCTGAAGAGAAAGTACGATTAGATTGAGAAACTAAAAAACGTGTGAAAATGATGATACTGTGTTAGATATCGTCTGAAGAAAAAGGATGATTAGATTGAGCAACTAAAAAACGTGTGAAAATGATGATACTGTGTTAGATATCGTCTGAAGAGAAAGGACGATTAGATTGAGAAACTAAATAACGTGTGAAAATGATGATACTGTGTTAGATATCGTCTGAAGAGAAAGGACGATTAGGAAGTAGTTGACACTGAAGATAAAGGTGTGATAGGTTAGCCATCATCTGAGGTGAAAGGATGATTAGATTGAGAAACTAAAAAAAGTGAAAATGATGATACTGTGTTAGATATCGTCTGAAGAGAAAGGACGATTAGGAAGTAGTTCACACTGAAGAGAAAGGTGTGATAGGTTAGCCATCATCTGAAGTGAAAGGATTATTAGATTGAGAAACTAAAAAAACGTGTGAAAATGAAGATACTGTGTTAGATATCGTCTGAAGAGAAAGGACGATTAGGAAGTAGCCCACACTGAAGAGAAAGGTGTGATAGGTTAGCCATCGTCTGAAGAGAAAGGACGATGAGATTGAGAAACTAAAAAACGTGTGAAAATGATGATACTGTGTTAGATATCGTCTGAAGAGAAAGGATGATTAGATTGAGCAACTAAAAAACGTGTGAAAATGATGATACTGTGTTAGATATCGTCTGAAGAGAAAGGACGATTAGATTGAGAAACTAAATAACGTGTGAAAATGATGATACTGTGTTAGATATCGTCTGAAGAGAAAGGACGATTAGGAAGTAGTTCACACTGAAGAGAAAGGTGTGATAGGTTGGCCATCGTCTGAAGAGAAAGTACGATTAGATTGAGAAACTAAAAAACGTGTGAAAATGATGATACTGTGTTAGATATCGTCTGAAGAGAAAGGACGATTAGGAAGTAGCCCACACTGAAGAGAAAGGTGTGATAGGTTGGCCATCGTCTGAAGAGAAAGTACGATTAGATTGAGAAACTAAAAAACGTGTGAAAATGATGATACTGTGTTAGATATCGTCTGAAGAAAAAGGATGATTAGATTGAGCAACTAAAAAACGTGTGAAAATGATGATACTGTGTTAGATATCGTCTGAAGAGAAAGGATGATTAGATTGAGCAACTAAAAAACGTGTGAAAATGATGATACTGTGTTAGATATCGTCTGAAGAGAAAGGACGATTAGGAAGTAGTTGACACTGAAGATAAAGGTGTGATAGGTTAGCCATCATCTGAGGTGAAAGGATGATTAGATTGAGAAACTAAAAAAAGTGAAAATGATGATACTGTGTTAGATATCGTCTGAAGAGAAAGGACGATTAGGAAGTAGTTCACACTGAAGATAAAGGTGTGATAGGTTAGCCATCATCTGAGGTGAAAGGATGATTAGATTGAGAAACTAAAAAAAGTGAAAATGATGATACTGTGTTAGATATCGTCTGAAGAGAAAGGACGATTAGGAAGTAGTTCACACTGAAGAGAAAGGTGTGATAGGTTAGCCATCATCTGAGGTGAAAGGATGATTAGATTGAGAAACTAAAAAAAGTGAAAATGATGATACTGTGTTAGATATCGTCTGAAGAGAAAGGACGATTAGGAAGTAGTTCACACTGAAGAGAAAGGTGTGATAGGTTAGCCATCATCTGAAGTGAAAGGATTATTAGATTGAGAAACTAAAAAAACGTGTGAAAATGAAGATACTGTGTTAGATATCGTCTGAAGAGAAAGGACGATTAGGAAGTAGCCCACACTGAAGAGAAAGGTGTGATAGGTTAGCCATCGTCTGAAGAGAAAGGACGATGAGATTGAGAAACTAAAAAACGTGTGAAAATGATGATACTGTGTTAGATATCGTCTGAAGAGAAAGGATGATTAGATTGAGCAACTAAAAAACGTGTGAAAATGATGATACTGTGTTAGATATCGTCTGAAGAGAAAGGACGATTAGATTGAGAAACTAAATAACGTGTGAAAATGATGATACTGTGTTAGATATCGTCTGAAGAGAAAGGACGATTAGGAAGTAGTTCACACTGAAGAGAAAGGTGTGATAGGTTGGCCATCGTCTGAAGAGAAAGTACGATTAGATTGAGAAACTAAAAAACGTGTGAAAATGATGATACTGTGTTAGATATCGTCTGAAGAGAAAGGACGATTAGGAAGTAGCCCACACTGAAGAGAAAGGTGTGATAGGTTGGCCATCGTCTGAAGAGAAAGTACGATTAGATTGAGAAACTAAAAAACGTGTGAAAATGATGATACTGTGTTAGATATCGTCTGAAGAAAAAGGATGATTAGATTGAGCAACTAAAAAACGTGTGAAAATGATGATACTGTGTTAGATATCGTCTGAAGAGAAAGGATGATTAGATTGAGCAACTAAAAAACGTGTGAAAATGATGATACTGTGTTAGATATCGTCTGAAGAGAAAGGACGATTAGGAAGTAGTTGACACTGAAGATAAAGGTGTGATAGGTTAGCCATCATCTGAGGTGAAAGGATGATTAGATTGAGAAACTAAAAAAAGTGAAAATGATGATACTGTGTTAGATATCGTCTGAAGAGAAAGGACGATTAGGAAGTAGTTCACACTGAAGAGAAAGGTGTGATAGGTTAGCCATCATCTGAAGTGAAAGGATTATTAGATTGAGAAACTAAAAAAACGTGTGAAAATGAAGATACTGTGTTAGATATCGTCTGAAGAGAAAGGACGATTAGGAAGTAGCCCACACTGAAGAGAAAGGTGTGATAGGTTAGCCATCGTCTGAAGAGAATGGACGATGAGATTGAGAAACTAAAAAACGTGTGAAAATGATGATACTGTGTTAGATATCGTCTGAAGAGAAAGGACGATTAGGAAGTAGTTCACACTGAAGAGAAAGGTGTGATAGGTTAGCCATCATCTGAAGAGAAAGGATGATTAGATTGACCAACTAAAAAACGTGTGAAAATGATGATACTGTGTTAGATATCGTCTGAAGAGAAAGGATGATTAGATTGAGCAACTGAAAAACGTGTGAAAATGATGATACTGTGTTAGATATCGTCTGAAGAGAAAGGACGATTAGGAAGTAGCCCACACTGAAGAGAAAGGTGTGATAGGTTAGCCATCGTCTGAAGAGAAAGGACGATTAGATTGAGAAACTAAAAAACGTGTGAAAATGATGATACTGTGTTAGATATCGTCTGAAGAGAAAGGACGATTAGGAAGTAGTTCACACTGAAGAGAAAGGTGTGATAGGTTGGCCATCGTCTGAAGAGAAAGTACGATTAGATTGAGAAACTAAAAAACGTGTGAAAATGATGATACTGTGTTAGATATCGTCTGAAGAGAAAGGACGATTAGGAAGTAGCCCACACTGAAGAGAAAGGTGTGATAGGTTGGCCATCGTCTGAAGAGAAAGTACGATTAGATTGAGAAACTAAAAAACGTGTGAAAATGATGATACTGTGTTAGATATCGTCTGAAGAAAAAGGATGATTAGATTGAGCAACTAAAAAACGTGTGAAAATGATGATACTGTGTTAGATATCGTCTGAAGAGAAAGGATGATTAGATTGAGCAACTAAAAAACGTGTGAAAATGATGATACTGTGTTAGATATCGTCTGAAGAGAAAGGACGATTAGATTGAGAAACTAAATAACGTGTGAAAATGATGATACTGTGTTAGATATCGTCTGAAGAGAAAGGACGATTAGGAAGTAGTTGACACTGAAGATAAAGGTGTGATAGGTTGGCCATCGTCTGAAGAGAAAGTACGATTAGATTGAGAAACTAAAAAACGTGTGAAAATGATGATACTGTGTTAGATATCGTCTGAAGAGAAAGGATGATTAGATTGAGCAACTGAAAAACGTGTGAAAATGATGATACTGTGTTAGATATCGTCTGAAGAGAAAGGACGATTAGGAAGTAGCCCACACTGAAGAGAAAGGTGTGATAGGTTAGCCATCGTCTGAAGAGAAAGGACGATTAGATTGAGAAACTAAAAAACGTGTGAAAATGATGATACTGTGTTAGATATCGTCTGAAGAGAAAGGACGATTAGGAAGTAGTTCACACTGAAGAGAAAGGTGTGATAGGTTGGCCATCGTCTGAAGAGAAAGTACGATTAGATTGAGAAACTAAAAAACGTGTGAAAATGATGATACTGTGTTAGATATCGTCTGAAGAGAAAGGACGATTAGGAAGTAGCCCACACTGAAGAGAAAGGTGTGATAGGTTGGCCATCGTCTGAAGAGAAAGTACGATTAGATTGAGAAACTAAAAAACGTGTGAAAATGATGATACTGTGTTAGATATCGTCTGAAGAAAAAGGATGATTAGATTGAGCAACTAAAAAACGTGTGAAAATGATGATACTGTGTTAGATATCGTCTGAAGAGAAAGGATGATTAGATTGAGCAACTAAAAAACGTGTGAAAATGATGATACTGTGTTAGATATCGTCTGAAGAGAAAGGACGATTAGATTGAGAAACTAAATAACGTGTGAAAATGATGATACTGTGTTAGATATCGTCTGAAGAGAAAGGACGATTAGGAAGTAGTTGACACTGAAGATAAAGGTGTGATAGGTTAGCCATCATCTGAGGTGAAAGGATGATTAGATTGAGAAACTAAAAAAAACGTGTGAAAATGATGATACTGTGTTAGATATCGTCTGAAGAGAAAGGACGATTAGGAAGTAGCCCACACTGAAGATAAAGGTGTGATAGGTTAGCCATCATCTGAAGTGAAAGGACGATTAGGAAGTAGTTCACACTGAAGAGAAAGGTGTGATAGGTTAGCCATCGTCTGAAGAGAAAGGACGATTAGATTGAGAAACTAAAAAAAGTGAAAATGATGATACTGTGTTAGATATCGTCTGAAGAGAAAGGACGATTAGGAAGTAGTTCACACTGAAGAGAAAGGTGTGATAGGTTGGCCATCGTCTGAAGAGAAAGTACGATTAGATTGAGAAACTAAAAAACGTGTGAAAATGATGATACTGTGTTAGATATCGTCTGAAGAGAAAGGATGATTAGATTGAGCAACTAAAAAACGTGTGAAAATGATGATACTGTGTTAGATATCGTCTGAAGAGAAAGGATGATTAGATTGAGCAACTAAAAAACGTGTGAAAATGATGATACTGTGTTAGATATCGTCTGAAGAGAAAGGACGATTAGGAAGTAGCCCACACTGAAGATAAAGGTGTGATAGGTTAGCCATCATCTGAAGTGAAAGGATGATTAGATTGAGAAACTAAAAAAAACGTGTGAAAATGATGATACTGTGTTAGATATCGTCTGAAGAGAAAGGACGATTAGGAAGTAGTTCACACTGAAGAGAAAGGTGTGATAGGTTAGCCATCGTCTGAAGAGAAAGGACGATTAGGAAGTAGTTCACACTGAAGATAAAGGTGTGATAGGTTAGCCATCGTCTGAAGAGAAAGGACGATTAGATTGAGAAACTAAAAAAAGTGAAAATGATGATACTGTGTTAGATATCGTCTGAAGAGAAAGGACGATTAGGAAGTAGTTCACACTGAAGAGAAAGGTGTGATAGGTTGGCCATCGTCTGAAGAGAAAGTACGATTAGATTGAGAAACTAAAAAACGTGTGAAAATGATGATACTGTGTTAGATATCGTCTGAAGAGAAAGGATGATTAGATTGAGCAACTAAAAAACGTGTGAAAATGATGATACTGTGTTAGATATCGTCTGAAGAAAAAGGATGATTAGATTGAGCAACTAAAAAACGTGTGAAAATGATGATACTGTGTTAGATATCGTCTGAAGAGAAAGGACGATTAGGAAGTAGCCCACACTGAAGATAAAGGTGTGATAGGTTAGCCATCATCTGAAGTGAAAGGATGATTAGATTGAGAAACTAAAAAAAACGTGTGAAAATGATGATACTGTGTTAGATATCGTCTGAAGAGAAAGGACGATTAGGAAGTAGTTCACACTGAAGAGAAAGGTGTGATAGGTTAGCCATCGTCTGAAGAGAAAGGACGATTAGGAAGTAGTTCACACTGAAGATAAAGGTGTGATAGGTTAGCCATCGTCTGAAGAGAAAGGACGAGTAGATTGAGAAACTAAAAAAAGTGAAAATGATGATACTGTGTTAGATATCGTCTGAAGAGAAAGGACGATTAGGAAGTAGTTCACACTGAAGAGAAAGGTGTGATAGGTTGGCCATCGTCTGAAGAGAAAGTACGATTAGATTGAGAAACTAAAAAACGTGTGAAAATGATGATACTGTGTTAGATATCGTCTGAAGAGAAAGGATGATTAGATTGAGCAACTAAAAAACGTGTGAAAATGATGATACTGTGTTAGATATCGTCTGAAGAGAAAGGATGATTAGATTGAGCAACTAAAAAACGTGTGAAAATGATGATACTGTGTTAGATATCGTCTGAAGAGAAAGGACGATTAGGAAGTAGCCCACACTGAAGATAAAGGTGTGATAGGTTAGCCATCATCTGAAGTGAAAGGATGATTAGATTGAGAAACTAAAAAAAACGTGTGAAAATGATGATACTGTGTTAGATATCGTCTGAAGAGAAAGGACGATTAGGAAGTAGTTCACACTGAAGAGAAAGGTGTGATAGGTTAGCCATCGTCTGAAGAGAAAGGACGATTAGGAAGTAGTTCACACTGAAGATAAAGGTGTGATAGGTTAGCCATCGTCTGAAGAGAAAGGACGATTAGATTGAGAAACTAAAAAAAGTGAAAATGATGATACTGTGTTAGATATCGTCTGAAGAGAAAGGACGATTAGGAAGTAGTTCACACTGAAGAGAAAGGTGTGATAGGTTGGCCATCGTCTGAAGAGAAAGTACGATTAGATTGAGAAACTAAAAAACGTGTGAAAATGATGATACTGTGTTAGATATCGTCTGAAGAGAAAGGATGATTAGATTGAGCAACTAAAAAACGTGTGAAAATGATGATACTGTGTTAGATATCGTCTGAAGAGAAAGGATGATTAGATTGAGCAACTAAAAAACGTGTGAAAATGATGATACTGTGTTAGATATCGTCTGAAGAGAAAGGATGATTAGATTGAGAAACTAAAAAAACGTGTGAAAATTATGATACTGTGTTAGATATCGTCTGAAGAGAAAGGACGATTAGGAAGTAGTTCACACTGAAGATAAAGGTGTGATAGGTTAGCCATCATCTGAAGTGAAAGGATGATTAGATTGAGAAACTAAAAAAAACGTGTGAAAATGATGATACTGTGTTAGATATCGTCTGAAGAGAAAGGACGATTAGGAAGTAGTTGACACTGAAGATAAAGGTGTGATAGGTTAGCCATCATCTGAAGAGAAAGGACGATTAGATTGAGAAACTAAAAAAAGTGAAAATGATGATACTGTGTTAGATATCGTCTGAAGAGAAAGGACGATTAGGAAGTAGTTCACACTGAAGAGAAAGGTGTGATAGGTTGGCCATCGTCTGAAGAGAAAGGACGATTAGGAAGTAGTTCACACTGAAGAGAAAGGTGTGATAGGTTAGCCATCGTCTGAAGAGAAAGGACGATTAGAAAGTAGTTCACACTGAAGATAAAGGTGTGATAGGTTAGCCATCGTCTGAAGAGAAAGGACGATTAGATTGAGAAACTAAAAAAAGTGAAAATGATGATACTGTGTTAGATATCGTCTGAAGAGAAAGGACGATTAGGAAGTAGTTCACACTGAAGAGAAAGGTGTGATAGGTTAGCCATCATCTGAAGAGAAAGGACGATTAGAAAGTAGTTCACACTGAAGATAAAGGTGTGATAGGTTAGCCATCGTCTGAAGAGAAAGGACGATTAGATTGAGAAACTAAAAAAAGTGAAAATGATGATACTGTGTTAGATATCGTCTGAAGAGAAAGGACGATTAGGAAGTAGTTCACACTGAAGAGAAAGGTGTGATAGGTTGGCCATCGTCTGAAGAGAAAGGACGATTAGGAAGTAGTTCACACTGAAGATAAAGGTGTGATAGGTTAGCCATCGTCTGAAGAGAAAGGACGATTAGATTGAGAAACTAAAAAAAGTGAAAATGATGATACTGTGTTAGATATCGTCTGAAGAGAAAGGACGATTAGGAAGTAGTTCACACTGAAGAGAAAGGTGTGATAGGTTAGCCATCGTCTGAAGAGAAAGGACGATTAGGAAGTAGCCCACACTGAAGATAAAGGTGTGATAGGTTAGCCATCATCTGAAGTGAAAGGATGATTAGATTGAGAAACTAAAAAAAACGTGTGAAAATGATGATACTGTGTTAGATATCGTCTGAAGAGAAAGGACGATTAGGAAGTAGTTCACACTGAAGAGAAAGGTGTGATAGGTTAGCCATCGTCTGAAGAGAAAGGACGATTAGGAAGTAGTTCACACTGAAGATAAAGGTGTGATAGGTTAGCCATCGTCTGAAGAGAAAGGACGATTAGATTGAGAAACTAAAAAAAGTGAAAATGATGATACTGTGTTAGATATCGTCTGAAGAGAAAGGACGATTAGGAAGTAGTTCACACTGAAGAGAAAGGTGTGATAGGTTGGCCATCGTCTGAAGAGAAAGTACGATTAGATTGAGAAACTAAAAAACGTGTGAAAATGATGATACTGTGTTAGATATCGTCTGAAGAGAAAGGATGATTAGATTGAGCAACTAAAAAACGTGTGAAAATGATGATACTGTGTTAGATATCGTCTGAAGAGAAAGGATGATTAGATTGAGCAACTAAAAAACGTGTGAAAATGATGATACTGTGTTAGATATCGTCTGAAGAGAAAGGATGATTAGATTGAGAAACTAAAAAAACGTGTGAAAATTATGATACTGTGTTAGATATCGTCTGAAGAGAAAGGACGATTAGGAAGTAGTTCACACTGAAGATAAAGGTGTGATAGGTTAGCCATCATCTGAAGTGAAAGGATGATTAGATTGAGAAACTAAAAAAAAACGTGTGAAAATGATGATACTGTGTTAGATATCGTCTGAAGAGAAAGGACGATTAGGAAGTAGTTGACACTGAAGATAAAGGTGTGATAGGTTAGCCATCATCTGAAGAGAAAGGACGATTAGATTGAGAAACTAAAAAAAGTGAAAATGATGATACTGTGTTAGATATCGTCTGAAGAGAAAGGACGATTAGGAAGTAGTTCACACTGAAGAGAAAGGTGTGATAGGTTGGCCATCGTCTGAAGAGAAAGGACGATTAGGAAGTAGTTCACACTGAAGAGAAAGGTGTGATAGGTTAGCCATCGTCTGAAGAGAAAGGACGATTAGAAAGTAGTTCACACTGAAGATAAAGGTGTGATAGGTTAGCCATCGTCTGAAGAGAAAGGACGATTAGAAAGTAGTTCACACTGAAGATAAAGGTGTGATAGGTTAGCCATCGTCTGAAGAGAAAGGACGATTAGATTGAGAAACTAAAAAAAGTGAAAATGATGATACTGTGTTAGATATCGTCTGAAGAGAAAGGACGATTAGGAAGTAGTTCACACTGAAGAGAAAGGTGTGATAGGTTGGCCATCGTCTGAAGAGAAAGGACGATTAGGAAGTAGTTCACACTGAAGATAAAGGTGTGATAGGTTAGCCATCGTCTGAAGAGAAAGGACGATTAGATTGAGAAACTAAAAAAAGTGAAAATGATGATACTGTGTTAGATATCGTCTGAAGAGAAAGGACGATTAGGAAGTAGTTCACACTGAAGAGAAAGGTGTGATAGGTTAGCCATCGTCTGAAGAGAAAGGACGATTAGGAAGTAGCCCACACTGAAGATAAAGGTGTGATAGGTTAGCCATCATCTGAAGTGAAAGGATGATTAGATTGAGAAACTAAAAAAAACGTGTGAAAATGATGATACTGTGTTAGATATCGTCTGAAGAGAAAGGACGATTAGGAAGTAGTTCACACTGAAGAGAAAGGTGTGATAGGTTAGCCATCGTCTGAAGAGAAAGGACGATTAGGAAGTAGTTCACACTGAAGATAAAGGTGTGATAGGTTAGCCATCGTCTGAAGAGAAAGGACGATTAGATTGAGAAACTAAAAAAAGTGAAAATGATGATACTGTGTTAGATATCGTCTGAAGAGAAAGGACGATTAGGAAGTAGTTCACACTGAAGAGAAAGGTGTGATAGGTTGGCCATCGTCTGAAGAGAAAGTACGATTAGATTGAGAAACTAAAAAACGTGTGAAAATGATGATACTGTGTTAGATATCGTCTGAAGAGAAAGGATGATTAGATTGAGCAACTAAAAAACGTGTGAAAATGATGATACTGTGTTAGATATCGTCTGAAGAGAAAGGATGATTAGATTGAGCAACTAAAAAACGTGTGAAAATGATGATACTGTGTTAGATATCGTCTGAAGAGAAAGGATGATTAGATTGAGAAACTAAAAAAACGTGTGAAAATTATGATACTGTGTTAGATATCGTCTGAAGAGAAAGGACGATTAGGAAGTAGTTCACACTGAAGATAAAGGTGTGATAGGTTAGCCATCATCTGAAGTGAAAGGATGATTAGATTGAGAAACTAAAAAAAACGTGTGAAAATGATGATACTGTGTTAGATATCGTCTGAAGAGAAAGGACGATTAGGAAGTAGTTGACACTGAAGATAAAGGTGTGATAGGTTAGCCATCATCTGAAGAGAAAGGACGATTAGATTGAGAAACTAAAAAAAGTGAAAATGATGATACTGTGTTAGATATCGTCTGAAGAGAAAGGACGATTAGGAAGTAGTTCACACTGAAGAGAAAGGTGTGATAGGTTGGCCATCGTCTGAAGAGAAAGGACGATTAGGAAGTAGTTCACACTGAAGAGAAAGGTGTGATAGGTTAGCCATCGTCTGAAGAGAAAGGACGATTAGAAAGTAGTTCACACTGAAGATAAAGGTGTGATAGGTTAGCCATCGTCTGAAGAGAAAGGACGATTAGATTGAGAAACTAAAAAAAGTGAAAATGATGATACTGTGTTAGATATCGTCTGAAGAGAAAGGACGATTAGGAAGTAGTTCACACTGAAGAGAAAGGTGTGATAGGTTGGCCATCGTCTGAAGAGAAAGGACGATTAGGAAGTAGTTCACACTGAAGAGAAAGGTGTGATAGGTTAGCCATCGTCTGAAGAGAAAGGACGATTAGAAAGTAGTTCACACTGAAGATAAAGGTGTGATAGGTTAGCCATCGTCTGAAGAGAAAGGACGATTAGATTGAGAAACTAAAAAAAGTGAAAATGATGATACTGTGTTAGATATCGTCTGAAGAGAAAGGACGATTAGGAAGTAGTTCACACTGAAGAGAAAGGTGTGATAGGTTAGCCATCATCTGAAGAGAAAGGACGATTAGAAAGTAGTTCACACTGAAGATAAAGGTGTGATAGGTTAGCCATCGTCTGAAGAGAAAGGACGATTAGATTGAGAAACTAAAAAAAGTGAAAATGATGATACTGTGTTAGATATCGTCTGAAGAGAAAGGACGATTAGGAAGTAGTTCACACTGAAGAGAAAGGTGTGATAGGTTGGCCATCGTCTGAAGAGAAAGGACGATTAGGAAGTAGTTCACACTGAAGATAAAGGTGTGATAGGTTAGCCATCGTCTGAAGAGAAAGGACGATTAGATTGAGAAACTAAAAAAAGTGAAAATGATGATACTGTGTTAGATATCGTCTGAAGAGAAAGGACGATTAGGAAGTAGTTCACACTGAAGAGAAAGGTGTGATAGGTTAGCCATCGTCTGAAGAGAAAGGACGATTAGGAAGTAGTTCACACTGAAGATAAAGGTGTGATAGGTTAGCCATCGTCTGAAGAGAAAGGACGATTAGATTGAGAAACTAAAAAAAGTGAAAATGATGATACTGTGTTAGATATCGTCTGAAGAGAAAGGACGATTAGGAAGTAGTTCACACTGAAGAGAAAGGTGTGACAGGTTGGCCATCGTCTGAAGAGAAAGGACGATTAGGAAGTAGTTCACACTGAAGATAAAGGTGTGATAGGTTAGCCATCGTCTGAAGAGAAGGGACGATTAGATTGAGAAACTAAAAAAAGTGAAAATGATGATACTGTGTTAGATATCGTCTGAAGAGAAAGGATGATTAGATTGAGCAACTAAAAAACGTGTGAAAATGATGATACTGTGTTAGATATCGTCTGAAGAGAAAGGATGATTAGATTGATCAACTAAAAAACGTGTGAAAATGATGATACTGTGTTAGATATCGTCTGAAGAGAAAGGATGATTAGATTGAGAAACTAAAAAAACGTGTGAAAATGATGATACTGTGTTAGATATCGTCTGAAGAGAAAGGACGATTAGGAAGTAGTTCACACTGAAGATAAAGGTGTGATAGGTTAGCCATCGTCTGAAGAGAAAGGACGATTAGATTGAGAAACTAAAAAAAGTGAAAATGATGATACTGTGTTAGATATCGTCTGAAGAGAAAGGACGATTAGGAAGTAGTTCACACTGAAGAGAAAGGTGTGATAGGTTAGCCATCGTCTGAAGAGAAAGGACGATTAGGAAGTAGTTCACACTGAAGATAAAGGTGTGATAGGTTAGCCATCGTCTGAAGAGAAAGGACGATTAGATTGAGAAACTAAAAAAAGTGAAAATGATGATACTGTGTTAGATATCGTCTGAAGAGAAAGGACGATTAGGAAGTAGTTCACACTGAAGAGAAAGGTGTGACAGGTTGGCCATCGTCTGAAGAGAAAGGACGATTAGGAAGTAGTTCACACTGAAGATAAAGGTGTGATAGGTTAGCCATCGTCTGAAGAGAAGGGACGATTAGATTGAGAAACTAAAAAAAGTGAAAATGATGATACTGTGTTAGATATCGTCTGAAGAGAAAGGATGATTAGATTGAGCAACTAAAAAACGTGTGAAAATGATGATACTGTGTTAGATATCGTCTGAAGAGAAAGGATGATTAGATTGATCAACTAAAAAACGTGTGAAAATGATGATACTGTGTTAGATATCGTCTGAAGAGAAAGGATGATTAGATTGAGAAACTAAAAAAACGTGTGAAAATGATGATACTGTGTTAGATATCGTCTGAAGAGAAAGGACGATTAGGAAGTAGTTGACACTGAAGATAAAGGTGTGATAGGTTAGCCATCATCTGAAGTGAAAGGATGATTAGATTGAGAAACTAAAAAAAACGTGTGAAAATGATGATACTGTGTTAGATATCGTCTGAAGAGAAAGGACGATTAGGAAGTAGTTGACACTGAAGATAAAGGTGTGATAGGTTAGCCATCATCTGAAGTGAAAGGATGATTAGATTGAGAAACTAAAAAAAACGTGTGAAAATGATGATACTGTGTTAGATATCGTCTGAAGAGAAAGGACGATTAGGAAGTAGTTCACACTGAAGAGAAAGGTGTGATAGGTTAGCCATCGTCTGAAGAGAAAGGACGATTAGGAAGTAGTTCACACTGAAGATAAAGGTGTGATAGGTTAGCCATCGTCTGAAGAGAAAGGACGATTAGATTGAGAAACTTAAAAAAGTGAAAATGATGATACTGTGTTAGATATCGTCTGAAGAGAAAGGACGATTAGGAAGTAGCCCACACTGAAGATAAAGGTGTGATAGGTTGGCCATCGTCTGAAGAGAAAGTACGATTAGATTGAGAAACTAAAAAAAACGTGTGAAAATGATGATACTGTGTTAGATATCGTCTGAAGAGAAAGGACGATTAGGAAGTAGTTGACACTGAAGATAAAGGTGTGATAGGTTAGCCATCGTCTGAAGAGAAAGGACGATTAGGAAGTAGTTCACACTGAAGATAAAGGTGTGATAGGTTAGCCATCGTCTGAAGAGAAAGGACGATTAGATTGAGAAACTTAAAAAAGTGAAAATGATGATACTGTGTTAGATATCGTCTGAAGAGAAAGGACGATTAGGAAGTAGCCCACACTGAAGATAAAGGTGTGATAGGTTGGCCATCGTCTGAAGAGAAAGTACGATTAGATTGAGAAACTAAAAAAAACGTGTGAAAATGATGATACTATGTTAGATATCGTCTGAAGAGAAAGGACGATTAGGAAGTAGTTGACACTGAAGATAAAGGTGTGATAGGTTAGCCATCGTCTGAAGAGAAAGGACGATTAGATTGAGAAACTAAAAAAAGTGAAAATGATGATACTGTGTTAGATATCGTCTGAAGAGAAAGGACGATTAGGAAGTAGTTCACACTGAAGAGAAAGGTGTGATAGGTTAGCCATCGTCTGAAGAGAAAGGACGATTAGGAAGTAGTTCATACTGAAGATAAAGGTGTGATAGGTTAGCCATCGTCTGAAGAGAAAGGACGATTAGATTGAGAAACTAAAAAAAGTGAAAATGATGATACTGTGTTAGATATCGTCTGAAGAGAAAGGACGATTAGGAAGTAGTTCACACTGAAGAGAAAGGTGTGATAGGTTGGCCATCGTCTGAAGAGAAAGTACGATTAGATTGAGAAACTAAAAAAAGTGAAAATGATGATACTGTGTTAGATATCGTCTGAAGAGAAAGGACGATTAGGAAGTAGTTCACACTGAAGAGAAAGGTGTGATAGGTTAGCCATCGTCTGAAGACAAAGGACGATTAGATTGAGAAACTAAAAAAAGTGAAAATTATGATACTGTGTTAGATATCGTCTGAAGAGAAAGGACGATTAGGAAGTAGTTCACACTGAAGAGAAAGGTGTGATAGGTTGGCCATCGTCTGAAGAGAAAGTACGATTAGATTGAGAAACTAAAAAACGTGTGAAAATGATGATACTGTGTTAGATATCGTCTGAAGAGAAAGGATGATTAGATTGAGCAACTAAAAAACGTGTGAAAATGATGATACTGTGTTAGATATCGTCTGAAGAGAAAGGATGATTAGATTGAGCAACTAAAAAACGTGTGAAAATGATGATACTGTGTTAGATATCGTCTGAAGAGAAAGGATCATTAGATTGAGAAACTAAAAAAACGTGTGAAAATGATGATACTGTGTTAGATATCGTCTGAAGAGAAAGGACGATTAGGAAGTAGCCCACACTGAAGATAAAGGTGTGATATGTTAGCCATCATCTGAAGTGAAAGGATGATTAGATTGAGAAACTAAAAAAAACGTGTGAAAATGATGATTACGTGTTAGATATCGTCTGAAGAGAAAGGACGATTAGGAAGTAGTTGACACTGAAGATAAAGGTGTGATAGGTTAGCCATCATCTGAAGTGAAAGGATGATTAGATTGAGAAACTAAAAAAAACGTGTGAAAATGATGATACTGTGTTAGATATCGTCTGAAGAGAAAGGACGATTAGGAAGTAGTTCACACTGAAGAGAAAGGTGTGATAGGTTAGCCATCGTCTGAAGAGAAAGGACGATTAGATTGAGAAACTAAAAAAAGTGAAAATGATGATACTGTGTTAGATATCGTCTGAAGAGAAAGGACGATTAGGAAGTAGTTCACACTGAAGAGAAAGGTGTGATAGGTTAGCCATCGTCTGAAGAGAAAGGACGATTAGGAAGTAGTTCACACTGAAGATAAAGGTGTGATAGGTTAGCCATCGTCTGAAGAGAAAGGACGATTAGATTGAGAAACTAAAAAAAGTGAAAATGATGATACTGTGTTAGATATCGTCTGAAGAGAAAGGACGATTAGGAAGTAGTTCACACTGAAGAGAAAGGTGTGATAGGTTGGCCATCGTCTGAAGAGAAAGTACGATTAGATTGAGAAACTAAAAAAAGTGAAAATGATGATACTGTGTTAGATATCGTCTGAAGAGAAAGGACGATTAGGAAGTAGTTCACACTGAAGAGAAAGGTGTGATAGGTTAGCCATCGTCTGAAGACAAAGGACGATTAGATTGAGAAACTAAAAAAAGTGAAAATTATGATACTGTGTTAGATATCGTCTGAAGAGAAAGGACGATTAGGAAGTAGTTCACACTGAAGAGAAAGGTGTGATAGGTTGGCCATCGTCTGAAGAGAAAGTACGATTAGATTGAGAAACTAAAAAACGTGTGAAAATGATGATACTGTGTTAGATATCGTCTGAAGAGAAAGGATGATTAGATTGAGCAACTAAAAAACGTGTGAAAATGATGATACTGTGTTAGATATCGTCTGAAGAGAAAGGATGATTAGATTGAGCAACTAAAAAACGTGTGAAAATGATGATACTGTGTTAGATATCGTCTGAAGAGAAAGGATCATTAGATTGAGAAACTAAAAAACGTGTGAAAATGATGATACTGTGTTAGATATCGTCTGAAGAGAAAGGACGATTAGGAAGTAGCCCACACTGAAGATAAAGGTGTGATATGTTAGCCATCATCTGAAGTGAAAGGATGATTAGATTGAGAAACTAAAAAAAACGTGTGAAAATGATGATTACGTGTTAGATATCGTCTGAAGAGAAAGGACGATTAGGAAGTAGTTGACACTGAAGATAAAGGTGTGATAGGTTAGCCATCATCTGAAGTGAAAGGATGATTAGATTGAGAAACTAAAAAAAACGTGTGAAAATGATGATACTGTGTTAGATATCGTCTGAAGAGAAAGGACGATTAGGAAGTAGTTCACACTGAAGAGAAAGGTGTGATAGGTTAGCCATCGTCTGAAGAGAAAGTACGATTAGAAAGTAGTTCACACTGAAGATAAAGGTGTGATAGGTTAGCCATCGTCTGAAGAGAAAGGACGATTAGATTGAGAAACTAAAAAAAGTGAAAATGATGATACTGTGTTAGATATCGTCTGAAGAGAAAGGACGATTAGGAAGTAGTTCACACTGAAGAGAAAGGTGTGATAGGTTAGCCATCGTCTGAAGAGAAAGGACGATTAGGAAGTAGTTCACACTGAAGATAAAGGTGTGATAGGTTGGCCATCGTCTGAAGAGAAAGTACGATTAGATTGAGAAACTAAAAAAAGTGAAAATGATGATACTGTGTTAGATATCGTCTGAAGAGAAAGGACGATTAGGAAGTAGTTCACACTGAAGAGAAAGGTGTGATAGGTTAGCCATCGTCTGAAGACAAAGTACGATTAGATTGAGAAACTAAAAAACGTGTGAAAATGATGATACTGTGTTAGATATCGTCTGAAGAGAAAGGATGATTAGATTGAGCAACTAAAAAACGTGTGAAAATGATGATACTGTGTTAGATATCGTCTGAAGAGAAAGGATGATTAGATTGAGCAACTAAAAAACGTGTGAAAATGATGATACTGTGTTAGATATCGTCTGAAGAGAAAGGATCATTAGATTGAGAAACTAAAAAACGTGTGAAAATGATGATACTGTGTTAGATATCGTCTGAAGAGAAAGGACGATTAGGAAGTAGCCCACACTGAAGATAAAGGTGTGATATGTTAGCCATCATCTGAAGTGAAAGGATGATTAGATTGAGAAACTAAAAAAAACGTGTGAAAATGATGATACTGTGTTAGATATCGTCTGAAGAGAAAGGACGATTAGGAAGTAGTTCACACTGAAGAGAAAGGTGTGATAGGTTAGCCATCGTCTGAAGAGAAAGTACGATTAGAAAGTAGTTCACACTGAAGATAAAGGTGTGATAGGTTAGCCATCGTCTGAAGAGAAAGGACGATTAGATTGAGAAACTAAAAAAAGTGAAAATGATGATACTGTGTTAGATATCGTCTGAAGAGAAAGGACGATTAGGAAGTAGTTCACACTGAAGAGAAAGGTGTGATAGGTTAGCCATCGTCTGAAGAGAAAGGACGATTAGGAAGTAGTTCACACTGAAGATAAAGGTGTGATAGGTTGGCCATCGTCTGAAGAGAAAGTACGATTAGATTGAGAAACTAAAAAAAGTGAAAATGATGATACTGTGTTAGATATCGTCTGAAGAGAAAGGACGATTAGGAAGTAGTTCACACTGAAGAGAAAGGTGTGATAGGTTAGCCATCGTCTGAAGACAAAGTACGATTAGATTGAGAAACTAAAAAACGTGTGAAAATGATGATACTGTGTTAGATATCGTCTGAAGAGAAAGGATGATTAGATTGAGCAACTAAAAAACGTGTGAAAATGATGATACTGTGTTAGATATCGTCTGAAGAGAAAGGATGATTAGATTGAGCAACTAAAAAACGTGTGAAAATGATGATACTGTGTTAGATATCGTCTGAAGAGAAAGGATCATTAGATTGAGAAACTAAAAAACGTGTGAAAATGATGATACTGTGTTAGATATCGTCTGAAGAGAAAGGACGATTAGGAAGTAGCCCACACTGAAGATAAAGGTGTGATATGTTAGCCATCATCTGAAGTGAAAGGATGATTAGATTGAGAAACTAAAAAAAACGTGTGAAAATGATGATACTGTGTTAGATATCGTCTGAAGAGAAAGGACGATTAGGAAGTAGTTGACACTGAAGATAAAGGTGTGATAGGTTAGCCATCATCTGAAGTGAAAGGATGATTAGATTGAGAAACTAAAAAAAACGTGTGAAAATGATGATTACGTGTTAGATATCGTCTGAAGAGAAAGGACGATTAGGAAGTAGTTCACACTGAAGAGAAAGGTGTGATAGGTTAGCCATCGTCTGAAGAGAAAGTACGATTAGAAAGTAGTTCACACTGAAGATAAAGGTGTGATAGGTTAGCCATCGTCTGAAGAGAAAGGACGATTAGATTGAGAAACTAAAAAAAGTGAAAATGATGATACTGTGTTAGATATCGTCTGAAGAGAAAGGACGATTAGGAAGTAGTTCACACTGAAGAGAAAGGTGTGATAGGTTAGCCATCGTCTGAAGAGAAAGGACGATTAGGAAGTAGTTCACACTGAAGATAAAGGTGTGATAGGTTAGCCATCGTCTGAAGAGAAAGGACGATTAGATTGAGAAACTAAAAAAAGTGAAAATGATGATACTGTGTTAGATATCGTCTGAAGAGAAAGGACGATTAGGAAGTAGTTCACACTGAAGAGAAAGGTGTGATAGGTTGGCCATCGTCTGAAGAGAAAGGACGATTAGGAAGTAGTTCACACTGAAGATAAAGGTGTGATAGGTTAGCCATCGTCTGAAGAGAAAGGACGATTAGATTGAGAAACTAAAAAAAGTGAAAATGATGATACTGTGTTAGATATCGTCTGAAGAGAAAGGACGATTAGGAAGTAGTTCACACTGAAGAGAAAGGTGTGATAGGTTGGCCATCGTCTGAAGAGAAAGTACGATTAGATTGAGAAACTAAAAAACGTGTGAAAATGATGATACTGTGTTAGATATCGTCTGAAGAGAAAGGATGATTAGATTGAGCAACTAAAAAACGTGTGAAAATGATGATACTGTGTTAGATATCGTCTGTAGAGAAAGGATGATTAGATTGAGCAACTAAAAAACGTGTGAAAATGATGATACTGTGTTAGATATCGTCTGAAGAGAAAGGACGATTAGGAAGTAGCCCACACTGAAGATAAAGGTGTGATAGGTTAGCCATCATCTGAAGTGAAAGGATGATTAGATTGAGAAACTAAAAAAAACGTGTGAAAATGATGATACTGTGTTAGATATCGTCTGAAGAGAAAGGACGATTAGGAAGTAGTTGACACTGAAGATAAAGGTGTGATAGGTTAGCCATCATCTGAAGTGAAAGGATGATTAGATTGAGCAACTAAAAAACGTGTGAAAATGATGATACTGTGTTAGATATCGTCTGAAGAGAAAGGACGATTAGATTGAGAAACTAAAAAAAGTGAAAATGATGATACTGTGTTAGATATCGTCTGAAGAGAAAGGACGATTAGGAAGTAGTTTACACTGAAGAGAAAGGTGTGATAGGTTAGCCATCATCTGAAGTGAAAGGATGATTAGATTGAGAAACTAAAAAAACGTGTGAAAATGATGATACTGTGTTAGATATCGTCTGAAGAGAAAGGATGATTAGATTGAGCAACTAAAAAACGTGTGAAAATGATGATACTGTGTTAGATATCGTCTGAAGAGAAAGGATCATTAGATTGAGAAACTAAAAAACGTGTGAAAATGATGATACTGTGTTAGATATCGTCTGAAGAGAAAGGACGATTAGGAAGTAGCCCACACTGAAGATAAAGGTGTGATATGTTAGCCATCATCTGAAGTGAAAGGATGATTAGATTGAGAAACTAAAAAAAACGTGTGAAAATGATGATACTGTGTTAGATATCGTCTGAAGAGAAAGGACGATTAGGAAGTAGTTGACACTGAAGATAAAGGTGTGATAGGTTAGCCATCATCTGAAGTGAAAGGATGATTAGATTGAGAAACTAAAAAAAACGTGTGAAAATGATGATTACGTGTTAGATATCGTCTGAAGAGAAAGGACGATTAGGAAGTAGTTCACACTGAAGAGAAAGGTGTGATAGGTTAGCCATCGTCTGAAGAGAAAGTACGATTAGAAAGTAGTTCACACTGAAGATAAAGGTGTGATAGGTTAGCCATCGTCTGAAGAGAAAGGACGATTAGATTGAGAAACTAAAAAAAGTGAAAATGATGATACTGTGTTAGATATCGTCTGAAGAGAAAGGACGATTAGGAAGTAGTTCACACTGAAGAGAAAGGTGTGATAGGTTAGCCATCGTCTGAAGAGAAAGGACGATTAGGAAGTAGTTCACACTGAAGATAAAGGTGTGATAGGTTAGCCATCGTCTGAAGAGAAAGGACGATTAGATTGAGAAACTAAAAAAAGTGAAAATGATGATACTGTGTTAGATATCGTCTGAAGAGAAAGGACGATTAGGAAGTAGTTCACACTGAAGAGAAAGGTGTGATAGGTTGGCCATCGTCTGAAGAGAAAGGACGATTAGGAAGTAGTTCACACTGAAGATAAAGGTGTGATAGGTTAGCCATCGTCTGAAGAGAAAGGACGATTAGATTGAGAAACTAAAAAAAGTGAAAATGATGATACTGTGTTAGATATCGTCTGAAGAGAAAGGACGATTAGGAAGTAGTTCACACTGAAGAGAAAGGTGTGATAGGTTGGCCATCGTCTGAAGAGAAAGTACGATTAGATTGAGAAACTAAAAAACGTGTGAAAATGATGATACTGTGTTAGATATCGTCTGAAGAGAAAGGATGATTAGATTGAGCAACTAAAAAACGTGTGAAAATGATGATACTGTGTTAGATATCGTCTGTAGAGAAAGGATGATTAGATTGAGCAACTAAAAAACGTGTGAAAATGATGATACTGTGTTAGATATCGTCTGAAGAGAAAGGACGATTAGGAAGTAGCCCACACTGAAGATAAAGGTGTGATAGGTTAGCCATCATCTGAAGTGAAAGGATGATTAGATTGAGAAACTAAAAAAAACGTGTGAAAATGATGATACTGTGTTAGATATCGTCTGAAGAGAAAGGACGATTAGGAAGTAGTTGACACTGAAGATAAAGGTGTGATAGGTTAGCCATCATCTGAAGTGAAAGGATGATTAGATTGAGCAACTAAAAAACGTGTGAAAATGATGATACTGTGTTAGATATCGTCTGAAGAGAAAGGACGATTAGATTGAGAAACTAAAAAAAGTGAAAATGATGATACTGTGTTAGATATCGTCTGAAGAGAAAGGACGATTAGGAAGTAGTTCACACTGAAGAGAAAGGTGTGATAGGTTAGCCATCATCTGAAGAGAAAGGACGATTAGGAAGTAGTTCACACTGAAGATAAAGGTGTGATAGGTTAGCCATCGTCTGAAGAGAAAGGACGATTAGATTGAGAAACTAAAAAAAGTGAAAATGATGATACTGTGTTAGATATCGTCTGAAGAGAAAGGACGATTAGGAAGTAGTTCACACTGAAGAGAAAGGTGTGATAGGTTAGCCATCATCTGAAGAGAAAGGACGATTAGGAAGTAGTTCACACTGAAGATAAAGGTGTGATAGGTTAGCCATCGTCTGAAGAGAAAGGACGATTAGATTGAGAAACTAAAAAAAGTGAAAATGATGATACTGTGTTAGATATCGTCTGAAGAGAAAGGACGATTAGGAAGTAGTTCACACTGAAGAGAAAGGTGTGATAGGTTGGCCATCGTCTGAAGAGAAAGGACGATTAGGGAGTAGTTCACACTGAAGATAAAGGTGTGATAGGTTAGCCATCGTCTGAAGAGAAAGGACGATTAGATTGAGAAACTAAAAAAAGTGAAAATGATGATACTGTGTTAGATATCGTCTGAAGAGAAAGGACGATTAGGAAGTAGTTCACACTGAAGAGAAAGGTGTGATAGGTTGGCCATCGTCTGAAGAGAAAGTACGATTAGATTGAGAAACTAAAAAACGTGTGAAAATGATGATACTGTGTTAGATATCGTCTGAAGAGAAAGGATGATTAGATTGAGCAACTAAAAAACGTGTGAAAATGATGATACTGTGTTAGATATCGTCTGTAGAGAAAGGATGATTAGATTGAGCAACTAAAAAACGTGTGAAAATGATGATACTGTGTTAGATATCGTCTGAAGAGAAAGGACGATTAGGAAGTAGCCCACACTGAAGATAAAGGTGTGATAGGTTAGCCATCATCTGAAGTGAAAGGATGATTAGATTGAGAAACTAAAAAAAACGTGTGAAAATGATGATACTGTGTTAGATATCGTCTGAAGAGAAAGGACGATTAGGAAGTAGTTGACACTGAAGATAAAGGTGTGATAGGTTAGCCATCATCTGAAGTGAAAGGATGATTAGATTGAGCAACTAAAAAACGTGTGAAAATGATGATACTGTGTTAGATATCGTCTGAAGAGAAAGGACGATTAGATTGAGAAACTAAAAAAAGTGAAAATGATGATACTGTGTTAGATATCGTCTGAAGAGAAAGGACGATTAGGAAGTAGTTTACACTGAAGAGAAAGGTGTGATAGGTTAGCCATCATCTGAAGTGAAAGGATGATTAGATTGAGAAACTAAAAAAACGTGTGAAAATGATGATACTGTGTTAGATATCGTCTGAAGAGAAAGGACGATTAGGAAGTAGTTCACACTGAAGAGAAAGGTGTGATAGGTTAGCCATCATCTGAAGAGAAAGGACGATTAGGAAGTAGTTCACACTGAAGATAAAGGTGTGATAGGTTAGCCATCGTCTGAAGAGAAAGGACGATTAGATTGAGAAACTAAAAAAAGTGAAAATGATGATACTGTGTTAGATATCGTCTGAAGAGAAAGGACGATTAGGAAGTAGTTCACACTGAAGAGAAAGGTGTGATAGGTTGGCCATCGTCTGAAGAGAAAGTACGATTAGATTGAGAAACTAAAAAACGTGTGAAAATGATGATACTGTGTTAGATATCGTCTGAAGAGAAAGGATGATTAGATTGAGCAACTAAAAAACGTGTGAAAATGATGATACTGTGTTAGATATCGTCTGTAGAGAAAGGATGATTAGATTGAGCAACTAAAAAACGTGTGAAAATGATGATACTGTGTTAGATATCGTCTGAAGAGAAAGGACGATTAGGAAGTAGCCCACACTGAAGATAAAGGTGTGATAGGTTAGCCATCATCTGAAGTGAAAGGATGATTAGATTGAGAAACTAAAAAAAACGTGTGAAAATGATGATACTGTGTTAGATATCGTCTGAAGAGAAAGGACGATTAGGAAGTAGTTGACACTGAAGATAAAGGTGTGATAGGTTAGCCATCATCTGAAGTGAAAGGATGATTAGATTGAGCAACTAAAAAACGTGTGAAAATGATGATACTGTGTTAGATATCGTCTGAAGAGAAAGGACGATTAGATTGAGAAACTAAAAAAAGTGAAAATGATGATACTGTGTTAGATATCGTCTGAAGAGAAAGGACGATTAGGAAGTAGTTTACACTGAAGAGAAAGGTGTGATAGGTTAGCCATCATCTGAAGTGAAAGGATGATTAGATTGAGAAACTAAAAAAACGTGTGAAAATGATGATACTGTGTTAGATATCGTCTGAAGAGAAAGGACGATTAGGAAGTAGTTCACACTGAAGAGAAAGGTGTGATAGGTTAGCCATCATCTGAAGAGAAAGGACGATTAGGAAGTAGTTCACACTGAAGATAAAGGTGTGATAGGTTAGCCATCGTCTGAAGAGAAAGGACGATTAGATTGAGAAACTAAAAAAAGTGAAAATGATGATACTGTGTTAGATATCGTCTGAAGAGAAAGGACGATTAGGAAGTAGTTCACACTGAAGAGAAAGGTGTGATAGGTTAGCCATCATCTGAAGAGAAAGGACGATTAGGAAGTAGTTCACACTGAAGATAAAGGTGTGATAGGTTAGCCATCGTCTGAAGAGAAAGGACGATTAGATTGAGAAACTAAAAAAAGTGAAAATGATGATACTGTGTTAGATATCGTCTGAAGAGAAAGGACGATTAGGAAGTAGTTCACACTGAAGAGAAAGGTGTGATAGGTTGGCCATCGTCTGAAGAGAAAGGACGATTAGGAAGTAGTTCACACTGAAGATAAAGGTGTGATAGGTTAGCCATCGTCTGAAGAGAAAGGACGATTAGATTGAGAAACTAAAAAAAGTGAAAATGATGATACTGTGTTAGATATCGTCTGAAGAGAAAGGACGATTAGGAAGTAGTTCACACTGAAGAGAAAGGTGTGATAGGTTGGCCATCGTCTGAAGAGAAAGTACGATTAGATTGAGAAACTAAAAAACGTGTGAAAATGATGATACTGTGTTAGATATCGTCTGAAGAGAAAGGATGATTAGATTGAGCAACTAAAAAACGTGTGAAAATGATGATACTGTGTTAGATATCGTCTGTAGAGAAAGGATGATTAGATTGAGCAACTAAAAAACGTGTGAAAATGATGATACTGTGTTAGATATCGTCTGAAGAGAAAGGACGATTAGGAAGTAGCCCACACTGAAGATAAAGGTGTGATAGGTTAGCCATCATCTGAAGTGAAAGGATGATTAGATTGAGAAACTAAAAAAAACGTGTGAAAATGATGATACTGTGTTAGATATCGTCTGAAGAGAAAGGACGATTAGGAAGTAGTTGACACTGAAGATAAAGGTGTGATAGGTTAGCCATCATCTGAAGTGAAAGGATGATTAGATTGAGCAACTAAAAAACGTGTGAAAATGATGATACTGTGTTAGATATCGTCTGAAGAGAAAGGACGATTAGATTGAGAAACTAAAAAAAGTGAAAATGATGATACTGTGTTAGATATCGTCTGAAGAGAAAGGACGATTAGGAAGTAGTTTACACTGAAGAGAAAGGTGTGATAGGTTAGCCATCATCTGAAGTGAAAGGATGATTAGATTGAGAAACTAAAAAAACGTGTGAAAATGATGATACTGTGTTAGATATCGTCTGAAGAGAAAGGACGATTAGGAAGTAGCCCACACTGAAGAGAAAGGTGTGATAGGTTAGCCATCGTCTGAAGAGAAAGGACGATTAGATTGAGAAACTAAAAAACGTGTGAAAATGATGATACTGTGTTAGATATCGTCTGAAGAGAAAGGACGATTAGGAAGTAGTTCACACTGAAGAGAAAGGTGTGATAGGTTAGCCATCATCTGAAGAGAAAGGATGATTAGATTGACCAACTAAAAAACGTGTGAAAATGATGATACTGTGTTAGATATCGTCTGAAGAGAAAGGACGATTAGGAAGTAGTTGACACTGAAGATAAAGGTGTGATAGGTTAGCCATCATCTGAAGTGAAAGGATGATTAGATTGAGAAACTAAAAAAAACGTGTGAAAATGATGATACTGTGTTAGATATCGTCTGAAGAGAAAGGACGATTAGGAAGTAGCCCACACTGAAGATAAAGGTGTGATAGGTTAGCCATCATCTGAAGTGAAAGGATGATTAGATTGAGCAACTAAAAAACGTGTGAAAATGATGATACTGTGTTAGATATCGTCTGAAGAGAAAGGACGATTAGATTGAGAAACTAAAAAAAGTGAAAATGATGATACTGTGTTAGATATCGTCTGAAGAGAAAGGACGATTAGGAAGTAGTTCACACTGAAGAGAA
This sequence comes from Pristionchus mayeri, assembly GCA_036245805.1. NCBI lineage: Eukaryota > Metazoa > Nematoda > Chromadorea > Rhabditida > Neodiplogasteridae > Pristionchus > Pristionchus mayeri. The sequence goes on along the minus strand of BTRK01000003.1, from coordinate 21,363,698 downwards.
AGGTGTGATAGGTTAGCCATCGTCTGAAGAGAAAGGACGATTAGGAAGTAGTTCACACTGAAGATAAAGGTGTGATAGGTTAGCCATCGTCTGAAGAGAAAGGACGATTAGATTGAGAAACTAAAAAAAGTGAAAATGATGATACTGTGTTAGATATCGTCTGAAGAGAAAGGACGATTAGGAAGTAGTTCACACTGAAGAGAAAGGTGTGATAGGTTGGCCATCGTCTGAAGAGAAAGGACGATTAGGAAGTAGTTCACACTGAAGATAAAGGTGTGATAGGTTAGCCATCGTCTGAAGAGAAAGGACGATTAGATTGAGAAACTAAAAAAAGTGAAAATGATGATACTGTGTTAGATATCGTCTGAAGAGAAAGGACGATTAGGAAGTAGTTCACACTGAAGAGAAAGGTGTGATAGGTTGGCCATCGTCTGAAGAGAAAGTACGATTAGATTGAGAAACTAAAAAACGTGTGAAAATGATGATACTGTGTTAGATATCGTCTGAAGAGAAAGGATGATTAGATTGAGCAACTAAAAAACGTGTGAAAATGATGATACTGTGTTAGATATCGTCTGTAGAGAAAGGATGATTAGATTGAGCAACTAAAAAACGTGTGAAAATGATGATACTGTGTTAGATATCGTCTGAAGAGAAAGGACGATTAGGAAGTAGCCCACACTGAAGATAAAGGTGTGATAGGTTAGCCATCATCTGAAGTGAAAGGATGATTAGATTGAGAAACTAAAAAAAACGTGTGAAAATGATGATACTGTGTTAGATATCGTCTGAAGAGAAAGGACGATTAGGAAGTAGTTTACACTGAAGAGAAAGGTGTGATAGGTTAGCCATCATCTGAAGTGAAAGGATGATTAGATTGAGAAACTAAAAAACGTGTGAAAATGATGATACTGTGTTAGATATCGTCTGAAGAGAAAGGACGATTAGGAAGTAGTTCACACTGAAGATAAAGGTGTGATAGGTTAGCCATCGTCTGAAGAGAAAGGACGATTAGATTGAGAAACTAAAAAAAGTGAAAATGATGATACTGTGTTAGATATCGTCTGAAGAGAAAGGACGATTAGGAAGTAGTTCACACTGAAGAGAAAGGTGTGATAGGTTGGCCATCGTCTGAAGAGAAAGGACGATTAGGAAGTAGTTCACACTGAAGATAAAGGTGTGATAGGTTAGCCATCGTCTGAAGAGAAAGGACGATTAGATTGAGAAACTAAAAAAAGTGAAAATGATGATACTGTGTTAGATATCGTCTGAAGAGAAAGGACGATTAGGAAGTAGTTCACACTGAAGAGAAAGGTGTGATAGGTTGGCCATCGTCTGAAGAGAAAGTACGATTAGATTGAGAAACTAAAAAACGTGTGAAAATGATGATACTGTGTTAGATATCGTCTGAAGAGAAAGGATGATTAGATTGAGCAACTAAAAAACGTGTGAAAATGATGATACTGTGTTAGATATCGTCTGAAGAGAAAGGACGATTAGGAAGTAGCCCACACTGAAGATAAAGGTGTGATAGGTTAGCCATCATCTGAAGTGAAAGGATGATTAGATTGAGAAACTAAAAAAAACGTGTGAAAATGATGATACTGTGTTAGATATCGTCTGAAGAGAAAGGACGATTAGGAAGTAGTTTACACTGAAGAGAAAGGTGTGATAGATTAGCCATCATCTGAAGTGAAAGGATGATTAGATTGAGAAACTAAAAAAACGTGTGAAAATGATGATACTGTGTTAGATATCGTCTGAAGAGAAAGGACGATTAGGAAGTAGCCCACACTGAAGAGAAAGGTGTGATAGGTTAGCCATCGTCTGAAGAGAAAGGACGATTAGATTGAGAAACTAAAAAACGTGTGAAAATGATGATACTGTGTTAGATATCGTCTGAAGAGAAAGGACGATTAGGAAGTAGTTCACACTGAAGAGAAAGGTGTGATAGGTTAGCCATCATCTGAAGAGAAAGGATGATTAGATTGACCAACTAAAAAACGTGTGAAAATGATGATACTGTGTTAGATATCGTCTGAAGAGAAAGGACGATTAGGAAGTAGTTGACACTGAAGATAAAGGTGTGATAGGTTAGCCATCATCTGAAGTGAAAGGATGATTAGATTGAGAAACTAAAAAAAACGTGTGAAAATGATGATACTGTGTTAGATATCGTCTGAAGAGAAAGGACGATTAGGAAGTAGCCCACACTGAAGATAAAGGTGTGATAGGTTAGCCATCATCTGAAGTGAAAGGATGATTAGATTGAGCAACTAAAAAACGTGTGAAAATGATGATACTGTGTTAGATATCGTCTGAAGAGAAAGGACGATTAGATTGAGAAACTAAAAAAAGTGAAAATGATGATACTGTGTTAGATATCGTCTGAAGAGAAAGGACGATTAGGAAGTAGTTTACACTGAAGAGAAAGGTGTGATAGGTTAGCCATCATCTGAAGTGAAAGGATGATTAGATTGAGAAACTAAAAAAACGTGTGAAAATGATGATACTGTGTTAGATATCGTCTGAAGAGAAAGGACGATTAGGAAGTAGCCCACACTGAAGAGAAAGGTGTGATAGGTTAGCCATCGTCTGAAGAGAAAGGACGATTAGATTGAGAAACTAAAAAACGTGTGAAAATGATGATACTGTGTTAGATATCGTCTGAAGAGAAAGGACGATTAGGAAGTAGTTCACACTGAAGAGAAAGGTGTGATAGGTTAGCCATCATCTGAAGAGAAAGGATGATTAGATTGACCAACTAAAAAACGTGTGAAAATGATGATACTGTGTTAGATATCGTCTGAAGAGAAAGGACGATTAGGAAGTAGTTGACACTGAAGATAAAGGTGTGATAGGTTAGCCATCATCTGAAGTGAAAGGATGATTAGATTGAGAAACTAAAAAAAACGTGTGAAAATGATGATACTGTGTTAGATATCGTCTGAAGAGAAAGGATGATTAGGAAGTAGCCCACACTGAAGATAAAGGTGTGATAGGTTAGCCATCATCTGAAGTGAAAGGATGATTAGATTGAGCAACTAAAAAACGTGTGAAAATGATGATACTGTGTTAGATATCGTCTGAAGAGAAAGGACGATTAGATTGAGAAACTAAAAAAAGTGAAAATGATGATACTGTGTTAGATATCGTCTGAAGAGAAAGGACGATTAGGAAGTAGTTTACACTGAAGAGAAAGGTGTGATAGGTTAGCCATCATCTGAAGTGAAAGGATGATTAGATTGAGAAACTAAAAAAAACGTGTGAAAATGATGATACTGTGTTAGATATCGTCTGAAGAGAAAGGACGATTAGGAAGTAGCCCACACTGAAGAGAAAGGTGTGATAGGTTAGCCATCGTCTGAAGAGAAAGGACGATTAGATTGAGAAACTAAAAAACGTGTGAAAATGATGATACTGTGTTAGATATCGTCTGAAGAGAAAGAACGATTAGGAAGTAGTTCACACTGAAGAGAAAGGTGTGATAGGTTAGCCATCATCTGAAGAGAAAGGATGATTAGATTGAGAAACTAAAAAAAACGTGTGAAAATGATGATACTGTGTTAGATATCGTCTGAAGAGAAAGGACGATTAGGAAGTAGCCCACACTGAAGATAAAGGTGTGATAGGTTAGCCATCATCTGAAGTGAAAGGATGATTAGATTGAGCAACTAAAAAACGTGTGAAAATGATGATACTGTGTTAGATATCGTCTGAAGAGAAAGGACGATTAGATTGAGAAACTAAAAAAAGTGAAAATGATGATACTGTGTTAGATATCGTCTGAAGAGAAAGGACGATTAGGAAGTAGTTTACACTGAAGAGAAAGGTGTGATAGGTTAGCCATCATCTGAAGTGAAAGGATGATTAGATTGAGAAACTAAAAAACGTGTGAAAATGATGATACTGTGTTAGATATCGTCTGAAGAGAAAGGACGATTAGGAAGTAGTTCACACTGAAGAGAAAGGTGTGATAGGTTAGCCATCATCTGAAGAGAAAGGATGATTAGATTGAGAAACTAAAAAAAACCTGTGAAAATGATGATACTGTGTTAGATATCGTCTGAAGAGAAAGGACGATTAGGAAGTAGCCCACACTGAAGATAAAGGTGTGATAGGTTAGCCATCATCTGAAGTGAAAGGATGATTAGATTGAGAAACTAAAAAACGTGTGAAAATGATGATACTGTGTTAGATATCGTCTGAAGAGAAAGGACGATTAGGAAGTAGTTCACACTGAAGAGAAAGGTGTGATAGGTTAGCCATCATCTGAAGAGAAAGGATGATTAGATTGAGCAACTAAAAAACGTGTGAAAATGATGATACTGTGTTAGATATCGTCTGAAGAGAAAGGACGATTAGGAAGTAGCCCACACTGAAGAGAAAGGTGTGATAGGTTAGCCATCGTCTGAAGAGAAAGGACGATTAGATTGAGAAACTAAAAAACGTGTGAAAATGATGATACTGTGTTAGATATCGTCTGAAGAGAAAGGACGATTAGGAAGTAGTTCACACTGAAGAGAAAGGTGTGATAGGTTGGCCATCGTCTGAAGAGAAAGGACGATTAGATTGAGAAACTAAAAAACGTGTGAAAATGATGATACTGTGTTAGATATCGTCTGAAGAGAAAGGATGATTAGATTGAGCAACTAAAAAACGTGTGAAAATGATGATACTGTGTTAGATATCGTCTGAAGAGAAAGGACGATTAGGAAGTAGCCCACACTGAAGAGAAAGGTGTGATAGGTTTGCCATCGTCTGAAGAGAAAGGACGATTAGATTGAGAAACTAAAAAACGTGTGAAAATGATGATACTGTGTTAGATATCGTCTGAAGAGAAAGGACGATTAGGAAGTAGTTCACACTGAAGAGAAAGGTGTGATAGGTTGGCCATCGTCTGAAGAGAAAGGACGATTAGATTGAGAAACTAAAAAACGTGTGAAAATGATGATACTGTGTTAGATATCGTCTGAAGAGAAAGGATGATTAGATTGAGCAACTAAAAAACGTGTGAAAATGATGATACTGTGTTAGATATCGTCTGAAGAGAAAGGACGATTAGATTGAGAAACTAAATAACGTGTGAAAATGATGATACTGTGTTAGATATCGTCTGAAGAGAAAGGACGATTAGATTGAGAAACTAAATAACGTGTAAAAATGATGATACTGTGTTAGATATCGTCTGAAGAGAAAGGACGATTAGGAAGTAGTTCACACTGAAGAGAAAGGTTTGATAGGTTAGCCATCGTCTGAAGAGAAAGGACGATTAGGAAGTAGTTCACACTGAAGAGAAAGGTGTGATAGGTTAGCCATCGTCTGAAGAGAAAGGACGATTAGGAAGTAGTTCACACTGAAGAGAAAGGTGTGATAGGTTAGCGATCGTCTGAAGAGAAAGAACGATTAGATTGATAAATTAAATAACGTGTGAAAATTATGATACTGTGTTAGATATCGTCTGAAGAGAAAGGACGATTAGGAAGTAGTTCACACTGAAGAGAAAGGTGTGATAGGTTAGCCATCGTCTGAAGAGAAAGGACGATTAGGAAGTAGTTCACACTGAAGAGAAAGGTGTGATAGGTTAGCCATCGTCTGAAGAGAAAGGACGATTAGATTGAGAAACTAAAAAAACGTGTGAAAATGATGATACTGTGTTAGATATCGTCTGAAGAGAAAGGACGATTAGGAAGTAGTTCACACTGAAGAGAAAGGTGTGATAGGTTAGCCATCGTCTGAAGAGAAAGGACGATTAGATTGAGAAACTAAATAACGTGTGAAAATTATGATACTGTGTTAGATATCGTCTGAAGAGAAAGGACGATTAGGAAGTAGTTCACACTGAAGAGAAAGGTGTGATAGGTTAGCCATCGTCTGAAGAGAAATTACGATTAGATTGAGAAACTAAAAAACGTGTGAAAATGATGATACTTTGTTAGGCATCGTCTGAAGAGAAAGGACGATTAGGAAGTAGTTCACACTGAAGAGAAAGGTGTGATAGGTTAGCCATCGTCTGAAGAGAAAGGACGATTAGATTGAGAAACTAAATAACGTGTGAAAATGATGATACTGTGTTAGATATCGTCTGAAGAGAAAGGACGATTAGGAAGTAGTTCACACTGAAGAGAAAGGTTTGATAGGTTAGCCATCGTCTGAAGAGAAAGGACGATTAGGAAGTAGTTCACACTGAAGAGAAAGGTGTGATAGGTTAGCCATCGTCTGAAGAGAAAGGACGATTAGGAAGTAGTTCACACTGAAGAGAAAGGTGTGATAGGTTAGCCATCGTCTGAAGAGAAAGGACGATTAGATTGAGAAACTAAATAACGTGTGAAAATTATGATACTGTGTTAGATATCGTCTGAAGAGAAAGGACGATTAGGAAGTAGTTCACACTGAAGAGAAAGGTGTGATAGGTTAGCCATCGTCTGAAGAGAAATTACGATTAGATTGAGAAACTAAAAAACGTGTGAAAATGATGATACTTTGTTAGGCATCGTCTGAAGAGAAAGGACGATTAGGAAGTAGTTCACACTGAAGAGAAAGGTGTGATAGGTTAGCCATCGTCTGAAGAGAAAGGACGATTAGATTGAGAAACTAAATAACGTGTGAAAATGATGATACTGTGTTAGATATCGTCTGAAGAGAAAGGACGATTAGATTGAGAAACTAAATAACGTGTAAAAATGATGATACTGTGTTAGATATCGTCTGAAGAGAAAGGACGATTAGGAAGTAGTTCACACTGAAGAGAAAGGTTTGATAGGTTAGCCATCGTCTGAAGAGAAAGGACGATTAGGAAGTAGTTCACACTGAAGAGAAAGGTGTGATAGGTTAGCCATCGTCTGAAGAGAAAGGACGATTAGGAAGTAGTTCACACTGAAGAGAAAGGTGTGATAGGTTAGCCATCGTCTGAAGAGAAAGGACGATTAGATTGAGAAACTAAAAAAACGTGTGAAAATGATGATACTGTGTTAGATATCGTCTGAAGAGAAAGGACGATTAGGAAGTAGTTCACACTGAAGAGAAAGGTGTGATAGGTTAGCCATCGTCTGAAGAGAAATTACGATTAGATTGAGAAACTAAAAAACGTGTGAAAATGATGATACTTTGTTAGGCATCGTCTGAAGAGAAAGGACGATTAGGAAGTAGTTCACACTGAAGAGAAAGGTGTGATAGGTTAGCCAACGTCTGAAGAGAAAGGACGATTAGATTGAGAAACTAAATAACGTGTGAAAATTATGATACTGTGTTAGATATCGTCTGAAGAGAAAGGACGATTAGGAAGTAGTTCACACTGAAGAGAAAGGTGTGATAGGTTAGCCATCGTCTGAAGAGAAAGGACGATTAGATTGAGAAACTAAATAACGTGTGAAAATTATGATACTGTGTTAGATATCGTCTGAAGAGAAAGGACGATTAGGAAGTAGTTCACACTGAAGAGAAAGGTGTGATACGTTAGCCATCGTCTGAAGAGAAAGGACGATTAGATTGAGAAACTAAATAACGTGTGAAAATGATGATACTGTGTTAGATATCGTCTGAAGAGAAAGGACGATTAGATTGAGAAACTAAATAACGTGTAAAAATGATGATACTGTGTTAGATATCGTCTGAAGAGAAAGGACGATTAGGAAGTAGTTCACACTGAAGAGAAAGGTGTGATAGGTTAGCCATCGTCGGAAGAGAAAGGACGATTAGGAAGTAGTTCACACTGAAGAGAAAGGTGTGATAGGTTAGCCATCGTCTGAAGAGAAAGGACGATTAGGAAGTAGTTCACACTGAAGAGAAAGGTGTGATATGTTAGCCATCGTCTGAAGAGAAAGAACGATTAGATTGATAAATTAAATAACGTGTGAAAATTATGATACTGTGTTAGATATCGTCTGAAGAGAAAGGACGATTAGGAAGTAGTTCACACTGAAGAGAAAGGTGTGATAGGTTAGCCATCGTCTGAAGAGAAAGGACGATTAGATTGAGAAACTAAAAAACGTGTGAAAATGATGATACTGTGTTAGATATCGTCTGAAGAGAAAGGACGATTAGGAAGTAGTTCACACTGAAGAGAAAGGTGTGATAGGTTAGCCATAGTCTGAAGAGAAAGGACGATTAGATTGAGAAACTAAATAACGTGTAAAAATGATGATACTGTGTTAGATATCGTCTGAAGAGAAAGGACGATTAGGAAGTAGTTCACACTGAAGAGAAAGGTTTGATAGGTTAGCCATCGTCTGAAGAGAAAGGACGATTAGGAAGTAGTTCACACTGAAGAGAAAGGTGTGATAGGTTAGCCATCGTCTGAAGAGAAAGGACGATTAGGAAGTAGTTCACACTGAAGAGAAAGGTGTGATAGGTTAGCCATCGTCTGAAGAGAAAGGACGATTAGATTGAGAAACTAAAAAAACGTGTGAAAATGATGATACTGTGTTAGATATCGTCTGAAGAGAAAGGACGATTAGGAAGTAGTTCACACTGAAGAGAAAGGTGTGATAGGTTAGCCATCGTCTGAAGAGAAATTACGATTAGATTGAGAAACTAAAAAACGTGTGAAAATGATGATACTTTGTTAGGCATCGTCTGAAGAGAAAGGACGATTAGGAAGTAGTTCACACTGAAGAGAAAGGTGTGATAGGTTAGCCAACGTCTGAAGAGAAAGGACGATTAGATTGAGAAACTAAATAACGTGTGAAAATTATGATACTGTGTTAGATATCGTCTGAAGAGAAAGGACGATTAGGAAGTAGTTCACACTGAAGAGAAAGGTGTGATAGGTTAGCCATCGTCTGAAGAGAAAGGACGATTAGATTGAGAAACTAAATAACGTGTGAAAATTATGATACTGTGTTAGATATCGTCTGAAGAGAAAGGACGATTAGGAAGTAGTTCACACTGAAGAGAAAGGTGTGATACGTTAGCCATCGTCTGAAGAGAAAGGACGATTAGATTGAGAAACTAAATAACGTGTAAAAATGATGATACTGTGTTAGATATCGTCTGAAGAGAAAGGACGATTAGGAAGTAGTTCACACTGAAGAGAAAGGTGTGATAGGTTAGCCATCGTCGGAAGAGAAAGGACGATTAGGAAGTAGTTCACACTGAAGAGAAAGGTGTGATAGGTTAGCCATCGTCTGAAGAGAAAGGACGATTAGGAAGTAGTTCACACTGAAGAGAAAGGTGTGATATGTTAGCCATCGTCTGAAGAGAAAGAACGATTAGATTGATAAATTAAATAACGTGTGAAAATTATGATACTGTGTTAGATATCGTCTGAAGAGAAAGGACGATTAGGAAGTAGTTCACACTGAAGAGAAAGGTGTGATAGGTTAGCCATCGTCTGAAGAGAAAGGACGATTAGGAAGTAGTTCACACTGAAGAGAAAGGTGTGATATGTTAGCCATCGTCTGAAGAGAAAGAACGATTAGATTGATAAATTAAATAACGTGTGAAAATTATGATACTGTGTTAGATATCGTCTGAAGAGAAAGGACGATTAGGAAGTAGTTCACACTGAAGAGAAAGGTGTGATAGGTTAGCCATCGTCTGAAGAGAAAGGACGATTAGATTGAGAAACTAAAAAACGTGTGAAAATGATGATACTGTGTTAGATATCGTCTGAAGAGAAAGGACGATTAGGAAGTAGTTCACACTGAAGAGAAAGGTGTGATAGGTTAGCCATAGTCTGAAGAGAAAGAACGATTAGATTGATAAATTAAATAACGTGTGAAAATTATGATACTGTGTTAGATATCGTCTGAAGAGAAAGGACGATTAGGAAGTAGTTCACACTGAAGAGAAAGGTGTGATAGGTTAGCCATCGTCTGAAGAGAAAGGACGATTAGGAAGTAGTTCACACTGAAGAGAAAGGTGTGATAGGTTAGCCATCGTCTGAAGAGAAAGGACGATTAGGAAGTAGTTCACACTGAAGAGAAAGGTGTGATAGGTTAGCCATCGTCTGAAGAGAAAGAACGATTAGATTGATAAACTAAATAACGTGTGAAAATTATGATACTGTGTTAGATATCGTCTGCAGAGAAAGGACGATTAGGAAGTAGTTCACACTGAAGAGAAAGGTGTGATAGGTTAGCCATCGTCTGAAGAGAAAGGACGATTAGATTGAGAAACTAAAAAACGTGTGAAAATGATGATACTGTGTTAGATATCGTCTGAAGAGAAAGGACGATTAGGAAGTAGTTCACACTGAAGAGAAAGGTGTGATAGGTTAGCCATCGTCTGAAGAGAAAGAACGATTAGATTGATAAACTAAAAAACGTGTGAAAATGATGATACTGTGTTAGATATCGTCTGAAGAGAAAGGACGATTAGGAAGTAGTTCACACTGAAGAGAAAGGTGTGATAGGTTAGCCATCGTCTGAAGAGAAAGGACGATTAGATTGAGAAACTAAAAAAAGTGTGAAAATGATGATACTGTGTTAGATATCGTCTGAAGAAAGGACGATTAGGAAGTAGTTCACACTGAAGAGAAAGGTGTGATAGGTTAGCCATCGTCTGAAGAGAAAGGACGATTAGGAAGTAGTTCACACTGAAGAGAAAGGTTTGATAGGTTAGCCATCGTCTGAAGAGAAAGGACGATTAGATTGAGAAACTAAAAAAAGTGTGAAAATGATGATACTGTGTTAGATATCGTCTGAAGAAAGGACGATTAGGAAGTAGTTCACACTGAAGAGAAAGGTGTGATAGGTTAGCCATCGTCTGAAGAGAAAGAACGATTAGATTGATAAATTAAATAACGTGTGAAAATTATGATACTGTGTTAGATATCGTCTGAAGAGAAAGGACGATTAGGAAGTAGTTCACACTGAAGAGAAAGGTGTGATAGGTTAGCCATCGTCTGAAGAGAAAGGACGATTAGGAAGTAGTTCACACTGAAGAGAAAGGTGTGATAGGTTAGCCATCGTCTGAAGAGAAAGGACGATTAGATTGAGAAACTAAAAAACGTGTGAAAATGATGATACTGTGTTAGATATCGTCTGAAGAGAAAGGACGATTAGGAAGTAGTTCACACTGAAGAGAAAGGTGTGATAGGTTAGCCATCGTCTGAAGAGAAAGAACGATTAGATTGATAAATTAAATAACGTGTGAAAATTATGATACTGTGTTAGATATCGTCTGAAGAGAAAGGACGATTAGGAAGTAGTTCACACTGAAAAGAAAGGTGTGATAGGTTAGCCATCGTCTGAAGAGAAAGGACGATTAGATTGAGAAACTAAAAAACGTGTGAAAATGATGATACTGTGTTAGATATCGTCTGAAGAGAAAGGACGATTAGGAAGTAGTTCACACTGAAGAGAAAGGTGTGATAGGTTAGCCATAGTCTGAAGAGAAAGAACGATTAGATTGATAAATTAAATAACGTGTGAAAATTATGATACTGTGTTAGATATCGTCTGAAGAGAAAGGACGATTAGGAAGTAGTTCACACTGAAGAGAAAGGTGTGATAGGTTAGCCATCGTCTGAAGAGAAAGGACGATTAGGAAGTAGTTCACACTGAAGAGAAAGGTGTGATAGGTTAGCCATCGTCTGAAGAGAAAGGACGATTAGGAAGTAGTTCACACTGAAGAGAAAGGTGTGATAGGTTAGCCATCGTCTGAAGAGAAAGAACGATTAGATTGATAAACTAAATAACGTGTGAAAATTATGATACTGTGTTAGATATCGTCTGAAGAGAAAGGACGATTAGGAAGTAATTCACACTGAAGAGAAAGGTGTGATAGGTTAGCCATCGTCTGAAGAGAAAGGACGATTAGATTGAGAAACTAAAAAACGTGTGAAAATGATGATACTGTGTTAGATATCGTCTGAAGAGAAAGGACGATTAGGAAGTAGTTCACACTGAAGAGAAAGGTGTGATAGGTTAGCCATCGTCTGAAGAGAAAGAACGATTAGATTGATAAACTAAAAAACGTGTGAAAATGATGATACTGTGTTAGATATCGTCTGAAGAGAAAGGACGATTAGGAAGTAGTTCACACTGAAGAGAAAGGTGTGATAGGTTAGCCATAGTCTGAAGAGAAAGAACGATTAGATTGATAAATTAAATAACGTGTGAAAATTATGATACTGTGTTAGATATCGTCTGAAGAGAAAGGACGATTAGGAAGTAGTTCACACTGAAGAGAAAGGTGTGATAGGTTAGCCATCGTCTGAAGAGAAAGGACGATTAGGAAGTAGTTCACACTGAAGAGAAAGGTGTGATAGGTTAGCCATCGTCTGAAGAGAAAGGACGATTAGGAAGTAGTTCACACTGAAGAGAAAGGTGTGATAGGTTAGCCATCGTCTGAAGAGAAAGAACGATTAGATTGATAAACTAAATAACGTGTTAAAATTATGATACTGTGTTAGATATCGTCTGAAGAGAAAGGACGATTAGGAAGTAATTCACACTGAAGAGAAAGGTGTGATAGGTTAGCCATCGTCTGAAGAGAAAGGACGATTAGATTGAGAAACTAAAAAACGTGTGAAAATGATGATACTGTGTTAGATATCGTCTGAAGAGAAAGGACGATTAGGAAGTAGTTCACACTGAAGAGAAAGGTGTGATAGGTTAGCCATCGTCTGAAGAGAAAGAACGATTAGATTGATAAACTAAAAAACGTGTGAAAATGATGATACTGTGTTAGATATCGTCTGAAGAGAAAGGACGATTAGGAAGTAGTTCACACTGAAGAGAAAGGTGTGATAGGTTAGCCATCGTCTGAAGAGAAAGGACGATTAGATTGAGAAACTAAAAAAAGTGTGAAAATGATGATACTGTGTTAGATATCGTCTGAAGAAAGGACGATTAGGAAGTAGTTCACACTGAAGAGAAAGGTGTGATAGGTTAGCCATCGTCTGAAGAGAAAGGACGATTAGGAAGTAGTTCACACTGAAGAGAAAGGTGTGATAGGTTAGCCATCGTATGAAGAGAAAGAACGATTAGATTGATAAATTAAATAACGTGTGAAAATTATGATACTGTGTTAGATATCGTCTGAAGAGAAAGGACGATTAGGAAGTAGTTCACACTGAAGAGAAAGGTGTGATAGGTTAGCCATCGTCTGAAGAGAAAGGACGATTAGGAAGTAGTTCACACTGAAGAGAAAGGTGTGATAGGTTAGCCATCGTCTGAAGAGAAAGGACGATTAGGAAGTAGTTCACACTGAAGAGAAAGGTGTGATAGGTTAGCCATCGTCTGAAGAGAAAGAACGATTAGATTGATAAACTAAATAACGTGTGAAAATTATGATACTGTGTTAGATATCGTCTGAAGAGAAAGGACGATTAGGAAGTAGTTCACACTGAAAAGAAAGGTGTGATAGGTTAGCCATCGTCTGAAGAGAAAGGACGATTAGATTGAGAAACTAAAAAACGTGTGAAAATGATGATACTGTGTTAGATATCGTCTGAAGAGAAAGGACGATTAGGAAGTAGTTCACACTGAAGAGAAAGGTGTGATAGGTTAGCCATAGTCTGAAGAGAAAGGACGATTAGGAAGTAGTTCACACTGAAGAGAAAGGTGTGATAGGTTAGCCATCGTCTGAAGAGAAAGGACGATTAGGAAGTAGTTCACACTGAAGAGAAAGGTGTGATAGGTTAGCCATCGTCTGAAGAGAAAGAACGATTAGATTGATAAACTAAATAACGTGTGAAAATTATGATACTGTGTTAGATATCGTCTGAAGAGAAAGGACGATTAGGAAGTAATTCACACTGAAGAGAAAGGTGTGATAGGTTAGCCATCGTCTGAAGAGAAAGGACGATTAGATTGAGAAACTAAAAAACGTGTGAAAATGATGATACTGTGTTAGATATCGTCTGAAGAGAAAGGACGATTAGGAAGTAGTTCACACTGAAGAGAAAGGTGTGATAGGTTAGCCATCGTCTGAAGAGAAAGAACGATTAGATTGATAAACTAAAAAACGTGTGAAAATGATGATACTGTGTTAGATATCGTCTGAAGAGAAAGGACGATTAGGAAGTAGTTCACACTGAAGAGAAAGGTGTGATAGGTTAGCCATAGTCTGAAGAGAAAGAACGATTAGATTGATAAATTAAATAACGTGTGAAAATTATGATACTGTGTTAGATATCGTCTGAAGAGAAAGGACGATTAGGAAGTAGTTCACACTGAAGAGAAAGGTGTGATAGGTTAGCCATCGTCTGAAGAGAAAGGACGATTAGGAAGTAGTTCACACTGAAGAGAAAGGTGTGATAGGTTAGCCATCGTCTGAAGAGAAAGGACGATTAGGAAGTAGTTCACACTGAAGAGAAAGGTGTGATAGGTTAGCCATCGTCTGAAGAGAAAGAACGATTAGATTGATAAACTAAATAACGTGTTAAAATTATGATACTGTGTTAGATATCGTCTGAAGAGAAAGGACGATTAGGAAGTAATTCACACTGAAGAGAAAGGTGTGATAGGTTAGCCATCGTCTGAAGAGAAAGGACGATTAGATTGAGAAACTAAAAAACGTGTGAAAATGATGATACTGTGTTAGATATCGTCTGAAGAGAAAGGACGATTAGGAAGTAGTTCACACTGAAGAGAAAGGTGTGATAGGTTAGCCATCGTCTGAAGAGAAAGAACGATTAGATTGATAAACTAAAAAACGTGTGAAAATGATGATACTGTGTTAGATATCGTCTGAAGAGAAAGGACGATTAGGAAGTAGTTCACACTGAAGAGAAAGGTGTGATAGGTTAGCCATCGTCTGAAGAGAAAGGACGATTAGATTGAGAAACTAAAAAAAGTGTGAAAATGATGATACTGTGTTAGATATCGTCTGAAGAAAGGACGATTAGGAAGTAGTTCACACTGAAGAGAAAGGTGTGATAGGTTAGCCATCGTCTGAAGAGAAAGGACGATTAGGAAGTAGTTCACACTGAAGAGAAAGGTGTGATAGGTTAGCCATCGTCTGAAGAGAAAGAACGATTAGATTGATAAATTAAATAACGTGTGAAAATTATGATACTGTGTTAGATATCGTCTGAAGAGAAAGGACGATTAGGAAGTAGTTCACACTGAAGAGAAAGGTGTGATAGGTTAGCCATCGTCTGAAGAGAAAGGACGATTAGGAAGTAGTTCACACTGAAGAGAAAGGTGTGATAGGTTAGCCATCGTCTGAAGAGAAAGGACGATTAGATTGAGAAACTAAAAAACGTGTGAAAATGATGATACTGTGTTAGATATCGTCTGAAGAGAAAGGACGATTAGGAAGTAGTTCACACTGAAGAGAAAGGTGTGATAGGTTAGCCATCGTCTGAAGAGAAAGGACGATTAGATAGAGAAACTTAAAAAAATGTGTGAAAATGATGATACTGCGTTAGATATCGTCTGAAGAAAGGACGATTAGGAAGTAGTTCACACTGAAGAGAAAGGTGTGATAGGTTAGCCATCGTCTGAAGAGAAAGGACGATTAGGAAGTAGTTCACACTGAAGAGAAAGGTGTGATAGGTTAGCCATCGTCTGAAGAGAAAGAACGATTAGATTGATAAATTAAATAACGTGTGAAAATTATGATACTGTGTTAGATATCGTCTGAAGAGAAAGGACGATTAGGAAGTAGTTCACACTGAAGAGAAAGGTGTGATAGGTTAGCCATCGTCTGAAGAGAAAGGACGATTAGATTGAGAAACTAAAAAACGTGTGAAAATGATGATACTGTGTTAGATATCGTCTGAAGAGAAAGGACGATTAGGAAGTAGTTCACACTGAAGAGAAAGGTGTGATAGGTTAGCCATCGTCTGAAGAGAAAGGACGATTAGGAAGTAGTTCACACTGAAGAGAAAGGTGTGATAGGTTAGCCATCGTCTGAAGAGAAAGGACGATTAGGAAGTAGTTCACACTGAAGAGAAAGGTGTGATAGGTTAGCCATCGTCTGAAGAGAAAGAACGATTAGATTGATAAACTAAATAACGTGTGAAAATGATGATACTGTGTTAGATATCGTCTGAAGAAAGGACGATTAGGAAGTAGTTCACACTGAAGAGAAAGGTGTGATAGGTTAGCCATCGTCTGAAGAGAAAGGACGATTAGATTGAGAAACTAAAAAACGTGTGAAAATGATGATACTGTGTTAGATATCGTCTGAAGAGAAAGGACGATTAGGAAGTAGTTCACACTGAAGAGAAAGGTGTGATAGGTTAGCCATCGTCTGAAGAGAAAGGACGATTAGATTGAGAAACTAAAAAAAGTGTGAAAATGATGATACTGTGTTAGATATCGTCTGAAGAAAGGACGATTAGGAAGTAGTTCACACTGAAGAGAAAGGTGTGATAGGTTAGCCATCGTCTGAAGAGAAAGGACGATTAGGAAGTAGTTCACACTGAAGAGAAAGGTGTGATAGGTTAGCCATCGTATGAAGAGAAAGAACGATTAGATTGATAAATTAAATAACGTGTGAAAATTATGATACTGTGTTAGATATCGTCTGAAGAGAAAGGACGATTAGGAAGTAGTTCACACTGAAGAGAAAGGTGTGATAGGTTAGCCATCGTCTGAAGAGAAAGGACGATTAGGAAGTAGTTCACACTGAAGAGAAAGGTGTGATAGGTTAGCCATCGTCTGAAGAGAAAGGACGATTAGATTGAGAAACTAAAAAAAGTGTGAAAATGATGATACTGTGTTAGATATCGTCTGAAGAAAGGACGATTAGGAAGTAGTTCACACTGAAGAGAAAGGTGTGATAGGTTAGCCATCGTCTGAAGAGAAAGGACGATTAGGAAGTAGTTCACACTGAAGAGAAAGGTGTGATTGGTTAGCCATCGTCTGAAGAGAAAGAACGATTAGATTGATAAATTAAATAACGTGTGAAAATTATGATACTGTGTTAGATATCGTCTGAAGAGAAAGGACGATTAGGAAGTAGTTCACACTGAAGAGAAAGGTGTGATAGGTTAGCCATCGTCTGAAGAGAAAGGACGATTAGGAAGTAGTTCACACTGAAGAGAAAGGTGTGATAGGTTAGCCATCGTCTGAAGAGAAAGGACGATTAGGAAGTAGTTCACACTGAAGAGAAAGGTGTGATAGGTTAGCCATCGTCTGAAGAGAAAGGACGATTAGGAAGTAGTTCACACTGAAGAGAAAGGTGTGATAGGTTAGCCATCGTCTGAAGAGAAAGAACGATTAGATTGATAAACTAAATAACGTGTGAAAATGATGATACTGTGTTAGATATCGTCTGAAGAAAGGACGATTAGGAAGTAGTTCACACTGAAGAGAAAGGTGTGATAGGTTAGCCATCGTCTGAAGAGAAAGGACGATTAGATTGAGAAACTAAAAAACGTGTGAAAATGATGATACTGTGTTAGATATCGTCTGAAGAGAAAGGACGATTAGGAAGTAGTTCACACTGAAGAGAAAGGTGTGATAGGTTAG
Organism: Pristionchus mayeri; assembly: GCA_036245805.1. Classification (NCBI taxonomy): domain Eukaryota; kingdom Metazoa; phylum Nematoda; class Chromadorea; order Rhabditida; family Neodiplogasteridae; genus Pristionchus; species Pristionchus mayeri. The sequence goes on along the minus strand of BTRK01000003.1, from coordinate 21,346,326 downwards.
CCATCGTCTGAAGAGAAAGGACGATTAGATTGAGAAACTAAAAAAAGTGTGAAAATGATGATACTGTGTTAGATATCGTCTGAAGAAAGGACGATTAGGAAGTAGTTCACACTGAAGAGAAAGGTGTGATAGGTTAGCCATCGTATGAAGAGAAAGAACGATTAGATTGATAAATTAAATAACGTGTGAAAATTATGATACTGTGTTAGATATCGTCTGAAGAGAAAGGACGATTAGGAAGTAGTTCACACTGAAGAGAAAGGTGTGATAGGTTAGCCATCGTCTGAAGAGAAAGGACGATTAGGAAGTAGTTCACACTGAAGAGAAAGGTGTGATAGGTTAGCCATCGTCTGAAGAGAAAGGACGATTAGGAAGTAGTTCACACTGAAGAGAAAGGTGTGATAGGTTAGCCATCGTCTGAAGAGAAAGGACGATTAGGAAGTAGTTCACACTGAAGAGAAAGGTGTGATAGGTTAGCCATCGTCTGAAGAGAAAGGACGATTAGGAAGTAGTTCACACTGAAGAGAAAGGTGTGATAGGTTAGCCATCGTCTGAAGAGAAAGAACGATTAGATTGATAAACTAAATAACGTGTGAAAATGATGATACTGTGTTAGATATCGTCTGAAGAAAGGACGATTAGGAAGTAGTTCACACTGAAGAGAAAGGTGTGATAGGTTAGCCATCGTCTGAAGAGAAAGGACGATTAGATTGAGAAACTAAAAAACGTGTGAAAATGATGATACTGTGTTAGATATCGTCTGAAGAGAAAGGACGATTAGGAAGTAGTTCACACTGAAGAGAAAGGTGTGATAGGTTAGCCATCGTCTGAAGAGAAAGGACGATTAGATTGAGAAACTAAAAAAAGTGTGAAAATGATGATACTGTGTTAGATATCGTCTGAAGAAAGGACGATTAGGAAGTAGTTCACACTGAAGAGAAAGGTGTGATAGGTTAGCCATCGTATGAAGAGAAAGAACGATTAGATTGATAAATTAAATAACGTGTGAAAATTATGATACTGTGTTAGATATCGTCTGAAGAGAAAGGACGATTAGGAAGTAGTTCACACTGAAGAGAAAGGTGTGATAGGTTAGCCATCGTCTGAAGAGAAAGGACGATTAGGAAGTAGTTCACACTGAAGAGAAAGGTGTGATAGGTTAGCCATCGTCTGAAGAGAAAGGACGATTAGATTGAGAAACTAAAAAAAGTGTGAAAATGATGATACTGTGTTAGATATCGTCTGAAGAAAGGACGATTAGGAAGTAGTTCACACTGAAGAGAAAGGTGTGATAGGTTAGCCATCGTCTGAAGAGAAAGGACGATTAGGAAGTAGTTCACACTGAAGAGAAAGGTGTGATAGGTTAGCCATCGTCTGAAGAGAAAGAACGATTAGATTGATAAATTAAATAACGTGTGAAAATTATGATACTGTGTTAGATATCGTCTGAAGAGAAAGGACGATTAGGAAGTAGTTCACACTGAAGAGAAAGGTGTGATAGGTTAGCCATCGTCTGAAGAGAAAGGACGATTAGGAAGTAGTTCACACTGAAGAGAAAGGTGTGATAGGTTAGCCATCGTCTGAAGAGAAAGGACAATTAGATTGAGAAACTAAAAAACGTGTGAAAATGATGATACTGTGTTAGATATCGTCTGAAGAGAAAGGACGATTAGGAAGTAGTTCACACTGAAGAGAAAGGTGTGATAGGTTAGCCATCGTCTGAAGAGAAAGGACGATTAGATAGAGAAACTTAAAAAAATGTGTGAAAATGATGATACTGCGTTAGATATCGTCTGAAGAAAGGACGATTAGGAAGTAGTTCACACTGAAGAGAAAGTTGTGATAGGTTAGCCATCGTCTGAAGAGAAAGGACGATTAGGAAGTAGTTCACACTGAAGAGAAAGGTGTGATAGGTTAGCCATCGTCTGAAGAGAAAGAACGATTAGATTGATAAATTAAATAACGTGTGAAAATTATGATACTGTGTTAGATATCGTCTGAAGAGAAAGGACGATTAGGAAGTAGTTCACACTGAAGAGAAAGGTGTGATAGGTTAGCCATCGTCTGAAGAGAAAGGACGATTAGGAAGTAGTTCACACTGAAGAGAAAGGTGTGATAGGTTAGCCATCGTCTGAAGAGAAAGGACGATTAGATTGAGAAACTAAAAAACGTGTGAAAATGATGATACTGTGTTAGATATCGTCTGAAGAGAAAGGACGATTAGGAAGTAGTTCACACTGAAGAGAAAGGTGTGATAGGTTAGCCATCGTCTGAAGAGAAAGGACGATTAGATAGAGAAACTTAAAAAAATGTGTGAAAATGATGATACTGCGTTAGATATCGTCTGAAGAGAAAGGACGATTAGGAAGTAGTTCACACTGAAGAGAAAGGTGTGATAGGTTAGCCATCGTCTGAAGAGAAAGGACGATTAGGAAGTAGTTCACACTGAAGAGAAAGGTGTGATAGGTTAGCCATCGTCTGAAGAGAAAGGACGATTAGGAAGTAGTTCACACTGAAGAGAAAGGTGTGATAGGTTAGCCATCGTCTGAAGAGAAAGAACGATTAGATTGATAAACTAAATAACGTGTGAAAATGATGATACTGTGTTAGATATCGTCTGAAGAAAGGACGATTAGGAAGTAGTTCACACTGAAGAGAAAGGTGTGATAGGTTAGCCATCGTCTGAAGAGAAAGGACGATTAGATTGAGAAACTAAAAAACGTGTGAAAATGATGATACTGTGTTAGATATCGTCTGAAGAGAAAGGACGATTAGGAAGTAGTTCACACTGAAGAGAAAGGTGTGATAGGTTAGCCATCGTCTGAAGAGAAAGGACGATTAGATTGAGAAACTAAAAAAAGTGTGAAAATGATGATACTGTGTTAGATATCGTCTGAAGAAAGGACGATTAGGAAGTAGTTCACACTGAAGAGAAAGGTGTGATAGGTTAGCCATCGTCTGAAGAGAAAGGACGATTAGGAAGTAGTTCACACTGAAGAGAAAGGTGTGATAGGTTAGCCATCGTATGAAGAGAAAGAACGATTAGATTGATAAATTAAATAACGTGTGAAAATTATGATACTGTGTTAGATATCGTCTGAAGAGAAAGGACGATTAGGAAGTAGTTCACACTGAAGAGAAAGGTGTGATAGGTTAGCCATCGTCTGAAGAGAAAGGACGATTAGGAAGTAGTTCACACTGAAGAGAAAGGTGTGATAGGTTAGCCATCGTCTGAAGAGAAAGGACGATTAGATTGAGAAACTAAAAAAAGTGTGAAAATGATGATACTGTGTTAGATATCGTCTGAAGAAAGGACGATTAGGAAGTAGTTCACACTGAAGAGAAAGGTGTGATAGGTTAGCCATCGTCTGAAGAGAAAGGACGATTAGGAAGTAGTTCACACTGAAGAGAAAGGTGTGATAGGTTAGCCATCGTCTGAAGAGAAAGAACGATTAGATTGATAAATTAAATAACGTGTGAAAATTATGATACTGTGTTAGATATCGTCTGAAGAGAAAGGACGATTAGGAAGTAGTTCACACTGAAGAGAAAGGTGTGATAGGTTAGCCATCGTCTGAAGAGAAAGGACGATTAGGAAGTAGTTCACACTGAAGAGAAAGGTGTGATAGGTTAGCCATCGTCTGAAGAGAAAGGACGATTAGATTGAGAAACTAAAAAACGTGTGAAAATGATGATACTGTGTTAGATATCGTCTGAAGAGAAAGGACGATTAGGAAGTAGTTCACACTGAAGAGAAAGGTGTGATAGGTTAGCCATCGTCTGAAGAGAAAGGACGATTAGATAGAGAAACTTAAAAAAATGTGTGAAAATGATGATACTGCGTTAGATATCGTCTGAAGAAAGGACGATTAGGAAGTAGTTCACACTGAAGAGAAAGGTGTGATAGGTTAGCCATCGTCTGAAGAGAAAGGACGATTAGGAAGTAGTTCACACTGAAGAGAAAGGTGTGATAGGTTAGCCATCGTCTGAAGAGAAAGAACGATTAGATTGATAAATTAAATAACGTGTGAAAATTATGATACTGTGTTAGATATCGTCTGAAGGGAAAGGACGATTAGGAAGTAGTTCACACTGAAGAGAAAGGTGTGATAGGTTAGCCATCGTCTGAAGAGAAAGGACGATTAGGAAGTAGTTCACACTGAAGAGAAAGGTGTGATAGGTTAGCCATCGTCTGAAGAGAAAGGACGATTAGATTGAGAAACTAAAAAACGTGTGAAAATGATGATACTGTGTTAGATATCGTCTGAAGAGAAAGGACGATTAGGAAGTAGTTCACACTGAAGAGAAAGGTGTGATAGGTTAGCCATCGTCTGAAGAGAAAGGACGATTAGATAGAGAAACTTAAAAAAATGTGTGAAAATGATGATACTGCGTTAGATATCGTCTGAAGAGAAAGGACGATTAGGAAGTAGTTCACACTGAAGAGAAAGGTGTGATAGGTTAGCCATCGTCTGAAGAGAAAGGACGATTAGATAGAGAAACTAAAAAAAACGTGTGAAAATGATGATCCTGTGTTAGATATCGTCTGAAGAGAAAGGACGATTAGGAAGTAGTTCACACTGAAGAGAAAGGTGTGATAGGTTAGCCATCGTCTGAAGAGAAAGGACGATTAGATTGAGAAACTAAAAAAAGTGTGAAAATGATGATACTGTGTTAGATATCGTCTGAAGAGAAAGGACGATTAGGAAGTAGTTCACACTGAAGAGAAAGGTGTGATAGGTTAGCCATCGTCTGAAGAGAAAGGACGATTAGGAAGTAGTTCACACTGAAGAGAAAGGTGTGATAGGTTAGCCATCGTCTGAAGAGAAAGAACGATTAGATTGATAAATTAAATAACGTGTGAAAATTATGATACTGTGTTAGATATCGTCTGAAGGGAAAGGACGATTAGGAAGTAGTTCACACTGAAGAGAAAGGTGTGATAGGTTAGCCATCGTCTGAAGAGAAAGGACGATTAGGAAGTAGTTCACACTGAAGAGAAAGGTGTGATAGGTTAGCCATCGTCTGAAGAGAAAGGACGATTAGATTGAGAAACTAAAAAACGTGTGAAAATGATGATACTGTGTTAGATATCGTCTGAAGAGAAAGGACGATTAGGAAGTAGTTCACACTGAAGAGAAAGGTGTGATAGGTTAGCCATCGTCTGAAGAGAAAGGACGATTAGATAGAGAAACTTAAAAAAATGTGTGAAAATGATGATACTGCGTTAGATATCGTCTGAAGAGAAAGGACGATTAGGAAGTAGTTCACACTGAAGAGAAAGGTGTGATAGGTTAGCCATCGTCTGAAGAGAAAGGACGATTAGATAGAGAAACTAAAAAAAACGTGTGAAAATGATGATCCTGTGTTAGATATCGTCTGAAGAGAAAGGACGATTAGGAAGTAGTTCACACTGAAGAGAAAGGTGTGATAGGTTAGCCATCGTCTGAAGAGAAAGGACGATTAGATTGAGAAACTAAAAAAAGTGTGAAAATGATGATACTGTGTTAGATATCGTCTGAAGAGAAAGGACGATTAGGAAGTAGTTCACACTGAAGAGAAAGGTGTGATAGGTTAGCCATCGTCTGAAGAGAAAGGACGATTAGATAGAGAAACTTAAAAAAATGTGTGAAAATGATGATACTGCGTTAGATATCGTCTGAAGAAAGGACGATTAGGAAGTAGTTCACACTGAAGAGAAAGGTGTGATAGGTTAGCCATCGTCTGAAGAGAAAGGACGATTAGGAAGTAGTTCACACTGAAGAGAAAGGTGTGATAGGTTAGCCATCGTCTGAAGAGAAAGAACGATTAGATTGATAAATTAAATAACGTGTGAAAATTATGATACTGTGTTAGATATCGTCTGAAGAGAAAGGACGATTAGGAAGTAGTTCACACTGAAGAGAAAGGTGTGATAGGTTAGCCATCGTCTGAAGAGAAAGGACGATTAGGAAGTAGTTCACACTGAAGAGAAAGGTGTGATAGGTTAGCCATCGTCTGAAGAGAAAGGACGATTAGATTGAGAAACTAAAAAACGTGTGAAAATGATGATACTGTGTTAGATATCGTCTGAAGAGAAAGGACGATTAGGAAGTAGTTCACACTGAAGAGAAAGGTGTGATAGGTTAGCCATCGTCTGAAGAGAAAGGACGATTAGATAGAGAAACTTAAAAAAATGTGTGAAAATGATGATACTGCGTTAGATATCGTCTGAAGAGAAAGGACGATTAGGAAGTAGTTCACACTGAAGAGAAAGGTGTGATAGGTTAGCCATCGTCTGAAGAGAAAGGACGATTAGGAAGTAGTTCACACTGAAGAGAAAGGTGTGATAGGTTAGCCATCGTCTGAAGAGAAAGGACGATTAGATTGAGAAACTAAAAAACGTGTGAAAATGATGATACTGTGTTAGATATCGTCTGAAGAGAAAGGACGATTAGGAAGTAGTTCACACTGAAGAGAAAGGTGTGATAGGTTAGCCATCGTCTGAAGAGAAAGGACGATTAGATAGAGAAACTTAAAAAAATGTGTGAAAATGATGATACTGCGTTAGATATCGTCTGAAGAGAAAGGACGATTAGGAAGTAGTTCACACTGAAGAGAAAGGTGTGATAGGTTAGCCATCGTCTGAAGAGAAAGGACGATTAGATAGAGAAACTAAAAAAAACGTGTGAAAATGATGATCCTGTGTTAGATATCGTCTGAAGAGAAAGGACGATTAGGAAGTAGTTCACACTGAAGAGAAAGGTGTGATAGGTTAGCCATCGTCTGAAGAGAAAGGACGATTAGATTGAGAAACTAAAAAAAGTGTGAAAATGATGATACTGTGTTAGATATCGTCTGAAGAAAGGACGATTAGGAAGTAGTTCACACTGAAGAGAAAGGTGTGATAGGTTAGCCATCGTCTGAAGAGAAAGGACGATTAGGAAGTAGTTCACACTGAAGAGAAAGGTGTGATAGGTTAGCCATCGTCTGAAGAGAAAGGACGATTAGGAAGTAGTTCACACTGAAGAGAAAGGTGTGATAGGTTAGCCATCGTCTGAAGAGAAAGAACGATTAGATTGATAAACTAAATAACGTGTGAAAATTATGATACTGTGTTAGATATCGTCTGAAGAGAAAGGACGATTAGGAAGTAGTTCACACTGAAGAGAAAGGTGTGATAGGTTAGCCATCGTCTGAAGAGAAAGGACGATTAGATTGAGAAACTAAAAAACGTGTGAAAATGATGATACTGTGTTAGATGTCGTCTGAAGAGAAAGGACGATTAGGAAGTAGTTCACACTGAAGAGAAAGGTGTGATAGGTTAGCCATCGTCTGAAGAGAAAGGACGATTAGATTGAGAAACTAAAAAAAGTGTGAAAATGATGATACTGTGTTAGATATCGTCTGAAGAAAGGACGATTAGGAAGTAGTTCACACTGAAGAGAAAGGTGTGATAGGTTAGCCATCGTCTGAAGAGAAAGAACGATTAGATTGATAAATTAAATAACGTGTGAAAATTATGATACTGTGTTAGATATCGTCTGAAGAGAAAGGACGATTAGGAAGTAGTTCACACTGAAGAGAAAGGTGTGATAGGTTAGCCATCGTCTGAAGAGAAAGGACGATTAGGAAGTAGTTCACACTGAAGAGAAAGGTGTGATAGGTTAGCCATCGTCTGAAGAGAAAGGACGATTAGATTGAGAAACTAAAAAACGTGTGAAAATGATGATACTGTGTTAGATATCGTCTGAAGAGAAAGGACGATTAGGAAGTAGTTCACACTAAAGAGAAAGGTGTGATAGGTTAGCCATCGTCTGAAGAGAAAGGACGATTAGATAGAGAAACTTAAAAAAATGTGTGAAAATGATGATACTGCGTTAAATATCGTCTGAAGAGAAAGGACGATTAGGAAGTAGTTCACACTGAAGAGAAAGGTGTGATAGGTTAGCCATCGTCTGAAGAGAAAGGACGATTAGATAGAGAAACTAAAAAAAACGTGTGAAAATGATGATCCTGTGTTAGATATCGTCTGAAGAGAAAGGACGATTAGGAAGTAGTTCACACTGAAGAGAAAGGTGTGATAGGTTAGCCATCGTCTGAAGAGAAAGGACGATTAGATTGAGAAACTAAAAAAAGTGTGAAAATGATGATACTGTGTTAGATATCGTCTGAAGAAAGGACGATTCGGAAGTAGTTCACACTGAAGAGAAAGGTGTGATAGGTTAGCCATCGTCTGAAGAGAAAGGACGATTAGGAAGTAGTTCACACTGAAGAGAAAGGTGTGATAGGTTAGCCATCGTCTGAAGAGAAAGAACGATTAGGAAGTAGTTCACACTGAAGAGAAAGGTGTGATAGGTTAGCCATCGTCTGAAGAGAAAGAACGATTAGATTGATAAACTAAATAACGTGTGAAAATTATGATACTGTGTTAGATATCGTCTGAAGAGAAAGGACGATTAGGAAGTAGTTCACACTGAAGAGAAAGGTGTGATAGGTTAGCCATCGTCTGAAGAGAAAGGACGATTAGATTGAGAAACTAAAAAACGTGTGAAAATGATGATACTGTGTTAGATGTCGTCTGAAGAGAAAGGACGATTAGGAAGTAGTTCACACTGAAGAGAAAGGTGTGATAGGTTAGCCATCGTCTGAAGAGAAAGGACGATTAGATTGAGAAACTAAAAAAAGTGTGAAAATGATGATACTGTGTTAGATATCGTCTGAAGAAAGGACGATTAGGAAGTAGTTCACACTGAAGAGAAAGGTGTGATAGGTTAGCCATCGTCTGAAGAGAAAGAACGATTAGATTGATAAATTAAATAACGTGTGAAAATTATGATACTGTGTTAGATATCGTCTGAAGAGAAAGGACGATTAGGAAGTAGTTCACACTGAAGAGAAAGGTGTGATAGGTTAGCCATCGTCTGAAGAGAAAGGACGATTAGGAAGTAGTTCACACTGAAGAGAAAGGTGTGATAGGTTAGCCATCGTCTGAAGAGAAAGGACGATTAGATTGAGAAACTAAAAAACGTGTGAAAATGATGATACTGTGTTAGATATCGTCTGAAGAGAAAGGACGATTAGGAAGTAGTTCACACTGAAGAGAAAGGTGTGATAGGTTAGCCATCGTCTGAAGAGAAAGGACGATTAGATAGAGAAACTTAAAAAAATGTGTGAAAATGATGATACTGCGTTAAATATCGTCTGAAGAGAAAAGACGATTAGGAAGTAGTTCACACTGAAGAGAAAGGTGTGATAGGTTAGCCATCGTCTGAAGAGAAAGGACGATTAGATAGAGAAACTAAAAAAAACGTGTGAAAATGATGATCCTGTGTTAGATATCGTCTGAAGAAAGGACGATTAGGAAGTAGTTCACACTGAAGAGAAAGGTGTGATAGGTTAGCCATCGTCTGAAGAGAAAGGACGATTAGATTGAGAAACTAAAAAAAGTGTGAAAATGATGATACTGTGTTAGATATCGTCTGAAGAAAGGACGATTAGGAAGTAGTTCACACTGAAGAGAAAGGTGTGATAGGTTAGCCATCGTCTGAAGAGAAAGGACGATTAGATTGAGAAACTAAAAAAAGTGTGAAAATGATGATACTGTGTTAGATATCGTCTGAAGAAAGGACGATTAGGAAGTAGTTCACACTGAAGAGAAAGGTGTGATAGGTTAGCCATCGTCTGAAGAGAAAGGACGATTAGGAAGTAGTTCACACTGAAGAGAAAGGTGTGATAGGTTAGCCATCGTCTGAAGAGAAAGAACGATTAGATTGATAAATTAAATAACGTGTGAAAATTATGATACTGTGTTAGATATCGTCTGAAGAGAAAGGACGATTAGGAAGTAGTTCACACTGAAGAGAAAGGTGTGATAGGTTAGCCATCGTCTGAAGAGAAAGGACGATTAGGAAGTAGTTCACACTGAAGAGAAAGGTGTGATAGGTTAGCCATCGTCTGAAGAGAAAGGACGATTAGATTGAGAAACTAAAAAACGTGTGAAAATGATGATACTGTGTTAGATATCGTCTGAAGAGAAAGGACGATTAGGAAGTAGTTCACACTGAAGAGAAAGGTGTGATAGGTTAGCCATCGTCTGAAGAGAAAGGACGATTAGATTGAGAAACTAAAAAACGTGAGAAAATGATGATACTGTGTTTGATATCGTCTGAAGAGAAAGGACGATTAGGAAGTAGTTCACACTGAAGAGAAAGGTGTGATAGGTTAGCCATAGTCTGAAGAGAAAGAACGATTAGATTGATAAATTAAATAACGTGTGAAAATGATGATACTGTGTTAGATATCGTCTGAAGAGAAAGGACGATTAGGAAGTAGTTCACACTGAAGAGAAAGGTGTGATAGGTTAGCCATCGTCTGAAGAGAAAGGACGATTAGATTGAGAAACTAAAAAACGTGTGAAAATGATGATACTGTGTTTGATATCGTCTGAAGAGAAAGGACGATTAGGAAGTAGTTCACACTGAAGAGAAAGGTGTGATAGGTTAGCCATAGTCTGAAGAGAAAGAACGATTAGATTGATAAATTAAATAACGTGTGAAAATTATGATACTGTGTTAGATATCGTCTGAAGAGAAAGGACGATTAGGAAGTAGTTCACACTGAAGAGAAAGGTGTGATAGGTTAGCCATCGTCTGAAGAGAAAGGACGATTAGGAAGTAGTTCACACTGAAGAGAAAGGTGTGATAGGTTAGCCATCGTCTGAAGAGAAAGGACGATTAGGAAGTAGTTCACACTGAAGAGAAAGGTGTGATAGGTTAGCCATCGTCTGAAGAGAAAGAACGATTAGATTGATAAACTAAATAACGTGTGAAAATTATGATACTGTGTTAGATATCGTCTGAAGAGAAAGGACGATTAGGAAGTAGTTCACACTGAAGAGAAAGGTGTGATAGGTTAGCCATCGTCTGAAGAGAAAGGACGATTAGATTGAGAAACTAAAAAACGTGTGAAAATGATGATACTGTGTTAGATATCGTCTGAAGAGAAAGGACGATTAGGAAGTAGTTCACACTGAAGAGAAAGGTGTGATAGGTTAGCCATCGTCTGAAGAGAAAGGACGATTAGATTGAGAAACTAAAAAAAGTGTGAAAATGATGATACTGTGTTAGATATCGTCTGAAGAAAGGACGATTAGGAAGTAGTTCACACTGAAGAGAAAGGTGTGATAGGTTAGCCATCGTCTGAAGAGAAAGGACGATTAGGAAGTAGTTCACACTGAAGAGAAAGGTGTGATAGGTTAGCCATCGTCTGAAGAGAAAGAACGATTAGATTGATAAATTAAATAACGTGTGAAAATTATGATACTGTGTTAGATATCGTCTGAAGAGAAAGGACGATTAGGAAGTAGTTCACACTGAAGAGAAAGGTGTGATAGGTTAGCCATCGTCTGAAGAGAAAGGACGATTAGGAAGTAGTTCACACTGAAGAGAAAGGTGTGATAGGTTAGCCATCGTCTGAAGAGAAAGGACGATTAGATAGAGAAACTTAAAAAAACGTGTGAAAATGATGATACTGCGTTAGATATCGTCTGAAGAGAAAGGACGATTAGGAAGTAGTTCACACTGAAGAGAAAGGTGTGATAGGTTAGCCATCGTCTGAAGAGAAAGGACGATTAGATAGAGAAACTAAAAAAAACGTGTGAAAATGATGATCCTGTGTTAGATATCGTCTGAAGAGAAAGGACGATTAGGAAGTAGTTGACACTGAAGAGAAAGGTATGATGGGTTAGCCATCGTCTGAAGAGAAAGGACGATTACATTGAGAAACTAAAAAAAGTGTGAAAATGACGATACTGTGTTAGATATCGTCTGAAGAGGAAGGACGATTAGGAAGTAGTTCACACTGAAGAGAAAGGTGTGATAGGTTAGCCATCGTCTGAAGAGAAAGGACGATTAGATTGAGAAACTAAAAAAAACGTGTGAAAATGATGATACTGCGTTAGATATCGTCTGAAGAGAAAGGACGTTTAGATTGAGAAACTAAAAAAAGTGTAAAAATGATGATACTGCGTTAGATATCGTCTGAAGAGAAAGGACGATTAGGAAGTAGTTCACACTGAAGAGAAAGGTGTGATAGGTTAGCAATCGTCTGAAGAGAAAGGATGATTAGATTGAGAAACTAAAAAACGTGTGAAAATGATGATACTGTGTTAGGCATCGTCTGAAGAGAAAGGACGATTAGGAAGTAGTTCACACTGAAGAGAAAGGTGTGATAGGTTAGCCGTCGTCTGAAGAGAAATTACGATTAGATTGAGAAACTAAAAAACGTGTGAAAATGATGATACTGTGTTAGGCATCGTCTGAAGAGGAAGGACGATTAGGAAGTAGTTCACACTGAAGAGAAAGGTGTGATAGGTTAGCAATCGTCTGAAGAGAAAGGATGATTAGATTGAGAAACTAAAAAACGTGTGATAATTATGATACTGTGTTAGATATCGTCTGAAGAGAAAGGACGATTAGGAAGTAGTTCACACTGAAGAGAAAGGTGTGATAGGTTAGCAATCGTCTGAAGAGAAAGGATGATTAGATTGAGAAACTAAAAAACGTGTGAAAATGATGATACTGTGTTAGGCATCGTCTGAAGAGAAAGGACGATTAGGAAGTAGTTCACACTGAAGAGAAAGGTGTGATAGGTTAGCAATCGTCTGAAGAGAAAGGATGATTAGATTGAGAAACTAAAAAACGTGTGAAAATGATGATACTGTGTTAGGCATCGTCTGAAGAGAAAGGACGATTAGGAAGTAGTTCACACTGAAGAGAAAGGTGTGATAGGTTAGCCGTCGTCTGAAGAGAAATTACGATTAGATTGAGAAACTAAAAAACGTGTGAAAATGATGATACTGTGTTAGGCATCGTCTGAAGAGGAAAGACGATTAGGAAGTAGTTCACACTGAAGAGAAAGGTGTGATAGGTTAGCCATCGTCTGAAGAGAAAGGACGATTAGATTGAGAAACTAAATAACGTGTGATAATTATGATACTGTGTTAGATATCGTCTGAAGAGAAAGGACGATTAGGAAGTAGTTCACACTGAAGAGAAAGGTGTGATAGGTTAGCCATCGTCTGAAGAGAAAGGACGATTAGATAGAGAAACTTAAAAAAACGTGTGAAAATGATGATACTGCGTTAGATATCGTCTGAAGAGAAAGGACGATTAGGAAGTAGTTCACACTGAAGAGAAAGGTGTGATAGGTTAGCCATCGTCTGAAGAGAAAGGACGATTAGATAGAGAAACTAAAAAAAACGTGTGAAAATGATGATCCTGTGTTAGATATCGTCTGAAGAGAAAGGACGATTAGGAAGTAGTTGACACTGAAGAGAAAGGTATGATGGGTTAGCCATCGTCTGAAGAGAAAGGACGATTAGATAGAGAAACTAAAAAAAACGTGTGAAAATGATGATCCTGTGTTAGATATCGTCTGAAGAGAAAGGACGATTAGGAAGTAGTTGACATTGAAGAGAAAGGTATGATGGGTTAGCCATCGTCTGAAGAGAAAGGACGATTACATTGAGAAACTAAAAAAAGTGTGAAAATGACGATACTGTGTTAGATATCGTCTGAAGAGGAAGGACGATTAGGAAGTAGTTCACACTGAAGAGAAAGGTGTGATAGGTTAGCCATCGTCTGAAGAGAAAGGACGATTAGATAGAGAAACTAAAAAAAACGTGTGAAAATGATGATCCTGTGTTAGATATCGTCTGAAGAGAAAGGACGATTAGGAAGTAGTTGACACTGAAGAGAAAGGTATGATGGGTTAGCCATCGTCTGAAGAGAAAGGACGATTACATTGAGAAACTAAAAAAAGTGTGAAAATGACGATACTGTGTTAGATATCGTCTGAAGAGGAAGGACGATTAGGAAGTAGTTCACACTGAAGAGAAAGGTGTGATAGGTTAGCCATCGTCTGAAGAGAAAGGACGATTAGATAGAGAAACTAAAAAAAACGTGTGAAAATGATGATCCTGTGTTAGATATCGTCTGAAGAGAAAGGACGATTAGGAAGTAGTTGACACTGAAGAGAAAGGTATGATGGGTTAGCCATCGTCTGAAGAGAAAGGACGATTACATTGAGAAACTAAAAAAAGTGTGAAAATGACGATACTGTGTTAGATATCGTCTGAAGAGGAAGGACGATTAGGAAGTAGTTCACACTGAAGAGAAAGGTGTGATAGGTTAGCCATCGTCTGAAGAGAAAGGACGATTAGATAGAGAAACTAAAAAAAACGTGTGAAAATGATGATCCTGTGTTAGATATCGTCTGAAGAGAAAGGACGATTAGGAAGTAGTTGACACTGAAGAGAAAGGTATGATGGGTTAGCCATCGTCTGAAGAGAAAGGACGATTAGATTGAGAAACTAAAAAAAACGTGTGAAAATGATGATACTGCGTTAGATATCGTCTGAAGAGAAAGGACGTTTAGATTGAGAAACTAAAAAAACGTGTAAAAATGATGATACTGCGTTAGATATCGTCTGAAGAGAAAGGACGATTAGGAAGTAGTTCACACTGAAGAGAAAGGTGTGATAGGTTAGCCATCGTCTGAAGAGAAAGGATGATTAGATTGAGAAACTAAAAAACGTGTGAAAATGATGATACTGTGTTAGGCATCGTCTGAAGAGAAAGGACGATTAGGAAGTAGTTCACACTGAAGAGAAAGGTGTGATAGGTTAGCCGTCGTCTGAAGAGAAATTACGATTAGATTGAGAAACTAAAAAACGTGTGAAAATGATGATACTGTGTTAGGCATCGTCTGAAGAGGAAGGACGATTAGGAAGTAGTTCACACTGAAGAGAAAGGTGTGATAGGTTAGCCATCGTCTGAAGAGAAAGGACGATTAGATTGAGAAACTAAATAACGTGTGATAATTATGATACTGTGTTAGATATCGTCTGAAGAGAAAGGACGATTAGGAAGTAGTTCACACTGAAGAGAAAGGTGTGATAGGTTAGCCATCGTCTGAAGAGAAAGGACGATTAGATTGAGAAACTAAAAAACGTGTGAAAATGATGATACTGTGTTAGGCATCGTCTGAAGAGAAAGGACGATTAGGAAGTAGTTCACAGGGAAGAGAAAGGTGTGATAGGTTAGCCATCGTCTGAAGAGAAAGGACGATTAGATTGAGAAACTAAATAACGTGTGAAAATTATGATACTGTGTTAGATATCGTCTGAAGAGAAAGGACGATTAGGAAGTAGTTCACACTGAAGAGAAAGGTGTGATAGGTTATCCATCGTCTGAAGAGAAAGGACGATTAGATTGAGAAACTAAAAAAAACGTGTGAAAATGAAGATACTGCGTTAGATATCGTCTGAAGAGAAAGGACGATTAGATTGAGAAACTAAAAAAACGTGTGAAAATGATGATACTGTGTTAGATATCGTCTGAAGAGAAAGGACGATTAGGAAGTAGTTCACACTGAAGAGAAAAGTGTGATAGGTTAGCCGTCGTCTGAAGAGAAATTACGATTAGATTGAGAAACTAAAAAACGTGTGAAAATGATGATACTGTGTTAGATATCGTCTGAAGAGAAAGGACGATTAGATTGAGAAACTAAAAAAAACGTGTGAAAATGAAGATACTGCGTTAGATATCGTCTGAAGAGAAAGGACGATTAGATTGAGAAACTAAAAAAACGTGTGAAAATGATGATACTGTGTTAGATATCGTCTGAAGAGAAAGGACGATTAGGAAGTAGTTCACACTGAAGAGAAAAGTGTGATAGGTTAGCCGTCGTCTGAAGAGAAATTACGATTAGATTGAGAAACTAAAAAACGTGTGAAAATGATGATACTGTGTTAGGCATCGTCTGAAGAGAAAGGACGATTAGGAAGTAGTTCACAGTGAAGAGAAAGGTGTGATAGGTTAGCCATCGTCTGAAGAGAAAGGACGATTAGATTGAGAAACTAAATAACGTGTGAAAATTATGATACTGTGTTAGATATCGTCTGAAGAGAAAGGACGATTAGGAAGTAGTTCACACTGAAGAGAAAGGTGTGATAGGTTAGCCATCGTCTGAAGAGAAAGGACGATTAGATTGAGAAACTAAAAAAAACGTGTGAAAATGATGATACTGCGTTAGATATCGTCTGAAGAGAAAGGACGTTTAGATTGAGAAACTAAAAAAACGTGTAAAAATGATGATACTGCGTTAGATATCGTCTGAAGAGAAAGGACGATTAGGAAGTAGTTCACACTGAAGAGAAAAGTGTGATAGGTTAGCCGTCGTCTGAAGAGAAATTACGATTAGATTGAGAAACTAAAAAACGTGTGAAAATGATGATACTGTGTTAGGCATCGTCTGAAGAGAAAGGACGATTAGGAAGTAGTTCACAGTGAAGAGAAAGGTGTGATAGGTTAGCCATCGTCTGAAGAGAAAGGACGATTAGATTGAGAAACTAAATAACGTGTGAAAATTATGATACTGTGTTAGATATCGTCTGAAGAGAAAGGACGATTAGGAAGTAGTTCACACTGAAGAGAAAGGTGTGATAGGTTAGCCATCGTCTGAAGAGAAAGGACGATTAGATTGAGAAACTAAAAAAAACGTGTGAAAATGATGATACTGCGTTAGATATCGTCTGAAGAGAAAGGACGTTTAGATTGAGAAACTAAAAAAACGTGTAAAAATGATGATACTGCGTTAGATATCGTCTGAAGAGAAAGGACGATTAGGAAGTAGTTCACACTGAAGAGAAAGGTGTGATAGGTTAGCCATCGTCTGAAGAGAAAGGATGATTAGATTGAGAAACTAAAAAACGTGTGAAAATGATGATACTGTGTTAGGCATCGTCTGAAGAGAAAGGACGATTAGGAAGTAGTTCACACTGAAGAGAAAGGTGTGATAGGTTAGCCGTCGTCTGAAGAGAAATTACGATTAGATTGAGAAACTAAAAAACGTGTGAAAATGATGATACTGTGTTAGGCATCGTCTGAAGAGGAAGGACGATTAGGAAGTAGTTCACACTGAAGAGAAAGGTGTGATAGGTTAGCCATCGTCTGAAGAGAAAGGACGATTAGATTGAGAAACTAAATAACGTGTGATAATTATGATACTGTGTTAGATATCGTCTGAAGAGAAAGGACGATTAGGAAGTAGTTCACACTGAAGAGAAAGGTGTGATAGGTTAGCCATCGTCTGAAGAGAAAGGACGATTAGATTGAGAAACTAAAAAACGTGTGAAAATGATGATACTGTGTTAGGCATCGTCTGAAGAGAAAGGACGATTAGGAAGTAGTTCACAGGGAAGAGAAAGGTGTGATAGGTTAGCCATCGTCTGAAGAGAAAGGACGATTAGATTGAGAAACTAAATAACGTGTGAAAATTATGATACTGTGTTAGATATCGTCTGAAGAGAAAGGACGATTAGGAAGTAGTTCACACTGAAGAGAAAGGTGTGATAGGTTAGCCATCGTCTGAAGAGAAAGGACGATTAGATTGAGAAACTAAAAAAAACGTGTGAAAATGAAGATACTGCGTTAGATATCGTTTGAAGAGAAAGGACGATTAGATTGAGAAACTAAAAAAACGTGTGAAAATGATGATA
Organism: Pristionchus mayeri; assembly: GCA_036245805.1. Taxonomy (NCBI): domain Eukaryota; kingdom Metazoa; phylum Nematoda; class Chromadorea; order Rhabditida; family Neodiplogasteridae; genus Pristionchus; species Pristionchus mayeri. Next base: position 21,328,784 of record BTRK01000003.1, on the reverse strand, counting down.
CTGTGTTAGATATCGTCTGAAGAGAAAGGACGATTAGGAAGTAGTTCACACTGAAGAGAAAAGTGTGATAGGTTAGCCGTCGTCTGAAGAGAAATTACGATTAGATTGAGAAACTAAAAAACGTGTGAAAATGATGATACTGTGTTAGGCATCGTCTGAAGAGAAAGGACGATTAGGAAGTAGTTCACAGTGAAGAGAAAGGTGTGATAGGTTAGCCATCGTCTGAAGAGAAAGGACGATTAGATTGAGAAACTAAATAACGTGTGAAAATTATGATACTGTGTTAGATATCGTCTGAAGAGAAAGGACGATTAGGAAGTAGTTAACACTGAAGAGAAAGGTGTGATAGGTTAGCCATCGTCTGAAGAGAAAGGACGATTAGATTGAGAAACTAAATAACGTGTGAAAATTATGATACTGTGTTAGATATCGTCTGAAGAGAAAGGACGATTAGGAAGTAGTTCACACTGAAGAGAAAGGTGTGATAGGTTAGCCATCGTCTGAAGAGAAAGGACGATTAGATTGAGAAACTAAATAACGTGTGAAAATTATGATACTGTGTTAGATATCGTCTGAAGAGGAAGGACGATTAGGAAGTAGTTCACACTGAAGAGAAAGGTGTGATAGGTTAGCCATCGTCTGAAGAGAAAGGACGATTAGATTGAGAAACTAAAAAAAACTTGTGAAAATGATGATACTGCGTTAGATATCGTCTGAAGAGAAAGGACGATTAGATTGAGAAACTAAAAAAACGTGTGAAAATGATGATACTGTGTTAGAAATCGTCTGAAGAGAAAGGACGATTAGGAAGTAGTTCACACTGAAGAGAAAGGTGTGATAGGTTAGCCATCGTCTGAAGAGAAAGGACGATTAGATTGAGAAACTAAATAACGTGTGAAAATTATGATACTGTGTTAGATATCGTCTGAAGAGAAAGGACGATTAGGAAGTAGTTCACACTGAAGAGAAAGGTGTGATACGTTAGCCATCGTCTGAAGAGAAAGGACCATTAGATTGAAAAACTAAATAACGTGTGAAAATGATGATACTGTGTTAGATATCGTCTGAAGAGAAAGGACGATTAGGAAGTAGTTCACACTAAAGAGAAAGGTGTGATAGGTTAGCCATCGTCTGAAGAGAAAGGACGATTAGATTGAGAAACTAAATAACGTGTGAAAATTATGATACTGTGTTAGATATCGTCTGAAGAGGAAGGACGATTAGGAAGTAGTTCACACTGAAGAGAAAGGTGTGATAGGTTAGCCATCGTCTGAAGAGAAAGGACGATTAGATTGAGAAACTAAAAAAAACGTGTGAAAATGATGATACTGCGTTAGATATCGTCTGAAGAGAAAGGACGATTAGATTGAGAAACTAAAAAAACGTGTGAAAATGATGATACTGTGTTAGAAATCGTCTGAAGAGAAAGGACGATTAGGAAGTAGTTCACACTGAAGAGAAAGGTGTGATAGGTTAGCCATCGTCTGAAGAGAAAGGACGATTAGATTGAGAAACTAAATAACGTGTGAAAATTATGATACTGTGTTAGATATCGTCTGAAGAGAAAGGACGATTAGGAAGTAGTTCACACTGAAGAGAAAGGTGTGATACGTTAGCCATCGTCTGAAGAGAAAGGACGATTAGATTGAGAAACTAAAAAAAACGTGTGAAAATGATGATACTGCGTTAGATATCGTCTGAAGAGAAAGGACGATTAGATTGAGAAACTAAAAAAACGTGTGAAAATGATGATACTGTGTTAGAAATCGTCTGAAGAGAAAGGACGATTAGGAAGTAGTTCACACTGAAGAGAAAGGTGTGATAGGTTAGCCATCGTCTGAAGAGAAAGGACGATTAGATTGAGAAACTAAATAACGTGTGAAAATTATGATACTGTGTTAGATATCGTCTGAAGAGAAAGGACGATTAGGAAGTAGTTCACACTGAAGAGAAAGGTGTGATACGTTAGCCATCGTCTGAAGAGAAAGGACCATTAGATTGAAAAACTAAATAACGTGTGAAAATGATGATACTGTGTTAGATATCGTCTGAAGAGAAAGGACGATTAGGAAGTAGTTCACACTAAAGAGAAAGGTGTGATAGGTTAGCCATCGTCTGAAGAGAAAGGACGATTAGATTGAGAAACTAAATAACGTGTGAAAATTATGATACTGTGTTAGATATCGTCTGAAGAGGAAGGACGATTAGGAAGTAGTTCACACTGAAGAGAAAGGTGTGATAGGTTAGCCATCGTCTGAAGAGAAAGGACGATTAGATTGAGAAACTAAAAAAAACGTGTGAAAATGATGATACTGCGTTAGATATCGTCTGAAGAGAAAGGACGATTAGATTGAGAAACTAAAAAAACGTGTGAAAATGATGATACTGTGTTAGAAATCGTCTGAAGAGAAAGGACGATTAGGAAGTAGTTCACACTGAAGAGAAAGGTGTGATAGGTTAGCCATCGTCTGAAGAGAAAGGACGATTAGATTGAGAAACTAAATAACGTGTGAAAATTATGATACTGTGTTAGATATCGTCTGAAGAGAAAGGACGATTAGGAAGTAGTTCACACTGAAGAGAAAGGTGTGATACGTTAGCCATCGTCTGAAGAGAAAGGACGATTAGATTGAAAAACTAAATAACGTGTGAAAATGATGATACTGTGTTAGATATCGTCTGAAGAGAAAGGACGATTAGGAAGTAGTTCACACTAAAGAGAAAGGTGTGATAGGTTAGCCATCGTCTGAAGAGAAAGGACGATTAGATTGAGAAACTAAAAAAAACGTGTGAAAATGATGATACTGTGTTAGATATCGTCTGAAGAGAAAGGACGATTAGATTGAGAAACTAAATAACGTGTGAAAATTATGATACTGTGTTAGATATCGTCTGAAGAGAAAGGACGATTAGGAAGTAGTTCACACTGAAGAGAAAGGTGTGATAGGTTAGCCATCGTCTGAAGAGAAAGGACGATTAGATTGAGAAACTAAAAAAAACGTGTGAAAATGATGATACTGTGTTAGATATCGTCTGAAGAGAAAGGACGATTAGGAAGTAGTTCACACTGAAGAGAAAGGTGTGATAGGTTGGCCATCGTCTGAAGAGAAAGGACGATTAGATTGAGAAACTAAAAAAAGTGAAAATGATGATACTGTGTTAGATATCGTCTGAAGAGAAAGGATGATTAGATTGAGCAACTAAAAAACGTGTGAAAATGATGATACTGTGTTAGATATCGTCTGAAAAGAAAGGACGATTAGATTGAGAAACTAAAAAAAGTGTGAAAATGATGATACTGCGTTAGATATCGTCTGAAGAGAAAGGACGATTAGATTGAGAAACTAAAAAAACGTGTGAAAATGATGATACTGCGTTAGATATCGTCTGAAGAGAAAGGACGATTAGATTGAGAAACTAAAAAAACTTGTGAAAATGATGATACTGCGTTAGATATCGTCTGAAGAGAAAGGACGATTAGGAAGTAGTTCACACTGAAGAGAAAGGTGTGATAGGTTAGCCATCGTCTGAAGAGAAAGGATGATTAGATTGAGAACCTAAAAAACGTGTGAAAATGATGATACTGTGTTAGATATCGTCTGAAGAGAAAGGACGATTAGATTGAGAAACTAAATAACGTGTGAAAATTATGATACTGTGTTAGATATCGTCTGAAGAGAAAGGACGATTAGGAAGTAGTTCACACTGAAGAGGAAGGTGTGATAGGTTAGCCATCGTCTGAAGAGAAAGGACGATTAGATTGAGAAACTAAAAAAAGTGTGAAAATGATGATACTGTGTTAGATATCGTCTGAAGAGAAAGGACGACAATTAGGAAATAGTTCACACTAACGAGAAAGGTGTGATAGGTTAGCCATCGTCTGAAGAGAAAGGATGATTAGATTGAGAACCTAAAAAACGTGTGAAAATGATGATACTGTGTTAGATATCGTCTGAAGAGAAAGGACGATTAGATTGAGAAACTAAAAAAACGTGTGAAAATGATGATACTACGTTAGATATCGTCTGAAGAGAAAGGACGAGTAGGAAGTAGTTCACACTAAAGAGAAAGGTGTGATAGGTTAGTCATCGTCTGAAGAGAAAGGATGATTAGATTGAGAACCTAAAAAACGTGTGAAAATGATGATATTGTGTTAGATATCGTCTGAAGAGAAAGGACGATTAGGAAGTAGTTCACACTGAAGAGAAAGGTGTGATAGGTTGGCCATCGTCTGAAGAGAAAGGACGATTAGATTGAGAAACTAAAAAAACGTGTGAAAATGATGATACTGTGTTAGATACCGTCTGAAGAGAAATGACGATTAGGAAGTAGTTCACACTAAAGAGAAAGGTGTGATAGGTTAGTCATCGTCTGAAGAGAAAGGATGATTAGATTGAGAACCTAAAAAACGTGTGAAAATGATGATACTGTGTTAGATATCGTCTGAAGAGAAAGGATGATTAGATTGAGAACCTAAAAAACGTGTGAAAATGATGATACTGTGTTAGATACCGTCTGAAGAGAAATGACGATTAGGAAGTAGTTCACACTAAAGAGAAAGGTGTGATAGGTTAGCCATCGTCTGAAGAGAAAGGATGATTAGATTGAGAACCTAAAAAACGTGTGAAAATGATGATACTGTGTTAGATATCGTCTGAAGAGAAAGGACGATTAGGAAATAGTTCACACTAACGAGAAAGGTGTGATAGGTTAGCCATCGTCTGAAGAGAAAGGATGATTAGATTGAGAACCTAAAAAACGTGTGAAAATGATGATACTGTGTTAGATATCGTCTGAAGAGAAAGGACGATTAGATTGAGAAACTAAAAAAACGTGTGAAAATGATGATACTACGTTAGATATCGTCTGAAGAGAAAGGACGAGTAGGAAGTAGTTCACACTAAAGAGAAAGGTGTGATAGGTTAGTCATCGTCTGAAGAGAAAGGATGATTAGATTGAGAACCTAAAAAACGTGTGAAAATGATGATACTGCGTTAGATATCGTCTGAAGAGAAAGGACGATTAGGAAGTAGTTCACACTAAAGAGAAAGGTGTGATAGGTTAGTCATCGTCTGAAGAGAAAGGATGATTAGATTGAGAACCTAAAAAACGTGTGAAAATGATGATACTGTGTTAGATATCGTCTGAAGAGAAAGGACGATTAGATTGAGAAACTAAATAACGTGTGAAAATTATGATACTGTGTTAGATATCGTCTGAAGAGAAAGGACGATTAGGAAGTAGTTCACACTGAAGAGAAAGGTGTGATAGGTTAGCCATCGTCTGAAGAGAAAGGACGATTAGATTGAGAAACTAAAAAAAGTGTGAAAATGATGATACTGTGTTAGATATCGTCTGAGGAGAAAGGACGATTAGGAAGTAGTTCACACTAAAGAGAAAGGTGTGATAGGTTAGTCATCGTCTGAAGAGAAATTATGATTAGATTGAGAACCTAAAAAACGTGTGAAAATGATGATACTGTGTTAGATATCGTCTGAAGAGAAAGGACGATTAGATTGAGAAACTAAAAAAACGTGTGAAAATGATGTTACTGCGTTAGATATCGTCTGAAGAGAAAGGACGATTAGGAAGTAGTTCACACTAAAGAGAAAGGTGTGATAGGTTAGTCATCGTCTGAAGAGAAAGGATGATTAGATTGAGAACCTAAAAAACGTGTGAAAATGATGATACTGTGTTAGATATCGTCTGAAGAGAAAGGACGATTAGATTGAGAAACTAAAAAAACGTGTGAAAATGATGTTACTGCGTTAGATATCGTCTGAAGAGAAAGGACGATTAGGAAGTAGTTCACACTAAAGAGAAAGGTGTGATAGGTTAGTCATCGTCTGAAGAGAAAGGATGATTAGATTGAGAACCTAAAAAACGTGTGAAAATTATGATACTGTGTTAGATATCGTCTGAAGAGAAAGGACGATTAGGAAGTAGTTCACACTGAAGAGAAAGGTGTGATAGGTTAGCCATCGTCTGAAGAGAAAGGACGATTAGATTGAGAAACTAAAAAAAGTGTGAAAATGATGATACTGTGTTAGATATCGTCTGAAGAGAAAGGACGATTAGGAAGTAGTTCACACTAAAGAGAAAGGTGTGATAGGTTAGTCATCGTCTGAAGAGAAAGGATGATTAGATTGAGAACCTAAAAAACGTGTGAAAATGATGATACCGTGTTAGATATCGTCTGAAGAGAAAGGACGATTAGATTGAGAAACTAAAAAAACGTGTGAAAATGATGTTACTGCGTTAGATATCGTCTGAAGAGAAAGGACGATTAGGAAGTAGTTCACACTAAAGAGAAAGGTGTGATAGGTTAGTCATCGTCTGAAGAGAAAGGATGATTAGATTGAGAACCTAAAAAACGTGTGAAAATGATGATACTGTGTTAGATATCGTCTGAAGAGAAAGGACGATTAGATTGAGAAACTAAAAAAACGTGTGAAAATGATGATACTGCGTTAGATATCGTCTGAAGAGAAAGGACGATTAGGAAGTAGTTCACACTGAAGAGAAAGGTGTGATAGGTTAGCCATCGTCTGAAGAGAAAGGATGATTAGATTGAGAACCTAAAAAACGTGTGAAAATGATGATACTGTGTTAGATATCGTCTGAAGAGAAAGGACGATTAGGAAGTAGTTCACACTAAAGAGAAAGGTGTGATAGGTTAGTCATCGTCTGAAGAGAAAGGATGATTAGATTGAGAACCTAAAAAACGTGTGAAAATGATGATACCGTGTTAGATATCGTCTGAAGAGAAAGGACGATTAGATTGAGAAACTAAAAAAACGTGTGAAAATGATGTTACTGCGTTAGATATCGTCTGAAGAGAAAGGACGATTAGGAAGTAGTTCACACTAAAGAGAAAGGTGTGATAGGTTAGTCATCGTCTGAAGAGAAAGGATGATTAGATTGAGAACCTAAAAAACGTGTGAAAATGATGATACCGTGTTAGATATCGTCTGAAGAGAAAGGACGATTAGATTGAGAAACTAAAAAAACGTGTGAAAATGATGTTACTGCGTTAGATATCGTCTGAAGAGAAAGGACGATTAGGAAGTAGTTCACACTAAAGAGAAAGGTGTGATAGGTTAGTCATCGTCTGAAGAGAAAGGATGATTAGATTGAGAACCTAAAAAACGTGTGAAAATGATGATACTGTGTTAGATATCGTCTGAAGAGAAAGGACGATTAGATTGAGAAACTAAAAAAACGTGTGAAAATGATGATACTGCGTTAGATATCGTCTGAAGAGAAAGGACGATTAGGAAGTAGTTCACACTGAAGAGAAAGGTGTGATAGGTTAGCCATCGTCTGAAGAGAAAGGATGATTAGATTGAGAACCTAAAAAACGTGTGAAAATGATGATACTGTGTTAGATATCGTCTGAAGAGAAAGGACGATTAGATTGAGAAACTAAAAAAACGTGTGAAAATGATGATACTACGTTAGATATCGTCTGAAGAGAAAGGACGAGTAGGAAGTAGTTCACACTAAAGAGAAAGGTGTGATAGGTTAGTCATCGTCTGAAGAGAAAGGATGATTAGATTGAGAACCTAAAAAACGTGTGAAAATGATGATACTGTGTTAGATATCGTCTGAAGAGAAAGGACGATTAGATTGAGAAACTAAAAAAACGTGTGAAAATGATGATACTGCGTTAGATATCGTCTGAAGAGAAAGGACGATTAGGAAGTAGTTCACACTAAAGAGAAAGGTGTGATAGGTTAGTCATCGTCTGAAGAGAAAGGATGATTAGATTGAGAACCTAAAAAACGTGTGAAAATGATGATACTGTGTTAGATATCGTCTGAAGAGAAAGGACGATTAGGAAGTAGTTCACACTGAAGAGAAAGGTGTGATAGGTTAGCCATCGTCTGAAGAGAAAGGACGATTAGATTGAGAAACTAAAAAAACGTGTGAAAATGATGTTACTGCGTTAGATATCGTCTGAAGAGAAAGGATGATTAGATTGAGCAACTAAAAAACGTGTGAAAATGATGATACTGTGTTAGATATCGTCTGAAGAGAAAGGATGATTAGATTGAGCAACTAAAAAACGTGTGAAAATGATGATACTGTGTTAGATATCGTCTGAAGAGAAAGGACGATTAGATTGAGAAACTAAAAAAACGTGTGAAAATGATGATACTGCGTTAGATATCGTCTGAAGAGAAAGGACGATTAGGAAGTAGTTCACACTGAAGAGAAAGGTGTGATAGGTTAGCCATCGTCTGAAGAGAAAGGATGATCAGATTGAGAACCTAAAAAACGTGTGAAAATGATGATACTGTGTTAGATATCGTCTGAAGAGAAAGGACGATTAGATTGAGAAACTAAAAAAACGTGTGAAAATGATGATACTGCGTTAGATATCGTCTGAAGAGAAAGGACGATTAGATTGAGAAACTAAATAACGTGTGAAAATTATGATACTGTGTTAGATATCGTCTGAGGAGAAAGGACGATTAGGAAGTAGTTCACACTGAAGAGAAAGGTGTGATAGGTTAGCCATCGTCTGAAGAGAAAGGATGATTAGATTGAGAACCTAAAAAAAGTGTGAAAATGATGATACTGTGTTAGATATCGTCTGAAGAGAAAGGACGATTAGGAAATAGTTCACACTAACGAGAAAGGTGTGATAGGTTAGCCATCGTCTGAAGAGAAAGGATGATTAGATTGAGAACCTAAAAAACGTGTGAAAATGATGATACTGTGTTAGATATCGTCTGAAGAGAAAGGACGATTAGATTGAGAAACTAAAAAAAGTGTGAAAATGATGATACTACGTTAGATATCGTCTGAAGAGAAAGGACGAGTAGGAAGTAGTTCACACTAAAGAGAAAGGTGTGATAGGTTAGTCATCGTCTGAAGAGAAAGGATGATTAGATTGAGAACCTAAAAAACGTGTGAAAATGATGATACTGTGTTAGATATCGTCTGAAGAGAAAGGACGATTAGATTGAGAAACTAAAAAAACGTGTGAAAATGATGATACTGCGTTAGATATCGTCTGAAGAGAAAGGACGATTAGATTGAGAAACTAAATAACGTGTGAAAATTATGATACTGTGTTAGATATCGTCTGAGGAGAAAGGACGATTAGGAAGTAGTTCACACTGAAGAGAAAGGTGTGATAGGTTAGCCATCGTCTGAAGAGAAAGGACGATTAGATTGAGAAACTAAATAACGTGTGAAAATGATGATACTGTGTTAGATATCGTCTGAAGAGAAAGGACGATTAGATTGAGAAACTAAAAAAACGTGTGAAAATGATGATACTGCGTTAGATATCGTCTGAAGAGAAAGGACGATTAGATTGAGAAACTAAATAACGTGTGAAAATTATGATACTGTGTTAGATATCGTCTGAGGAGAAAGGACGATTAGGAAGTAGTTCACACTGAAGAGAAAGGTGTGATAGGTTAGCCATCGTCTGAAGAGAAAGGACGATTAGATTGAGAAACTAAAAAAAGTGTGAAAATGATGATACTGTGTTAGATATCGTCTGAAGAGAAAGGACGATTAGATTGAGAAACTAAAAAAACGTGTGAAAATGATGATACTGCGTTAGATATCGTCTGAAGAGAAAGGACGATTAGGAAGTAGTTCACACTGAAGAGAAAGGTGTGATAGGTTAGCCGTCGTCTGAAGAGAAAGGATGATTAGATTGAGAACCTAAAAAACGTGTGAAAATGATGATACTGTGTTAGATATCGTCTGAAGAGAAAGGACGATTAGATTGAGAAACTAAAAAAACGTGTGAAAATGATGTTACTGCGTTAGATATCGTCTGAAGAGAAAGGACGATTAGGAAGTAGTTCACACTGAAGAGAAAGGTGTGATCGGTTAGCCATCGTCTGAAGAGAAAGGATGATTAGATTGAGAACCTAAAAAACGTGTGAAAATGATGATACTGCGTTAGATATCGTCTGAAGAGAAAGGACGATTAGGAAGTAGTTCACACTGAAGAGAAAGGTGTGATAGGTTAGCCATCGTCTGAAGAGAAAGGATGATCAGATTGAGAACCTAAAAAACGTGTGAAAATGATGATACTGTGTTAGATATCGTCTGAAGAGAAAGGACGATTAGATTGAGAAACTAAAAAAACGTGTGAAAATGATGATACTGCGTTAGATATCGTCTGAAGAGAAAGGACGATTAGATTGAGAAACTAAATAACGTGTGAAAATTATGATACTGTGTTAGATATCGTCTGAGGAGAAAGGACGATTAGGAAGTAGTTCACACTGAAGAGAAAGGTGTGATAGGTTAGCCATCGTCTGAAGAGAAAGGATGATTAGATTGAGAACCTAAAAAAAGTGTGAAAATGATGATACTGTGTTAGATATCGTCTGAAGAGAAAGGACGATTAGATTGAGAAACTAAATAACGTGTGAAAATTATGATACTGTGTTAGATATCGTCTGAGGAGAAAGGACGATTAGGAAGTAGTTCACACTGAAGAGAAAGGTGTGATAGGTTAGCCATCGTCTGAAGAGAAAGGACGATTAGATTGAGAAACTAAATAACGTGTGAAAATGATGATACTGTGTTAGATATCGTCTGAAGAGAAAGGACGATTAGATTGAGAAACTAAAAAAACGTGTGAAAATGATGATACTGCGTTAGATATCGTCTGAAGAGAAAGGACGATTAGATTGAGAAACTAAATAACGTGTGAAAATTATGATACTGTGTTAGATATCGTCTGAGGAGAAAGGACGATTAGGAAGTAGTTCACACTGAAGAGAAAGGTGTGATAGGTTAGCCATCGTCTGAAGAGAAAGGACGATTAGATTGAGAAACTAAAAAAAGTGTGAAAATGATGATACTGTGTTAGATATCGTCTGAAGAGAAAGGACGATTAGATTGAGAAACTAAAAAAACGTGTGAAAATGATGATACTGCGTTAGATATCGTCTGAAGAGAAAGGACGATTAGGAAGTAGTTCACACTGAAGAGAAAGGTGTGATAGGTTAGCCGTCGTCTGAAGAGAAAGGATGATTAGATTGAGAACCTAAAAAACGTGTGAAAATGATGATACTGTGTTAGATATCGTCTGAAGAGAAAGGACGATTAGATTGAGAAACTAAAAAAACGTGTGAAAATGATGTTACTGCGTTAGATATCGTCTGAAGAGAAAGGACGATTAGGAAGTAGTTCACACTGAAGAGAAAGGTGTGATCGGTTAGCCATCGTCTGAAGAGAAAGGATGATTAGATTGAGAACCTAAAAAACGTGTGAAAATGATGATACTGCGTTAGATATCGTCTGAAGAGAAAGGACGATTAGGAAGTAGTTCACACTGAAGAGAAAGGTGTGATAGGTTAGCCATCGTCTGAAGAGAAAGGATGATCAGATTGAGAACCTAAAAAACGTGTGAAAATGATGATACTGTGTTAGATATCGTCTGAAGAGAAAGGACGATTAGATTGAGAAACTAAAAAAACGTGTGAAAATGATGATACTGCGTTAGATATCGTCTGAAGAGAAAGGACGATTAGATTGAGAAACTAAATAACGTGTGAAAATTATGATACTGTGTTAGATATCGTCTGAGGAGAAAGGACGATTAGGAAGTAGTTCACACTGAAGAGAAAGGTGTGATAGGTTAGCCATCGTCTGAAGAGAAAGGATGATTAGATTGAGAACCTAAAAAAAGTGTGAAAATGATGATACTGTGTTAGATATCGTCTGAAGAGAAAGGACGATTAGGAAATAGTTCACACTAACGAGAAAGGTGTGATAGGTTAGCCATCGTCTGAAGAGAAAGGATGATTAGATTGAGAACCTAAAAAACGTGTGAAAATGATGATACTGTGTTAGATATCGTCTGAAGAGAAAGGACGATTAGATTGAGAAACTAAAAAAAGTGTGAAAATGATGATACTACGTTAGATATCGTCTGAAGAGAAAGGACGAGTAGGAAGTAGTTCACACTAAAGAGAAAGGTGTGATAGGTTAGTCATCGTCTGAAGAGAAAGGATGATTAGATTGAGAACCTAAAAAACGTGTGAAAATGATGATACTGTGTTAGATATCGTCTGAAGAGAAAGGACGATTAGATTGAGAAACTAAAAAAACGTGTGAAAATGATGATACTGCGTTAGATATCGTCTGAAGAGAAAGGACGATTAGATTGAGAAACTAAATAACGTGTGAAAATTATGATACTGTGTTAGATATCGTCTGAGGAGAAAGGACGATTAGGAAGTAGTTCACACTGAAGAGAAAGGTGTGATAGGTTAGCCATCGTCTGAAGAGAAAGGACGATTAGATTGAGAAACTAAATAACGTGTGAAAATGATGATACTGTGTTAGATATCGTCTGAAGAGAAAGGACGATTAGATTGAGAAACTAAAAAAACGTGTGAAAATGATGATACTGCGTTAGATATCGTCTGAAGAGAAAGGACGATTAGATTGAGAAACTAAATAACGTGTGAAAATTATGATACTGTGTTAGATATCGTCTGAGGAGAAAGGACGATTAGGAAGTAGTTCACACTGAAGAGAAAGGTGTGATAGGTTAGCCATCGTCTGAAGAGAAAGGACGATTAGATTGAGAAACTAAAAAAAGTGTGAAAATGATGATACTGTGTTAGATATCGTCTGAAGAGAAAGGACGATTAGATTGAGAAACTAAAAAAACGTGTGAAAATGATGATACTGCGTTAGATATCGTCTGAAGAGAAAGGACGATTAGGAAGTAGTTCACACTGAAGAGAAAGGTGTGATAGGTTAGCCGTCGTCTGAAGAGAAAGGATGATTAGATTGAGAACCTAAAAAACGTGTGAAAATGATGATACTGTGTTAGATATCGTCTGAAGAGAAAGGACGATTAGATTGAGAAACTAAAAAAACGTGTGAAAATGATGATACTGTGTTAGATATCGTCTGAAGAGAAAGGACGATTAGGAAGTAGTTCACACTAAAGAGAAAGGTGTGATAGGTTAGTCATCGTCTGAAGAGAAAGGATGATTAGATTGAGAACCTAAAAAACGTGTGAAAATGATGATACTGTGTTAGATATCGTCTGAAGAGAAAGGACGATTAGATTGAGAAACTAAAAAAACGTGTGAAAATGATGATACTGTGTTAGATATCGTCTGAAGAGAAAGGACGATTAGGAAGTAGTTCACAGTAAAGAGAAAGGTGTGATAGGTTAGCCATCGTCTGAAGAGAAAGGACGATTAGATTGAGAAACTAAAAAAAGTGTGAAAATGATGATACTGTGTTAGATATCGTCTGAAGAGAAAGGACGATTAGGAAGTAGTTCACACTAAAGAGAAAGGTGTGATAGGTTAGTCATCGTCTGAAGAGAAAGGATGATTAGGAAGTAGTTCACACTAAAGAGAAAGGTGTGATAGGTTAATCATCGTCTGAAGAGAAAGGATGATTAGATTGAGAACCTAAAAAACGTGTGAAAATGATGATACTGTGTTAGATATCGTCTGAAGAGAAAGGACGATTAGATTGAGAAACTAAATAACGTGTGAAAATTATGATACTGTGTTAGATATCGTCTGAAGAGAAAGGACGATTAGGAAGTAGTTCACACTGAAGAGAAAGGTGTGATAGGTTAGCCATCGTCTGAAGAGAAAGGACGATTAGATTGAGAAACTAAAAAAAGTGTGAAAATGATGATACTGTGTTAGATATCGTCTGAAGAGAAAGGACGATTAGGAAGTAGTTCACACTAAAGAGAAAGGTGTGATAGGTTAGTCATCGTCTGAAGAGAAAGGATGATTAGATTGAGAACCTAAAAAACGTGTGAAAATGATGATACTGTGTTAGATATCGTCTGAAGAGAAAGGACGATTAGATTGAGAAACTAAAAAAACGTGTGAAAATGATGATACTGCGTTAGATATCGTCTGAAGAGAAAGGACGATTAGGAAGTAGTTCACACTGAAGAGAAAGGTGTGATAGGTTAGCCATCGTCTGAAGAGAAAGGACGATTAGATTGAGAAACTAAAAACGTGTGAAAATGATGATACTGTGTTAGATATCGTCTGAAGAGAAAGGACGATTAGGAAGTAGTTCACACTGAAGAGAAAGGTGTGATAGGTTAGCCATCGTCTGAAGAGAAAGGACGATTAGATTGAGAAACTAAAAAACGTGTGAAAATGATGATACTGTTTTAGATATCGTCTGAAGAGAAAGGACGATTAGGAAGTAGTTCACACTGAAGAGAAAGGTGTGATAGGTTAGCCATCGTCTGAAGAGAAATTACGATTAGATTGAGAAACTAAAAAACGTGTGAAAATGATGATACTTTGTTAGGCATCGTCTGAAGAGAAAGGACGATTAGGAAGTAGTTCACACTGAAGAGAAAGGTGTGATCGGTTAGCCATCGTCTGAAGAGAAAGGACGATTAGATTGAGAACCTAAAATACGTGTGAAAATGATGATACTGTGTTAGATATCGTCTGAAGAGAAAGGACGATTAGATTGAGAAACTAAAAAAACGTGTGAAAATGATGTTACTGCGTTAGATATCGTCTGAAGAGAAAGGACGATTAGGAAGTAGTTCACACTAAAGAGAAAGGTGTGATAGGTTAGTCATCGTCTGAAGAGAAAGGATGATTAGATTGAGAACCTAAAAAACGTGTGAAAATGATGATACTGTGTTAGATATCGTCTGAAGAGAAAGGACGATTAGATTGAGAAACTAAAAAAACGTGTGAAAATGATGTTACTGCGTTAGATATCGTCTGAAGAGAAAGGACGATTAGGAAGCAGTTCACACTAAAGAGAAAGGTGTGATAGGTTAGTCATCGTCTGAAGAGAAAGGATGATTAGATTGAGAACCTAAAAAACGTGTGAAAATGATGATACTGTGTTAGATATCGTCTGAAGAGAAAGGACGATTAGGAAGTAGTTCACACTGAAGAGAAAGGTGTGATAGGTTAGCCATCGTCTGAAGAGAAAGGATGATTAGATTGAGAACCTAAAAAACGTGTGAAAATGATGATACTGTGTTAGATATCGTCTGAAGAGAAAGGACGATTAGATTGAGAAACTAAAAAAACGTGTGAAAATGATGATACTGTGTTAGATATCGTCTGAAGAGAAAGGACGATTAGGAAGTAGTTCACACTAAAGAGAAAGGTGTGATAGGTTAATCATCGTCTGAAGAGAAAGGATGATTAGATTGAGAACCTAAAAAACGTGTGAAAATGATGATACTGTGTTAGATATCGTCTGAAGAGAAAGGACGATTAGATTGAGAAACTAAATAACGTGTGAAAATTATGATACTGTGTTAGATATCGTCTGAAGAGAAAGGACGATTAGGAAGTAGTTCACACTGAAGAGAAAGGTGTGATAGGTTAGCCATCGTCTGAAGAGAAAGGACGATTAGATTGAGAAACTAAAAAAAGTGTGAAAATGATGATACTGTGTTAGATATCGTCTGAAGAGAAAGGACGATTAGGAAGTAGTTCACACTAAAGAGAAAGGTGTGATAGGTTAGTCATCGTCTGAAGAGAAAGGATGATTAGATTGAGAACCTAAAAAACGTGTGAAAATGATGATACTGTGTTAGATATCGTCTGAAGAGAAAGGACGATTAGATTGAGAAACTAAAAAAACGTGTGAAAATGATGATACTGCGTTAGATATCGTCTGAAGAGAAAGGACGATTAGGAAGTAGTTCACACTGAAGAGAAAGGTGTGATAGGTTAGCCATCGTCTGAAGAGAAAGGACGATTAGATTGAGAAACTAAAAACGTGTGAAAATGATGATACTGTGTTAGATATCGTCTGAAGAGAAAGGACGATTAGGAAGTAGTTCACACTGAAGAGAAAGGTGTGATAGGTTAGCCATCGTCTGAAGAGAAAGGACGATTAGATTGAGAAACTAAAAAACGTGTGAAAATGATGATACTGTGTTAGATATCGTCTGAAGAGAAAGGACGATTAGGAAGTAGTTCACACTGAAGAGAAAGGTGTGATAGGTTAGCCATCGTCTGAAGAGAAATTACGATTAGATTGAGAAACTAAAAAACGTGTGAAAATGATGATACTTTGTTAGGCATCGTCTGAAGAGAAAGGACGATTAGGAAGTAGTTCACACTGAAGAGAAAGGTGTGATCGGTTAGCCATCGTCTGAAGAGAAAGGACGATTAGATTGAGAACCTAAAAAACGTGTGAAAATGATGATACTGTGTTAGATATCGTCTGAAGAGAAAGGACGATTAGATTGAGAAACTAAAAAAACGTGTGAAAATGATGTTACTGCGTTAGATATCGTCTGAAGAGAAAGGACGATTAGGAAGTAGTTCACACTAAAGAGAAAGGTGTGATAGGTTAGTCATCGTCTGAAGAGAAAGGATGATTAGATTGAGAACCTAAAAAACGTGTGAAAATGATGATACTGTGTTAGATATCGTCTGAAGAGAAAGGACGATTAGATTGAGAAACTAAAAAAACGTGTGAAAATGATGTTACTGCGTTAGATATCGTCTGAAGAGAAAGGACGATTAGGAAGCAGTTCACACTAAAGAGAAAGGTGTGATAGGTTAGTCATCGTCTGAAGAGAAAGGATGATTAGATTGAGAACCTAAAAAACGTGTGAAAATGATGATACTGTGTTAGATATCGTCTGAAGAGAAAGGACGATTAGATTGAGAAACTAAAAAAACGTGTGAAAATGATGTTACTGCGTTAGATATCGTCTGAAGAGAAAGGACGATTAGGAAGTAGTTCACACTAAAGAGAAAGGTGTGATAGGTTAGTCATCGTCTGAAGAGAAAGGATGATTAGATTGAGCAACTAAAAAACGTGTGAAAATGATGATACTGTGTTAGATATCGTCTGAAGAGAAAGGACGATTAGATTGAGAAACTAAAAAAACGTGTGAAAATGATGATACTGCGTTAGATATCGTCTGAAGAGAAAGGACGATTAGATTGAGAAACTAAATAACGTGTGAAAATTATGATACTGCGTTAGATATCGTCTGAAGAGAAAGGACGATTAGATTGAGAAACTAAATAACGTGTGAAAATTATGATACTGCGTTAGATATCGTCTGAAGAGAAAGGACGATTAGGAAATAGTTCACACTAACGAGAAAGGTGTGATAGGTTAGCCATCGTCTGAAGAGAAAGGATGATTAGATTGAGAACCTAAAAAACGTGTGAAAATGATGATACTGTGTTAGATATCGTCTGAAGAGAAAGGACGATTAGATTGAGAAACTAAAAAAACGTGTGAAAATGATGATACTACGTTAGATATCGTCTGAAGAGAAAGGACGAGTAGGAAGTAGTTCACACTAAAGAGAAAGGTGTGATAGGTTAGTCATCGTCTGAAGAGAAAGGATGATTAGATTGAGAACCTAAAAAACGTGTGAAAATGATGATACTGTGTTAGATATCGTCTGAAGAGAAAGGACGATTAGATTGAGAAACTAAAAAAACGTGTGAAAATGATGATACTGCGTTAGATATCGTCTGAAGAGAAAGGACGATTAGATTGAGAAACTAAATAACGTGTGAAAATTATGATACTGTGTTAGATATCGTCTGAGGAGAAAGGACGATTAGGAAGTAGTTCACACTGAAGAGAAAGGTGTGATAGGTTAGCCATCGTCTGAAGAGAAAGGATGATTAGATTGAGAACCTAAAAAAGTGTGAAAATGATGATACTGTGTTAGATATCGTCTGAAGAGAAAGGACGATTAGATTGAGAAACTAAAAAAACGTGTGAAAATGATGATACTGCGTTAGATATCGTCTGAAGAGAAAGGACGATTAGATTGAGAAACTAAATAACGTGTGAAAATTATGATACTGTGTTAGATATCGTCTGAGGAGAAAGGACGATTAGGAAGTAGTTCACACTGAAGAGAAAGGTGTGATAGGTTAGCCATCGTCTGAAGAGAAAGGACGATTAGATTGAGAAACTAAATAACGTGTGAAAATGATGATACTGTGTTAGATATCGTCTGAAGAGAAAGGACGATTAGATTGAGAAACTAAAAAAACGTGTGAAAATGATGATACTGCGTTAGATATCGTCTGAAGAGAAAGGACGATTAGGAAGTAGTTCACACTGAAGAGAAAGGTGTGATAGGTTAGCCATCGTCTGAAGAGAAAGGATGATTAGATTGAGAACCTAAAAAACGTGTGAAAATGATGATACTGTGTTAGATATCGTCTGAAGAGAAAGGACGATTAGATTGAGAAACTAAAAAAACGTGTGAAAATGATGATACTGCGTTAGATATCGTCTGAAGAGAAAGGACGATTAGATTGAGAAACTAAATAACGTGTGAAAATTATGATACTGTGTTAGATATCGTCTGAGGAGAAAGGACGATTAGGAAGTAGTTCACACTGAAGAGAAAGGTGTGATAGGTTAGCCATCGTCTGAAGAGAAAGGATGATTAGATTGAGAACCTAAAAACGTGTGAAAATGATGATACTGTGTTAGATATCGTCTGAAGAGAAAGGATGATTAGATTGAGAAACTAAAAAAACGTGTGAAAATGATGATACTGCGTTAGATATCGTCTGAAGAGAAAGGACGATTAGATTGAGAAACTAAATAACGTGTGAAAATTATGATACTGTGTTAGATATCGTCTGAGGAGAAAGGACGATTAGGAAGTAGTTCACACTGAAGAGAAAGGTGTGATAGGTTAGCCATCGTCTGAAGAGAAAGGACGATTAGATTGAGAAACTAAATAACGTGTGAAAATTATGATACTGTGTTAGATATCGTCTGAGGAGAAAGGACGATTAGGAAGTAGTTCACACTGAAGAGAAAGGTGTGATAGGTTAGCCATCGTCTGAAGAGAAAGGACGATTAGATTGAGAAACTAAATAACGTGTGAAAATTATGATACTGTGTTAGATATCGTCTGAGGAGAAAGGACGATTAGGAAGTAGTTCACACTGAAGAGAAAGGTGTGATAGGTTAGCCATCGTCTGAAGAGAAAGGATGATTAGATTGAGAACCTAAAAACGTGTGAAAATGATGATACTGTGTTAGATATCGTCTGAAGAGAAAGGATGATTAGATTGAGAAACTAAAAAAACGTGTGAAAATGATGATACTGCGTTAGATATCGTCTGAAGAGAAAGGACGATTAGATTGAGAAACTAAATAACGTGTGAAAATTATGATACTGTGTTAGATATCGTCTGAGGAGAAAGGACGATTAGGAAGTAGTTCACACTGAAGAGAAAGGTGTGATAGGTTAGCCATCGTCTGAAGAGAAAGGACGATTAGATTGAGAAACTAAATAACGTGTGAAAATTATGATACTGTGTTAGATATCGTCTGAGGAGAAAGGACGATTAGGAAGTAGTTCACACTGAAGAGAAAGGTGTGATAGGTTAGCCATCGTCTGAAGAGAAAGGACGATTAGATTGAGAAACTAAAAAAAGTGTGAAAATGATGATACTGTGTTAGATATCGTCTGAAGAGAAAGGACGATTAGATTGAGAAACTAAAAAAACGTGTGAAAATGATGATACTGTGTTAGATATCGTCTGAAGAGAAAGGACGATTAGGAAGTAGTTCACACTAAAGAGAAAGGTGTGATAGGTTAGTCATCGTCTGAAGAGAAAGGATGATTAGATTGAGAACCTAAAAAACGTGTGAAAATGATGATACTGTGTTAGATATCGTCTGAAGAGAAAGGACGATTAGATTGAGAAACTAAAAAAACGTGTGAAAATGATGATACTGTGTTAGATATCGTCTGAAGAGAAAGGACGATTAGGAAGTAGTTCACACTAAAGAGAAAGGTGTGATAGGTTAGTCATCGTCTGAAGAGAAAGGATGATTAGATTGAGAACCTAAAAAACGTGTGAAAATGATGATACTGTGTTAGATATCGTCTGAAGAGAAAGGACGATTAGATTGAGAAACTAAAAAAACGTGTGAAAATGATGATACTGTGTTAGATATCGTCTGAAGAGAAAGGACGATTAGGAAGTAGTTCACACTAAAGAGAAAGGTGTGATAGGTTAGTCATCGTCTGAAGAGAAAGGATGATTAGATTGAGAACCTAAAAAACGTGTGAAAATGATGATACTGTGTTAGATATCGTCTGAAGAGAAAGGACGATTAGATTGAGAAACTAAAAAAACGTGTGAAAATGATGATACTGCGTTAGATATCGTCTGAAGAGAAAGGACGATTAGGAAGTAGTTCACACTGAAGAGAAAGGTGTGATAGGTTAGCCATCGTCTGAAGAGAAAGGATGATTAGATTGAGAACCTAAAAAACGTGTGAAAATGATGATACTGTGTTAGATATCGTCTGAAGAGAAAGGACGATTAGATTGAGAAACTAAATAACGTGTGAAAATTATGATACTGTGTTAGATATCGTCTGAAGAGAAAGGACGATTAGGAAGTAGTTCACACTGAAGAGAAAGGTGTGATAGGTTAGTCATCGTCTGAAGAGAAAGGATGATTAGATTGAGAACCTAAAAAACGTGTGAAAATGATGATACTGTGTTAGATATCGTCTGAAGAGAAAGGACGATTAGATTGAGAAACTAAAAAAACGTGTGAAAATGATGATACTGTGTTAGATATCGTCTGAAGAGAAAGGACGATTAGGAAGTAGTTCACACTAAAGAGAAAGGTGTGATAGGTTAGTCATCGTCTGAAGAGAAAGGATGATTAGATTGAGAACCTAAAAAACGTGTGAAAATGATGATACTGTGTTAGATATCGTCTGAAGAGAAAGGACGATTAGATTGAGAAACTAAATAACGTGTGAAAATTATGATACTGTGTTAGATATCGTCTGAAGAGAAAGGACGATTAGGAAGTAGTTCACACTGAAGAGAAAGGTGTGATAGGTTAGCCATCGTCTGAAGAGAAAGGACGATTAGATTGAGAAACTAAAAAAAGTGTGAAAATGATGATACTGTGTTAGATATCGTCTGAAGAGAAAGGACGATTAGGAAGTAGTTCACACTAAAGAGAAAGGTGTGATAGGTTAGTCATCGTCTGAAGAGAAAGGATGATTAGATTGAGAACCTAAAAAACGTGTGAAAATGATGATACTGTGTTAGATATCGTCTGAAGAGAAAGGACGATTAGATTGAGAAACTAAAAAAACGTGTGAAAATGATGATACTGCGTTAGATATCGTCTGAAGAGAAAGGACGATTAGGAAGTAGCCCACACTGAAGATAAAGGTGTGATAGGTTAGTCATCGTCTGAAGAGAAAGGATGATTAGATTGAGAACCTAAAAAACGTGTGAAAATGATGATACTGTGTTAGATATCGTCTGAAGAGAAAGGACGATTAGGAAGTAGTTCACACTGAAGAGAAAGGTGTGATAGGTTAGCCATCGTCTGAAGAGAAAGGACGATTAGATTGAGAAACTAAAAAACGTGTGAAAATGATGATACTGTGTTAGATATCGTCTGAAGAGAAAGGACGATTAGGAAGTAGTTCACACTGAAGAGAAAGGTGTGATAGGTTAGCCATCGTCTGAAGAGAAAGGACGATTAGATTGAGAAACTAAAAAAACGTGTGAAAATGATGATACTGTGTTAGATATCGTCTGAAGAGAAAGGACGATTAGGAAGTAGTTCACACTGAAGAGAAAGGTGTGATAGGTTAGCCATCGTCTGAAGAGAAATTACGATTAGATTGAGAAACTAAAAAACGTGTGAAAATGATGATACTTTGTTAGGCATCGTCTGAAGAGAAAGGACGATTAGGAAGTAGTTCACACTGAAGAGAAAGGTGTGATAGGTTAGCCATCGTCTGAAGAGAAAGGACGATTAGATTGAGAAACTAAAAAACGTGTGAAAATGATGATACTTTGTTAGGCATCGTCTGAAGAGAAAGGACGATTAGGAAGTAGTTCACACTGAAGAGAAAGGTGTGATAGGTTAGCCATCGTCTGAAGAGAAAGGACGATTAGATTGAGAAACTAAAAAAACGTGTGAAAATGATGATACTGTGTTAGATATCGTCTGAAGAGAAAGGACGATTAGGAAGTAGTTCACACTGAAGAGAAAGGTGTGATAGGTGAGCCATCGTCTGAAGAGAAATTACGATTAGATTGAGAAACTAAAAAACGTGTGAAAATGATGATACTTTGTTAGGCATCGTCTCAAGAGAAAGGACGATTAGGAAGTAGTTCACACTGAAGAGAAAGGTGTGATCGGTTAGCCATCGTCTGAAGAGAAAGGACGATTAGATTGAGAACCTAAAAAACGTGTGAAAATGATGATACTGTGTTAGATATCGTCTGAAGAGAAAGGACGATTAGATTGAGAAACTAAAAAAACGTGTGAAAATGATGTTACTGCGTTAGATATCGTCTGAAGAGAAAGGACGATTAGGAAGTAGTTCACACTGAAGAGAAAGGTGTGATCGGTTAGCCATCGTCTGAAGAGAAAGGATGATTAGATTGAGAACCTAAAAAACGTGTGAAAATGATGATACTGTGTTAGATATCGTCTGAAGAGAAAGGACGATTAGATTGAGAAACTAAAAAAACGTGTGAAAATGATGTTACTGCGTTAGATATCGTCTGAAGAGAAAGGACGATTAGGAAGCAGTTCACACTAAAGAGAAAGGTGTGATAGGTTAGTCATCGTCTGAAGAGAAAGGATGATTAGATTGAGAACCTAAAAAACGTGTGAAAATGATGATACTGTGTTAGATATCGTCTGAAGAGAAAGGACGATTAGATTGAGAAACTAAAAAAACGTGTGAAAATGATGTTACTGCGTTAGATATCGTCTGAAGAGAAAGGACGATTAGGAAGTAGTTCACACTAAAGAGAAAGGTGTGATAGGTTAGTCATCGTCTGAAGAGAAAGGATGATTAGATTGAGAACCTAAAAAACGTGTGAAAATGATGATACTGTGTTAGATATCGTCTGAAGAGAAAGGACGATTAGATTGAGAAACTAAAAAAACGTGTGAAAATGATGTTACTGCGTTAGATATCGTCTGAAGAGAAAGGACGATTAGGAAGTAGTTCACACTAAAGAGAAAGGTGTGATAGGTTAGTCATCGTCTGAAGAGAAAGGATGATTAGATTGAGAACCTAAAAAACGTGTGAAAATGATGATACTGTGTTAGATATCGTCTGAAGAGAAAGGACGATTAGATTGAGAAACTAAAAAAACGTGTGAAAATGATGATACTGCGTTAGATATCGTCTGAAGAGAAAGGACGATTAGATTGAGAAACTAAAAAAACGTGTGAAAATGATGTTACTGCGTTAGATATCGTCTGAAGAGAAAGGACGATTAGGAAGTAGTTCACACTAAAGAGAAAGGTGTGATAGGTTAGTCATCGTCTGAAGAGAAAGGATGATTAGATTGAGAACCTAAAAAACGTGTGAAAATGATGATACTGTGTTAGATATCGTCTGAAGAGAAAGGACGATTAGATTGAGAAACTAAAAAAACGTGTGAAAATGATGTTACTGCGTTAGATATCGTCTGAAGAGAAAAGACGATTAGGAAGCAGTTCACACTAAAGAGAAAGGTGTGATAGGTTAGTCATCGTCTGAAGAGAAAGGATGATTAGATTGAGAACCTAAAAAACGTGTGAAAATGATGATACTGTGTTAGATATCGTCTGAAGAGAAAGGACGATTAGATTGAGAAACTAAAAAAACGTGTAAAAATGATGTTACTGCGTTAGATATCGTCTGAAGAGAAAGGACGATTAGGAAGTAGTTCACACTAAAGAGAAAGGTGTGATAGGTTAGTCATCGTCTGAAGAGAAAGGATGATTAGATTGAGAACCTAAAAAACGTGTGAAAATGATGATACTGTGTTAGATATCGTCTGAAGAGAAAGGACGATTAGATTGAGAAACTAAAAAAACGTGTGAAAATGATGATACTGCGTTAGATATCGTCTGAAGAGAAAGGACGATTAGGAAGTAGTTCACACTGAAGAGAAAGGTGTGATAGGTTAGTCATCGTCTGAAGAGAAAGGATGATTAGATTGAGAACCTAAAAAAACGTGTGAAAATGATGATACTGCGTTAGATATCGTCTGAAGAGAAAGGACGATTAGGAAGTAGTTCACACTGAAGAGAAAGGTGTGATAGGTTAGCCATCGTCTGAACAGAAAGGATGATTAGATTGAGAACCTAAAAAACGTGTGAAAATGATGATACTGTGTTAGATATCGTCTGAAGAGAAAGGACGATTAGATTGAGAAACTAAAAAAACGTGTGAAAATGATGATACTGCGTTAGATATCGTCTGAAGAGAAAGGACGATTAGATTGAGAAACTAAATAACGTGTGAAAATTATGATACTGTGTTAGATATCGTCTGAGGAGGAAGGACGATTAGGAAGTAGTTCACACTGAAGAGAAAGGTGTGATAGGTTAGCCATCGTCTGAAGAGAAAGGACGATTAGATTGAGAAACTAAAAAAAGTGTGAAAATGATGATACTGTGTTAGATATCGTCTGAAGAGAAAGGACGATTAGGAAGTAGTTCACACTAAAGAGAAAGGTGTGATAGGTTAGTCATCGTCTGAAGAGAAAGGATGATTAGATTGAGAACCTAAAAAACGTGTGAAAATGATGATACTGTGTTAGATATCGTCTGAAGAGAAAGGACGATTAGATTGAGAAACTAAAAAAAGTGTGAAAATGATGATACTGCGTTAGATATCGTCTGAAGAGAAAGGACGATTAGGAAGTAGTTCACACTAAAGAGAAAGGTGTGATAGGTTAGTCATCGTCTGAAGAGAAAGGATGATTAGATTGAGAACCTAAAAAACGTGTGAAAATGATGATACTGTGTTAGATATCGTCTGAAGAGAAAGGACGATTAGATTGAGAAACTAAAAAAACGTGTGAAAATGATGATACTGCGTTAGATATCGTCTGAAGAGAAAGGACGATTAGGAAGTAGTTCACACTGAAGAGAAAGGTGTGATAGGTTAGCCATCGTCTGAAGAGAAAGGATGATTAGATTGAGAACCTAAAAAACGTGTGAAAATGATGATACTGTGTTAGATATCGTCTGAAGAGAAAGGACGATTAGATTGAGAAACTAAAAAAACGTGTGAAAATGATGATACTGTGTTAGATATCGTCTGAAGAGAGAGGACGATTAGGAAGTAGTTCACACTAAAGAGAAAGGTGTGATAGGTTAGTCATCGTCTGAAGAGAAAGGATGATTAGATTGAGAACCTAAAAAACGTGTGAAAATGATGATACTGTGTTAGATATCGTCTGAAGAGAAAGGACGATTAGATTGAGAAACTAAAAAAAGTGTGAAAATGATGATACTGCGTTAGATATCGTCTGAAGAGAAAGGACGATTAGGAAGTAGTTCACACTAAAGAGAAAGGTGTGATAGGTTAGTCATCGTCTGAAGAGAAAGGATGATTAGATTGAGAACCTAAAAAACGTGTGAAAATGATGATACTGTGTTAGATATCGTCTGAAGAGAAAGGACGATTAGATTGAGAAACTAAAAAAACGTGTGAAAATGATGATACTGCGTTAGATATCGTCTGAAGAGAAAGGACGATTAGGAAGTAGTTCACACTGAAGAGAAAGGTGTGATAGGTTAGCCATCGTCTGAACAGAAAGGATGATTAGATTGAGAACCTAAAAAACGTGTGAAAATGATGATACTGTGTTAGATATCGTCTGAAGAGAAAGGACGATTAGATTGAGAAACTAAAAAAACGTGTGAAAATGATGATACTGCGTTAGATATCGTCTGAAGAGAAAGGACGATTAGATTGAGAAACTAAATAACGTGTGAAAATTATGATACTGTGTTAGATATCGTCTGAGGAGGAAGGACGATTAGGAAGTAGTTCACACTGAAGAGAAAGGTGTGATAGGTTAGCCATCGTCTGAAGAGAAAGGACGATTAGATTGAGAAACTAAAAAAAGTGTGAAAATGATGATACTGTGTTAGATATCGTCTGAAGAGAAAGGACGATTAGGAAGTAGTTCACACTAAAGAGAAAGGTGTGATAGGTTAGTCATCGTCTGAAGAGAAAGGATGATTAGATTGAGAACCTAAAAAACGTGTGAAAATGATGATACTGTGTTAGATATCGTCTGAAGAGAAAGGACGATTAGATTGAGAAACTAAAAAAAGTGTGAAAATGATGATACTGCGTTAGATATCGTCTGAAGAGAAAGGACGATTAGGAAGTAGTTCACACTAAAGAGAAAGGTGTGATAGGTTAGTCATCGTCTGAAGAGAAAGGATGATTAGATTGAGAACCTAAAAAACGTGTGAAAATGATGATACTGTGTTAGATATCGTCTGAAGAGAAAGGACGATTAGATTGAGAAACTAAAAAAACGTGTGAAAATGATGATACTGCGTTAGATATCGTCTGAAGAGAAAGGACGATTAGGAAGTAGTTCATACTGAAGAGAAAGGTGTGATAGGTTAGCCATCGTCTGAAGAGAAAGGATGATTAGATTGAGAACCTAAAAAACGTGTGAAAATGATGATACTGTGTTAGATATCGTCTGAAGAGAAAGGACGATTAGATTGAGAAACTAAAAAAACGTGTGAAAATGATGATACTGTGTTAGATATCGTCTGAAGAGAGAGGACGATTAGGAAGTAGTTCACACTAAAGAGAAAGGTGTGATAGGTTAGTCATCGTCTGAAGAGAAAGGATGATTAGATTGAGAACCTAAAAAACGTGTGAAAATGATGATACTGTGTTAGATATCGTCTGAAGAGAAAGGACGATTAGATTGAGAAACTAAAAAAAGTGTGAAAATGATGATACTGCGTTAGATATCGTCTGAAGAGAAAGGACGATTAGGAAGTAGTTCACACTAAAGAGAAAGGTGTGATAGGTTAGTCATCGTCTGAAGAGAAAGGATGATTAGATTGAGAACCTAAAAAACGTGTGAAAATGATGATACTGTGTTAGATATCGTCTGAAGAGAAAGGACGATTAGATTGAGAAACTAAAAAAACGTGTGAAAATGATGATACTGCGTTAGATATCGTCTGAAGAGAAAGGACGATTAGGAAGTAGTTCACACTGAAGAGAAAGGTGTGATAGGTTAGCCATCGTCTGAAGAGAAAGGATGATTAGATTGAGAACCTAAAAAACGTGTGAAAATGATGATACTGTGTTAGATATCGTCTGAAGAGAAAGGACGATTAGATTGAGAAACTAAAAAAACGTGTGAAAATTATGATACTGTGTTAGATATCGTCTGAAGAGAAAGGACGATTAGGAAGTAGTTCACACTGAAGAGAAAGGTGTGATAGGTTAGCCATCGTCTGAAGAGAAAGGACGATTAGATTGAGAAACTAAAAAAAGTGTGAAAATGATGATACTGTGTTAGATATCGTCTGAAGAGAAAGGACGATTAGGAAGTAGTTCACCCTAAAGAGAAAGGTGTGATAGGTTAGTCATCGTCTGAAGAGAAAGGATGATTAGATTGAGAACCTAAAAAACGTGTGAAAATGATGATACTGTGTTAGATATCGTCTGAAGAGAAAGGACGATTAGATTGAGAAACTAAAAAAACGTGTGAAAATGATGATACTGCGTTAGATATCGTCTGAAGAGAAAGGACGATTAGGAAGTAGTTCACACTGAAGAGAAAGGTGTGATAGGTTAGCCATCGTCTGAAGAGAAAGGACGATTAGATTGAGAAACTAAAAAACGTGTGAAAATGATGATACTGTGTTAGATATCGTCTGAAGAGAAAGGACTATTAGGAAGTAGTTCACACTGAAGAGAAAGGTGTGATAGGTTAGCCATCGTCTGAAGAGAAAGGACGATTAGATTGAGAAACTAAAAAACGTGTGAAAATGATGATACTGTGTTAGATATCGTCTGAAGAGAAAGGACGATTAGGAAGTAGTTCACACTGAAGAGAAAGGTGTGATAGGTTAGCCATCGTCTGAAGAGAAAGGACGATTAGATTGAGAAACTAAAAAACGTGTGAAAATGATGGTACTGTGTTAGATATCGTCTGAAGAGAAAGGACGATTAGGAAGTAGTTCACACTGAAGAGAAAGGTGTGATAGGTTAGCCATCGTCTGAAGAGAAAGGACGATTAGATTGAGAAACTAAAAAAACGTGTGAAAATGATGATACTTTGTTAGGCATCGTCTGAAGAGAAAGGACGATTAGGAAGTAGTTCACACTGAAGAGAAAGGTGTGATAGGTTAGCCATCGTCTGAAGAGAAAGGACGATTAGATTGAGAAACTAAAAAAACGTGTGAAAATGATGATACTGTGTTAGATATCGTCTGAAGAGAAAGGACGATTAGGAAGTAGTTCACACTGAAGAGAAAGGTGTGATAGGTTAGCCATCGTCTGAAAAGAAATTACGATTAGATTGAGAAACTAAAAAACGTGTGAAAATGATGATACTTTGTTAGGCATCGTCTGAAGAGAAAGGACGATTAGGAAGTAGTTCACACTGAAGAGAAAGGTGTGATCGGTTAGCCATCGTCTGAAGAGAAAGGACGATTAGATTGAGAAACTAAAAAACGTGTGAAAATGATGATACTGTGTTAGATATCGTCTGAAGAGAAAGGACGATTAGGAAGTAGTTCACACTGAAGAGAAAGGTGTGATAGGTAAGCCATCGTCTGAAGAGAAAGGACGATTAGGAAGTAGTTCACACTGAAGAGAAAGGTGTGATCGGTTAGCCATCGTCTGAAGAGAAAGGACGATTAGATTGAGAAACTAAAAAACGTGTGAAAATGATGATACTGTGTTAGATATCGTCTGAAGAGAAAGGACGATTAGATTGAGAAACTAAAAAAACGTGTGAAAATGATGTTACTGCGTTAGATATCGTCTGAAGAGAAAGGACGATTAGGAAGTAGTTCACACTAAAGAGAAAGGTGTGATAGGTTAGTCATCGTCTGAAGAGAAAGGATGATTAGATTGAGAACCTAAAAAACGTGTGAAAATGATGATACTGTGTTAGATATCGTCTGAAGAGAAAGGACGATTAGATTGAGAAACTAAAAAAACGTGTGAAAATGATGATACTGCGTTAGATATCGTCTGAAGAGAAAGGACGATTAGGAAGTAGTTCACACTGAAGAGAAAGGTGTGATAGGTTAGCCATCGTCTGAAGAGAAAGGATGATTAGATTGAGAACCTAAAAAACGTGTGAAAATGATGATACTGTGTTAGATATCGTCTGAAGAGAAAGGACGATTAGGAAGTAGTTCA
Organism: Pristionchus mayeri; assembly: GCA_036245805.1. Classification (NCBI taxonomy): domain Eukaryota; kingdom Metazoa; phylum Nematoda; class Chromadorea; order Rhabditida; family Neodiplogasteridae; genus Pristionchus; species Pristionchus mayeri. The sequence continues at coordinate 21,299,597 of BTRK01000003.1, read as the reverse complement.
CACTGAAGAGAAAGGTGTGATAGGTAAGCCATCGTCTGAAGAGAAAGGACGATTAGGAAGTAGTTCACACTGAAGAGAAAGGTGTGATAGGTTAGCCATCGTCTGAAGAGAAAGGACGATTAGATTGAGAAACTAAAAAACGTGTGAAAATGATGATACTGTGTTAGATATCGTCTGAAGAGAAAGGACGATTAGATTGAGAAACTAAAAAAAACGTGTGAAAATGATGTTACTGCGTTAGATATCGTCTGAAGAGAAAGGACGATTAGGAAGTAGTTCACACTAAAGAGAAAGGTGTGATAGGTTAGTCATCGTCTGAAGAGAAAGGATGATTAGATTGAGAACCTAAAAAACGTGTGAAAATGATGATACTGTGTTAGATATCGTCTGAAGAGAAAGGACGATTAGATTGAGAAACTAAAAAAACGTGTGAAAATGATGATACTGCGTTAGATATCGTCTGAAGAGAAAGGACGATTAGGAAGTAGTTCACACTAAAGAGAAAGGTGTGATAGGTTAGTCATCGTCTGAAGAGAAAGGATGATTAGATTGAGAACCTAAAAAACGTGTGAAAATGATGATACTGTGTTAGATATCGTCTGAAGAGAAAGGACGATTAGATTGAGAAACTAAAAAAACGTGTGAAAATGATGATACTGCGTTAGATATCGTCTGAAGAGAAAGGACGATTAGGAAGTAGTTCACACTGAAGAGAAAGGTGTGATAGGTTAGCCATCGTCTGAAGAGAAAGGATGATTAGATTGAGAACCTAAAAAACGTGTGAAAATGATGATACTGTGTTAGATATCGTCTGAAGAGAAAGGATGATTAGATTGAGCAACTAAAAAACGTGTGAAAATGATGATACTGTGTTAGATATCGTCTGAAGGGAAAGGACGATTAGATTGAGAAACTAAAAAAACGTGTGAAAATGATGTTACTGCGTTAGATATCGTCTGAAGAGAAAGGACGATTAGGAAGTAGTTCACACTAAAGAGAAAGGTGTGATAGGTTAGTCATCGTCTGAAGAGAAAGGACGATTAGATTGAGAAACTAAAAAAAGTGTGAAAATGATGATACTGTGTTAGATATCGTCTGAAGAGAAAGGACGATTAGGAAGTAGTTCACACTAAAGAGAAAGGTGTGATAGGTTAGTCATCGTCTGAAGAGAAAGGACGATTAGGAAGTAGTTCACACTGAAGAGAAAGGTGTGATCGGTTAGCCATCGTCTGAAGAGAAAGGACGATTAGATTGAGAAACTAAAAAACGTGTGAAAATGATGATACTGTGTTAGATATCGTCTGAAGAGAAAGGACGATTAGATTGAGAAACTAAAAAAACGTGTGAAAATGATGTTACTGCGTTAGATATCGTCTGAAGAGAAAGGACGATTAGGAAGTAGTTCACACTAAAGAGAAAGGTGTGATAGGTTAGTCATCGTCTGAAGAGAAAGGATGATTAGATTGAGAACCTAAAAAACGTGTGAAAATGATGATACTGTGTTAGATATCGTCTGAAGAGAAAGGACGATTAGATTGAGAAACTAAAAAAACGTGTGAAAATGATGATACTGCGTTAGATATCGTCTGAAGAGAAAGGACGATTAGGAAGTAGTTCACACTGAAGAGAAAGGTGTGATAGGTTAGCCATCGTCTGAAGAGAAAGGATGATTAGATTGAGAACCTAAAAAACGTGTGAAAATGATGATACTGTGTTAGATATCGTCTGAAGAGAAAGGATGATTAGATTGAGCAACTAAAAAACGTGTGAAAATGATGATACTGTGTTAGATATCGTCTGAAGGGAAAGGACGATTAGATTGAGAAACTAAAAAAACGTGTGAAAATGATGTTACTGCGTTAGATATCGTCTGAAGAGAAAGGACGATTAGGAAGTAGTTCACACTAAAGAGAAAGGTGTGATAGGTTAGTCATCGTCTGAAGAGAAAGGATGATTAGATTGAGAACCTAAAAAAACGTGTGAAAATGATGATACTGCGTTAGATATCGTCTGAAGAGAAAGGACGATTAGGAAGTAGTTCACACTGAAGAGAAAGGTGTGATAGGTTAGCCATCGTCTGAACAGAAAGGATGATTAGATTGAGAACCTAAAAAACGTGTGAAAATGATGATACTGTGTTAGATATCGTCTGAAGAGAAAGGACGATTAGATTGAGAAACTAAAAAAACGTGTGAAAATGATGATACTGCGTTAGATATCGTCTGAAGAGAAAGGACGATTAGATTGAGAAACTAAATAACGTGTGAAAATTATGATACTATGTTAGATATCGTCTGAGGAGGAAGGACGATTAGGAAGTAGTTCACACTGAAGAGAAAGGTGTGATAGGTTAGCCATCGTCTGAAGAGAAAGGACGATTAGATTGAGAAACTAAAAAAAGTGTGAAAATGATGATACTGTGTTAGATATCGTCTGAAGAGAAAGGACGATTAGGAAGTAGTTCACACTAAAGAGAAAGGTGTGATAGGTTAGTCATCGTCTGAAGAGAAAGGACGATTAGGAAGTAGTTCACACTGAAGAGAAAGGTGTGATCGGTTAGCCATCGTCTGAAGAGAAAGGACGATTAGATTGAGAAACTAAAAAACGTGTGAAAATGATGATACTGTGTTAGATATCGTCTGAAGAGAAAGGACGATTAGATTGAGAAACTAAAAAAACGTGTGAAAATGATGTTACTGCGTTAGATATCGTCTGAAGAGAAAGGACGATTAGGAAGTAGTTCACACTAAAGAGAAAGGTGTGATAGGTTAGTCATCGTCTGAAGAGAAAGGATGATTAGATTGAGAACCTAAAAAACGTGTGAAAATGATGATACTGTGTTAGATATCGTCTGAAGAGAAAGGACGATTAGATTGAGAAACTAAAAAAACGTGTGAAAATGATGATACTGCGTTAGATATCGTCTGAAGAGAAAGGAAGATTAGGAAGTAGTTCACACTGAAGAGAAAGGTGTGATAGGTTAGCCATCGTCTGAAGAGAAAGGATGATTAGATTGAGAACCTAAAAAACGTGTGAAAATGATGATACTGTGTTAGATATCGTCTGAAGAGAAAGGATGATTAGATTGAGCAACTAAAAAACGTGTGAAAATGATGATACTGTGTTAGATATCGTCTGAAGAGAAAGGACGATTAGATTGAGAAACTAAAAAAACGTGTGAAAATGATGTTACTGCGTTAGATATCGTCTGAAGAGAAAGGACGATTAGGAAGTAGTTCACACTAAAGAGAAAGGTGTGATAGGTTAGTCATCGTCTGAAGAGAAAGGATGATTAGATTGAGAAACTAAAAAAACGTGTGAAAATGATGATACTGCGTTAGATATCGTCTGAAGAGAAAGGACGATTAGATTGAGAAACTAAAAAACGTGTGAAAATGATGATACTGTGTTAGATATCGTCTGAAGAGAAAGGACGATTAGATTGAGAAACTAAAAAAACGTGTGAAAATGATGATACTGCGTTAGATATCGTCTGAAGAGAAAGGACGATTAGGAAGTAGTTCACACTGAAGAGAAAGGTGTGATAGGTTAGCCATCGTCTGAAGAGAAAGGATGATTAGATTGAGAACCTAAAAAACGTGTGAAAATGATGATACTGTGTTAGATATCGTCTGAAGAGAAAGGATGATTAGATTGAGCAACTAAAAAACGTGTGAAAATGATGATACTGTGTTAGATATCGTCTGAAGAGAAAGGACGATTAGATTGAGAAACTAAAAAAACGTGTGAAAATGATGTTACTGCGTTAGATATCGTCTGAAGAGAAAGGACGATTAGGAAGTAGTTCACACTAAAGAGAAAGGTGTGATAGGTTAGTCATCGTCTGAAGAGAAAGGATGATTAGATTGAGAACCTAAAAAAACGTGTGAAAATGATGATACTGCGTTAGATATCGTCTGAAGAGAAAGGACGATTATGAAGTAGTTCACACTGAAGAGAAAGGTGTGATAGGTTAGCCATCGTCTGAACAGAAAGGATGATTAGATTGAGAACCTAAAAAACGTGTGAAAATGATGATACTGTGTTAGATATCGTCTGAAGAGAAAGGACGATTAGATTGAGAAACTAAAAAAACGTGTGAAAATGATGATACTGCGTTAGATATCGTCTGAAGAGAAAGGACGATTAGATTGAGAAACTAAATAACGTGTGAAAATTATGATACTGTGTTAGATATCGTCTGAGGAGGAAGGACGATTAGGAAGTAGTTCACACTGAAGAGAAAGGTGTGATAGGTTAGCCATCGTCTGAAGAGAAAGGACGATTAGATTGAGAAACTAAAAAAAGTGTGAAAATGATGATACTGTGTTAGATATCGTCTGAAGAGAAAGGACGATTAGATTGAGAAACTAAAAAAAGTGTGAAAATGATGATACTGCGTTAGATATCGTCTGAAGAGAAAGGACGATTAGGAAGTAGTTCACACTAAAGAGAAAGGTGTGATAGGTTAGTCATCGTCTGAAGAGAAAGGATGATTAGATTGAGAACCTAAAAAACGTGTGAAAATGATGATACTGTGTTAGATATCGTCTGAAGAGAAAGGACGATTAGATTGAGAAACTAAAAAAAGTGTGAAAATGATGATACTGCGTTAGATATCGTCTGAAGAGAAAGGACGATTAGGAAGTAGTTCACACTAAAGAGAAAGGTGTGATAGGTTAGTCATCGTCTGAAGAGAAAGGATGATTAGATTGAGAACCTAAAAAACGTGTGAAAATGATGATACTGTGTTAGATATCGTCTGAAGAGAAAGGACGATTAGGAAGTAGTTCACACTAAAGAGAAAGGTGTGATAGGTTAGTCATCGTCTGAAGAGAAAGGATGATTAGATTGAGAACCTAAAAAACGTGTGAAAATGATGATACTGTGTTAGATATCGTCTGAAGAGAAAGGACGATTAGATTGAGAAACTAAAAAAAGTGTGAAAATGATGATACTGCGTTAGATATCGTCTGAAGAGAAAGGACGATTAGGAAGTAGTTCACACTAAAGAGAAAGGTGTGATAGGTTAGTCATCGTCTGAAGAGAAAGGATGATTAGATTGAGAACCTAAAAAACGTGTGAAAATGATGATACTGTGTTAGATATCGTCTGAAGAGAAAGGACGATTAGATTGAGAAACTAAAAAAACGTGTGAAAATGATGATACTGCGTTAGATATCGTCTGAAGAGAAAGGACGATTAGGAAGTAGTTCACACTGAAGAGAAAGGTGTGATAGGTTAGCCATCGTCTGAAGAGAAAGGATGATTAGATTGAGAACCTAAAAAACGTGTGAAAATGATGATACTGTGTTAGATATCGTCTGAAGAGAAAGGACGATTAGATTGAGAAACTAAAAAAACGTGTGAAAATGATGATACTGTGTTAGATATCGTCTGAAGAGAAAGGACGATTAGGAAGTAGTTCACACTAAAGAGAAAGGTGTGATAGGTTAGTCATCGTCTGAAGAGAAAGGATGATTAGATTGAGAACCTAAAAAACGTGTGAAAATGATGATACTGTGTTAGATATCGTCTGAAGAGAAAGGACGATTAGATTGAGAAACTAAATAACGTGTGAAAATTATGATACTGTGTTAGATATCGTCTGAAGAGAAAGGACGATTAGGAAGTAGTTCACACTGAAGAGAAAGGTGTGATAGGTTAGCCATCGTCTGAAGAGAAAGGACGATTAGATTGAGAAACTAAAAAAAGTGTGAAAATGATGATACTGTGTTAGATATCGTCTGAAGAGAAAGGACGATTAGGAAGTAGTTCACCCTAAAGAGAAAGGTGTGATAGGTTAGTCATCGTCTGAAGAGAAAGGATGATTAGATTGAGAACCTAAAAAACGTGTGAAAATGATGATACTGTGTTAGATATCGTCTGAAGAGAAAGGACGATTAGATTGAGAAACTAAAAAAACGTGTGAAAATGATGATACTGCGTTAGATATCGTCTGAAGAGAAAGGACGATTAGGAAGTAGTTCACACTGAAGAGAAAGGTGTGATAGGTTAGCCATCGTCTGAAGAGAAAGGACGATTAGATTGAGAAACTAAAAAACGTGTGAAAATGATGATACTGTGTTAGATATCGTCTGAAGAGAAAGGACGATTAGGAAGTAGTTCACACTGAAGAGAAAGGTGTGATAGGTTAGCCATCGTCTGAAGAGAAAGGACGATTAGATTGAGAAACTAAAAAAACGTGTGAAAATGATGATACTTTGTTAGGCATCGTCTGAAGAGAAAGGACGATTAGGAAGTAGTTCACACTGAAGAGAAAGGTGTGATAGGTTAGCCATCGTCTGAAGAGAAAGGACGATTAGATTGAGAAACTAAAAAACGTGTGAAAATGATGATACTGTGTTAGATATCGTCTGAAGAGAAAGGACGATTAGGAAGTAGTTCACCCTAAAGAGAAAGGTGTGATAGGTTAGTCATCGTCTGAAGAGAAAGGATGATTAGATTGAGAACCTAAAAAACGTGTGAAAATGATGATACTGTGTTAGATATCGTCTGAAGAGAAAGGACGATTAGATTGAGAAACTAAAAAAACGTGTGAAAATGATGATACTGCGTTAGATATCGTCTGAAGAGAAAGGACGATTAGGAAGTAGTTCACACTGAAGAGAAAGGTGTGATAGGTTAGCCATCGTCTGAAGAGAAAGGACGATTAGATTGAGAAACTAAAAAACGTGTGAAAATGATGATACTGTGTTAGATATCGTCTGAAGAGAAAGGACTATTAGGAAGTAGTTCACACTGAAGAGAAAGGTGTGATAGGTTAGCCATCGTCTGAAGAGAAAGGACGATTAGATTGAGAAACTAAAAAACGTGTGAAAATGATGATACTGTGTTAGATATCGTCTGAAGAGAAAGGACGATTAGAAGTAGTTCACACTGAAGAGAAAGGTGTGATAGGTTAGCCATCGTCTGAAGAGAAAGGACGATTAGATTGAGAAACTAAAAAACGTGTGAAAATGATGATACTGTGTTAGATATCGTCTGAAGAGAAAGGACGATTAGGAAGTAGTTCACACTGAAGAGAAAGGTGTGATAGGTTAGCCATCGTCTGAAGAGAAAGGACGATTAGATTGAGAAACTAAAAAAACGTGTGAAAATGATGATACTTTGTTAGGCATCGTCTGAAGAGAAAGGACGATTAGGAAGTAGTTCACACTGAAGAGAAAGGTGTGATAGGTTAGCCATCGTCTGAAGAGAAAGGACGATTAGATTGAGAAACTAAAAAAACGTGTGAAAATGATGATACTGTGTTAGATATCGTCTGAAGAGAAAGGACGATTAGGAAGTAGTTCACACTGAAGAGAAAGGTGTGATAGGTTAGCCATCGTCTGAAAAGAAATTACGATTAGATTGAGAAACTAAAAAACGTGTGAAAATGATGATACTTTGTTAGGCATCGTCTGAAGAGAAAGGACGATTAGATTGAGAAACTAAAAAACGTGTGAAAATGATGATACTGTGTTAGATATCGTCTGAAGAGAAAGGACGATTAGGAAGTAGTTCACACTGAAGAGAAAGGTGTGATAGGTAAGCCATCGTCTGAAGAGAAAGGACGATTAGGAAGTAGTTCACACTGAAGAGAAAGGTGTGATCGGTTAGCCATCGTCTGAAGAGAAAGGACGATTAGATTGAGAAACTAAAAAACGTGTGAAAATGATGATACTGTGTTAGATATCGTCTGAAGAGAAAGGACGATTAGATTGAGAAACTAAAAAAACGTGTGAAAATGATGTTACTGCGTTAGATATCGTCTGAAGAGAAAGGACGATTAGGAAGTAGTTCACACTAAAGAGAAAGGTGTGATAGGTTAGTCATCGTCTGAAGAGAAAGGATGATTAGATTGAGAACCTAAAAAACGTGTGAAAATGATGATACTGTGTTAGATATCGTCTGAAGAGAAAGGACGATTAGATTGAGAAACTAAAAAAACGTGTGAAAATGATGATACTGCGTTAGATATCGTCTGAAGAGAAAGGACGATTAGGAAGTAGTTCACACTGAAGAGAAAGGTGTGATAGGTTAGCCATCGTCTGAAGAGAAAGGATGATTAGATTGAGAACCTAAAAAACGTGTGAAAATGATGATACTGTGTTAGATATCGTCTGAAGAGAAAGGATGATTAGATTGAGCAACTAAAAAACGTGTGAAAATGATGATACTGTGTTAGATATCGTCTGAAGAGAAAGGACGATTAGATTGAGAAACTAAAAAAACGTGTGAAAATGATGTTACTGCGTTAGATATCGTCTGAAGAGAAAGGACGATTAGGAAGTAGTTCACACTAAAGAGAAAGGTGTGATAGGTTAGTCATCGTCTGAAGAGAAAGGATGATTAGTTTGAGAACCTAAAAAACGTGTGAAAATGATGATACTGTGTTAGATATCGTCTGAAGAGAAAGGACGATTAGATTGAGAAACTAAAAAAACGTGTGAAAATGATGATACTGCGTTAGATATCGTCTGAAGAGAAAGGACGATTAGGAAGTAGTTCACACTGAAGAGAAAGGTGTGATAGGTTAGCCATCGTCTGAAGAGAAAGGATGATTAGATTGAGAACCTAAAAAACGTGTGAAAATGATGATACTGTGTTAGATATCGTCTGAAGAGAAAGGATGATTAGATTGAGCAACTAAAAAACGTGTGAAAATGATGATACTGTGTTAGATATCGTCTGAAGGGAAAGGACGATTAGATTGAGAAACTAAAAAAACGTGTGAAAATGATGATACTGCGTTAGATATCGTCTGAAGAGAAAGGACGATTAGGAAGTAGTTCACACTGAAGAGAAAGGTGTGATAGGTTAGCCATCGTCTGAACAGAAAGGATGATTAGATTGAGAACCTAAAAAACGTGTGAAAATGATGATACTGTGTTAGATATCGTCTGAAGAGAAAGGATGATTAGATTGAGCAACTAAAAAACGTGTGAAAATGATGATACTGTGTTAGATATCGTCTGAAGGGAAAGGACGATTAGATTGAGAAACTAAAAAAACGTGTGAAAATGATGTTACTGCGTTAGATATCGTCTGAAGAGAAAGGACGATTAGGAAGTAGTTCACACTAAAGAGAAAGGTGTGATAGGTTAGTCATCGTCTGAAGAGAAAGGATGATTAGATTGAGAACCTAAAAAAACGTGTGAAAATGATGATACTGCGTTAGATATCGTCTGAAGAGAAAGGACGATTAGGAAGTAGTTCACACTGAAGAGAAAGGTGTGATAGGTTAGCCATCGTCTGAACAGAAAGGATGATTAGATTGAGAACCTAAAAAACGTGTGAAAATGATGATACTGTGTTAGATATCGTCTGAAGAGAAAGGACGATTAGATTGAGAAACTAAAAAAACGTGTGAAAATGATGATACTGCGTTAGATATCGTCTGAAGAGAAAGGACGATTAGATTGAGAAACTAAATAACGTGTGAAAATTATGATACTGTGTTAGATATCGTCTGAGGAGGAAGGACGATTAGGAAGTAGTTCACACTGAAGAGAAAGGTGTGATAGGTTAGCCATCGTCTGAAGAGAAAGGACGATTAGATTGAGAAACTAAAAAAAGTGTGAAAATGATGATACTGTGTTAGATATCGTCTGAAGAGAAAGGACGATTAGGAAGTAGTTCACACTAAAGAGAAAGGTGTGATAGGTTAGTCATCGTCTGAAGAGAAAGGACGATTAGGAAGTAGTTCACACTGAAGAGAAAGGTGTGATCGGTTAGCCATCGTCTGAAGAGAAAGGACGATTAGGAAGTAGTTCACACTAAAGAGAAAGGTGTGATAGGTTAGTCATCGTCTGAAGAGAAAGGACGATTAGGAAGTAGTTCACACTGAAGAGAAAGGTGTGATCGGTTAGCCATCGTCTGAAGAGAAAGGATGATTAGATTGAGAACCTAAAAAACGTGTGAAAATGATGATACTGTGTTAGATATCGTCTGAAGAGAAAGGATGATTAGATTGAGCAACTAAAAAACGTGTGAAAATGATGATACTGTGTTAGATATCGTCTGAAGAGAAAGGACGATTAGATTGAGAAACTAAAAAAACGTGTGAAAATGATGTTACTGCGTTAGATATCGTCTGAAGAGAAAGGACGATTAGGAAGTAGTTCACACTAAAGAGAAAGGTGTGATAGGTTAGTCATCGTCTGAAGAGAAAGGATGATTAGATTGAGAACCTAAAAAAACGTGTGAAAATGATGATACTGCGTTAGATATCGTCTGAAGAGAAAGGACGATTAGGAAGTAGTTCACACTGAAGAGAAAGGTGTGATAGGTTAGCCATCGTCTGAACAGAAAGGATGATTAGATTGAGAACCTAAAAAACGTGTGAAAATGATGATACTGTGTTAGATATCGTCTGAAGAGAAAGGACGATTAGATTGAGAAACTAAATAACGTGTGAAAATTATGATACTGTGTTAGATATCGTCTGAGGAGGAAGGACGATTAGGAAGTAGTTCACACTGAAGAGAAAGGTGTGATAGGTTAGCCATCGTCTGAAGAGAAAGGACGATTAGATTGAGAAACTAAAAAAAGTGTGAAAATGATGATACTGTGTTAGATATCGTCTGAAGAGAAAGGACGATTAGGAAGTAGTTCACACTAAAGAGAAAGGTGTGATAGGTTAGTCATCGTCTGAAGAGAAAGGATGATTAGATTGAGAACCTAAAAAACGTGTGAAAATGATGATACTGTGTTAGATATCGTCTGAAGAGAAAGGACGATTAGATTGAGAAACTAAAAAAAGTGTGAAAATGATGATACTGCGTTAGATATCGTCTGAAGAGAAAGGACGATTAGGAAGTAGTTCACACTAAAGAGAAAGGTGTGATAGGTTAGTCATCGTCTGAAGAGAAAGGATGATTAGATTGAGAACCTAAAAAACGTGTGAAAATGATGATACTGTGTTAGATATCGTCTGAAGAGAAAGGACGATTAGATTGAGAAACTAAAAAAACGTGTGAAAATGATGATACTGCGTTAGATATCGTCTGAAGAGAAAGGACGATTAGGAAGTAGTTCACACTGAAGAGAAAGGTGTGATAGGTTAGCCATCGTCTGAAGAGAAAGGATGATTAGATTGAGAACCTAAAAAACGTGTGAAAATGATGATACTGTGTTAGATATCGTCTGAAGAGAAAGGACGATTAGATTGAGAAACTAAAAAAACGTGTGAAAATGATGATACTGTGTTAGATATCGTCTGAAGAGAAAGGATGATTAGATTGAGCAACTAAAAAACGTGTGAAAATGATGATACTGTGTTAGATATCGTCTGAAGAGAAAGGACGATTAGATTGAGAAACTAAAAAAACGTGTGAAAATGATGTTACTGCGTTAGATATCGTCTGAAGAGAAAGGACGATTAGGAAGTAGTTCACACTAAAGAGAAAGGTGTGATAGGTTAGTCATCGTCTGAAGAGAAAGGATGATTAGATTGAGAACCTAAAAAAACGTGTGAAAATGATGATACTGCGTTAGATATCGTCTGAAGAGAAAGGACGATTAGGAAGTAGTTCACACTGAAGAGAAAGGTGTGATAGGTTAGCCATCGTCTGAACAGAAAGGATGATTAGATTGAGAACCTAAAAAACGTGTGAAAATGATGATACTGTGTTAGATATCGTCTGAAGAGAAAGGACGATTAGATTGAGAAACTAAAAAAACGTGTGAAAATGATGATACTGCGTTAGATATCGTCTGAAGAGAAAGGACGATTAGATTGAGAAACTAAATAACGTGTGAAAATTATGATACTGTGTTAGATATCGTCTGAGGAGGAAGGACGATTAGGAAGTAGTTCACACTAAAGAGAAAGGTGTGATAGGTTAGTCATCGTCTGAAGAGAAAGGATGATTAGATTGAGAACCTAAAAAAAGTGTGAAAATGATGATACTGTGTTAGATATCGTCTGAAGAGAAAGGACGATTAGGAAGTAGTTCACACTAAAGAGAAAGGTGTGATAGGTTAGTCATCGTCTGAAGAGAAAGGATGATTAGATTGAGAACCTAAAAAACGTGTGAAAATGATGATACTGTGTTAGATATCGTCTGAAGAGAAAGGACGATTAGATTGAGAAACTAAAAAAAGTGTGAAAATGATGATACTGCGTTAGATATCGTCTGAAGAGAAAGGACGATTAGGAAGTAGTTCACACTAAAGAGAAAGGTGTGATAGGTTAGTCATCGTCTGAAGAGAAAGGATGATTAGATTGAGAACCTAAAAAACGTGTGAAAATGATGATACTGTGTTAGATATCGTCTGAAGAGAAAGGACGATTAGATTGAGAAACTAAAAAAACGTGTGAAAATGATGATACTGCGTTAGATATCGTCTGAAGAGAAAGGACGATTAGGAAGTAGTTCACACTGAAGAGAAAGGTGTGATAGGTTAGCCATCGTCTGAAGAGAAAGGATGATTAGATTGAGAACCTAAAAAACGTGTGAAAATGATGATACTGTGTTAGATATCGTCTGAAGAGAAAGGACGATTAGATTGAGAAACTAAAAAAACGTGTGAAAATGATGATACTGTGTTAGATATCGTCTGAAGAGAAAGGACGATTAGGAAGTAGTTCACACTAAAGAGAAAGGTGTGATAGGTTAGTCATCGTCTGAAGAGAAAGGATGATTAGATTGAGAACCTAAAAAACGTGTGAAAATGATGATACTGTGTTAGATATCGTCTGAAGAGAAAGGACGATTAGATTGAGAAACTAAAAAAACGTGTGAAAATGATGATACTGCGTTAGATATCGTCTGAAGAGAAAGGACGATTAGGAAGTAGTTCACACTAAAGAGAAAGGTGTGATAGGTTAGTCATCGTCTGAAGAGAAAGGATGATTAGATTGAGAACCTAAAAAACGTGTGAAAATGATGATACTGTGTTAGATATCGTCTGAAGAGAAAGGACGATTAGATTGAGAAACTAAATAACGTGTGAAAATTATGATACTGTGTTAGATATCGTCTGAAGAGAAAGGACGATTAGGAAGTAGTTCACACTGAAGAGAAAGGTGTGATAGGTTAGCCATCGCCTGAAGAGAAAGGACGATTAGATTGAGAAACTAAAAAAAGTGTGAAAATGATGATACTGTGTTAGATATCGTCTGAAGAGAAAGGACGATTAGGAAGTAGTTCACCCTAAAGAGAAAGGTGTGATAGGTTAGTCATCGTCTGAAGAGAAAGGATGATTAGATTGAGAACCTAAAAAACGTGTGAAAATGATGATACTGTGTTAGATATCGTCTGAAGAGAAAGGACGATTAGATTGAGAAACTAAAAAAACGTGTGAAAATGATGATACTGCGTTAGATATCGTCTGAAGAGAAAGGACGATTAGGAAGTAGTTCACACTGAAGAGAAAGGTGTGATAGGTTAGCCATCGTCTGAAGAGAAAGGACGATTAGATTGAGAAACTAAAAAACGTGTGAAAATGATGATACTGTGTTAGATATCGTCTGAAGAGAAAGGACTATTAGGAAGTAGTTCACACTGAAGAGAAAGGTGTGATAGGTTAGCCATCGTCTGAAGAGAAAGGACGATTAGATTGAGAAACTAAAAAACGTGTGAAAATGATGATACTGTGTTAGATATCGTCTGAAGAGAAAGGACGATTAGGAAGTAGTTCACACTGAAGAGAAAGGTGTGATAGGTTAGCCATCGTCTGAAGAGAAAGGACGATTAGATTGAGAAACTAAAAAACGTGTGAAAATGATGATACTGTGTTAGATATCGTCTGAAGAGAAAGGACGATTAGGAAGTAGTTCACACTGAAGAGAAAGGTGTGATAGGTTAGCCATCGTCTGAAGAGAAAGGACGATTAGATTGAGAAACTAAAAAAACATGTGAAAATGATGATACTTTGTTAGGCATCGTCTGAAGAGAAAGGACGATTAGGAAGTAGTTCACACTGAAGAGAAAGGTGTGATAGGTTAGCCATCGCCTGAAGAGAAAGGACGATTAGATTGAGAAACTAAAAAAAGTGTGAAAATGATGATACTGTGTTAGATATCGTCTGAAGAGAAAGGACGATTAGGAAGTAGTTCACCCTAAAGAGAAAGGTGTGATAGGTTAGTCATCGTCTGAAGAGAAAGGATGATTAGATTGAGAACCTAAAAAACGTGTGAAAATGATGATACTGTGTTAGATATCGTCTGAAGAGAAAGGACGATTAGATTGAGAAACTAAAAAAACGTGTGAAAATGATGATACTGCGTTAGATATCGTCTGAAGAGAAAGGACGATTAGGAAGTAGTTCACACTGAAGAGAAAGGTGTGATAGGTTAGCCATCGTCTGAAGAGAAAGGACGATTAGATTGAGAAACTAAAAAACGTGTGAAAATGATGATACTGTGTTAGATATCGTCTGAAGAGAAAGGACTATTAGGAAGTAGTTCACACTGAAGAGAAAGGTGTGATAGGTTAGCCATCGTCTGAAGAGAAAGGACGATTAGATTGAGAAACTAAAAAACGTGTGAAAATGATGATACTGTGTTAGATATCGTCTGAAGAGAAAGGACGATTAGGAAGTAGTTCACACTGAAGAGAAAGGTGTGATAGGTTAGCCATCGTCTGAAGAGAAAGGACGATTAGATTGAGAAACTAAAAAACGTGTGAAAATGATGATACTGTGTTAGATATCGTCTGAAGAGAAAGGACGATTAGGAAGTAGTTCACACTGAAGAGAAAGGTGTGATAGGTTAGCCATCGTCTGAAGAGAAAGGACGATTAGATTGAGAAACTAAAAAAACATGTGAAAATGATGATACTTTGTTAGGCATCGTCTGAAGAGAAAGGACGATTAGGAAGTAGTTCACACTGAAGAGAAAGGTGTGATAGGTTAGCCATCGTCTGAAGAGAAAGGACGATTAGATTGAGAAACTAAAAAAACGTGTGAAAATGATGATACTGTGTTAGATATCGTCTGAAGAGAAAGGACGATTAGGAAGTAGTTCACACTGAAGAGAAAGGTGTGATAGGTTAGCCATCGTCTGAAAAGAAATTACGATTACATTGAGAAACTAAAAAACGTGTGAAAATGATGATACTTTGTTAGGCATCGTCTGAAGAGAAAGGACGATTAGGAAGTAGTTCACACTGAAGAGAAAGGTGTGATCGGTTAGCCATCGTCTGAAGAGAAAGGACGATTAGATTGAGAAACTAAAAAACGTGTGAAAATGATGATACTGTGTTAGATATCGTCTGAAGAGAAAGGACGATTAGGAAGTAGTTCACACTGAAGAGAAAGGTGTGATAGGTAAGCCATCGTCTGAAGAGAAAGGACGATTAGGAAGTAGTTCACACTGAAGAGAAAGGTGTGATCGGTTAGCCATCGTCTGAAGAGAAAGGACGATTAGATTGAGAAACTAAAAAACGTGTGAAAATGATGATACTGTGTTAGATATCGTCTGAAGAGAAAGGACGATTAGGAAGTAGTTCACACTGAAGAGAAAGGTGTGATAGGTAAGCCATCGTCTGAAGAGAAAGGACGATTAGATTGAGAAACTAAAAAACGTGTGAAAATGATGATACTGTGTTAGATATCGTCTGAAGAGAAAGGACGATTAGGAAGTAGTTCACACTGAAGAGAAAGGTGTGATAGGTTAGCCATCGTCTGAAGAGAAAGGATGATTAGATTGAGAAACTAAAAAACGTGTGAAAATGATGATACTGTGTTGCATCGCCTGGGACTACGACATCGATGAAGCGAAGGGAAGAAGAAGAAGTGCTTGAAGATTAAGCAACTATAGGAACCCTTCTCTCTTCCCGTTATTGTCACCCTTAAATACGGCGTATTATGTGTTGATTAGTTAGATGCGCTCGGTTCATTGTATATTTCAAAATGTTTTATTTCCAAAATACGACAGGCTCATCGAGGAGGGTCGTCCTCTAATTGTTCTTCTCTCTTATCCTCCTCTTGCTACGATGTGACTGCCCTCTTCTCACATCTAAATCCTCTAAAATTATTTTCATTAATATCGGTTTCATTCACAAGGTTGTGGTTACTGTATCGTGATCGGCGAGTCTCGAGTGGCAAGCCGACCTCGTCTGGTGTGCGCGTCCAACTTGGAATCAAGTAACTTCAAGTAGCGCTCAAATCTGGTCGCTACTTGGAAACCGCCCTGATCTCTCCATCTTCTGTACTCTCTAATTTTTCTCTCGTTGTCTCGCTCTATCTTGTGGGTTCCAAGTTGAAATCAAGTAGGTTGCCAAGTTGATATCAAGCAGAAGAGAGAGCGCGAGAGAAAAAGAGAAATGCGAGAGTGTGGACTACAGAGAGATTCGTTTTTCAAGTTGGAATCAAGTCTGGAGGCGGCTTGGAATCGCAATCTCTGCTTGATCAACTTGGGCGCGCATACTAGAGATTCTTCGACTGTACCTCTGTTCTCACTCCTGTGATCTATCTTATCTCCTTCTCTTGTCTTCTCCATCTCCCCACCCTCTGGTCAGGACTGCACTAAGTCGGATGACAACTATGACGTGATACCGCCTTTGATATATCAAAGGCGGCTTGACGTTATAGTTCTCATTCGACATAGTGCTGTCAGGGTACTGGTTGACCACTGGTTGGGAGAAACGAGAGTTCGTCTCCTCATTCTCATTGTTCACGCTCTCTCGTGTTTCCAAACTCTCTCGTTAATCTGTTCCTCGCATTCTTTTCTTTTGCCAGAGTGGATAAAATATTTTCACTATCGATTGCAAAGAAGATCAACGGGGGAGTGAGGGTAGGGGGGATTAGTACGGCAACTGATCTGTGATTATGTAGAAAGTCTCTCGGCTCACAGTATTAAAGAAGGAGTATCAGCAAAGTTGAACTTTTGACGCTGTAATGGCCATGACCTAGCCAACCCTCCAAAGCTCATAGCGCGAGCTAAGAGGGTGCGAGCCATCGTTCCCGTAGCTCAGTGGTAGAGCAGCTGCCATGTGATCGGCTGGTTGCGGGTTCAATTCCCACCCGAATATTTTTGACAAATTCGAGATATTTGAATTCCCGCACGTCCCTGCTCTATCAAGGACTATTAGCGCCCATGGCACTCTGCCAACTAGTGATAACTTTCTGCAGAATAAAAATTTGATTTTGAAATTTTCAGAATATCTCATGGTTATGAAAAGCTAGGCAATGGTTATGACAGCGTCAAAAGATCAACTTTGCTGACACTCCTTCTTTAAGCGCCAGGCAGTCCACGGACAAAACCGAAAAGCGCACCTAACACTTTAATTTTCTATGAAACATGAATGAATCGACAACTTCCGTGCTTCGAAACAGATTATGATCATTTGTGTTTCACAAACACTATGAAATGGAAACGGTTTTAGAGACCCAATTGTTCTAGGTTTCACAATTGGTTCATATCAAAACTCGATACAGTAAGCTTAAATTCCGTGCAAGAGCAAATTCGCTGCTTTTTGAATTTAAAAAGGAGCGCGAAATGAGCTTTTGCTTTTGCACGGGGCTAAATACTGTGGGCTATGTCTCTCTCTCACTGCAACTAGTAGGTTTGAAGAGGTAGTCTTCTACATCTTATCTGTCCTTCTCTTTGTTCATTCTCTATTCTGTGTTCTTTTCTTTCCACAATTGCTTCCGTCGGCACAATTTTCTAAATTTAGTAGTTCACCATCCCATTAAATCTCTTTCTTTGCGTTCAATATTTCGAATTTATCATAATTGAATTTTTGTGAAATTCTTCCATGCATTCTTCGGTAATCCGGCCTGGTTACTGAAGTGGTAAATTTGAGATCTCAAGATCAATTGTAGATGCATACTGGAATTATCGCAATCTGCACTCCATCGATGTGCATCCGATGCACAAGCCTTACAGCGATCAGGAGCGAATCCTCCGATTGTCATTACAGTAAGAAATGAGAGAAAGAAGAGAGTCGCCTCGATTCGCATCTACTCTCACTCGAGAGAAGAGAGTGAGTGGGGGAAGGCATTCCCCTTTCAATGGAGTGCGAGCAGAAGAGCGAATGGAGAGACTCTCCCCTTTCCCAGACCCTTCGATCAGGGAAGATCGCAGTCTATTCGTCTTCTCGTACCACTGCATGGCGTCGAATCCTCTCTCCTCCCTCCTCCC
Source organism: Pristionchus mayeri (assembly GCA_036245805.1). Taxonomy (NCBI): domain Eukaryota; kingdom Metazoa; phylum Nematoda; class Chromadorea; order Rhabditida; family Neodiplogasteridae; genus Pristionchus; species Pristionchus mayeri. The sequence goes on along the minus strand of BTRK01000003.1, from coordinate 21,281,500 downwards.
TCTGAAAGGGACTCATATCATTTCCTTCTCTCTGTCTTCACACACCTCTTCCCCTCGTTGCCTCTCATCCATCCGCATCTGCGAGTTCAAAGATAAAATATTGTCTCTTCTCATTCACTAACCGGCACACGTACTTCTGCAGGCTGGGGACGGAGAAGGGGCGCGCCTCCATCATCCACTCCTCTTCTCTCCTCTCTTCTCGTGACCACTCCTCTCTGAAGATGCTATTGTCTCGCAGATCCTAATCGACCAGCCTGATCTTTGATCTCTCATCGACGAGAGAGTGTGCAGACTGGAGAGACATGCACTTTCTCTCTCTCTCTCTCACTACATACCATCAGGTTCTCTTCTCCTCGTCTCAGTGCTGCTCTCAGTCGATTCTCCCTTCGCTCCCTCACTACGTTCTCCTCCACTCTCTCTCCTCCTCCTTCCTCCATTCCCATCGCTTGCTCTCTCTGAATGACTCAATCTGCACCACTGCTCTTCCCACCCTCAATCCACTCTCTTCCATTCCCGACGTACTTGGGGAAGTCGGCGGTCGAGTGCCCGCAACTGTTGTTCCCGTCGACGGGCGAGTGCTTCCTGAGATCAGGTTGTTCAACTCTTTCCTTGTCTTCTGCACTCACTGCATTGAGATGAGGACGCTCTTCATCAGCAGGAACAGGAAGAGGGAGAATCGGATGCTGGAAGAAGGTTCATTAGAGTGATCCCCTCTCCTTCTCAGCTCACGGCAAGAGGAAGAGGAGGCTGGTCAACTTGAACGGCTGCTTGCAAGAGTGCCCATGAGAAGTTTGACTCTGAAGGGGAATTCTCACTGCCTCGTCCACTGGATTGACACCAACTGCGTCGACACCCTCTGCGACCACCTGCAGACACACTCATTGCAACGATTGATCTTTGATCCCTATCGCCCTAATGAAATGGAGACACTGGAAGAGAGAAAGATCAAAGATCAGGATGACGAAAGCTTCCTGATTCCCTCCCTCTACTGCTCAAATGGGTCGATTCCCTCGAGTGATTCAACCCTACTCTCGTCCACTGTTCACCTCATCCACCACTTGCAGAGGAGCAGACACCTCAGGCTGTAGTTGACCATCGATCTACAAGAAGGCCAATGGAGTAAGATCGTGAGAGAGAGAGCACTCCCCACCAGTGGAACGAAGAGGAGTACCTGCAGTCTTCCCCGTCTCTCCTCCTCCTGCCATTACATTCAGTACGAGATTTAATCTTTGATCTCTATCACTCTTCCGACACGGATAATTAGTGAAGCGGCATTTCGAAAGAATGAATAGAGACCAAAGATCAAAAAATACTCGGCTAGGGAGTATTTGAAGGCCCTCTCCTTCTCACGAAACACCACTAGAATGGAGTGAATCATTTCCATTCGTGAGCAGAGAAGGAGAGTGAGTCGGCTGTTGTTTCCTTCCCTCGACCTTCTCGTTGCTTACTTCTCTTTCCCTTTCTCTCTCGTACTCCTCATCCTCGATTTCGTCCCCCTGGGAGGAAGATTGTGGAGAGAAGGAGTGCATTTCACTCACCTGCGTCATATCATCGCGGATTCCCTCCTCGTCCTCCTGCGAAGAGAAGAGACAGTAGGGAGAGTGGGGGGGGGGGGGGGGGCTATCAACCACTCACCATCACATTTTCCTCCAATCCACCAGCGAGACCTCCAGCATCTGCTTGCTCGTCGAAGATGTTTGCATGCAACTGCAAAGATCAATTAGAATCATAACTTGGAGATCAAAGATCAACCCACGGCGAACGGATCATTGGCCTTTAACAAAACAAGGATTGATCAACCATTATGATCTAACTCAGAAGGGAAAGATCAAAGATGAATGGACGATTCTCAGATTCCTGGCCTTTCTGCTTCGGCTGCTTCATACTCACCTGAGGATGATCACCTTCGCGCAGCCTGGCATCTCCTCTCTCGGGAGAGATGACCTGAGAGAGGGAAGGCTTATTCCTCCATCCCATTCTCATTCCACTCACCAGCACGGGGAAGTCGTCTTCCGCCCTCATCTCCTCCTCCTCTTCCATCTCTTCGTGTGCATCGTCTCTCTCTTCTTCCTGCATGAGTGAATTGATGCGATCATCCTTCTATCGTTCACTTACCTCTCCGAAAAGATTCCTCCGAACAAAGTGATGGGGAGAGAGGGGCAGTCGAGCATGCGGCGAGCCCTGCGACGGGCTCAGGCAGGTCATGAGCTCGGGAGAGCCCTGGGTGGATTGGCCCTGCAGAGGGAGGGATTGGGGTACGATGGCGACCCCCCTGCAGTCCAGCCCCGCCCATAGCAGGGGGCGCTGGCTCTTAGTGCCTGCAGCTGCGCCCTGTAAGAGGGACGACTCGTGCAGCCACGAAGAAGGAGGAGAGAGAGCTGTACCTGTCGAGGTCTTCGGACGGGAGCCTTCTTCTTGGCAATCGTCGACTGCGTGGGCCTCATGTAATTGGCTGAAAGTGCAACTTGTCGACGGAAGATCAGTAGGAGAGAGGGGAGAGATGGAATGGAGGGGGGACTCACGATGCTTCTGAGGGCGAGGTGGAGTCCTCCCTGCTGCAGTCGGATGAGCGAGAAGAAGAAGAAATGAAGGAACCTTCAATCGGGTCAATCACAGTAGAAGACGGCAGTGGGAAGAGTGAGAGGGTGGAGGAAGAAATGACCAGGATCGATGATCTACTACGAGTCAGAATCAGAGGAAGTAGAGGAAGGGCGGTTGAAATAAAGAATAATCCAAACGACAGGACGACAGCGTCGAAATGGCCTGGTCCTGGAAAGATCAAGGATTGCAATCAAAGCTGACACTGCTTATCGTTAGTTTGCCAATCCAATTATCGCCCACAATTCACATCATCCCCTCTAGATCCCCTCCCCCCTCCTCACCTCCGTCACTCCCATGTCCTTCAGCTTGCTGATCTTGTGGAGGAAGTCGGCGTCTTTCTGTCCCGATCCTTTCGCGTAGTGTTGAGTCCAGAATCGATCAGTCTTCTGAAGAGATCCATTTCCGTACATATTGCAACGTGCCGAGTATTTGGTCAGTAAAGCATAATATCTACTTTCTGGGATGAGCAGAACCATGATATAGTCAACAAATACTTCGCGAAATAAATTCATATTCATCGGAATGTCCAACTGTTACAAACTTCACCCACTCACCTCGAATATATCAGGTCCCTTCGTCTCCATTCCATCATTTACCTCCGACTTACGATGACCGCAGCATAACAAGAAGAGCATGATCCAAACCAAGCGCATCTGCAATCATCACAGTAATTGTGAACTGTACAATGAAGGTGGATGGAATACAGAGGTCTAGAACGTCCTTACTTTAATCGCAAAACACGGGAAACCCGCGCGAAAGAGAAAAAAACGAGAGGAATGATCGATGGAATTTCTCTTTCTTTCTTCCTCGAAGACTAGATTTGACTAGGCACTCTCTTCATTCCGCGTACTCTTTGATCAATTAGTAAACAAAGCAATGGAGACAAGAACTTCTCTCCTTTCAAAGTTACAAACATTTTGTCCTTGAAAACGATATTGACAGTGTGAGTAGTGGTGAAAAGTTGAATTTATCAACTGCAAGGATAATTTATAACGAGTTGAATCTGTCTACTGACCCATTGGAGAATTCATTCGATTCGCCTCGATCGACAGTACAATTCCAATGCTATTGGTCTATCAGTAATATACACTTCGTTCATTCATTCCGTATTATAGTGTAGACGAAAACAGGAATTGAAATGAGAGAGGATTTCCACCTCCGGAATCCGGAGAGGAAAGAGAGGGAAGTGTCCACTGAGAGATGAACTGGTACAATTCTATCCGATGGTAGCATACTTCCAATCATCCATTTACCGTCCTCATGCTAATAATGATAAATAATCTTTATCGATCGATGAGATCAAAACGTAAAGTGATCGATAGGGAATGGAATGAGCTGATGGGGAAACAAGTGAAAGAGAGGAAGAGGAATGCACCCGAGACTTGTGATTATCGATTGAAGAAGATGGAGAGGAAGGAGAGGAAGGAGAAGACGATGGAGAGCGAAGAGGCGAAGTACGGAGCTGCCTCTGAATATCATCCTCTTACTTATCCATCCTTCAACTCAGCAACGAAAATAATAATAATTATCGCTTTTGCGGGCACACAGATATCTAATACGAAAGAATGTAAGAAAGAACTGTGATCATTATTTTCGAAAGTAGTAATTGGAGTGCCCTCGAAATTGGGATGATCTTGCTCATTCTCATAGGGAGGGACAAGACTGCGACTGACTGATGTTGACGTGTACGATCTGTGATGCCTTGTAGTCCTTGGCGGGGAGAGTACAGGCATAATTCCCATCGTCACTCGCATCAGCAGCTCGAATCCTCATCGTGTGCACGAGGACGTCAGAGGATCGCTTCGACTTGACGACGTACTCTGCAAGGATGACAACATCATCTTCCATCCCATGATTCCCTCGAGGTCAAACTACCTTCTGAATGCCCCTTCCCTCCCCTCAGAGTACATCAGCATTGAGAAGGCACGCGTAACACAGTTATGCTAATGCCCGTCGTACCTATCGAGGAGGTTTCTCCCCCCCCCCCTCCCCTCCTCCCTCTCTGAGAGAGAAGGAGAGTTGCCCTCTCTCGAATGGCCCACAATCGTTGCGCCTAATGGGAAGAATGCATATCCGATGCACGGAATCGAGACCGACTTCGGCAATTTGAAGGAACGAACTGGAGAGGATCGAAAGAGGAAGAGAATTCGAATGCAATTGACTAAATTATGCGTCTCGGTCTCAATCGCTGTCTCCCCAATGAGTGCCCGAAAGAAGAAATAGTTTCTCCACTGACTCTGGGTGTCGTTGAGGTCCATCGGTTTGTTGTTGAGGAACCACTGCACCTCATCATCCCGTACCGACTCGTCCACACTGCAAGATGTGGTGTGGTGGAAATCGTCCACTACCGTAATCGGCAAATGAACTACCGTATCCCATTGAGTACCTGAGTGTGCAATTGAGGATGAGTTCCTTGCCGACAACTGCGGCGTCTAGCTTGCCCTCCTCGCGAGTTCCTGAGGATTGCTTATCATTTTGGATATTGAGTGACTCCTCAGAGGCTCATTAGTGATCTTCGTCCTTTCATCTCCCCATTCACTCTACAGGTAGGTCAAAGACTCTTCTCACTGGTGCCTGAGGTGGTGGTGGTTGCCTCGACGACGTGTAGGTATACGGGGTAGATGATGGTGTCTGGATCGGTATTCGCCTCGCACAGATAACAACCAGAGTGAGAACGATGGGCGTTGCTGAAGTAGAGGAGGAATAAAGTCAGTTCACGATTGAATAGATATTGAATTAGGGTAAAGGATGTAGTAGTTTTGACCCCTGCTGCCCTCGACCAAAACCACCAATCTCGCCGACGTGTTCAAAACATTCTGAATTGGCGATGTTTTCTCTCTGTTGACTGCATTAATCGTCCCTCTGGAGACAAGAGAAGAGGAAGGGAGAGAGTTCTGCAGTCTCTCCCTCCCAGGGGATCGGTTGAGTATGAGAGAAGTGGATTGGATAAGGAGCCCCCTTCGATTACCTTCCCTGAGGGGATCCACGAAGAACAGGAAGGAAAGACTCACAAAATCATTGACTGGGCGAATGAGACAAATTTAAAAGTTGGTATTCCTACTTGCCCATCACAGATTGGGATGGAAAATGAGCAAAGATCAGGTTCATCCACAAAAAAGGAGAATATAGAGAATTCTCACCGTAGGATGAGTACCCAGTCGTTGTCGGTCTTCTTGGATACTTGGACGACGTCTGGATCGATGAACACGAAAGTGCCCGCAGTGAGATACGCGTTATCCCGCACTCGACTCCACGCAACCTGCTGAGATTGCACATAAGGACACTGCCCACTCATTCCTTCGGTCATTGCAACAAAATTAAACGGTGAATTTACAAACACTTCGTATATTCGTTCCAAGATTACAATAGCCCTTTCGTCAATTACCAATAGTTTGCTCGTATCTTCTTCTCAAAGGTCTCAAGTGTGTTTTTGCTTCCAGCAAGAGTTCCCATTCTTGCTCTGTAACCGCAGACTTCCTCTTTCGCTGCAACTCCCCCTGGCTCTTCTCTCTCTAGCCTGGGGGGAAGTTCCCTCCCCTTGCTCTCTTCTAGTGCCATCGGCACCTGCTCAGTCATAATCCCATTTGAGGCCCATCTCCACTTGAGATGCCCCCCCCCTCTTCCTCCTTCTGAACGGACCCATTTCGAATTGAGAGAGGAGATACGAAGAGAAGGAGGAGAAGAAGTGATCGGAAAAAGTAGAGGAGAAAGATAAAGAGGCGATTATGAGGAGAGATGGCAAATAGTTGGAAGAAGAGAGGAGAGGAGACTCTCCTCATTCCCTGTACTCTCTCGTCAGGGAGAGAAGGAGGAGGAGGAGGAGGAGGAGGAGGAGGATGCTGAGGAGAGCTACCCTAACTGATTCTCCATGTGAAAACACGAAGGAGATTGAATTGAGGGACGGAAGAAGCAAGAAGTGACGAGTGCATAACAGGATGAGGTGGAGGAGAGATCTCCCCCCCCCCCCCCCCCCCCGAAGAGAGAGAGCCTCACGATATGGTTCGATCCGTTGGGGATGACACAGTGCAGGTAGGCAGGGTGGTTCTCGATCACTGTGATGATCTGAAAATTATCTTTGATCTCCAATACAATTGCCGCTGGAATTTCTCATCTATCTATCCAATTGTTATTTATCACTCTTTCTCATCTGCCAGAATTAAAATAGATGTAGAGATTATGATAAGAGATTCGACGATGAATAATTTTCCATCGCCCGTTGGATCATCCGCATTCCTCTCCCCTTTCCCTCAGGTAGGCCACTCGCCTTCTTGTGGGGGTTCTCGACGGGCGCCCTCTCTTGGTTGATGCAGTCCAATTCCGCCTGAGAGATCGCTGCGAGGCCTAAACGACGGCTGTCTACGACCCGCAAATCCCCGTCGTACTCATGGATGTCCATCAGAGGGCAGGGAGATAAGGATGATACTCGGGTGGTCCCATGGGGAGGGAACTGACTGATGGACTCTCTCTCTCTCTCTCTTGACATCCTCTGCTCTCATCATCATTCGCAATCTTTCGGTTGAGCGGTGAAGCAAGTGGTCTCTCTCTCTCTCTCTTTATACTCATTGGCCTGACTGCATCCAGCCTTTCTTCGAGGCAGCAAAGAGATGGTCATGTGGGGGCCTTTACGAGACCCTTTATTAGAAGACGCATAGATTAGTTCAAGAGGGATAAACGAGAACAAAAGGCAGATTGGACAGAAATGAGATACCCTCTGAACGGGGGTAGTTAGTGGAGAGAGAATACTCGCCTACTCGAACAAACAGATGAATGGTAGGTCAAAGATAATGAATCAGCGATCTCTAGCAATAAGCGAGTAGTCTATTTGCTGCCAGCCTGGACCGGCCTAATCTACCGTAGCGAAGAGATAAAGATCAGAGATCATTCTCACCTGGTAGGAACAAGACTAGGAATGGAAGGTAGATCATCTTCGTCTTTCACGACATTCAGAGGGAGGAGTGAAGTGAGACTGCCTTCTCCTTCTTTCTTCCCATTCTTCCCTCGCCCCGCCCCCTCGTCCTCTCCCATTCAAGAGGAGAGAGGGGAATCTCATTCCGGTCAGCTCTCATTACTGTATTACCACACTCAACCACCCATTATCTCTTCATTTACACTTGATTATCGGACACGAACGATGGATCAAAGGATGGGGGCGCAACAATGGGTGAATTCTCACGGGGTACGGTAATAACTTAGATGCGGGTACGGTATTATAACTCAGGGATGTGATGTTGGTCGACGGGGGTCTTCTCATTTGTTCTCGTTGTACCTCTTCCTCGCGTCGAGAAGTGCCTTCCCAGCCACTTCAGAAGGGACGACGTCGTAGGGAGCGACGCCATCCTGAAGAAGAGAGAGAAGTTAGAGAGAGAAGGTCGGAGGTCAAGTGGACCTCTAATATTTCTGAACCATTTCTATAGAAAACATCCAATTCTTTGTGAATTATGAAAAGGAGAGATAAAGTAGGAATTCCCAGATTTTTTCTCATTTCATCCTTATCACATGTTATCATCTCCGTCTCCTTCCCTTCATCCTTCTGGGAACATCCCTTCGTCTGCATCCGAACAGCCAACCCAATTGCCTACCTCAATTTGTTCGTGTTTCAGGGAGTCCAATCAGTCTTCCCCTTCCTCTCCGTCCTCTAGAGGGCATAAAAACAGTGCCCACTTGTCAACGTGTTCTCTCTCGGGTTGGGAACTTCCTTCCCCTTCCCAATCTACCGCCAAATCGGGCGAATAAAGTGAATAATCGCCCTCAGACTGCATAAATCTTGCGGCGATTTGCACAAAGGGAGAAGAGGATGAGGAAAGAGGGAACTTCTCCTCCCTGAATAAGTCATGGATCTCATTCAATCTCCACTATCCGTTTCCTTCCTCCGCTGGGTAGGTCACTAGGAGGGAGTAGTTGGTCAGAGTCAGTCCTTCTTCTCTGCTCCATTCCGATTAGCTTCGTTGTCCATCTTTCTCGTAGTGCTAATCATCGGAAGGAAGGGAAGGAGCAAGGGACAAATCAAACTAGGAATCATGTCGAGAGATGGAGAGAGAAGGAAGGAACTAGGGGTGCCACTCTGCTGTAGATCAACAACTTCTACCGTATCTCTCCTGTTGATCAATCAAAACACCGTAATCCCCTCTAAGGGGGGGGGGGTGTCACTTAGCGGACCTCCCTTACTCTCGTCGCACTCTTTCATCTCCTTCTCCAACTTGTCGCCCTGTCTGTCAACTGCCCTTCACTATGCAAATGGAGAGAGGAAGGAGAAGGACTGATAGACACATCCACGCACTAGTTAGGAAATTACATCGGAGACATACCAAGCAATCCAGAATTCCTGAGAAACAACCTATAATAGAAGAGGCGAAGATTGCTAATGTATGTGCATTTTTCTCACTTTCGTCGCTCAAGTTCGTAATAAGAATGCGCAGCCCCGTAGTGAGACTGCGAGTGTGCATGGGGGATGGGATTATGGGATGAGAGGCTGCCTCGACAGTTCCTTCCTCCTCCCCCCCCCTGCAGGTCTCTCATTCCCATGGGCGACTCTCCCGTTACCGCCCCGTAAGCAGATCAACAGGTGAACTCAAACATTCTATTGACCTCCTCCCCCTCCCCCTTCCCTTCTTCTCCGTAATGTGATCATTGCCTATGCATATTGGATCAATCTCGGTGGCCATTATGAGACACTGCCACTCCATTCAATGGGAGGGCCTTTCAGGGGGAGTATCGTGGGCGCTCTATCCGAGTACTCTATCAATCAACCACGGGAATTCACACGAACACATTGCAATTCAAGGGGAGAAACTATCTAGACTTCACAACCCTCAGTTATCTCCTTCCAAGTGCACTAGAGCAGACCGAAAATTCCTTCCTTCATTCTTGCTATTTATACCTCGCACAGAACTATCATAACTAATTAGACTTAAAGTTACCGGACGAGGACGAAATTGACCCCCTATTTTTTGTCCTCCATCGAATAGCCGATGGCTGAATTAGTTGAGAATGAATATACAAAAATGCTAAAAAATCAATAATAGGCTCAAGGGAAAGCCGGAAATGATTAGCGTAATCCCGCGCTCTCTCGCTTTTGCATACTCTCTCGTACACGCGACCAGATCAGGGTCAGATCAGGGTTTCGTCCTCGTCTGGCAACTTTAATATTGAGCACAGTTTCCATTACACTTACGCCGATTCCGTGTTCTCATATAATTATTCAGAAAAAATTCAATGTCACCTTCAAAATAATCTTGTTACTAGGTTTCCATGTCTCATAGGTATACCCCTATCAATCACCTCTTCATGGGAACTCTTCACCCATTGTGCCCTTAGCCCCTCCTTTGCCCATCCTCTCACCTTGTTCTGGATGCTGGCATCGGCTCCCCTCAGCACGAGTGTCGTTATGCAATCGAGTCGATTCTCCTCCACCGCCAGGAATCTGCCAATTACGAGGGCTGTTCACTCCCTTGCCCCTTCCTTCCCTCTAGGAGAAGGACTCATTCGAATGGGGACAATGACAGCCGGCACTATTGCATAACTGCCATACAAATTAATTCATCAGAATCAAAAGGAAGATGCATCTCTAATTTCTGGGTAAGACGAGGAGATTCAAAATACATAAAAATTGCACAAAAATACGATTTTAGTTCCATGCTACGCTGTGCTTTTGGTAGTTCCCAACAACTCATTTACTCACAGAGGCGTCTTTCCCTCTCCATCAGTGGCATCGATGCGAATGCCCGCAGAGGAAGTGAGGATCTTCACGATCTACAACGGGATAGATCGATAATCTACCGTATCCCTGTTGTGATACAGTAGTTCTCTCACGTCATCTCTTCCCTGGGAGGCAGCTCGATGGAGGGGCGTCGCTCCGAATCGATCTCTTCCATTGATATCCGCCCCGTTCTCGATGAGCAGAATCACGATCTGAGAGAGAAAACAGTCAAGTCCATTTTAGTATTTTCGAATTCGAAAAATGCTATAAAATAGGGTAACAACTCGCCTTAAGCTACCAATTCCCAGTCTATCGCAGTAATGTAATTGGGAATTTTATGGATTCAGGATTCTGGGCCAATAAAATGAAGTAGCTAATCGATATCCCTTTCCTACCGTATACCTGTGCGTGTCCCTTGCTGGCCGCGTAATGCAGTGGCTGTTGTCCGTTCTTGTTCGCGTGTGAGACATTGCACTGCAATCAATCGAATACCGTAGTCTCATTATCTACCGTATACTCACAGTGGGATGGGATAGAAGATATCGGCAGATGTCCTCTCTGCCAGAGGAGGCTGCAATCATGAGTGGCGTCCATCCCAAATCGTCCTCCAGATCGATATCCTGTTTAGCGCCCTGAGAGAGTACGGTAGACAAATCGATACTCATCCTCCACGGATACAATTGCAGTGTTTGTATCACAATGCATTTTTTCACTTCCCATAGATGCCATCGTAGCCAAGTGTCCCCATTCACGTACCGTAATCGCCAATTCGACGAGTGGCAGGAGTCCGGAAACGGCAGCGTAGTGCATGACGGCACTGTAAGTGCAGACTAAATCTATATTCTGATGATACAGTAACCTACCGTCCGCTCTCGTCCTTCTTCTCCATGAGTGAGTGGTCCTTGTCAATGAGTCTCTTCGCCTCTTCGATTCTCTTCTCGCTGATCAACGAGTGGACTTCCGCCAGAGTGGAGGAGGTCATTCTGGAGATCAAAGATCAACTCCCTCGGCATAATGGGATATAACAAATAAATAACTCATTATTACAAAATACCATTCAAAAACAGCTTCAAATTATTTTTCAAATATTTCACTAACAGCTAATAAGAGTGGTAAGCACATTCTGTAGAATTATGGAATATGGCATATTGGGCCTCTATCTGGATCATGAGTATATTCGAAATTCATTATCCAAAACAATGCTCTTTTTTTTGTTTTGGGCGCGAAAAAATCGGCACAGCCACGGAGGAGACACTCCTCACTCTCTGAGAACGAAAGACCACCCAAACCGTCATTAGCCACCGGAGACCTTTATCGATTTTTCGCGAGCAAAAAAAGCATTTTTGGTCCAAAAAAATTTGGATAATAGATTCAAAATATAAGGGGGGTGCGTTCCTCGTTTTCGCAAGTATGAATCGGTTCAAAAAAAAGAAAAGGTTTCAAATAGTTTAATTTTTGTTGTTAATGGTTTAAATCGGTTCATCCATTGCATTTGTAAAAGTAGATGCAATGGATGAACCGATTTAAACCATTAATAACAAAAATTAAACTATTTGAAACCTTTTCTTTTTTTTGAACCGATTCATACTTGCGAAAACGAGGAACGCACCCCCCTTATATACTCATGGTCCAGATTGAGGTCAAATATGCCATATTCCACAATTTTAAGTGTGGGTACCATTCCCTTGTCAGTCAATGCTCGACTCCTCTTCCACTCAATATCTTCATCGATGGGAACGACGTCCTCTCTGATCTCATTCATCACTCGAATTGCATTCGTTTATCACAGATAGCCTTGATCCCGTAAAAACGATAGAAAAGGACAATGGATGGGGGGAATGTACACTACCAGAAGTACAACTTCTGGAGGAATCTCTTGTTGATCACGTAGTAGCAGGCGGCGAAGTAGAAGAGGAGGGCGATCGCCACCAGGATCTTGTCCGTCAACTCTCGTCGCTCCCACTTAGACAACAGCTTGTTCCCCGTCTGCAATGAAAACCGATTGCTGTTGTGATTTCCGATGCCGGAATATAACCACTCAATGAAGAGTAGAAATATGAGATTGGAAGTATCATTAATAACTTCGTCTGATTCCCATCTCTGACCTGAATGAATGCTCCCTGTGAGTGGTACTCCTCGTGCGTCTTTCCCAGTGTCTCAGATGATCTGCAATAAATCGATACTCCTCCTTTCTACCGTTCCCTTCCTCACCTGACTATATCCCTCATGGCATCCTCCGACTGTCCCACTCTACTGGCCATTCTCTGGACGAGTAGAGCAAGTCTCTCTCCTCCCTCCTCTCCTCTCTTCTGCTCTTCTTCCTGTTCTCTCTTCCTCCTCCTCAACAGCACATCTCCATTATCCAATAGTCGAGATCTATTCCGCGTCTCCATTCCTTTCCGTGCTTTCTGCGCCGCCTTCCCGAGGTCCTGCACGGAATATAGTTAAAAATGAACTACAGTAACCTTAAGCATTACAGTAATCTATCGCAAACTGACCATTTTGCACGCCTCGAGTTCCTTCGTGTGTTCATTCACTTGCGAGAGCACTGACTGTCGATCAGACTTGGAGGAGAGCTGGAATGAGCAGAGATCATTCTCCCCTCCCTGCACTTCTCCACTCACTCTCGCAGGAACCAGTGCCAACTTCTCTATCCTCGTCGATATGTCGCTGATTATCGATCGACAGGCGCGCGTCTCTTGTAGTAAGTCAGTCTCATTAACGGCCTTTTCCCTGGATAGATCATCTGATATTGTAGTACGATCAGATAACCTACGGTAACTCCGTTATCCTCAGTTTCAGCTTCGCATCGTATCTGATGATCTCTTGATGGAGGAAACGCGCCTCAGTGAGGGCCTCATCCAGACCTCCCACCATCCCGATGGGCAATCTACTAAGAGATAGTATATGGAGAAAGAAGACCATGAAGAACCGTAGCCGGATTCAAACCAGTTACAACAATCTCATGAAATGAATAGGAATACATTTGTTTATCAGTAACATAAACTTACTATTAACAGAAACAGATCGGACGTCTAAAGCTGAGCGGGCAAATTCGTAACAACAACGAGAGCAAACTATGCGGTAGTCTACCGTACGGTGGGGGTACGGTAGCTTCGTGGAGGTACAGCAGTGTACTCAGATGTTGAATCCGAGGTCCCTCATGCACTTCTTGTGTGCCTCGATGAGATCTCCACAGTGCTCTTCGCCCTTCTCGACGATGCATTCGTCACGAGCCTCAAAAAGAAACATCAATCAATAAATCGATTAATCATTCAAATCATGACGAGACACGAACAAATTCCAATTCCACATTTTTGAATAAAACAACGTGTCATTCATAACAGTGATCTACAGATAGCCAGGAATCTCCCTCTAATCCCTCCTCTTTTACCCTCTTCGTTTCGGGGCAGGCGCAGCATGGCTTGAGCTTCTTCTCCTCTCCCTTCACTTCAGTCTTCTTTCCCTCACAGGGCTTTGCGGGCGCAGACTGCGAACCTCCCATCACTGTCTTCAATTGACAACTCAGGATTCCAACATGAGATATAACGATTCAAAAAATAATTTCTGCGTTACAATACAAATTACCAATGAAACGGTTAAATCGTTAGTCCAATTCAGATAATTAATTTGATTGGTTCTGAACCGATTTCGTTCAAAATCATCTTATGACGAGCCATTAGCAAATATTAATTTATTCTGTGCAGGAATGGACAATATCGGACTTACGAGACATATTCGGAACACGATTTCAAAATAAGACGACTAGTATATCTCAGGGAGGGTACAATTCAATTAAAGACGAGTTAAAATAACAAACTTCGATACTGTTCATTGAGATGGGCGGAGATACAACGTTTGAACTAGTTAGCAGCTGTTAGTGAAGTATAGAGAGGGAGAGGGGGGATGCCATTCACGAGAAGAGGTAGTCTGTCGCCCTCGTCAAATCCCAGCCACAGCACGACAGCGTCGAAATGGCCTGGTCCTGGAAGAAAATTACAATCGTAGCTGAAAAAAAATATCGCTCACAAGACACATCATCCCCTCCTTCCCCCCTCACCTCCGTCACTCCCATATCCTTCAGCTTGCTGATCTTGTGGAGGAAGTCGGCGTCCTTCTGTCCCGATCCTTTCGCGTAGTGTTGAGTCCAGAATCGAGCAGTCTTCTGAAGAGATCAAGTGGTCAAACCCTTCACTCCTTCTCCCGTCATTATAACATTTCCAATATTTCCTTGTGTGTCATCTCTTTTCCGGGCCAAGAAATTCGCACTTTATGACATAACCGAACCATTCTCCGATAGTTACAATTCTCACTGCCTTACACTATTTCAGCTTCTCGCGTGGTGTCATAGAAACGCAGGGATAATAGGTAGTACGAATGAGGGAGGGAGAGATGACAGTGGCCATGTCTATTAGATCTATCATGCTGCGAGATAAGACTGACACAGAGCACACCAAGCATCTCGCAATATCGCCTGATGCAATTTAGAAATTCATCTGACGTAATACGTAACTCCTCTCGTAACGTACCGAAAAAATGGTATACTAAGTTAGGAAAGTAACGCATAATAACTACTCAAATTTCACACTCTGAACAGTGTCATGGCTTAGTCAACAATACTTCGTGAAACATCTTCCTCGAGGGAGTGTCCAAGAGTTACAAACTTCACCAACTGACCTCGAACAGATCGGGTTCGCTCATTTTCTGCTTGGCGACGACTGCATCCTGCGGGTCCTTCGGTTCGGGCAACGCGAGCAGAGACTGCACCGAGAGGAGCACCGTGCGAAGAGTGAGAGACGCCGCCCTGATTACACACCCTCTCACGACTTTTCCTTATCTCGAGAACCTCGAGGGGAGTGACGCATAAAATAAGACTGACCACTGGTCCTTGAGGATATCGAGGCAGATGAGTCCCGTCTGCGAGCTCACGTTGGGATGCCAGATGCGAGTTGCGAACTTTACCTGTGAAGAGGGATTCATTGTGAGAGGGAGGAATTACTCAAACCTTGGGCGGATGGAAGGGGTAGTTTTCGGGAATGACGATGTCCAGATCGAATTTTCCTCCCTCGTACGGACTGTCGGGAGGGCCGTTGATGGTTCCCTTCATTCTCGTCAGCTGATCATTCAACATTTCGATCATGATTCCCGTCGTTTCCAAGTCCTTGTTCGTCACCACCTCGCGACATTCTCGTTGAATTCGAGAAAACGCGATGTTGGACATCTCTGTCTACCTTGCTTGAGAGTCCTTACGACGACTGCAAACGAAAATGAGATTAGTAATGACAACGCCCAAATGTTTTTTGCGCTGAGAAAAGGCGTAATATCATCGAAATATCAACATAAATGCATACATTGCATAGCTATGTGGGCAGGCTGTATTTGGGAGTGCAAAATACAGCATGGAATATAATCCTTGCATAACAAAATTGATATGAAAAATCGAGTTGTTCATCGAGCCATCTCATCGGGTGAATCGCAAAGTGAGTAGTAAAAGTCGACCGAGCCTCGCGGTTGCTAAATACTGGAAAATGCATCGAATTTCGTTTTTAAAATTTTATATTAATTTTAAATGTATTTCCACTTGCTTAATTGTTTATATTTCTTCCTGGTTACATGCTCACCATTCATGTTTCCAATTTGAGATGGGTATCCAGGACCCGGGGGCTAAATACATCCCTCTGGAGGAGAAATGGCGACTGGTCCCGTCGTTTCTCAAAGTTCGAGGCCTCGTGAAGCAGCACATAGTTTCCTTTGACTATTTTATCAATGAGGAGATCAGAGGAATCATGGCTGCTAACCATTTGGTTACCAGCGACGCCAATCCCAACTTTTACCTCAAGTGAGTGGCTGATTTTCTATTGTACATATTGTTCTATTGTTACATTACTATGCGTTTTATTCTCAAATTTTTATTTAAACTCAGAAAATGCAAATTACATTCATAAAAATGCTTGAGGTATATCGATATCCGAGTGGGGAAGCCGTCATCCGAGGAGGGATTCAATCAGATCCACGACAAGATCACTCCCCATGAATGCAGATTGAGGGACATGACCTACTCTGCTCCCATCACGGTATTATTGATTTGTTAGAGAGAACTGTGATAATGGTTGTGTTCTCCTTCCAACTCTCGGATGGCAGGTGGACGTGGAGTACACTCGTGGTAATCAGAAGGTGATCAAGAAAGAGCTCACCATCGGACGAATGCCCATAATGCTACGATCGAGCAGATGCGTACTCAAGGATCTCGTCAGTTGTTACTCATTAAACATTGTTTTTTATCTCGATGATTCATCACTCGCACACTTTTTTTCCGGACTTGTGATGATTCGAGAAAATGAATAATACGTGTAGATTCTACACTGTAGAATGGATATCAAAACGCTCTATACTTATTGTATGTTGAAGATGTATTGCTGCAGGCTGAGGAGGCTCTTGCCCGTGTGCACGAATGCCCCTTCGATCCGGGAGGATACTTCGTGGTGAGGGGATCGGAGAAGGTGATCCTCATCCAGGAGCAGTTGAGCAAGAATCGAATGATGATCGGAAGGAACTCCAACAAGGATCTACAGTGCGAGGTATCGAAGATGAACTTACGTATTTGTCTCTCGAAGATTTTACTAAATAGGAAAGTTTGAATCATTTTTTTTTCAATTTGAGCGTAGATTAAGTATATTGCTCACTTATATTCAACTTAGCATAAAGTAGTATGCCCTCGTTGCCTCAACATCACCATCAATCAGGTGCTCTCGTCGACGACGGAGCGTAAAAGTAAGACGTACGTGCTGGTGAAGAAGGGGAAGTACGTGCTGAGACACAACCAACTGTCAGATGACCTGCCAGTTGCTGTCGTATTCAAGGTACGAGTATGAGGACTATTGATGCCCTGGTTCATGCGGTGTATGACGAAACTTAACCGTACTGTTGTTCAGGCGATGGGAGTGGAGTCTGACTTCGATATCATCTCAGCAGTGGGAAACGAAGAGAGATTCGTCGCCTCCATGGGAGCTTCACTCGAGGTACGAGAAACATTTAGAAGTGCTTTATTACATTTCCCATTTTCCTTAAATAAACTTAAAATCTTTTTTAAAAAATCCATCGATTCCTTTAACAAGCTCCTATCTGTTGTCTTTTCACATCTTACCCTTCTCTTGGAATGTAATAATAATAATTTATCTACGCCCAAGGCGCGACGATACCATGAATACATTAATTAGTGATTGCAGATGGGAGGGGGGGGGGGGCTCTCCTGAGTCATTGAGGGTGTGAAAGGTCTGTGACTATGGGGTGGGAATGTCGTGGTTGCTGGGTGATTCTAGATTGCGCCAACAGTGAGGGTAAGAATGGGATATTGCAGGAGTTGAACACGCTGAAGATCCACTCGCAGCAGCACGCACTCAGCTTCATTGCAACCAAGGTGAGGGAGAGAGGAAGCAGGTTCTTAATTTACGAGGAGAATATTTCATAAATAGCACAGAAAAAACGGAAACTGTTGTGATTATCTTCTCTGTATACACACAGATCCTCAAAAGAAACATATACGCGCTGTAATTAATGAAAGTTTAGCTGTTGACCACAAATTGTGTATTTATATGGTGTTCAGGTGAAAGTCCGCAAGTTCGGATTCGGTACTCAGCAGGCGACCATTCCCGTCGCAAAGGTATTCCGTTGTTTCGGTGTTTCCATGGGAAGTTGCTTCTTGAGGACCACGAGGCGGTTGACTTCCTCTCTTCTGCGATGATCTGCCACATTCCCTGTCCAGAGGGAGACTTCAAGATGAAGGCCATCTATCTGGGACTCATGACCAGGAGGTCAGCTAGTTTGCCACCTTTTTTTTGTTTTTTTAAAACTAATGTTACCTATTATTACTGAGCAATGCGGTACCCACTTGACATATGTTCGTCGCTGCATGAAATATACGCGTCCTGCATACCACTTCTTTTCAGATTTTTCAATATGAAAACATTTTGATGAATTTGAAGTTTGGATCGATTGCAGACTGATCCAGGCGGAGTTGGGCGAGCACGAGTTGGATGACAGGGACTTCTACGGAAACAAGAGAATGGAATTGGCTGGATCACTACTCGCTCTCCTATTCGAAGACTCCTTCAAGAGGTATATGGATGGGATAATGGGAGGATCCCAATTTTCCCCGCTGCATAGGTGTTCAAAATAATCCTTTTCTGCTTTAATAATGAATGCGATGGGAGAAGGACTGAGAATGCTTCAGATTCAACTCCGAGCTGAAGAAGGTGGCTGATCACTCCCTGGCGAAGACACTCGCTGCACCACTCGATATCGTGAGACACATGAGACAGGTCAGTAACCCCCCCTCCATTGCAAGTACGGTAATTTGGCCAATTGCCGATTGAAGGGACCATGGTAGACCATGATCATGATTGCAGGATCTGATCACGAACCAGATCACGAACGCCCTGGCCACTGGCAATTGGACGATCAAGCGATTCAGAATGGAACGAATCGGAGTGACGCAGGCCAGTTCTTTCTCTTGCGACAGCTTTCAAGTTATACCACACAGAAATGACACACTCATTCATCCAATGTGTGTCTATTCGGAAATCTAGGAAGAAATATCTAATCAACCTTTTTTTTGTTTATTTTTCACATTCAGGTGCTCTCTCGTCTCTCGTACATCTCAGCGCTCGGAATGATGACCAGGATTAATTCGACGTTCGAGAAGACGAGAAAGGTACTGTAACCTATTGCGTATCGATGAATAATCACTCTCTCCCCTCTGCAGGTCTCAGGTCCTCGTTCGCTGCAGCCATCTCAATGGGGACTGCTCTGCCCCTCGGACACTCCCGAAGGAGAAGCCTGTGGTCTGGTAAAGAACCTCGCCCTGCTCTCGCATATCACCACCGACTGCGATGACGGGGTACGGTATCGCACTAGAGTGATTGATCGAGCACTGATTTATTTCAGCCTGTTTTGCGACTGCTCTTCAACGCCGGCGTCCACGACATCAGAAATGTCCACTTCTCCAAGATCCATCTTCCGTAAGATTGATAAGTGTGAGTATCGATTACCCTCTTCGTCGCAGGAATCAGTACCTGGTCTTCGTGAACGGTCTGCTCATCGGAACGACCATCGACCACAAGAGGGTCATCAAGTCGGTCCGCAGCGTTCGCAGGTACGGTACCGTATTGAGATACGGTAGGTGATGGTTATCGATTGGAGGAGTGGTCTGCTGTCGGAATTCGTGTCAGTGTCCACGTCGATCCTGCAGCGGTCGGTGTACGTGTCGTGCGATGGAGGGAGACTGTGCAGACCGTATCTCATTGTGGAGAACGGAAAGGCACTCATCACCAACCAACTCATTCACGTGGGTGACTGAAGTATTGGCATACAATTTGTAGAAGTTTACGTCCGAGTGTTTCAATTATGTTGATAATTCCTCGAAAAAAGAGTATCTATCTATCGTTCATTGGTTGCAGCGTGTGAAAGTGGGCGAGATGGTGTTCGAGGACCTGGTTGACTTGGGCGTCGTCGAGTATCTCGACGTCAACGAACTCAACGACGCCTTCATCGCCGTCTACGAGAAGGACATCACGCAAGAGACGACGCATCTGGAGGTGAGGGAGGGGAAGGAGAGATAGGGATTGAGTCGAGGAAGTGTTATATTGTGGATCCATAGTAAGGCGATGAAACTGGCAGAGGAATAGCGAATAGTTCCCCTACTGGACCACTTTGATTTTTTATGAAAATTGATATCAGGTGTTTTCTGTCTATTAAAAATAATCATTGAATTGTGTGCAGATCGAGCCGTTCACTCTTCTGGGCGTGTGTGCTGGCCTCATTCCCTACCCCCATCACAACCAGGTGCAGATCAGTTTCCTTCCTTGATATTGGATATTGGGCATCCGTAGCGAAAGTACTGTTCTTTAAAATCAATAAGGACTATGCTAATCATATCGCACGCTCTTCAGTCTCCTCGTAACACGTACCAGTGTGCCATGGGTAAGCAGGCGATGGGATCGATCGCCTACAATCAGCAGCTGCGCATCGACTCCATCATGTACCTCCTCTGCTACCCCCAGAGACCAATGGTCAAGTCGAAGGTACCCAATTGGATACGTTCATGTAAATCGAATATGTGTCGACGTTTCAGAGCGTTCATATTTTAAAATCATGAGAGGGTAGTTAATAAATTACCAGCTGGAAATACATTAATAAAAATATGAATGTATTTTCTACTAGTTGATTCCTGTGAGGTTGATTTCAGACGATCGAGTTGTCGAACTTCGAGAAGTTGCCGGCGGGTCAGAATGGAATCATCGCAGTGATGTCATACTCGGGATACGATATCGAGGACGCCCTCGTACTCAACAAGGCTTCCCTCGATAGAGGTCAGCATCGCTGCATGAGTATACCTTGATCGTTGACCATCCGTATTGGTAGCATTTGAAGAACCCAGAAATTGGGCGTTCCACGGAGCGCATCGATCCATTTAGCCGATCGTATTTCTGATGAAGGTTGAGCGGGATGAGGATATCTTCGAATATTCCATCTCTCAGGCTATGGTCGTTGTCTAGTGTACAAACACATGAAGGCGACAGCCCGCAAGTACCCCAACCAGACCTTCGATCGATTGATGGGACCCGCCCTCGACCCGAAGACGATGAAACCCATCTGGAAGCATGCGGTGCTCGATCAGGTAAGGGCTCATTCACCATTCATTGCTAGGCTAGCTGGACAGTCCTAAATTTCAGTTATTTTTTCATAAAATACGTAGTTTTTAATATGATTGTGCAATAATAGAGACACATCAATTTGTCATTTGTTCTCGTGGATGCGATTGTAAAAGAAGTGTTTTGTGTTGAGGAGGGCATCGTGTTCACGGGGGCGAGGATCTACTCGAAGCAGACACTCATCAACAAGCACATGCCCATGGTCACGGGAGGAGACGGTCAGTGGGGGGGGGGGGGGGGGAGAATTGGTCTTTGGTCTTTTCCCGAATACGGATTTTCCCTTTTTGTTCACCTTCATGAAAAAAATTCTGCTTATTTTTTTTCAGTGCCTTACGAAGCTTTTGTGAATCTAGGAATTTCCATTGTCTTCAAATATTTTAATTAAAATAACATTCGTATCATTTACAGCCTCGGAGGCAGCGCAGTGCGTGCAGTACAAGGACGTCTCTCAGTCGTACAAGAACCCCGTGCCAGCGTATGCAGAGAGAGTACTGCTCACCTCCAACGAAGAGGACGCCCATCTGGTGAAGGTGCTGCTCAGACAGACGAGGTACGGGGGAGGGAAGGGGGGGGGGGGGGTTGGAGAGGGGAAGGATGTTTCCTAAGTTGTTTTCTTCTCATTCTTGTACATGTGCTTGAGAGCATTTTTTAACTCTATTCGAATGTTAAGTATGCGTGACCGATGAGTGCGAATTTTGACAAACAACAAATGAATATAAATTGTGAAGTGTGATGTGATTGCAGACGACCGGAGTTGGGAGACAAGTTCTCGTCTCGGCATGGACAGAAGGGAGTGTGCGGACTGATCGCCGCCCAGGAGGATATGCCATTCAACGAACTGGGAATGGTGCCCGGTGAGTGGGAGAGGAGGAGCGAGTTAACTGTTCAGATGAATTGTTTTTCTAATGGATGAACTATTCTGTTTTTGTGCTTGAATGGCGTGGTTGCAGACATGATCATGAACCCGCACGGATATCCCTCCCGCATGACAGTCGGCAAGCTGATGGAGTTGCTGTCGGCCAAGAATGGAGTGCTGTCGGGCAGATTCCACTACGGAACTGCATTCGGAGGAGATCAGGTCAGGGGAGGGGGAGAGGGACGGGTGGAATCACAAGGAATGCTATAATTATTTTTTGTTGAAAAGATCCAACATGGAAAATTGAAATCCGTTTAAAAATAATTATGGCTAATTGTAGGTGGCGGATGTGTGCGAGGAATTGGCGTCGAGGGGATACAACTACATGGGCAAGGTGGGCACAGTCTCATTCCCAGTTGAGTGAATCCTCTTTCTCTCTCTCCCCTCAGGACATGCTGACCTCTGGTATCACGGGGCAGCAGCTGTCTGCCTACATCTACTTCGGACCCATCTACTACCAGAAACTGAAGCACATGGTGCTCGATAAGATGCACGCACGATCCAGAGGACCGAGGTACGGTAGATGTGTAGTGATCGATTAGTGACCGATAGATGACTCGACGACAGTACCTGAGTGTCACACTATGCATGGCAGGGCAGCACTGACTCGTCAGCCAACGGAGGGAAGGAGTAGAGAGGGAGGATTGAGACTGGGAGAGATGGAGAGGGATTGTCTCATCGCCTACGGGACGAGCATGCTGCTGATGGAGAGACTGCTCGTGTCCTCCGATCAGTTCACGGTGAGGAGTGGTGGTGATGATGGAGTAGTGCAAAATTATGTTTGAGGAGTTTTAAACATATAAACTTTTCGAAAATTTTAATAATTGTTTGGTGTGAATACATTTGACTGATTTGGCTCCGCCATTTCTGCCTCTCCCCCCTCCAACCACTTGTCCTTCTTCAGGTGGAGGTGTGTGCTACGTGCGGTCTGCTGGGGTACAAGGGATGGTGTCAACACTGTCGCTCCTCCCGCAATCTCGCCTCCATACAGATGCCCTACGCATGCAAACTGCTCTTCCAGGTACTATACCATTACTGTAGTGTCGTTGGGTACGGTATTCGGACTAAGACGTATTGTGTACGACATGGACTTGCCATCTTGCAGGAGCTCCAATCGATGAACATCGTGCCGCGACTGGAGCTTGCCAAGAGCTCAGCATGATCTACCTACCGTATCCTCCCCTCTTCCTGGTCCCATACCGTACCGGTCCCTTCTTTATTGATCTAAGTAAATCCCACTGTAAGACCAATATTGATATATCGTAATTCATAGCGATCTTTGTATAATTTTCTCGCTAGTATGCTTTCGTAAGTGTTCTTTTTTCGTTTCTTCATTATATTTTCTGTTGAATCAATCTTTCAATGATTTCCAAGTTGTCTCATTTCAATCCCGTTGTTGTTTCGTTGTTATCTCTTTCAGAGAAGTGGTTAAAAGTAGTAATAAATTATTATTTTTGTATTCATTATTAGTGGGGGAGGGGCTACTCCTTTGTCCTCTCAATCGTAGACTCTCGGGTTGATCACGTCTAGTGCACCAATTTGCATCAACTCATCTGCACTAACTGAGTGGAGCTATTTGCATGAGATTGGAGGGTGATGACTTCGTCTCATTCCCCATCCATGCTGTCGCTGCTGCTCATGCTCTCATTCTTGCTTGTCTGTTGTTAGATGTTGCAATCCTTTCTTGATTCTCTCTCTCTCTCTCTCTAATTCCTCTACAGTTCTCGATGTCTTCTGAGTCCATGAGCGACGATGAGAAGGTGCGTCTTTTCTTTCTCTCTTTCGAATCGTCCTTCAATCATCCACTTGAGGCTCTTCTCAAGGAGTGCAGGGAGGACTACCGAAGCATGGGTGACGCCATCTTCTGGGTTCGCAGTGAGCGAGGTGCCAAGTGGGCCATCTTCATACAGGTACTCATCTCGATTCCTAGACAGAACCACATGTCTCCACTTTATTCGTGTAAATTGTGTGCTTGTAGACGAATTGTCTGCCGGGCACGGATGCGCATGCCACTCTGTGCAGTGCTGCGGTGAGTGGGAAGAACCCTATCCGAGGGGGGGGGGAAGGGGCACTACGCCGGATGAGAACCAAAAGATGGACCCTTCTGTAGGACTTTTACAGAACCATTTTTGACAGTTTGGGAACCTACTGTGAACATGCTGGAGTGGGGTACTTTTTTGGTTCTCATCCGGTGGCTTCTCTAATGCCGAGGAAAGGGCTTAACCTCAATGGATGCAGGTGGGTGGCGCACTCCAGGTCGTCCTCGGGCAGGGGAACCTCTTCGACCTCAAGGTGAGGATTGATTCAACCGTATGGAGTGATGCAGAATGGAGGACAATAGAAGTAAATGTCATTTCCCTTTTATGATTCTGCTTTTTCAGCTCGAGACGATTCAGACAGGAGTGAAGGAGAAGAAGATCAATCTGCTCTCGGTGAGTGAACTCACAGGGAAATAAGTCTACGTTTTAAGACTTATCTGTAGACTTTGAAAGTCGCCGCTCATGAACCCTTACTTCAAAGTCTAATCAATCGACGTCAAAGTCTAATTTTTAGACTTATGAAATCTTCGCAGAGCAACCTCGAAAATTACTGTATTCGGTTCAAAGAGAGCGCATGGTAGAGCAGTTCTTTTGTATGCTTGTGATGGTTGTTGTAGTAATGAACAAGAGTAGGTCGCAAGGCTTTATCACACCATAAAATAACACAGGAACAACTATAGCGAGATCTTTTCGCATTCTTTACAATTGGATTAAACTATGGCGATCAACAATATCACGATCGATTCTTCTTGGATATTTCTTCGCGCTGTATTACATAGTGCTTGATTACAGCTCTCATACACAGAGAATAAACTTTATGAGAGTATATCAGTCGTGAATCTGAAAAGGAAACTTGAAACCATGAAACAAAATCAAACCTTTTGGAGAGAAAGAATGAAAATTCCACACCATATCAGTGAAAATTCGATGTGAATAGAAAGCTCAATCATATCGGGACCTGAAATATTGCGCAAACTGAGCTGAATAATCGGCAAGGACTTATCTGATTGATTCTGTTCCTCCCTTTCTTCATTGATTATGATAGTAGAATATTTAGCATAACTGGTAAATGGACGCCTGAGCTAAGAATACATGATAATACAAAAACAAAACAACAGTAAAACGGCAAATAGTACGAAGAAAACAGTGTGTAGTATCGATCAAATGAATTTCGAACAGGGGCAGCGTACTGTGGACGCGCATTCGAATCGAAAACTGATTCGATCTAGACTTGGAAAGTCTAATACTGCGAATTCGAAAGTCTAAAATTTAGACTTTCGAAGTCTAACAACATTAGACTTTTGAAGTCGTAGACTTATTTCCCTGTGAGAAGGATTAGGGTGGATGAGATGCAATGGAAGTGAAGGACTCCCACCAATTTGTTGATTCCATCAAGAAAAGGTGGATAGTGACCTCGTTTCCCTTTGAGGATCGTGCTGCATTCGCCCTTCTCCGTCGACTGGACGAGTATTTGATGACGATCGGATGGGAAGTGGCCCCGCATCGAATGGGATTTGGAATCCACAAGGAAGTAAGCCATTTGAGTACGTGGTTATCCATCTATTAGATACTATTGGAAATTTAGTAATTTTATCTTGGTGTGATTGATATCATAGATCTAAAAGATGGAATTCCTTCTCCTTTGGTAAATATAGATACAGAGATGCAGCTGAGTAATTACAAAGGGCTGGCTATAATCTCCTCTCTCAGGCCCTTCCTGAGTACTTCATCATCACTCTCATCTGGGACTTCCGCAACCAGGGCAGGAAGAATGTCGTGGCGAAGCCTCCCTCGAGTGATGACGACTCGGTTATTGAGTTGCACATTTGATCCATTCTTGTTGTCGTTTTCTTTCATTTGTTGAGATGTGATAAACGTTTACATTTTTGATTTGATATTCATGAACATTCTTGCACATTGCAACAACATCTAGTAATGTCTCGTTTTTCATCACATTCTTTGGGGTTAGGTGACACCTGGTAGCGGTTCTCCGAGTATGAAAGAATATTTCTTACAGTTACCGGACGAGGACCCCCTATTTTTTGTCCTCCATCGAATTGCCGATGGCTGAATTAGTCGAGAATGAATATACAAAAATGCTAAAAATCAATAATAGCCTCAAGGGAAAGCCGGAAATGATCAGCATAATCCCGCGCTCTCTCAATTTTGCATACTCTCTCGTACTTACACGCGACGAGATCAGGGTCAGATCAGGGTTTCGTCCTTGTCCGGTAACTTTAAGAGAGTGCTTTGAAGGGAACGGGATTCGTGGAAAAGTGTTGGAATCCATTCTTTTCCTACATAGCACTTCCTGCTGACAACTGTTCCCCACCCCTCTCTCTCCCTCGCCTTTTCAACCTCTTCCCTCCTATCCCACTCCATCTCGAGATAGTAGATGCATTGATTGAATGATTTCAGTACTCTACAAGACTCAGTTGAGGGGAAGAAAAATGAGGGGTAAAGAAAGGAAAACTCTCGATTTTAGCAACGACTTCCTTATTTCTGCAAGATACTCCACTAAATCAACCGATTGAGCAAGGTAACTAGACGATAAAGATCAGGGCTGATCTCGACATTACCTACATTTCCACGCACCAGTTGAGTATCTGCGAGTGTTGGTTCACTTCTGGGAAGATCTCTCTCGATCTCTCACTCCCCCCTCTCTCTCTCTCTGCTCCCTTCTCCATGCCATGCCATCCCCACTTTACACTGTGTCGGAAGACTGCTGGAGCGTTGAATTCCGAGGAAACTATTGTTTTCTTTTCTCCATGAGAACTACTTAATGACGATGAATTTTGGTGATCTTTGATCTTTCCTAGCTGCACCAAGTGTGAATCTGCTGCATTGTCTCTGTTTTTTCTCCAATTCACTGAATTCCGCAGATGCGGGTTGGAGTATCTACAAACAGAGGAGAGAGAGAGAGAGAGAACACTGTTGAGATCTCGCTTCTCGGATAAGCTCTCTTCCTTCGGTATCTCTCCTGTCTCCCCTACTCTACTTCTTTCTCTCCTCCCCTTCTCTCCACCCTCTCCCCTTCTCTCTTTCTTCCCCTCCTCCCCCTCCTCTCTCTCATCGTGGGCGTATCTTCCCCTTACAACACCTTCTCCCTTCCTCCTCCCTCTCTCCTCCCTTAGTCCCTCTCTCAGATCTCCCTCACATCACACACTTCTATCCAGTGAAGATGCCGTCCCAGGGTAAGCTCCCTCAATGATCAATCGATTGCTTCCTTACCGTATCCCTACCGTACTCTGCCCCCCCCCCCATCACTGCTTCTATTCAGATCAGCTCAAGGAGATCTTCAACCTCTACGATGAGGAACTCGACGGCAAGATCGACGGTATGCAGATCGGAGATGTCGTCAGAGCCGGAGGACTCAAGCCCACCCAGGCCATGATTGTCAAGGTACGGTAGTACGGTAGGAGGGTTCGGTGGGTCACGGAGACGATTGCAGGCTTCCGGACAGGAGTTCAAGAGAAAGGGAGAGAAGAGAATCACCTTCGAGGAGTGGCTCCCCATCTACGAGCAGCTCGCCAAGGAGAAGGTACGGTAGATTATTGATCCATTGAGTGGATTTACTCCTCTTTGTTCATCCATACCCTTCTTTCAAATGTAGGTGAATGCTGAGAGGTTTCTCATAGACAGTTACTTATTAGTACACCTTATCGTAGCTGCGCTTGTATCATACTTAGCCACTGGTTAATGCACAGTCTCTCCTTCTCGTTGCTTCTTATCCTCGTTTTTGTTCGCCATCAGATTGTTTCCGTGATCCCGTCTCTTCTCTTCTCCTTCCTCTCTCCAGTGTAACACATAGTGGGAAGGCGAGGGAGAAGGAGAGGGGATAAGCTAGGCTGCCATCCTTCCATCCAATTATATCGATCGACAAGAGTAACACAGATACTGTTTCGAGTCAATAACTAATCGATAATGTTTGCAGGAGGTCGGAACCTACGCCGACTTCGTTGAGGGACTCAAGGTCTTCGACAAGGAGGAGTGCGGAAAGATCCTCTGCGCCGAGCTGAGGTAAGCAATCCTTCGCGGGTTACGGTATCTCTCGTGTACGGTATCTGACCAATCGATAATCAGGCACATCCTGCTCGCCCTCGGAGAGAGACTCTCTGCCGATGAGGCTGATGAGATGCTCAAGGGAGTTGAGGATGCCGAGGGCATGGTCAAGTACGAGGGTCAGTTACTCCTTCCATTTGATACTGTAGATACTGTATACTACCGTAGTCAGTCACTTATTGATCGCCCTTGCAGATTTCATCAAGAAGGTTATGGCCGGACCTTTCCCCGACGAATAAGCCTCTTCCCATCTCTACGCGATCAGCACTCAAACACATCTCTCTTTCTTTCGTTCCCTCGTCACACTTCATTTATTGTATAAACTTCTCAAGGTGCCTCTCGAAATCTCACAGTAGATCAAGCCAGTTCATCCTAGAGATTCCCCCTCCATTTGTTCTCCTGTCCAGAGAGAATCCCCCGTCATTACTGCCATAAATGTTTCCCCTCCACACACTTCTTCATCTCGTTCTCGGATTGGGGATAAGGGATTGGGTAGGATCTTCTCACTTGTTCCTTCTCACGTTCGTGGTGACGGCATTACACTTTGATCAGTGCTGTCCCCTTCAAGGGCAATGCAGACAGAGGGACTTCATTCCACAGTCTCGAGTAGTGACAGATTAGGACAGATTAGTACCCAAATCCAATGAGATCGAGGGAAGCCATTCATTCGTATTTATAATATATGTAAAATTGATCGAGTGAGGGTTCAAGATATCAAGTACATTCTCGACTAAGGTAGTTACAAATGTGATGAGAAAAAACAGTATGCGGACTCTACTGCAGAAGAGGGGACCTTCTTCATTCATTCTTCGGAATCGGAGCCTGTAGGAATATTATTTGAGTGACATCATCATTTTTAACGTTTATCGATCGAACAATTCCATTGTCCGTGGACACAGATTAGCATATTAATTGGATGGGAGTTGAATGTCCTTACCGCCCTTGCTTCATCTCCACTCATTCCCCATCATCAACTCTCTCCAATCTGGTGCAGTCCTCCATGGCTCTTCCTCCATCTGAAGCGAGTCTTCTCCCTCTCTAAACTGATAATCTACAGTATCCATCTCAGGCATCAATCAATGATCACTCCGCTGCACCCACTTGCTGCCTCTCTTCTCAGGGACAGAAGACAAAGAGTGGAGATACTGTCAGTGAACAAGTGTTGATTGATGAATACGGTAATTGCAGACAATCGATTATCACACGGCTGTTCTCGATCGCTTCATGAAAAGGTTGAAGATCGATGTAAGGAAAGAAGTTTATTTCTCCCCTTACTCATACATTCCAGATTATGATCAGTGTAGATGGAGGTTTCGGCGTCGTGAGTCTTCTCCTCCCTCTTCCTTCTCCATCTCTCCCTCTTAAGTTCCCCTTCCTGGATCTCCCAGATGATATCATCCTTCGAATCTTCAAGAAGTATCTGGGGGCAGCCGATCGAATGAGAGCACGAGTGAATACATCTCTTCGTGAGGTGAGGAGAGACTCATTCTTCATTCTCGATACCACCACTCACAAAGAGAGCAAACCAAAAGAATGAAATTAATGAATGCGATATTTGCATCTCGAAACTCCAGCGTTTCTAATGATAATATGAACTTCGTCTCAATTGCTTAACGTACCCGACGACGTCTAATAAACAGTATGGTTTAGCTCGAGGCGAAGCAGTCCTATGAGAAGAACAGTCTGCATATAGTCGATTACAACTACCCTACCTACAAAGATATGAGGATGTGAGCGACCTTTCCTCCCTCTAGCAGCCTCTCTGTCTTCCCTCTTAGAGACACAATGCGTCTCACTAAGAATGTGGAGGTTTACCTCGATGGACTGCACAAATTGGCTGCCAACACCAGCTTCAAATCGATTCAGTTCAACGTAGGTCAATTCACTTAAATGACGAACAACGATAATCTTCGTAGCTGAGAGGAAGGGAGTATAGAGAACTGCTCGGTCCCATCTCTCGAATCTCCGCTCCTGAGCTGAAAATTGACATCGAGGTGATCTTTTTTTATCGATCAGTAGATACTGTATTTTGTATAACATAGTAAATGGATACTGTATCCTTGAGGATGCGGAGATGCGAAGAGAACTGATGGCTGCTGAGTGCATGGAGGAACTGATGAGGGATCGAGTGGCAGTCTACTTCGAGCATACCAATTCCTTCCTCTCCTCTGATACCCTCCAGAGAGTCTACGATGTCAGTTTAACAAACCACACCTTCATATTACACTTTTGTCCATTCGAAAATAACCATCGATGTGGTAGATTTAACGATTGGATAGAGTTCCTAAACTTTCATCTACAACGTAGAGTGTTTCTCTCAGAGAATGGAGTCGTCGGATGGTTGCTTGAAGGAAGTGGAATTCAAATGGGTCTCTGCTTCATCGACCATCGAATTCCTCTCCTCGATTGGTCTCTCCTACTATAGGGGTCACTTCCGCAAGACCAATGAGAAAATCATCGAGGTAAGGGAGATTCTTTGAATGGAGGGATACTTGAAGGGTTTCAATGGTTTCAATGTAGCAGCAGGGTTTCAATGGGATTGCAATGGGAGTCAGTTCAACTCCATCTCGAATAATCTCCATTGCCAATTCATCCTTTCCTCTCTTAGATCCTCGAAGACTGGAGTGATTCGTCATTCGTCATCCTCATTGGTCCTCGTCAGATCTCCGTTTCCGGATCGATCTTCTGGAAGGGGAGAGGAACGATCTCATTCATGAGATACAACGATGATGGCACCCTTCCCAACGGAGTCTCTTGGGATCTCACTCGTGCGGAGATGAGGAAGGAATTCGAACAAATTCCAGTGAGTTATTCTATCACTTGCATCCTCGCATATACATGGTTTAGGTGACCTATCGAGAGGAGGAAGAGGAGGAGGAGGAGGGGGAGGAAGAGGAAGAAGAGGATGAGGGTGAAGAGGGAGAGGAGGAGAAGGAGGAGGAGGAGGAGGAAGATGATGAGAAGAATTAAAAGTTCTCCTGATTAACCACAAGTCCATATCAAATGGTGTTAATTTGTCGCGATAAAGTTATGCAATAGGACGCCGTACTTGTAAGACTCGGACAAACACTGGAACAGCAATTTTTCGAAAACATGGAATTTGGGGTTATTTTGGATGCTGATTACGATGATCAGTCTCATTTTGCATATTTGGCCCTATTTCGTGAGCTATGGAGCGTCCTAAAGTCACGTATTTTCGTGTCTTTGACGTCTATCACAATTCCGATTGATGCAACAAAGACGAAAATTGTTTTACTGGGGTAGTTTTTCATTCTCTACATGATGTGATATATGCGAACTTCCCACCCCAATGTCTTCGTTGGTTTCCTGAACACATATATGGGTTAAACTCAAAAAAACATTAAGCCATTTTACAGGGATGTTTGTAGTACTGTGTAAAGGCCATAATACAATTTTGGTGCAAATCGGGAATGGGATTTTTGAGAAATTGTTGTTTCAATATTTCCATCTCATTCCTCTTGGACTATGCGCGGTCGAGAGAAAGAACGTGCATCACTTTCAACGTGATCCCCTCACGTGCCTATGTAGCTCAGTGGTTAAGCGTTTGGCTAGCAATCGTTTTTGTTTCAACATGACCAGTTCGAATCCATCCGGCGTCGGAAGATTTTTGCCATTTTAGATCACCTAAATTTTCAATTTGTAGACGACAGATGTAAAAATAATGTGCAAGCAAAATAGTCAAAGAACACAGATGACGTGACGACGAAACAGTTAAATTGTAAACATCTTTCTTGTAAATGAGATGAAGACCTGAGCTTTCTAGATGAGTTGCTGCCTGTTAGCATCTTACTTTTACATTTATCGACTACAAATTGAAAATTTAGGTGATCTAAAATGGCAAAATTCTTCCGACGCCGGATGGATTCGAACTGGTCATGTTGAAACAAAAAACGATCGCTAGCCAAACACTTAACCACTAAGCTACATAGGCATGTGAGGGGATCATGTTGAAAGTGATGCACGTTCTTTCTCTCGACCGCGCATAGTCCAAGAGGAATGAGATGGAAATATTGAAACAACAATTTGTCAAAAGTCCCATTCCCGATTTGCACCAAAATTGTTTTATGGCCTTTACACAGTACTACAAACATCCCTGTAAAATGGCTTAATGCTTTTTTGAGTTTAACCCATAGATGTGTTCAGGAAACCAATGAAGACATTGGGGTGGGAAGTTCGCATATATCACATCATGTAGAGAATAAAAAACTACCCCAGTAAAACAATTTTCGTCTTTGTTGCATCTCTCTGAATTGTGATAGACGTCAAAAACACGAAAATACGTGACTTTAGGACGCTCCATAGCTCACGAAATAGGGCCAAATATGCAAAATGAGACTGATCATCGTAATCAGCATCCAAAACAACCCCAAATTCCATGTTTTCGAAAAATCACTGTTCCAGCCCCTTCAATGAATTGTCCGCTTCTTAGAAATACGGCGTCATAGATAGCTCACTAATTTAACCTCAAAATGCTGTTGCTTGAATCGGGAATGAACTATTCATTAGTTGTCCCTCTATTTCTCTTCTATCCCCACATCCCATCTCTACTATCTTCTGCCTTTTTTGCAATCTCATTTCTAGACGTTTACGCAAGACACCAGTTTTCCACATTAAAGCTGTTTCATCCAGTTCGCATGCAATGTAATCTTGTCGTCTTGTCGTGACTCTTGTGTCTATCCTCATCCCTCTTCTATGACTTCTTTGCATCCATATCCCTTCCTTCCCTTTCTTCCCTTTCCCTTATCCGAGAAGGGAAGTTCCCTCGCTCTGCTGCTCGGTACTTGTGCCCAGCAGATGAAAGAGCTAATGGCTAGATCGACCACCTCGATCGATGATGCCATTGAGAGGGACAAGAGGATTCGCTCGGTGGTGGTTCAAGGGCTCCCTGAGTCTACTGCGACGAAGGCCAGTGAGAGATTGTCGGATGACACTGCCAGAGTCATCGACATGCTAGACCTCGCTGAGCTGGAGCATAGACCGGCTGCTGTTTTCCGAATGGGTGAGAGAAGGGATAACCGCCCCCGCCTTCTCAAAGTAATGTTCCATTCCCGCTCCGCCCAGATCTCCTTCATGTCCCATTCCCGCACCGTTACTTCCAACTTCCCCAATGTGTATGTTCGCCCCTCTATGACCAAGGCTGAGCGTGAAGCCGCCTACCAATTGCGAGTGAAGAAACGGTCGATGATAGCAGACGGAAAGGACATGATGATCTACGGGGGCTCACTCATCGATAAGTCACAACTTGAAGCAATGAAGAAGTCTCTCCGCCACCCTCGCTCCCAGAACTACGATAAGTCTCGCACTTCCGCCCATCCCACTCTCGTTCCCTCCGCCACCACTCAGTCCCTCTTCCCCAAAATGCCTTCCCTCCTCGATTCTGCTCCCACTACACCCATCACTACTACTCCCAACTCAGTCGCCCCTCCTTTAAACTAGCTCAGCCCGAGCCAGCGATGGCCTCCTTATCATGCCACTATTTCAATATCCGTTCAGTCGTTAATAAGCTCGATGCTTTCCGCTCATTCCTCATGGCAACCCAACCTGATATCGTATTCCTAACTGAGACATGGCAATCAAGCAAGACCCCATCATCTCTCATTATCGGATCTCTACCGTACACCATTATTCGCTCTGATCGATCCTCCCGTGGTGGCGGAACCTGCATCATTCTTCGTGATTGCCTCTCTTTCTCCACAGTATCCCTTCCCTCCACCGAACACGAGATTACCTGTATCGACCTTTTCCACTCGAGTGCATACATTAGATTATGTCTAGTCTATCGTCCTCCAAGCTATTCCATTTCCAAGACCGACTCCCTCATTAATTGCTTATCAGACATCCATGCATCGTCTCCACACCCCATCATTATTTCCGGTGATTTTAACTCAGATTCCCTTTGTACCATTCCTACTCCCGCTGATCGTACATTTCGTGATTTCATTATATCTGCAAATCTCTCTCATCTTCACATGTTTCCAACGCGCGGCGTTAGATGTATCGATTGGGTCTTAGGTAACGATCCCACCGTAGTATCGGCCATTTCCGCTATTCCTCCCTTCCCTTCATGCGACCATTCTGGTATTTCATTCTCCCTCTCGTCTCCTCAATCCCCACCTCAACCTCCCTTAATTCGAGACTTCTCTCGTGTCGATTATCCAGCTCTGTCCAACCACCTTCTATCTATTGACTGGTTATCCTTATTTCGTGACTGTCCTGATATCGATTCCGTGTATAACCATTTCTCTTCTACAATTCATTCAGCTATTGACCTCTTTGTCCCCTACCGTACTCCTCGACCTCCCTCTCTTTCATATCCAAGCCACGTTACTCGCTTAATTAAGCATCGTGATCAATTATTCGCTAAGATTCATATCCCGGCTGTTAGAACTCTTTTTGACCATTGTAGTAAGAAATTACTTTTCGAGATTGACAAATGGACTCGTTACTCTACCCGTAAGAAATTAGCTCGTTCTAAAGATTTGTATCGCCATATTTATTCTCTCACAAAACCTAAGCTATCAATACCTGAACTAGTTTCATCTGATAATGAACCAGTTTATGATAGTTCTTCTAAGTCTAATTTACTTGCTTCTGAATTCGCTTCTCATTTTACCTTAGATGATGGCCTTCTCCCCCCTCTCTCCTCCTTACCCATCTCTCCTTCACTCTCTCTATTCACCCTTTTCCCTCATGCAGTTTACAAAGCATTACGCAAATTGTCCCCATCTTGCTCTACAGGCTATGATGGCATTCCTCAGATTATTTTCTCTAAGTGTGCATATGCTCTATCTACCCCCTTAGCTGATATTTACAACCTCAGTCTCATTTCTGGGACTGTCCCATCAGCTTGGAAACATTCCCTTATTACTCCCATTCCTAAGCCGGGCAAAGATAGCAACCTTCCCTCCTCTTATAGACCCATCTCTATCATTTCTCCTGCTGCTAAGACCATGGAACGTCTCATCAAAGACCACCTCAATAGTCACCTCTCTCGCTTCAATATCCTCCCTTCCAACCAGCACGGTTTCCGTTCTGGTGCTAGTGTTATTACAAATTTATTGACTTGTCAAAATGATTGGACTACTTCTCACTCTAAAAAGCTTACAACTGATGTAGTGTACATTGATTTCACTCGCGCTTTCGATGTTGTTCCGTACCCTAAATTAATTGCTCGATTATCTCACTACGGTATCCATGGTAATCTACTATCATGGATCGACTCCTTTCTATCCAACCGCACTTTCTCCGTTCGTTTGCCCTCCGTGACTAGCGACCCCTTCCCCATCCTCTCAGGAGTACCACAAGGCAGTGTCCTAGGACCTATTCTCTTCTCCATCTATCTAGCTGATCTTTCTCGTCTCCTATCCAAGTTTCACAACGTATCCGTCCAATGTTATGCTGATGATGTCAAATTGTATATCTCCTACAATAAGTCGACCAAATCTGCTATTACTTCTGAATTTCAATCTGCCCTTGATTGCCTCTTTGAATGGACCCAACTCAACCAATTGTCTCTGTCTGCTTCTAAATGCTCTCATCTTCGTATAGGCTCCAAACAATCCTCCCCTCGCTACAATATTAATTCCATTCAGCTACCCCTCGAGAATAACGTCCGTGATCTAGGTGTTCAAGTCCGCTCTGACCTCAAGAATTCTTGCTCTATTAGAAACCGTGCTCAGAAAGCCACCTCTAAGTTATTCCTGCTTCTCAAAGCCCTCCCATTCAACTGCCCCACCATCCTTCTTCGTAGTTACAAAGCGTATGTCCTTCCCCTCCTTGACTTTGCTTCTCCTTTTTGGAATCCTCATTACTTATCTGACATTGAAACTCTTGAGAAAGTTCAACATATTTTCACCCGTCAAGTCTTTTATCGTTGCTTCCCCTCTCCTTCCTATCCTCTTTCTCTACCCTCCTACCCTGATCGTTTGAAACTTCTTGGCCTGCGCCCGCTTACTGAGAGGAGAGTCATAGGTGATATTTGTATGACTCATATGATTATGACTGGATCCACTATTATTCCCCGTTCGTCATTCTATGTATACAAACCTCAACGAGACCAGCGAGATCGAACATCAACATTTGGTATCAATATCGAACTGACCACTAGCACTTCTAGATTTCATTCCTTTCCTGTTAGAACATCCAGATGGTATTCCCAACTCCCTGAAGAAATTCGAACCGCCCCCAACATACGAGTATTCAAGCGCCGATTACTGAACCACCCCTTAATCGCCATACTCTCTCACACTGAATAATTACTGAGAGTCAATTCCCATTTCCTTGCTATTTGATCACTCATGTACCTTACTGTTTCGTCGCGCCTCGGGCGTAGATAAATTATTATTATTATTATTATCCCTTTCCCTTCGGAGCACCGAATATTGGCACATTCCTCTTTCAACACTTCAAGCACAACCAAATCGAGGGATAAAATGTGTCAAAAATAACAGTTTCAATTCTTATGTTCGTGTAGAATGGTGAGAAATGGAATGAATGGACGCTTTATCATTCACTCGTACTCATTCACAGATCTTCGTTTGTCTCTTGCTAATCAATCGAATCTTCTCAGATCTTGAGTTATGACGAAGGGAAGAACTGAAGAGGAGAGGATTGGAGAGGGGAAGGAGGGAGGAGGGGGAGCGGGGAGGAGGAAGAGGGGGGATACCTTTAATCTACATGAATCCTCTCTGCTTGCACAGTGCTTCGTACTGGCCGACGAAGTCCGCGATCTCCTCCTCGGTTACGATCTGAAGAGAGAAGGTACTCTACAGTATGCCCCTACAGTACCCTCCCTCCCCTACAGTACTCTCCCTCCCTACAGTACCCTCTCTCCCCTACAGTACCCTCCCTCCCCTACAGTACCCTCCCTTCCCTACAGTGCCTGTCTCTGGACGGCATCAGCAAGTAGAACTCTGTGCATGTAGAGGTACTGGATGTCCATCTGCACTGATCCGTGACGACGTGCACGAAGGCCAATCACAACCTGAGGAGGATACGGTAGATATCAGGAGAACGGTAGAGATCAAGGGTACGGTAACTACCGTATCCCTCGATGGGGGATTCACTCACATCCTTGAGGGAAACCTTCTGGCCTGCCTTCATCTTCGTCAGCATAAGATCGAGTCCCACGATGGTTCCCGTACGACCGATACCTTTAATCGATAACTGACTACCGTATCCCTCCTCTCTCCTACCGTACCCGCTGAGCAATGAATCGTGGTGGGAGTGAGTTTTCCGAGTAGAGTGATGAGTGATACACAAGTGTGAACATCGAGAGGGACTCCTCGATCTGGCCAATCATTCCATTGGAGATGCTCCACGTCCAGTGTCTCCTGAAGGGATACTGTAGCTACCGTACCACTCACAGGGATATACAGTACCCCCGGATACAGTACCCTCCACTCACCGATCCGTCCGAGAGAGTGAGTGTAGATCTAGTTATGCACTTATTCCATTCGCGACTCTTCACAACCTTCACTGAGATCGGACCGTATTGAGCCTGAAAGGGTACTGTAGTAAAGAAGTGTGATAGCATTGATCTTTGATCTTTCATCGAGAGTTCAAATATCAAAGATCACTCACCTCAGCCTTCTCTCCTCCCTCTGGCCAATATTGTTCACACTTCTTCTTGCCTTGTTCCACAATATTGCACAGCATGAGAATCGATCTGAGAGAGATCAAAGATCAAAGATCATCTCTCATCTCCTCACTTGCTCTTCTCTTGCCAGATCATCCTCCAGAAGTCATCGATCGTTCCCACAATTGGACCCTGCGAGAAATCGGAGATCAGAGATCAAAGATCAAAGATCACCTGAGTGCAGATGTACTTCCGCTTCTCATCCATTGCCACCCAGTTGGTATGAATGTAGTCCCCTGTGAAGTATACTGTAGTTACCATATCCCCTAGTGTCCTACCGTATTCGCATCGAAGGCCGACTTGGGCGTATCTGCAGAGATTACGGTAGGATTACGGTAGAAGGGGAGGATCGATCAGACAATTCACCTCCAATCGCCTGTGTCTGTCTCTTGATGTCGTTGAACTCGTCGAGTAGTCCCTGTATGCCAGTCTGCAAATAAGTGAGTTGTCGATCGATCGACTGAGTTCTCTACCGTATCCTACAGTACTCACCGCACACGTGGCTTTCACGAAGTGAGTGAACGCCTCCTGGAAGGGCTTCGGAGCGGGTGGATGACCCTTCGGAGCACGAGCAGACTGCTTACGACCAGCACCACCTGATGAAATGAGGGGTGAGGGGGGAGGGGGGGAGGGGGGGGAAGGGAATGGAGCAGATACTGATGATACACAGCAAGATAAGGGGAGGATCGATCAGACAATTCACCTCCAATCGCCTGTGTCTGTCTCTTGATGTCGTTGAACTCGTCGAGTAGTCCCTGTATGCCAGTCTGCAAATAAGTGAGTTGTCGATCGATCGACTGAGTTCTCTACCGTATCCTACAGTACTCACCGCACACGTGGCTTTCACGAAGTGAGTGAACGCCTCCTGGAAGGGCTTCGGAGCGGGTGGATGACCCTTCGGAGCACGAGCAGACTGCTTACGACCAGCACCACCTGATGAAATGAGGGGTGAGGGGGGAGGGGGGGAGGGGGGGGAAGGGAATGGAGCAGATACTGATGATACACAGCAAGATAAGGGCTTAGTGACAGCACGATCATAGTGGACTATCTCTCTCTCTCTCGGGGAAGCATTGGTACCCAGAGTGGCCCCTCATACTGTATTCCCTGCCTACCCTTTGAGATGGGGAGAGAAGCAGAACTGGAACGAGATCGACGGCGACTATTCATTTGAGGAGAAGAGAGGGGAAGGGAGTGGTCGTCCCTTTTAAGACCCTCAGATCAACCTAGTCTAGCCAACCATATCTACCTAATACAGTCTAAATCGGATTGCATCATCCCTATGCAATCTCCATCCCCTCATCCTCGTCCCTTCTCCACTCACTCTTTTCCTTGCTCGGCGTCTTCGTCCTCTGTTTCATCTTCGACTCCATTGATTCTTCGGTGTCTATCTGAGTCGCCTCTCCTTCAGCCTCAAAAGAGATATAGGGCACTGTAGGGATAAAGTAGGTCGAGACACGGTAGGTAATCGCATCCCAAGGGGAACGATAACTCAGCGTGCGGAAGGAGCGTGAACACTTACTCCTTTCTTGTTTTTCCTCTTCTTTTTCAAGGATGTGAATATGTGCATCTGGAATGAGGAGATCAAAGATCAAAGATCAGAGTGAGAGGGAGTGGACATACCTACTGGAGACAATCTTGGAGAGACGGGTGAACCGTCCACGAGAGGAGAAAAGGAAGGAAATGAATGAGGAGAGGAGAGGAGAGGAGAGGAGAGGGGAGGGAGGAGAAGGGAGATGAGGGGAGGGATTATGCAAAATGAGGATATCGAATGAGTTGCAAATCAATGCATCGTCATCGTCCCCTCGAATAAATTACTGATCAAAGTGGAAAAGGCTGGGGATAGATCACATTGGAACAGCTCATTATAAGACTGCCTTCATCCTCATCATAATCTAGCATGATCTTATTCCCGTTTGACAGAGAGGGATAGAGAGACGAAAGAGTATCTCTCCACTTCAGGTTCTCGATTTCTTCTCCCCTCAATAAGCTGCGATCGTCGCTGGATACGATATAGAGACCTGTCGAACCAGAAAAGAAGAAGGAGAAGATGAGAAGGAAGGAGAAGGAGTAGACGATGGAAGAAGTCAAGGGGAGGGTGATCAAGGAAATGCCCGATGAGTACGGAGCAAATACAACTGCACCTCTCCATTCCTCCTCTTCCTCCATTCATTCATTCTTCATCTTCTTCCCTTTCGCAGGCGGCCCTTCGAACACTCGTCTCTCCTTCATCCACTAATGTGAGCTCCGCCCCTATGACGTACCCTTCCTTTCTCTCATCACCTACCGTACCTTCTACCTACTTTTTAGATGGCAGCAGCCCCTCCACAGAAGACTCTCTCGGGTGGATCCACCCCTGAACCAGCCAAGAAACCGCCTCTCAACCTCGCCAACAAGCCAGGAGAGCCCTCATTCCAGCTGAAGGTGAGATAGTCATGACGTTGATTCATTAAACTACCGTAATCTCTAGCTCGACCCGTCGAATGAGATTGCCCTCACGTGGACCAAGGGAGAGAGCAGTCACGTCGATATGAAGATAACCAACAACACGCCTGATCATCAGTCGTACAAGGTGACGAGAAGAGCTAAAGTTCAAAGATCAACGGTCAAGTGAGCCAGGTCAAGTGCACGGACAACAACATCTTCCGCGTGCGACAACCATTTAGATTCGTGGAACCATGCCAGACACAGACCATCAAGGTACCGTAGTCCCTCCTGTAGTGTGGAATGAATCATGAACTGCAGATCTTCTTAAAGTCGGAGACTAAGCCAGAGAAGAACCGCCACTTCTTCGCCTTCTACCACAAGACGTGCACCGCAGAAGATGTGAAAAAGCAGCCGAGACAGGTGAGTACGAGGAGAGGAGGGGAGAGGAGAGGGAACGGTAGGAGGAGGAGAGGTGTACGGTATGGATGGAGGGATATTATAAGGATAGATACTGTAGAAGATGCAAAACAGGATTTGTTGAGATCTGGAAGAGCGATGCTAAGCCGGACGGAATTATTCGTCTCCTGGCCGTCTTCAAGGACTGCTCGACAGTGAGTTAGAGATCACAGATACCCCACAATGAGACGGTTGGTCATCACTACGATGCAGTTGAAACGGTCTCCGCCGAAGTTGGGTCAATGGTAGATGGTCTTCAGAAGCATGTTTAATGAAGACAGTGACTGCGATGAGAGCGAGGAGGAGAAGAAGCAGTGAAGAGGAGACGACGCCCTTCCCCCGTCACTGCTCATTATAAACTTTTGTTGACCTCCGATGATTTTATTAAACACATTGAAAGAGAAGAATCTGGCTCTGACTTCATTGTCCTTTCCATCAGGGAAGACCGAGATAGCGTATAGCTATCACGGGCCCGAGTATTGAAGAAGAAGCATCCTTGTTGTTGAATCCCAGTTTGCAAGAGTGGGATATAATAAAAATCACAC